>CM065471.1:31613743-32813743 GCA_032872505.1 Leptopilina syphax | reverse complement strand
CGAAAAAAAATTTTAACTTTGATTCAATAGTAAAACACTACGTTCATTAGGCCTTTAGAAAATTTAAATAAGTAGTAGATTACAATTTTAGTCAGACATCTTTTAATCAATGGTAATTTATTACAAGTAGAAAAGCTCTGATTATAGAGACAAAACGATTCTAATTATAATTTATTATGTATTAAGTAGTAAAGCACTTGTTTAGCCAGACAAAAATGGTTTATATTCTTGTAAAAAATATTATAAAGCACAAGATTATAAATCAAACCGAGTAGTTTAGGATTTTTGTAAATTAAAAATAGTAAAACACTATTTTGATAAGATTGATTTCTCTTTGGTATTGATAGTAGTAGTATAACACCCTAACATTTGATAGTCAGACAACATTTATAATTCAAAGTAATTTAGAATCAGTAGTAAAGCACAGCGTTGGTCAGACATAAATAGTTTGCATTCTTGTAAATATATTATCGTTAGTACAAGAATGCCAATCAGACACAGATATTTTTTTGTTCTTTTATTGTTAACTTGTAAATCACAGATTCAGTCCTAAATAACGTTTTTGAATGCTTATTAATTTATCGTAAGTAGAAAAACTCAAATTTAGTCAGAAAAAAAGTTGTTACTTCAAAATCAGTAGTAAAAGAATAATTTGAAAAGTTTTATCTGACTCAAACTGCGATACTTGGGTCAGAAAGTTTGTTAAAATTTTTTGCGATTTTTTCTTTAGTATCCCTTCCTTGTAGTAGAACAGTAATAGAACACCAAATAAATGTCATTTTATGCAGATATTTTTAATTCTCGTTTATTTAGTGTCAGTAGTGAAACACTGTCTTTGGTCAGTCAAAGGTGGTTCATATTCAAAATCAT
This sequence comes from Leptopilina syphax, assembly GCA_032872505.1. Taxonomy (NCBI): domain Eukaryota; kingdom Metazoa; phylum Arthropoda; class Insecta; order Hymenoptera; family Figitidae; genus Leptopilina; species Leptopilina syphax. Next base: position 32,812,873 of record CM065471.1, on the reverse strand, counting down.
TATTTATATATAATTTATTGGCAGTAGTAGAGAAAATTTTTAGTCAGACATAGTAACGATTTTTAAAAATGTGTCAGTAGTAGTAAAATTTTTCCCATATTGACTTTATGACTTTGAAAATTTAGTTACTAGTAGTAGACCATAATTTTAGTCAGACAAAACTTTTAAAATTATTATTTAATGTTTGTAAGTAGTAAAACTCTTGCTTAGTCAGACGGTATTGGTTTCTATTCTTGTAAATATATTGTCATTAGTACAAGAATTTAAATCAGGTAGAAATATTTTTGTTAAATTATTGTCAGTAGTAAAGTACAGATTTAGTCAGACAAATCTAACTAACTAACTTAGTTACTAACCGCTTTACTAACTAACTTAGTTACTAACCGTCTAACTAACTAACTTAGTTACTAACCGCCTCACTAACTAACTTAGTTACTAACAAACTTACTAACTAACTAATTATCTAACTAAATTAGTTAATAACTAACTTAATAACTAACTTAATTACTAACTTACTATCTTTGTTACTAACTTAATAACCAAACGATTTACTGTGTTGACATTTGTAAAAGAATTTAAATCAGGTAGAAATATTTGAGTTAAATGATTTTAAGTTGTAAAATAAAGATTTAGTAAGACAAAAATGGTTTATATTCTTGAAAATATATTATTATTAGTACAAGAATTTAATTTAGGTAGAAATATTTTAGTTAAATTATTCTAAGTAGTAAAGTAAAGATTTAATCGGACAAAACATCTAATTATTTAATTATTGGTATCAAGTAGTAAAGCACTTGTTTAGTCAGGAGGAATTGGTTTATATTATTGTAAATACATTATTATTAGTACAATAATTTAAATCCGGTAAAAATATTGTATTTAAATTCTTCTAAGTAGTAAAACACAGATTTAGTCAGACAAAAGTTTTTAAATAAAGAATTATTATTATTATTAGTAAGTAGAGAAACTCTTGTTTAGTCAGACGGAATCGATTTCTATTCTTGTAAATATATTATCATTAGTACAAGAATTTAAATCAGGTAGAAATGTTTTTTGTTAAATTATTATAAGTAGTAAAACACAGATTTAGTCAGACAATTATTGTATCGATTTCAATTTTAAAATTACTTCTTTTCTTAAATTTGAAACTTTTAAACTTTGTTAATTGATTGTAAGTAGAAAAACACTGATTTGATAAGACAAAAATTGTTTCGTATTCTTGTAAATATATTATTATTAGTACAAGAATTGTAATTAGGTAGTAATAGTTTAGATGCATTATTGTAAGTAGTAAAACATGGATTTAGTCAAACAAAACTTTTTAAATTCTTAATTATTAGTAGTAAGTAGAGAAACTCTTGTTTAGTCAGACGGAATCGATTTCTATTCTTGTAAATATATTATCATTAGTACAAGAATTTAAATCAGGTAGAAATATTTTTGTTAAATTATTATAAGTATAGTAAAACACAGATTTAGTGAGACAAATGTAACCTACTAACTTAGTTACTAACTTACTAACAAACTTACTAACGAACTAACTAATTATCTAAGTAAATTAATTAATAACTAACTTAATTACTAACTTACTATCTTTGTTACTAACTTAATAACCAAACGATAAACTGTGTCGACATTAATTCAAGAAATTTAAATCAGATAGAAATACTTTACTTAAATTATTTCAAGGTGTATAATGAAGATTTAGTAAAACAAAACTTTTAAAACTATTGTTTATTGGTATCAAGTAGTGAAGCACGTATTTGGTCGGACAAAAATGGTTTATATTCTTGAAAGTATATTATCATTAGTAGAAAAATTTAAATCAGGTAGATTTGTACTACATCTTGTAAGTAGTAAAGTAAAGATTTAGTCAGACAAAACTTTTTTAAATTACTATTTTTTGGTAGTAAGTAGTAAAACTCTTTTTTAGTCAGACGGTATTGATTTCTATTCTTGTAAATATATTATCATTAGTACAAGAATTTAAATCAGGTCGAAATATTTTAGTTAAATTATTGTAAGTAATAAAACAAGAATTTAGTCAGACGAAATTTTTCACATAATTTTTTATTGATTGTTAGTAGTAAAACTCTTGTTTAGTCAGACGAAATTATTATTAAAATAATAAAATAAAAACATAAATAGTTTGCATTCTTGTAAATATATTATTATTAGTACAAGAATGCCAATCAAACACAAATAATTTTTTTGTTCTTTTATTGTAAACTTGTAAATCATTGATTTAGTCTTAAATAACTTTTTGATCTCAATTAATTTATCATAAGTAGAAAAACTCAAATTTAGTCAGACAAAAAATTGTTAATTCGATATCAGTAGTAAAACGTTATTTTGGTCAGTTGGTAAAATTTTTTGCGATTTTTTCTTTAGTATTTCGAGTAGTAGAATAGTAAGAAAACACAAAATAAATGTCATTTTATGCAGAAATTTTAATTTCTCGGTTATTTAGTATCAGTAGTAAAACAGAGAAAAATGGTTTATATTCAAGACTATTATTTATATATAATTTATTGTCAGTAGTAGAGATAATTTTTAGTCAGACATAGTATGAATTTTTAAAAATGTGTCAGTAGTAGTAAATTCTTTCCCATATGGACTTTATGACTTTAAATATGTAGTTCCTAGTAGTAGAGCATAGTTTTAGTCAGACAACTTTTAAAATTATTATTTAATGTTTGTAAGTAGTAAAACTCTTGCTTAGTCAGACAAAATTGGTTTCTATTCTTGTTAATATATTTTTATTAGTAGAAGAATTTAAATTTGGTAAAAATAGTGTAGTTAAATTATTTTAAGTAGTAAAGCACATATTTAGTCAGAGAAAATTATTCAAATGATTGATTATTGGTAGCAAGTAGTAAAATTCTGCTTTGGTCAGGCAAGAATGGTTAATGTTTTTGTAAAAATATTATCATTAGTACAAGAATTTAAATCGAAAGAATTTAAATTATAAATATTTTTGTTAATTTATTATAATTTGATTGTAAGCGTTTTGAGTTTATAATATTTCTAAGGATGTGAAATTGCGACAAAAAACGAATCAAAAAATGTTATGCGAAGCAACGTTTTGGTTCGTTTTTTGTCTTAATTTCATATCCTTGGAAAAAGTGTTAAAAATATTTTTATTTTTAACATTTATGTACTTTAGAGCACAATTGTTAAACATTTTTTTTTTTACTAAAATATAAAAATATTTTGGAATTAATAAATAAAATGAAAATAAAAAATAAATAATGATTTCTTCGGAGCACTTCACAAAATTTTTAGTTATTTTCAATAATGTTATTGGAGAATAGATTTTTTTAGAATCAATCAAGACATTCAAAATATCACTATCAGCAGAATCACTCACATTTACTACTGTATTGTATCTTTGAAAAATTGTATCTAGATTTAAATTTTCTCCACTATTTTTTCGATTTTTGATTCCTTTTCTTTAAAATGAAAAAAATTGAGAAAGAAATTTAGTGATTTATGACTTTTAAGAAATAGAGTGAATTTAAGTTTATACCTTTATATTTTTTCAAGTATAGTTTTATTATCTTACATTTCACGTTCATCCCTCGTGATTAATATATACTTTTATTTTGATGACTAACCATTGATGCTTCACGTTTCACTTTTTACGATCCAGTGCTTATAGTCGAATCATAAAATAACACGGATCTTTAGTACTATAAAAAACCAAGTTGTAAAAAAGAAAATTGAAGGTCACAACTAGCTATAAAAACTATAAATTTTGCAATATATTTTTTCTCCCTTCAAAAAATTGCTAAACGTTCCTGTACAACTACAAAATACAAGAATTCTCTAGTTTTATAAATAATATTTACCTGTTCAACCCACAAATTCGTTGTCATGATCTGATTCTTTAAATTCTGTAACAGAAAATTTTTTTTTATAAATTTTTTGTAGAGAAAATAATTTTTTCTTTTTGGTAAAATATTTGTAGAATATTATTTGGAAAATAATTTTTTTTTTTTTGTAAAGTAAAAAGAAAATGAGGAAGAGAAAAATGATTCTTTATAGTTTGTGAGAAATTGTAAATGGAAAGTAAGTTGGTATAGTTTCTTTTTTCTTAAGTAATTGGGAAACGATCCATCTCGGAAGATAACAACTTACCACGTCGATGAGCTGGGACAACTTGAGCTTGATCTTTACTGTCAGAGCATCTGTCACGTTCACGACGGGTCGCACAAGTTTGTTGTAATTCGAGAGCAGGTCGTCGTACAATCGTTTCGCATCTGGATTCCCTGAGCATCCTGAAATAAAAAAGGGGAAAGAAATGAAAGATTCTTTTTTATTAAAGCTTATCTTGACATTTTTGATTTTTTTATTGCGCAATGATATGAAATGAAAAGGAGAAAAAAAATTTAAAGATGTGTCAAAAAAGAGAAATTCTTTTTAGGTTTCTTCTTTTAAAGAATAGAATATTGTGTTTTTTTTTAAACAGAGTTGACACAGGTCAGGAAATTCAGAGAAAAGTGAGGGATTTTTATTAAAGGTACTGGAAAAAATTAAATTTTTGGAATTCGTAAGAAAATACTGAATTTTGATGTTTTTTTTTGTTTGCCTTAAAAACTATGAAATTGCCACGAATTCTAAAACAAAACCTTCAATTTTTTCTATTTCTGACAAATAATTTCTTTTTTAAATAACTTAATTCTTGAAGAGATATCATAAAATTATTTAATAAATAATAATATTAAAAAAATAAATAAAATAATTTAATTAAACTATTAAAATCAATAATTTTACTTAAATATTTCAAAACTAATTAAATTTTTATAAGATTTGGGTTTACAATTTTCATAAATAGATCAACTTCAAAAGCTTCTAATTTGAAATTTCATAAAATTTCAATTTTGAATTAATTTTATTAGATATTTTAAAGAACTTAGATTTTCGAATAATTGCAATAATTCAATTATTTTCAAAATTAATAAAATTCTTTGCAGAAATTCAATTATTTTCAGAAAATCTAAAAAAAAAATTGTCAACATTTCAATTATCTTTATTTATAAATGAATAGCAAAATTCTTCGGCAAAATTCAATTATTTTCAGGAATTTTAATAAAAATCATTCCAAAATTCAATTATTTTCTTAAATAATAGTATTCATCACAAGAATTCAATTGTTTTCAAAATTAATAAAATTATTCGCCGAAATTCAATTATTTTTAGGAATTTTTATAAAATTCTCGTCAAAATTTGAAATATCTTTGTAAATAATAAAATTCTTCGCCAAAATTCAATTATTTTCAGGAATTTTTATAAAATTCATTGCAAAATTTAATGATTTTCATTAAATAACTTTGTTTATCGCAAGAATTAAATTATTTTCAAAAATTAATAAAATTCTTCGCAGAAATTCAATTATGTTCAAAATTTTTTTTTTTTAATTGTCGGCAAAATTTAATTATTTTTATAAATAATAAAATTCGTCTCCGAAATTCAGTTATTTTCAAAAATTTTAATGCAATTCTCGGCAAAATTTCCATTATTCTATAAAAATTTTCCACAATTCAATGATTTTCAATATCTACTATTTTAATAAAATTTTGCAAAAGTATTTTATTATTTTTGAAACATTTAGATAAAATTCAACGCAAACATTTATTATTTTTATAAATAATAGAATTTTCACAGGAACTCAATTATTTACAAATTTTTTATAGAATTTTTTTCTCAATAATTCAATTATTTTCATAAATATTAAAATAGTAGTGAGGGGTTCAATTATTTAAAAAAAAATTTAATAAACATCGTTGCAGGAATTCATATATTTTTTAAAATAAAAAAATTCTTCTTGGGAATTCAATTTTTTCAATAAAATTTTAATAAAATTTCTCAACAAGATACAATTATTATTTTGAAAAAGTTTTATGAACATCTCCGAATAGAATTTAATTATTTTCAAAAATGTTTATAAATTTATTGTAAACAATTTAATTATTGTCAAAAATTTTATTAAAATTCTTTTCAAGATTTCAATTATTTTATTAGATAACAAAATTTTTTGTTGGAATTAAATTATTTTTTAAAATTTTATGTAAATTCTTGTCAAGAATTCAATAATTTTAATAAATAACAAAATTTCTTGATGGAATTGAATTATTTTTTTTTTTGATTTTATTAAAATTCTTGGCAAGAATTTAATTTTTTTAAAAAATTTTATTAAAATTCTTGTCAAGAATTCAATTATTTTAATAAATAACACAATTTCTTGCTGAAATTAAATTATTTTTTTTAATTTTATTAAAATTCTTGTCAAGAATTCAATTATTTTAATAATTAACAACATTTTTTGCTAGAATTGAATTATTTTTTTAAATTTTATTCAAATTCTCGGCAAGAATTCAATTATTTTTCAAAATTTTTATTTTAATACAATTTTAATAAAATTTCTCGACAAGTTTAAATTATTTTCAAAAATTTTAATCAAATTCAATGACTTTTTAAAAACATTAATAAAAATCTTTATAAAGATTTAAATCAATTTCAGTTTTAAACAAAATTCCTTTAAAGAATTGAATTGTTTTCAAGAATTTTAATATAATTCAACGCAGAAATTTAATTTTTATCAAAAATTTCAATAAAATTTTTTGCAGGAATTCAATTATTTTTGAAAATAACAAAATTCTTCTTGTAAATTCAATTTTTTCAATAAAATTTTAATAAAATTTCTCGACAAGATAAAATTTTTTTTTAATTTTAAGAAAATTCGCCCATAGAATTTAATTATTTTCAAAAATTTTGATAAAATTCTCCGATAGAATTCAATTATTTTCATAAATTTTAATATAATTCATCGCAGAAATTTAATTATTTTCCAAAATTTTATTAAAATTGTTTTTAAGAATTCAATTATTTTCAGTTTAAAAATTTACTAATTAATTTATGATAAATTATGATTATAAATTTATTAAGAAAAATTGAGATCGAACATTTTTTTGAGTATCTAGTCATTTTTAGAGTGAAACAGAATATTCTACAAGTTTCATGGAAAAAGTTAAAATTTTTTCAAGAAATCAGGACAGTTTCTCTAAGGTTATCAAATTGAGACAAAAAACGTATCAAAACGTTGCTTCGCAACTATTTTGATACGTTTTTTGTCTCAATTTGATATCCTTAGAAAAACTGTGGAAAAAAATAAGAGAACAAACAAAATAAAATTTTTGTGTCAACTCAGTAAATTTTTTAAATCAAGTATTAAATTTCATATATTATTCGTTAATTGAAAGAAAATAATTTTATTATTGCACTCGGAAAAACAACTTTGCAAAATTAAATAATTTTATATAATAAAGCTGCAGGAGTTTTTTTTTTATTTTCTACGTACAATTTTTAACTTTTCAATGTATATAAAGCCCCGGCTTCCGTGGAGTGTTATTAATCATTCAGATACTTTTTGATTGAATTTAAAAAATGATAAAAAAGTTTTTAAAATACAGCTTTAATTCTTTTGTGTGTGTGTGAGAGTGTTTACTTTTCCTATTGTTGTAATATCGAAAATTTGTTTTTAAACTTTTTCTTCAGTATTCTTTTCAGATCAATAAATAAATAAAGAAAAAAAATTATGAAAAGTAGAAAAATGTGAAAAATAATATCGATTCTTTGAATGACTTTGAAAAATGTTTGGTATAAAATGTCGATAGTGGAGAAAAGCTTTTAGATTAAAGAATACTTCTGACGGTTTCCTGAGAATTCTACTTGTGTGTTTTCATCTAGAGAAGAGTTCTATGGGAATTCTTGCACCTGGGAAGTCCATTAAAGTATATATGTATATATACAATATATATGCACTCATACAGGCTCATTTCGAATGATTACACACAAAGGCGAATATTTAAACAGAATAGTCACTCTCTCTCTCCATATACAGTATCAATTCACATTGCACGAAGTGCTGTCATGCTAATTGCTTTAATTGATGAATGGGATAAATTGGTTTTCGTAAATTAACCTGTATTGAACTTTATTTGATTAATCTTTAATTATACAAGAGAATTCCAAAAATATTATCACATTAACATCAGTTCGTTCCAAGGCTAATGCATCTTTATTAGTGTTTTTTTTTTTGTTTGAAAAATTTAATCAATTTTAATTCTATTAAATCGAGAAATTTTTTTATTTTTTTCTTTAGAATAAAATTTTAATATAGTGAATATATTCATTATATTACTGCACAAATAAGTAATTTAAAATGCGTATTCACTTTTAAAATATTTAAAATTTTATATTCACTTCACTTCAATTTAAAAATGACTACTATACTCTCTAAATTTGAATTAGTAAAAATGTTTGCTAATTTCAATTAGTGACTGACTTTTTGCTTTTGAATTAGTTTTTACTAACAAATTAGTGAAATTATTTTTAATTTTTTATTTTATAATTAATTCAAAATTGTAATGACAAGTAGAAATCATCAGAATTGTTTTCACCTCTTTTCATTAAAAGACTAAAATTTTGTTAAATATTATGTTTTTTTTCAAATTGAAATTATGCAGATTATTGTTCTCTACTTTTAAACAAAATTAGAAAATTGTTAAACAACTGTGATTAAGAAATAGAAAATTTATTTATTTTGCATTATTTTTGTTTATAAATCACAATTTTTTAAACAAAAATATTATTTTGTTTTAGAAAGAAAAAAGAAGAATATTTGCACAATTCCTATTCTTAATCTTATTTTTGGAACAGGATTTCCCACAGGAATTAAGACATTCAGAAATTTAAAATTCAAACCATTTTTAAATTAAACAACTTATAAAAGTATTTTTATAAAACATGAAGATATCAATTGCTCCGAGTCGAAGACTCGGAGTGATTAATTTCTTCATGTTTTGTAATAATTAAAGATGACCGAGAGATAAAATCATTATTTTATATTATAAGAATATTGTTACTGTAATTTCATCAAAATTATTTCAATCATTTTAATTCAATTATTATTTTCTAGAATTTTAAATTATTTTTTATGAAAATAATTGAATTGCTTAAAAAAATTTTTATTATTTTTAAAAATAATTGAATTCCTGTGAAATTTTAATTATTTATGAAAATAATTAAATGTTTTCATACAATTTTATTAAAATGTTTTTTAAATAATTGAATTCTTTTTGGGAAATTTTATTAAAATAGTAGATATTGAAAATCATTGAAATTAGACAAGTTTTTGAAAATAATTGAAATTAGGACAAGAATTTTTTTGACAATTATTAAAATAATTGAACTTTGCAGAAGAATTTTGTTATTTATAAAGATAATTGGGTTTTTTACGAGAATTTTTTTTTTTGAAAATAATTGAATTTATGCAATTATTTGTAATTTCTTCAAAATTGAATTTTTTTAGTGTTTTCAACAAAAATTTAATCTAGAAAATTTTTAAATTCTATTATTTTTAAAATTGCTAATTATATTTAAAAAAGGTTGTTGCTGGTTCCAATATATTCACAGAGAATTGAAAAAAATAGTTCTGAGAAATTTAATTATTTCGAAAAATTTAAATAAAATTCTTTTAAAACTTCTATTATTTAAAAAAATACTGACAAAATTCTTTACAAGATTTAGTTAATAAAATTGCAATTTCAATAAAGTTTTCCTATACAATTCAATTATTTTCAATATAATTATTCTTTAAGAATTCAATTATTTTCACAAATAATACCTACATTTTTTATAGGAATTCGATTATTTAAAAAAAAATTTGAATAAAATTTTTCGCAAGAAATCAATTATTTTCATAAATAATCCAATTTTTCTCAAGAATTCAATTATTTTTAAAAATTTTGATAAAATACTTTAAAGTTTGAAAAATTACAATAAAAAATAGGAAATTTTCTTCTAATTTCATTTTAAATAAATTTTATATTTCAAAGAATTTTATTTTCTCACTTTAAAAAATTATTTTAAAATAATATTGTTTTTTTCGAAAATTCTAACTATAAAAATTTGGAAAATAATTAAACTTCCCAAAAATGTTTGTAATTAAATATTTAAATTCTCATTGAGTTGTAATAAGAATTAGTTTAGAAAAGAATTTCAGTTAAGATTTTGAAAAATAATTGAATTCTAATAATTTTATTCAAAAATTCTAAAACCTAATTGATTTTTCTCGAGAATTCAATTATTTTTAAAATTTTTGATAAAATGCTTTAAAATTTGAAAAATTTTAATGAAATTGATCATAGAATACAATTATTTTCGTAAAATATAACATTCTTCCTAGGAATATAATGTTATTGTCAAAAATGTTTGTAAAAATCTTCGAAACAATTCAATTATTTTCGTAAAAAAATAAAAATCTTCGAAACAGTTCAATTAAAAAATATTCTGAGAAATTCAGTTATTTAAAAAAATGTGAATAACATTCTTCACAAGAAATTAATTATATTTTTATAAATAATAATATTTTTCCCTGTAATTCAAATACTTTTAATAAATAAAATTCTTCACAGGAATTCAATTTAAAAAAAAAATTTTTTTAATAAAATTCGTTGCAAGAATCCAATTATTTTTTACATAATTTTAAATGAAATGATGGAAAATTACATTTATCGTTAAATTTTTTTTTTAAATTCGCAGAAAAAATTCAATTATTTTTAGAAATTTTGATAAAATTCTTCCCAAGAATTCAATTATTTAAAAAAAAATTTAATAAAATGCTTCGTTAGATTTCAATTATTTTCAATTTTTTAATGAAATTTCTCGATGTAATTTAATTATTTTCAAGAAGTTTTTAAAAATTTACTTTTGCTTTTGAATTAGTAAATTATACTAATAAACAGTAATTTCTACTAATTTATTCGTAAAATTTAAAAATTCAAAAGCAAAAAAAAATTATTGACTAACTATTTGCTTTAAATCAGTAAATTAGTAGAAATTACTATTTAATAATAAAATTTACTCTTTGCTTTTGAATTAATAAATTTTACTAATAAATTAGTGGAAATTACTGTTTATTAGTAAAATTTACTAATTCAAAAGCAAATAGTCAATTATTATTATTCAAATTAGTAAACATTTTTATTTAGAGATTAATAAAAGAGATTTTAATTTAGAGAGTAGTTTAATTATTATATATTATTTTATTAATTATATTATTAAATTATTAAATTCACTATTACTTAATATGAAGTTTGAATAACTTTAAAAACAATTAATACAATGACAGTGTCATCACTAAAAATCGTCGAAAATTAATTTCCGTCACTAAACGTCGACGCCACATTCAAGAGCATTAATAAAATCCAAAGTCAGTATAAATATAAAAATTTTTACTGTATTAATAATAAAATTCTAATAAAGTAAATATAAAAATTGAAGAAATAAAGTTTAACATCCATTTTATATTGGTTGAAAAAGAATTCAAAAAGCGGGGAATTTAAAAAAAAATCGGAACGATATGTAAATGTAGTTTTCTATATTTTTTGAACTGCATGTGTATATAAAAATGTGAGTTATTACTCATGTGAATATCACGTTGAATATATATGTATATATATATACATAAAGAAAGATTTCAAATAAACCGGATGTAACGTTGAACTCTATAAAAGATACTATAGTGAGTGAGAGTGTATGTGTGTGAATTCGCAGATTTACTGTTTCGTCTGAATCCAATTCTCAATTTATGAACAATGTCGTCTTTTATTTTAGCTAATTTTCCCAAAAACTTTTTCTTTTTCTTCTTTTCTACTTCTTTTTTATGGTGACGGGGAATAAAAATTTGTATCCACTCTTTTGTGTCGTAAAAATGGAAATCAGGTCATTTGGATGGTTTGAAAATGAAATAGGTAGAAGAAATGATGGAGAAAAATTTCTTTCAATACCGGGGATTTTTTTCTTTTTTTTTGAGATAGATTTCAGTAGGAGAAATTTAATATTTTTACTAATGTGTGTCTTTTCTGTTATTTTCGGTTTGGTTTCAAAAGTCCAAAGGGGATGAAATTCTTTTTTCTTTTGATGAGAGAATTCAATTATTTTTTTACGAAAAAAAAATGTCATAATTAGCGAAATTTTCACTTTTTTGTATTAAGTGCTTTTACATAATTTTTGTATTAAACTATTTAATTTAGTAGTTGATTTTTTTGCCCTTAAGATTCGAACGTTACAAATAGACATTTTTTTTACTTTTCATTAAAATTTTGAATTTTACAATATATATAGTATTTTTCGTAAATTAGAAAAATTTCTATAAATTTTGAATTTATATTATTCTGTGAATTTTTGAAAATATTTTAATAGAAAAAATATTCGTTGTTTTTAACAAACAAAATAAGCAATACAAATAAAATGTGAATTAGATTTTTAAAGGTGGAGAACAATGAATTATAGTCTCAGTAGAGTAATTAGGTATTCTACGTGGAAAAATAGTAATAAAGGGAATAAGTTTATTAATTGAAGTGATAATGGAGCTAATGTGACTCTCGAAAGTAGAAAGTAAAGATAGTGAAGGGGTGAAAATTTGTGAGTGTAAGAAAGTCGAAAAGGACCCCAGAGATGTTTATCTTGTTGAGAGGCAAACTACTATCGATGGCTGATCTTGGAGAAACCGGAAATACTCCCACGAGATGATTCTCCACTCACAAGACACGTGGGATATACTATATATGTAGAAATATATTCATCTACTGTCTGAAAAGTTTCAATTAATCACCATAAAATGCCTCTCTTTATTATTTTTTAAATGCCATTCGAGTTACGTACTTTTCGTAATTTTTCTTTTTTAAATTAAATTTGTAAAAGTGAAAACTTTTAGCAAAAAGTCAGGGAATTTTGATAGAAATCCTGGAACATTGTTGTTTTTCTAAAGTTATTGTGTTTTTGTAAAATTTCAATTTTAAATGAATTTAATTAGAAATTTCAAATAACCTAGATTTTAGAAAAATTTTAACAACTAAAATTCTTCTAAAATTAGTTAAATATTTTAATATTTATTTCATTGATTATTAAAAATAATGGATTTATAGAAGAATTTTAATTAAAAACACTAAAACAAATTGAATTTTGAGTCAATTTTAAATGTTTGCAGAAATTCAATTATTTTCAAAACTAGTAAAATTCTTCACAGGAATTCAATTATTTACAAATTATTTTCATAAATTTATTATTCAATTATTATCATAAATAATATTTTTTTACAGGGATTCAATTATTTTCATAAATACATAATAAAACACATCGCAGACTTTCAATTATTTTTAATACAATTTTAATGGAATTCCTCGAAAAATGTAATTATTCATAAACATTTTATTAAAATTTATCAAAGAAATTCAATTATTTTTAAAATCTTTGCTACATTTTTATTTATTAGAATTTAGGTATTATTTTCAAAACACATTTTTAATTAAATTTCTTCATAGAATTCAATTATTTTCAAAAATTTTTAATGAAATTCTTTGTAACAATTCAATTTCTTTCAAAATAATTTTAATAAAATTCTTCGTACCTAGAAATTTAATTAATTTTAAAATATTGTCAAAATTCAATTAATTTCAATGTTTACTATTTCAACAAAATTTCACAAAAGAATTCAATTATTTAAAAAGAAATTTCAATAAAATTCGTCTCAAAAATTCAATTATTTTCAAAAATAATATAATTCTTCGCAGAAATTAAATTATGTTAAAAAATTATTTTTAATACAATTCTCATCAAATTTCACGAAAAATGAAATTATTCTTAAAAATGTTATTAAAATTTGTCAAAATTCAATTATTCTTAAATTTTTCTTTAAATTTTTAGAAAGAATTTAATTTTAAGAAACATTCAAATGTTTAATAAAATATTTATTTTTGTAGTTAAATAATTGAATTCTCGTAGAATTTTTTAATAAATATTGTTTTAAAAATGAATTTCAGTTAAAATTTTAGATTATAATTGAATATTGAAAGCAGTTTAGCGTGAATTTTTTTAAAAATAATTGAATTTTGAAAAGGTTTGAAATTAAAATCATTAGAATTCTTAATTTTTCATATTTATAACAAACAATTCTGTATAATTAATTCTTTTGAAAAAGTTTAATTACATATTTTTTAAAAATTATTTCAAGTTTTTATTTTCTAATATACATTTAATTGAAGAATTTCCGAACAATTGAAATTTCGTAAAATTGAATTGTAAACAAATGAATTTGAAAATTCTCAAAGAACTTTTTTAAAAATTATTTAAAAAATAATGGATTTATAGAAGAATTTTAGTTTAAAAACACCAGAAAAAAATTTAATTTTAAAGAAGTTACAAATTATTGCAGAAATTCAATTATTTTCAAGAGTAATAAAATTCTTCTTAAGTATTTAATTATTTTTACTAATAATAAAACTCATAGCAGAATTTCAATTATTTTTCATACAATTTTAATTGAATTCCTTGGAACAAAAAATTATTTTCTTGCAAGTTTTAGTAAAATTCGACAAAAGAATTCAATTATTTAAAAATTTGTTGATAAAATTATTTATGAGAATTCAATTTTAAGAACCATTCAATAAATTATTTACTTTTGTATTTAAATAATGGAATTCTCGTAAAATTTTGTAATAAAATTTTTTTAAAAATGAATTTTCTAATATGCATTTAATTGAAGAATTTAGGAATAATCGAAATTTCGTAAAATTAAATTGTAAACAAATGGATTTGAGAATTTAGAAAGAACTTTTTCAAAAATTATTTTAAAACAATTGTCTTAAAGAGAAATTTTAGTTACATGTTATTGAATTTCAAATTTTTGAAAATCTTAATTTCTATGAAAAAATAATGATTAAATATTTATTTAAAAATTAAGTCGTTGATGTTTTTGAATAATTTTCGTTTTAAAAACATGGAAAAATTCTGTTTTTAACCTGGAAAATCTGGAAAAGTCTGGAAATTTGAAAAGAGCAAAAGCGTGGCAACCCTGAAAAATGTTTAGGGTAAAAAATGAAGAATTGACCGCAATTGAATTTTTTTTTACTTTTACATTATAAATGATAAATCTAAATTAAAATTTCTTTTCTCTTTCGAATTTACGATTTCAATTGAGAAAAATCATTAAAAGTTTCAAAATCTAGGAGAATAAATTTTTTTTTCTTCACATCGATAAATGTCGGTTAAAGGAATCTGCGGTCAATAAAAAAATAATTCCCTTTTATTACTGGAAATCGTAAATTTCATTTCTTATCGGAATCGAATACACTTGAAGGTATTAGATTTTTATATATATAATAGAGAGAGAGAGAGAGAGAAAGATAAAGTATATAGTAAAGTAAACTATTTTTATAATGGGGAAAAATGGCTTTTGGGTAAATTTGATGATCTTCTGTACCTGATATGAGCACCAACACTATCCACATGATCCCCACCAGGCTCTTCATCATGTCATTGTGACGTCACGTCCGCCTCATTTCTCCTCCTTTTCGCCCTCTCTCGATCCTTCAGTTTTCACACTGTAACAATGAACGATAGAAAAATAAAAGCAAACACAAAGAAAAACAGGTAAATAAATGATAAATCGTTTTAATGTGTCTCATATACCGGGTGTTGAAAAAGTGTAAAAACTGTATATTTTTTTATTTTTTAAATATTATTTTTTATGAAAAATTCTAAAATTTATCGATGTTTGATAGTTTCGATAATTTTTCTACATTTGTATAAAAAAATATGAGGCGGAAAAAATTTGTAAATACATTTTTTTTTGGGAAATTTTTTTTTATTGTTTTACAAGTAAAAATATTTTTTGAAAGGAAATAATAAATAAATTCCTTTGATAATAGTCAAGTAGTTAAATATTATTTGATGCTCTGAAAATTGAAATTAGTAAAAATTGTAATTTGAATTAGTGACTGACTTTTTGCTTTTAAATTAGTAATTTCAACGAATTTATAAGTAAAATTTACTAATTCAACAGAAAAAAATCAGCAATTCTTTTTAACTTTAAATTTGTAAATTCTACTAACAAATTCAATAATAGTTACTATTTATCAATAAAATTTACTAACAAATTAGTAACAAATTTACTAGTAAAATTTACTAATTTAAAAGCAAAAATTCACTCACTAATTCTTTTTACTTTTGAGTTAGTAAATTTTACTAAATAGTAATTTCTAATAATTTATTAGTGAAATTGTTCTTATTTAAAAGCAAAAAGTCAGTCACTAATTTTTCTTGTTTCTCAATTTAAAAATTTTACTAATAACTCAGTAGAAAATACTATCTTTAGTATAATTTAGTAATTACTAAACATTGCAGCAATCGTAAAAATTAAAAATTAATTTTCCAACCCCCCGTACTAAAAGTCGTGAACATAATTTATCCCTGAGTTAATTTATTCTAAAACAAATTATGTTTGTCATTATTTATTAATAATAATTTCTACTTTAGATTGCGACGAGAGAGAGAGAGAGCATATATTTCACGCCAAGTACTTTAAACGCGTGTGCACTAACTATCCAGTCTGGCATATAGTATAAAGAGAAAAAAAGAACGAATCCGAGGGGTTTTAAATTTAAAAAAATAAAAAAAGAAAGAAAAATGAAAACATAGCTGCACCCATTTATTCAAGAGAAGTTTCGCTTCGTGACTTTTTTCAGTTCTATCTCCTCTTCTGTTTCTTATATAGGTTTTTTTTTGCCGTCAGAAAGATTATATTTCCACAGAAATTGTATTGCTTTGACCTTAACTCCTTGCTTTAACTCATTCATTCATTTTCTGTTTAGTTTTTTTTTCTGTCTATTCTCATGTAAATTTGTGTATGTGCCGAGAATTTGGCAGAAAAAAAAGAAGGGAGAAAAATAATAATTGAAAAAAAATAACAACGAAAAAAAATATAAATCCACAAATTTGACTCTAAAATTGAAAAAGAAATTTTTCATTAAATAAAAACAATAAGAATTAACGATCTTTTATTACTACTTTATTTATTTAATTATATATTTATTTATTTACCAAAATTACTTCTTGCTTTTGAATTAGTAATTTCTACTAATTAATTTGTAAAATTTACTAATTCAAAAGCAAAGTAGACTAGACTTACTTTTTGATTTTGAATTAGAAAATTATACTACTAAATAGTAACTTCTACTAATTTATTAGTAAAATTTACTAATTACAATGTAAAAAGTATTATTGGCTAATTTTTAGCTTTTTAATTCGTAAATTATACTAATAAATACTAATTTTTACTGAGTTATTAAATTAAATTATTTAAATTACAAATTTAAGTGTAAAAAAATTATTAACTGAATTAGTAAATTATACTAATAAACAGTAATTCATAATAATTTATTTGTAAAATTTACTAATTACAATGCAAAAAGAATTATTGACTGACTTTTTGCTTTTTAATTAGTAAATTATACTAATAATTAGTAATTTTCACTAATTTTTTAAATTAAATTATTTAAATCACAAATTTAAATGTAAAAACAAATTATTAACTGATTTTTTGCTTTTGAATTAGTAAATTATACTAATAAACAGTAATTCATAATAATTTATTTGTAAAAATTACTAATTACAATGCAAAAAGAATTATTGACTGACTTTTTGCTTTTTAATTAGTAAATTATACTAATAATTAGTAATTTTCACTAATTTTTTAAATTAAATTATTTAAATCACAAATTTAAATGTAAAAACAAATTATTAACTGATTTTTTGCTTTTGAATTAGTAAATTATACTAATAAACAGTAATTCATAATAATTTATTTGTAAAAATTACTAATTACAATGCAAAAAGAATTATTGACTGACTTTTTGCTTTTTAATTAGTAAATTATACTAATAATTAGTAATTTTCACTAATTTATTAAATTAAATTATTTAAATCACAAATTTAAATGTAAAAACAAATTATTAACTGACTTTTTGCTTTTGAATTAGTGAACTATACTAGTAATTAGTAATTTCTACTAATTGTTTAGTAAATTTTACTAATTAATAGTTATTTCTACTACTAAATTACTACATTTTACTAATAAATAGTCATTCTTCTTAGTTTGTAACTAAATTTGACTAATAAATAGTAATTCTTACTAGTTTATTACAAAATATTACTAATAAACACTAATTTCTACTAATCTATTAGTAAAATTTATTAATTCAAAAGCAAAGAGTAAATTTTATTATTACATAGTAATTTCTACTAATTTATTAATAAAATTTACTAATTACAAAGCAAAAAGTATAAATTTTACTAATAAATTGTAATTTCTACTAATTTATTTGTAAAATTTACTGATTTAAAGGAAAAAGTCAGTCACTACTTCTTTTTGCTTTTTTATTTCTTAATTTTATTAATAAATTAGTAGAAATTGTTATATTTTTATTAACAAAATTGACTAATAAATTAATAGAAATTACTATTTATTAGTAAAATTTAGTAATTAAAAAACAAAAAATTAAACACTAAATCTTTCTGTTTTTGATTTTTAAAATTTTACTAATAAATAATCATTTCTACTAATTTATAAGTAAATTTTACTAATGAATAGTAATTTCTATTAATTTATTACTAAAATTTATTAATTCAAAAGCATAAACTAAATTTTACTAATAAATTAGTAGAAATTACTATTTATTATTAAATAATTTACTAATTCAAAATCTTAAATCCAGGGCTTAAATCAGTCACTAAATCTTTTTGCTTTCGAATTAGTAAATTTTCATAATAAATTAGTTTAAAATTAATTAAAATTGCTATTTTATTAGTAAAATTTACTAATAAATTAATGGAAATGACTATTAATTAGTAAATTTTTCAAATTCAAAAGCAAAAAGATTTGGTGACTGACTTTTTGTTTTTGAATTAGTAAATTGTACTAGTAATTAGTATTTTCTACTAATTTTTAAGTAAATTTTACTAATAAATAGTATTTTCTACTAATTTTTAAGTAAATTTTACTAATAAATAGTCATTTTTACTCATTTTTTCGTAAATTTTACTAATAAATAGTAATTTCTACAAAATAATATTTTCTACTAAGTTATTAGTAAAATTTTCAAATGGAAAAACCAAAAGAATTAGTGGCTCACTTTTTGCTTTCAAATTTGTAAATTAGTAGAAATTACTATTTATTAGTAAAATTTACTAATTCAAAAACAAAAAGTCAGTCACTAATTCAAATTAATAATCATTTTTGCTAATTCAAATTTAGAATTTATTGCTTCATTCAAAATAATTTTTTTTTTTAAAACAAAAACAGAGTTTTTGATGGAAAGAGAATTTCCTTGATTTAAACAAATTTTCTTTGCATTCAAGAAATTAGTTTTTTTATTCGAATTAGTTCTTTTCATTAGTTTTTTCTTTGAATAAAAATTTATTTCTAATTGAAAGAACAAGTCATAGCAAAATAATATTATTATAGAAAATAATTATTTCTTTAAATTAAAAATTTTTTTCTGTCTACAGAAATAATGAAAGGATAAAACTGCAAAACAGTAATAAATGTTTTTTTTATTGAAATAAATGTATAGAATAATTACAGTTTTTTGTACACTCGGTGAAATTAATAAGAAATGCGAATGGGCTATAATATCTCGGAAAGAAAATTTCTATTATGTTTTAATATTTATTATAATATATATATATAGTAGGAGTTTAATTAAGCGTTTCACTTTATATATTTTGTGACATTTTTTAAAATTGATAAATCATATAGAAAAATGGGTAGGAATGTAGTGGAGTTAATCTATGACCTTATGTCAGTCACTGTCTTTTTTTCTGTATGGAAAAGAAAAAGAACTCGAATAATTTTGCCTTAGGAATATTCAATTCTTTTTTTTCTCTCTCCCTTTTTCTTTGTCGGTTGACGGTGACTCTTTCCATGCAGTAATTGTTATGTCACTCACAGTGAATTCTTCGTTGACAAAATGGTTAGTAACTTTTTGTTTTGGAAACTCTGATGGATGAACCGCGTGTAATGGCAATAGTAATAAATCAAGGAACTTAAATTGATGAAATATATTTTTTTAATTAATTGTATTTTTTTAATTATAAGAACATTTATCTTTCATGTTTTTCATTTTTTACTTTCTTTCGACTTTTATTTTCTTTTCTGTCTTCTAATTTAAATTCATAAAAGTTTCTTTTTTTATAAAATTAAAAAATTAAAAAGTAATTGTGAAATTTTACTAAAAATTATTAGAAATTTTTATTAATTTAAATTCGTAGAGAACTTTTTTCTAAGTAGAGTACAATATTTGTGTACCCAGCTAAAAAAAGTTCTATAGAATTTCACAATTCTTCAAAATTATTCTCATAATTTCAATTCAATTATTATTTTTAAGAATTTTTTACTAAAATTTTTCTTTAAATCAATTAATTTTCGAAAAAGTTCTTCGACAATTTTTAAAATCCATTTATTTACAATATTGTATTTTACAAATTTCAATTAGTTGTGAATTCTTCAATTAAATATATATTGAAAAATAAAAACTTCAATGTTAAATAAATTCAATTAAACTTTTTAAAAAAAATATATTTCAAAATTCAATTATTTTAAAAAATTCACGCTGTATTGCTTTTAATATTCAATTATTATCTAAAATTTTAACTAAAATTAATTTATAAATCAATTTTTATTTGGAAATTCTCCTAGAATTCAATTATTTAAATACAAAAATAAATAATTTATTAAGCAATTGAATGTTTCTTAAAATTCAATTCTAATAAAGAATTTTATCATCATATTTTTAAATAATTTAATTCTTTGGACGATTTTTAATAAAATTTTAAAGAATAATTATATTTTCCGAGAAATTCGATTAAAATTGTATTAAAAACAATTGAAATTCTGCATTGAGTTTTATTATTTCTAAAAATAATTGAATTCTTGAAAAAGAATTTTTACTATTTTTGAACATAATTAAATTTCTGCGGAGGATTTTATTACTCTTGAAAACAATTGAATTTCTGCAATAATTTGTAACTTCTCTAAAATTAAATTTTTTTAGTGTTAACTAAAGTTTTTCTATAAATACATTATTTTTAATAATTTTTGAAAAAGTTTTTTGAGAATTTTCAAATTCATTTGTTTTTAACTGAAATTAATTTTTAAATCAATTTTTAATTGAAAATTCTACTAGAATTCAATTATTTAAATACAAAAATAAATAATTTATTGAACAATTGAATGTTTATTAAAATTCAATTCTTATAAAGAATTTTATCAACAAATTTTTAAATAATTGAATTCGTTTGACGAATTTTAATAAAATTTTTAAGAATAATTACATTTATCGAGAAATTCGATTAAAATTTTATTAAAAATAATTGAAATTCTGCGATGAGTTATTATTTATGAAAATAGTTGAATTTTTAAGAAGAATTTTATCAAAAATTTTTTTTAATAATTGAATTCTTTTAGAAAATTTTATTAAAATAGTACATTTTAAAAATCATTGAAATGAGGAAAATTTTTGAAAATAATTAAAATTTTGACAAGTGTTTAATTAAAATTTTTGAAATTAATTAAATTTCAGAGAAGAATTTTATTATTTATAAAGATAATTGAAATTCTGACGAGAATTTTTACAATTTTTGAATATATAATTGAATTTCTGCGAAGATTTTTACTACTTTTGAAAATAATTGAATTTCTGCAATCATTTGTAACTTCTCTAAAATTCAATTTTTTTAAGTGTATTTTTAACTAAAATTCTTCTATAAATCCATATTTTTAATAATTAATTAAATATATATATTATAATTCTACTAGAATTCAATTATTTAAATACAAAAAGAATTTATTAAATATTTTGAATGTTTCATAAAATTTGTATTCTCATAAAGAATTTTATCAACAAATTTTTAAATAATTCAATTCGTTTGACGAATTTTAATAAAATTTTTAATAATAATTACGTTTATCGAGGAATTCGATTAAAATTTTATTAAAAATAATTGAAATTCTGCAATGAGTTTTATTATTTATGAAAATAATTGAATTCCTAAAAAGAATGTTATTATTTAGAAAAATAATTGAATCTCTTTTATAATTTTATTTTTTATAAAAATTTTTAAATTATATTGCGAAGAAATTTTAAAAAAATTTGCAAATAATTAATTTTTTGTGAAATTTAATAAATTTTTATTCTTTTATGTGAAATAATTAAATGTTTTCGTACAATTTTATTAAAATTTGTTTAAATAATTGAATTCTTTTGGAAAATTTTATTAAAATAATAGATATATTGAAAATTATGAAATTTGAGGAAAATTTTTGAAAATAATTGGAATTTTGCAAAGAGTTTTATTAAAATTTTTTTAAATAATTGAATTTCGGAGAAGAATTTTATTATTTATAAAGATAATTAAAATTTTGACGAGAATTTAAAAAATTTTTTGAACATAATTGACTTTTTGCGAAGAATTTTATTAATTTTGAAAATAATTGAATTTCTGCAATCATTTGAAATTTCTCTAAAATTCTTCAAATTATATTGTACAATTTACGAACCTTTTGCCTTTTTTGAATCACATTACTGACTTTACGGACCTTTTTTTTTTATAAAAAATGACTTTTACGGATTTGAAGAAAATTTACGGACATTTACGGAATTTGCGGACCTAGTTCAAGCCCTGCAGTAACCATATAATAATATAATGTTAAAAAAAATTATTTCACGTAATTTATATTCTTCCTAATTAAAAATCACTAAAATTTAGTAGAATTCATGTATAGAAATACTAGAGAATCGTTCTAGTGAAATTCTATAGAATATTCATTAAAATGAATTAGAATTCATATAGAATGATTCTAGTGAAATTCTATACAACTTTTTCAGTTGGTTATGTAAAAGAAAAGTTACTCCTCCCCTAAATAAAAAAAATTGAAGTTAAAAAAAATCAGGCTGTTAAAATTGCTTAATTGTTAAAAAAAAACTTTGTAATTAAAAGTTTAAAAAGAAAAGTTCATTGAAATGTTGCGCGAATCGTTATAAAGTACTTGAAATGAAAATGAGATGAAAAATAAAATGAAGAGCAAGAAAATTCTGGTTTTGAGAGAGAGTAGCATTTAGTGTCATCGCAGATGCTGCGGGGAAAAAAAATGACTAAAGGTAAATTTTAGTGGGTAAAGAGAGAAGAGAGAGAGAGAGATAAAAGAGAACGAGAGAAAGAAATAAAGACAGAGAGAAAAAGAGAGAGAATAATGCTGACCGAATGTTGGTAAAACTGGGCTGCATGTGCATATTACCGGATATTGGCACTCGCTCGACCTCAACTCGCTTCAGAGCTGATTATACGATAATAATAAGTGACTGCCACTCAAAACCCACCCCTATTTTCTCCTACAACTCCACGTATTACCCTTTAAATCCTCGTCCAACCACCCACACACACACACGTACATATACTACTATTCAGAGTCGGTATTCATATTTCCCGTCACGCAAGATCGATCCTCATGGAGCTTATTCTCCCTCGGAGATTTCACTCACCGATCTGGCAATGTTATATTGATACAGAATTGATGAAATGCGTATCAGTATCAGATAAGAGTCAAAGCCATGATGCGTATTACAAATATTTCTCGTGAAAGTACCGATTATATAGATAGCGGAAAGAATCGATATTTGTTGTTCTATATATGAATTTTCCGCTGCTATGGAACTGGTGAATTGTAATGCCGAAAATAGTACGGCCTATTTGCTTGAATCTAGACTGGAAAGTAATTGATCCACTCGGAGCCACGCCTATTTTCCCCCTACTTTGGACTGAGGACGAATAGAATTGCTCTGAGACACGCCCATTTCCCCCCACTTTACGCTGGTGGCTAATAGAGCGACTACCAGGGCCGGCTGATTTTCCAAATCTGCGCTAGGGACTAAAGTTAGTACTTTTAGGCGCCTAACTTATTCTGAGACACGCCTATTTCCCCCAGTTTGCCCTGGCGACTAATGAATTCATATTATGCGCCGCCTACTTCCCCCACTTCACTCTAAGAGCGAATAGACTCACAGTAGGCGTTGCCTATTACCCTCACTTTACCCTGTCGACTAATAAATTGACTTTAGGCACTGCCTACTTCCCCCACTTTACTCTAGGAGCCAATAGACTCACAGTAGGCGTTATTCACAACTTCCACTTTACCTTAGTGACTTATAAATTCATTTTATTGACCTTCTGCTTCAGAAATTAATAAGAATAACTAAATATATTTAGTAATTTTTTAATTGTTTATATTATTACTTTTAATTAGAAAATAACTAATTATTAGTACTCTATAAATCTTCAATTAGTAGAAAGTTACTAATGAAATGTTGAAATTCAAGTCATTTTAATTTAAGAAATTTAAAAAAAATTATTATTATACATAACTGAGAAACTAATTAGAATAAAATTTTAATTTATATTATTTTAAAAGTTTAAAGTATATAAAATTCCATTTATTATTATTATAAAAATTACAAAATTTTTTATTTTTAAATATGAATAATTAAATAATAAATAATAATAAATAATAATAAATAATAATAAATGAAATAATAATTTCAAATTCAAACTTTAAAAAAATTCAATTATTAATTAATTATTCTTGTTTATTAATTTTAAAAATTTTAATAAAATTCTTTGCAAGTATTCAATTATTTTCATAAATAATAACATTCATCGTAAGGAGTCAATTATTTTTAAAAACATTAACATTTTTGCAAAAATTCAATTACTTTCAAAAAAATGTCATGAAAGAATTTAATTTTATTTTAAATTAGTTACGAAAATTCAATTACTTTCATAAAATTTTCATGAAAGAATTCAATTATTTTCTAAAATTTTAATAAATCCTTGAAAATAATTCAATTATATTTATAAATAATAAAATTGTTTGTGAAAATTTAATTATCAAAAAAATTTCATGAAAGAATTCAATTTTTTTAAATTCGTTACAAAAATTTAATTACTTTAAAAAAAAATGTCATGAAAGTATTTAATTTTTTCTTTTCTTTATAAAAAATTTCAATTAATAAATTCTTCGAGAAACTTCAATTATATTTATAAATAGTAAATATCTTTGCAAAAATTTAATTTCCTTTTAATTTTTTAATAATATTTTTCGAGAAAATTCAATTATTTTCTAAAATTTTAATAAATCCTTTGAATCGATTTATATTAATTGATTAAAAAAAAAAAATTTCCAAAAATTCAATTATTTTCAAAAAATTTTTACGAAAGAATTCAATTTTTTCTTAATTGGTTATTAAAATAATTCAACAGAATTCAATTATTGTCTAAAATTTTCATAAAATTCGTTATGTAATTAAATGTTTTATTTCAATTATTATAACAAACACGATTTTTTTGAAAACTTGAAAGAAATTTTTCATAAAATTCTATATTATTATCAAATTTTTTAATTAAAATTATTATAAAGAAACTCCATTGTTTAAAAATAAATTGAAAGAAATTCTTCTAAAGAATTTAATTAAGATTATCAAAAATTTTAATAAGATTCTTGTCAATAATTCAATTATTTTCACAAATAATAAAATTCTCAGGAGAAATTCAATTATTCTCAAAATTTTTGATAAAATTCAATGATTTTCAATATATTAATTTAAAAATTTTAAAAAATATTTAAAAAGAAAAATTATTAACTATTATTCTCAACATTTTATCAAAAAAAAAACTCGAGAGTTAATCGAATTCTGTAATTACTAAAAAAAAAAAACTTCTGTTTTTTTTGCGTTCAAACAAATTTTTGAAAAACAAAAATTTTAACTTCTCCCTGTATTTCTTTTTTGCCTTAAAAACTTTTTAAATTACAATGAATTTTAAAACAGTGCCTTAATTCATTCTTATTTCTGCAAAATAATTAAATTTATTTCAAGTAGGTAATTAAATATTCAAAAATAACTTTCTGAAAGGTAATTTTAATTAACTTAAGAAAGATTTTAGTTAGCAGAAAGTTTCAAATTTTTCAAAATAATTAAATCTCGGAAGGATTTTAAACTAAAATTCTTGAAAATTGAAATACGTTTCAATTGCTGACAAGATAATAATAATAATAATAATAATAATAATAATAATAATAATAATAATAATTGAATATTTATTTTAAAAATTATGCAAGTTTTAATTTTTTAAATAATTTTATTTAATATTCTGAAAAGTTAGGTTTTCAAAATACTTCAATTTCTATCATTTTATAGATACCTAATTGAATTTTTAATTTTTTATAAACTAATAATTGATGTTTTTTGAAGTAATTAAAATTTGTTTAAGAATTTGATTGTAATTTAAGAAAATAATAGAAGAATGTCTCCTACAGTAACTAGTTTTATTTTTAATTATTTAAATTTTTTTTAGAGAGATCATGGAAAAAGTCAAAATTCTATCCGGAAATAAAAAAAAACAAAATCAAATTTTTGTTACTTACTTTTTCAATTCTATATAAATATAAGAAAAATAGTGAAATAAAAAAATTAAAATTACCGCAATGGAAATATAAAATCTTTTACGATTTTATTAAAAATTAATAGATATTCGTAAGAATTTAGAATTCTTTCAGGATTGAGTTAGTAAATTAATGAAAAATATTAAAAATTAAAAACAATGAAATTTAGAAAAAAAAAGTAAAATAATTGTCAATCTCATAGATTTAGAGAATAAATTACTGAAAAGTAGTTAAAGTAAGAAATAAGTATAAGCATAAAAAAATTATAGTAAACATAAAAAAAATTCTAAAGGTTCAAAAAACATTAAAAACGAAAGGCAATTTGAACTATCAAGTAAAATAGTAAAATTTTACCACACTGAGATTATTTAAAACCCCTATTAGGTAAATGGAAGTAGTACCATTAGTGCCATTTTTATATTTCCAAAAAAAAAATATTTTTTAACGCCAAAACTTTAGGGATCTAATTCCACAGAGAGAAAAAAAAACGAGAAAGAGAAAAAAAAATCTCACGAGAGTAGAGCAAAAAACTTGTTTTTAAGCATTTACAGGCAAAGTATAAAGTTTGTTGTATGAATTTCTTTTTCCTCTCTTTTCTCTATTGTTTCTCCAAGAATAAAACTTAATTTTCATTCTTTGCTTTTCCAAAGAGTTGGAGAGAGAGAGAGAATAAGTTCACGAAAAAATAAACTGTATATAAAGTACATTTAAATAGAAAGTTTTCTTTTTTTTGAAAGAGAGAGATTTCTTTATATATATATTTTTTATGACACGAGATTTCGAATATATATAAAAAAGTTTTAATAAAGTAATAAGAGAAAAGAGAGTAATTTCCAAAGATTTTTTATATGAGTCGAATGAGTTTTTTCTCTTTAGAGAAAAAAGAGGGGGGAGAGTGGGGGATTTGGAGATTGATCGGGTATTTCAACTCGATCAATTTCCGAGTTTCTGAGAATTGGTAAAAAGATAGAAAATTCGAGAATTCCAGTGGAATTACACACAGACACTTCATTCTACTTTCCATCTTCCTTCCAAGATCCTCTTTTGATATTCAATTATTCCTGTGAAAAGGAATGCTCGATTTTGTCTGCTGAGGTTTTCTAATACCACTTCACATAGTTTTTTTTTTCTTACTTTTGGCTTTTTTCGAACTTTTTTTTTTCAAAGGCGACGACGGATTACTGAAAGTTTTAATTGTTTTTTTTTGGCACTCAGGGAAAATTTTAGTTTAAACAAAATGGTTCTCTCTTTCTTTAATTTGAATTAGTTAAGATTTTAAGAATAACTAATTTGATTGATAAAAAGCACTGACTGACTATCTGGATAAATTTTTTAAATTACTTTTCCTCCATTCCTTCGGGTTTTTTTATTTTATTTTCGTTGTATTTGATTTTATTCAATTTCCCCCGCTTTGAAGATAAATGTTTTTTAAAAAAAATTTTTTTTTGTACATTTTATCTTGAATATAATTTTACGAGTTTGATTTTATGGGATTTTTTTTTTATAGGAAAAGACATAAATATTGATTTTATGTCTTTCTGATAGAAAAAGACGTGTTGCACGTGGTTGGAGAATGAATTTTGAGGGTGGAATTACTATTATTATTATTGTTATTATTATATATGAGGTAAAGGTGTCAACCTCTTGTTAATGTACCGAGATTGTAATCTGAGTAATTAATCCCTGTAGGCTTAAATTCCGTTGAGAGGGTAGTAAACATTTACATATTTGATCCATGTGATGGAAATTGAATATAATTCCTGATACAGATAATTTTAACGCTTGCACGATTTACGAAGAGGATCATTCTTTTTTACAGTTATCGTAATTTTAATCTTCTTCTCTCTGTGTTGAAAAAGCTTTAAGTATAAAAAAATTTTATTTTTTCTTTTTAATTTTTCTCCTCCATTTTAATTGATTAATTTATCAATAATTTGTTTCAATAGATAATTTATTTCAATTGATAAAAAAATTACGTGAGTTGAAAACAATTTTTTTTTTTTTTTGAGGTCAATAAAGGAAATTTAAGGAGACAAAGGAGACAAAGTTTTCAGTGACTAAAGACTGTTTTAGTCAGACGAAGGATTTTTAATCCTTGTTTATTTAGTGTCAGTAGTAAAACACCGTTTCTGTGAGACTGAAAGTTGAAAATCGTTTTTAATTTATTGTCCGCAGTAAAAAACATTTTTATAGTCGGGCAAGAGAAACGCTTTTTGAAAATCTGGCGTTAAGGGTAAAATTATGACTCAATATTGTTGTCAAATTTTTTTCTAGGAAAAGGTTTTTTTGTTGGTTCAAATTTTACTATAGTAATACTTAAAAAATTCAACTACTTCCACATTTATTATTATTTTTTATTGACGAATTTTTTATAGGCTTTTCTTACAATTCTGAACAATCAATCGTACAGATTTTAAAAAATTCAGGGTTGCCACAAATATTTAATTTTATTTTTCCCTGACTTTTTCCTGATTTCCAGACAAAATTTCCACTTTTTCCCTGACCATAAAGAATAAAAAAACTCTAAAAAAGACCATAAAAAACTCTAAAAATTATTAGATACTCAAAAAAACTTTCTGTTACATTTACTTACGAATTTCTTAAATTGTAAAATTATTCGCAAACATCAATAACTAAATTTTTAAATAAGTATTTAATTATTATTTTTCCATAGGAATTAAAATTCTTCAAAACATTCAAATTCCAACATTTTTAAAATTAAACAACTTATAAAATATTATTATAAAACATGAAGATATCAATTATTCCGAGTCTTCGACTTAAAGTGATTGATATCTTCATGTTTTATAAAAATTTTAATTTCCATAAAATTTAAAAAAAAAAAAAAATTAAATTATTTACAAAAATTATAATAAAATTCGTTGCAGGAATTCAATTTCTTTTTAATACAATTTTAAATAAATTTCTCGAAAAATAAAATTATCTTCAAAAACTTTTTGCAAGAGTTAAATTAGGTACATTTCACAAATAATGGAATTCTTCGCTGAAATTCAAAAATTTTCAAAATTTACATTTTTAATACAAGTTTTCAAAAGAATTTAATTATTTAAATAAAATGTAATAAAATTCGTTGCATAAATTCAATTATTTTTACAAGTAATAAAATTTTCCACATGAATTCAATTATTTAAAAAAAAATTGATAAAATTCCTTGTAAGAATTCCATTATTTTCATAAATTATAAAATTTTTCTGAGGATTTCAATTATTTATAATACAATTTAAAGTAAATTCCTAGAAAAATGGAATTATTCTCTTAATTTTTTATAAGAATTTAATTACATTTCACGAATATAATTAAATTCTTCATTGAAATTCAAATATTTTCACAATCTACTTTTTTAACAAAAGTTCTGAAAAGAATTCAATTACTTAAGAAAAATGTAATAAAATTCGATGCAGGAATTCAATTATTTTCATAAATAATAAGATTCTTCACATTATTTTAATAATTTAAAAAAAAAATTTGAAAAAATTCATTGCAAGAATTCAATTACTTTCATAAATTAATAAAATTCTTAATAGGATTTCAATTATTTTTAATACAATTTTAAGTAAATTCTTCGAAAAATGTCACTATTTTTAAAAATTTTGTTAAAATTCTTCGAAAGAATTCAATTATGTTTTATGTATTTTATCAATTATGTATTTTTAAAAATTCATGCTATAATTCTTTTAATATTCAATTATTATCTAAAATTTTAACTAATATTCATTTCAAAATCAATTTTTATTGGAAAATTCTACAAGAATTCAATTATTTAAATACAAAAGTAAATAATTTATTAAATAAATGAATGTTTTTCGAAACTAAATTAACATGAAGAATTTTATCAACTAATTTGATTTTTGTCAAGAAATTTTAATAAAATTTTCAAAAATAATAAAAATTTTTCGAGGAATTCAATTGAAATTGTATTAAAAACAATTGAAATTCTATGATGAATTTTATTATTTATGAAAAATAATTGAATTTTTGTAAAAAAATGTTATTATTTATAAAAAATAATTGAATTTTTGTAAAAAAATGTTATTATTTATAAAAATAATTGAATTATTGCAAAGTTTGCTTAGAATTTTATCGAATTTTTTTTTTTTTTTAAATAATTGAATTCTTCTGAAAAATTTTATTAAAACTGTAGATATTGAAAATCGTTGAATTGAGCAAAATTTTTTGAAAATAATTGAAATTTTGCAAAGAATTTTATTATTTTTAAAGATAATTGAATTTTTATGAGATTTTTTTTTCATTTTCGAACATAATTGAATTTCTGCGAAGAATTTTATTACTTTTGAAAATAATTGAATTTCTGCAATCATTTGTAACTTCTCAAAAATTCAATTTTTTCCAGTTACTTAAATAAAAATCTCTGACTTTTCCCTGAATTCCCTGATTTTTCTGACCTGTGGAAACCCTGAAAAATTTAATTTTTTCAAAAAATAAAATTTTGAAAATGGTCAAAAATTTTTTTTTTTAGTTTTAATAATATATTATATAACACTAAAATTCAAGGTTTTTAAAAAAATTCACGTCCATTTCAATAGGTTTCAAGGTCCGGTGGCCACCCTGCAGACAAAACTATAAAATTCATATTTATCTGGTATTAAGTAGTAAAATACGTGTTTAGTCAGACAAAATGTTTCATGTTATTATTTATTTGATGTTAAGTAGTAAAAAAACGTGTTTAGTCAGACAAAATAAATTTATATTCTTGTAAAAATATTATCAGTAGTACAAGATTGAAAATTAAAGACAAATGTTTTCCTTGCTATATAAGGTCGTAAGTGATAGATTTAGACTGACGAAATGCTTCCTATTATTATTTATTTAATTTCAAGTAGTAAAACAATTGTTTAGTCAGACAAAATTGGTTTTTTATTTTTGTGAAAATATTATCAGTATAATATAAGCATAAAAATTGAAGACAAATATTTTAATTGTTATAAGTAGTAACTAGTAAGTCACAGATTCAGTCAGAAAATAATTTGAAATTTGAAATCAGTAGTAAAACACTATTTTAATCAGGCAGGATGTTAAAATTTTTTTTCTCATATTTTTTTAGAATTGAAGAGTTGGATAGTAGATTCTACTTTTTTATTAATTTTTTTTCGTATCGTTACTAATAAAATACAGGGAGATTAAACGGAAAAAAATGTTATCAGTAGTAAAACACTGCGCTGGTCAGACATAAATGGTTTACATTCCTGTAAATATATTATCATTAGTACAGGAGTGCAAATCACACATATATTTTTGTTAATTTATTGTAAAGTAGCAAATCAGTTTTTGGTGAGACATATCGTTTTAATATTCTTTAATTTAATATCAGTAGTAAAACACAGATTTAGTCAGACAAAATGTTGTTAATTGTCATTTATTTGATTTTAGGTAGAGTAACACTTATTGGTTTTTCATACAATTTTTTTACTTTCTTCTCCATTTGTTTTTTATTCTTGTAAAAATATTATCAGTAGAAGAGGAATAGAAATCAGTAACTAGTAATAGGAACACAGATTTAGTCTGACAAATTGTTTCTAATTATTACTTAATCAGTAGTAAAAAACAGTTATAGTCAGTCAAATGGGTACTTTTTGTGAATACGATATGAGTAGTGTAAAAATAGTCTTAGTCAGACAAGAAATCCAGTTTTAGTAGTAGATGTCAGTTTTAGTCAGACAAACACGGCTTACATTCTTGTAAAAGTGTCAGCAGCAAAAGACAAAAGTAGAACTAAATTCCAAATTTGAAATCAGTAGTAAACCACAGTTTTAGTCAGACTAATCTAATTTTGCTTTTAATAGAAAAATTCTCTCAGAATCAGACACAAAAGTTTACATCCTTGTAATTTGTTTTCTATTTAAGAAAAAGTAGTAAAAAAAACTTGTGTAATCATTCAGATCGTTTCCAATTCTTCGTAAATTTATTGTCAGTTGTAAAAAAAAACCCGTAAAGTGAATGAAATTGTTGTAAAAACTTTGGTAAATTCAACTACAGTAATAAAACATCGATTCAGTCAGCCATCAGCTTATTGATTATTTGTAAAATTGTTTATAAGTAGTACAACAATAGTTTCAGTCATCCAAAAATTATTGAAGTCTTAAGAATTTATTTTTCACTGATATAAAGGTCATTTTCATATTGGTTGGTAAATTTTTCGACTTAATTTTTCTCAGTGTGTGTTAATCAATTTTAAGTAGTAAACCCCAGTTTTAGTCAGACACATTTTTTATATTTCATTCTTGTAATTTTTGCAGTATTTAAGTTTATTATTTAAAGTGATTTAAAGTGATTTAAAGTCAAACGGATTTTTTGAAACCTATTGTAATATTTAGAATCAGTAGTAAAGAAAATTGTATAGTCAGACAATACAGTCAATTGAAAAAAAATCTATTTCTTTTTAGATTCTTTTTTTTTTGGCATTTAATTTCCTTTTGTAGTTAACGCTAAAAATTTGAATAGAAAATTTCCCTTTTATTTATGGCGAGAGATATTTTGAATTAACTATGAAAATACGAAAGAGATTGATGGCCCATTTGACAATGTCAAGACACACACGAGCTCGTGAATGTTAAACATTCACTTGGGACCGTTTCCACCACCAGGAAAATCGTTACCCCACTCATAAAAGCAACGAATTGAGTCAAGGAGATGATAAGCTTTTTATCACCGTTTTACTACATCATTTTTGGATTCCCCCTAATCGACCCAAAAAGGTTTTCTTAGAGTTATTCGTCTCTCTGCGGATGCGTCTGCTGTTTATCACTCAAAAAGAGAGGAAAGCGAACGATGTGGGAAAACAAGAAAAGTGGTAGAATTTATGGGACGCTAACAACCGTCAGGGATCAACTTTAAGAATGGAAAACGTCGCTGATAGTGTGTACACAAAAGAAAATTAGGTGATAACGATGAGGAAAATTGTATTTTCCTTTTTTATTACACGTTCAACATTTTTTTTTCTTTTTCTCGTCACTAATGAGATAAGGTATTTTTCGTTTACAAAATTTTTCGTATTGAATTTTTTTAGATTTAAATCTAAAAAAATTATTTTAAATAAATAAAATTTGTTAAAAAACTCAAAAAACACTAAAAGCATCTTTTTTTTTTAGAATTTGCACTAATATTATAAATTTCGCTAATAATTGAAATATAAAAATTATTTTATGCAATGTTTTCCTAAGGATATCAAATTGAGACAAAAAACAAATCAAAAGTGTTGCTAAGCAACACTTTTGATTCGTTTTTTTGTCTCAATTTGATAACCTTAGAAAAACTGTGACAACAATTTAAATAAAATTCATAGAAATAGTTTTAAAAAAATTGATAAAATTTTTTCAAACAATTAAATTATTTTCAAAAAATTGTAAGAACATTTTTTTTGCACGAATTCATTATTTCCCTAAATTATAATGAAATTCTTCGCTGAAATTAAATTATTTTCAAGAACTACTTTTTAATAAAATTTCACAAAAGAATTCAATTATTTAAAAAGAAAATTTAAAGAAAATTGTTTGCAAACATTCAATTATTTTTATAAATAAAATAAAATTTTCACAAAAATTCAATGATTTTAAATACAATTTTCATAGATTTTTTTAAAGAAATTTATTATTTAAAAATTTGTTTATAAAATTCTCCGAGATAAATCAATTAGTTTTAATGATTTTGATAAAATATGTTTCTAATTATAATTCTACAACAATTTTAATAAAATTCTTAAAGACACAAAAAAATTTTAATTATTTTTTTTGAAACCCTTTAATTATTTTCAAAAAATTGTAAGAACATTTTTTCGCATGAATTAATTATTTTCTACAAATAATGAAATTTTTCGCTGAAATTAAATTATTTTCAATAACTACTGTTTTAATAAAATTTCACAAAAGAATTCAATTATTTAAAAATAAAATTTAAAGAAAATTCTTTGCAAAAATTCAGTTATTTTTATAAATAATAAAATTTTTACAAAAATTTAATGATTTTAAATACAATTTTCGTACAATTTTTTGAAAGAAATTAATTATTTAAAAAAATTTTTATAAAATTCTCCGAGAGAAATCGATTATTTTTAATGATTTTGATAAAATATATATTTTAAGAATTTATTTTCAAAACAATTGTAATTATTTTCATCAAACAAATTTAATTACTTTCAATAGTTTTAATAAAAAATTGCTTTAAAAATTTCAATTATTTAAAAAATTTTAATAAAATTCTTTGGAAGCATTCAATTATTTTCATAAATAATAAAATTCTTCATACATGAATTCAATTCTTAAAAAAATATTAATTGGTCGCAAGAATTAGTTATTTCTTAAAATTTTGATAAAATACTTTATAAACATTGAATTTAAAATAAGAGTATTTAATTTTTCAATTTTTGTATTAATTATTTATTTTTCTATTTAAATAATTGAATTCTCGTAGAATTTTCTAACAAGAATTGATTTTGAAAATGAATTTAAGATAAAATTATTCAAAACTTTTGCTACCAATTTGATAATTTTTGTATCAATTCTAAACTTTTTTTTGGTTAATTTTGAATCACTTTGGTATCATTTTAATATTTTTTTTATATAATTTTTATAATTTTAGATTCGTTCAATATTTTTGGTATAAGATTGGTACAATTTTATATTTTTAGGGTCAAATTTTATAATTTCAAAATTTTTGGTAGGAATTTAAGATTTTTTGTATTAATTTGTCACTATTGGCACCAATTTAAAATTTTTCAGAGTTTGGGATACAATTTTTCTAAAACGTATTTTCTAATTTTTTATTTTCTAAAATTTTTTTTTTTCTAATAAAGGTGAAGTTCTAAAAAACTTTTTTCTAATAAAGGTGATTTTCTAACAATATTTACTTTTTTTAATGACGATCAATAGAAATATGATTAAAAAATAAGTTATGAAATTTTTTAACTTTTTAAAAAAATATTTAAAATTTCTTTAAAAAATTGTAATAAAAATAGAAATTATACAAATTTTTAAACAAAATTTTAAAGTAATCTAGTTAAGAATCGTAATTAACAAATAGAAATTATAGGGATTTTTTTCCTAAATCTTATTGTTATAAGAAATAGGAATTTTACAAAAAATTTTCTTGTTTTTTAAAAAGGAACTCAAAATTTTGTGAACAGAATTGTGATTGATAAGAAGAAAATATGCAAAATAATTTCTATTTTCTAATCTTAATTTTTTTTAAAATTTTCTAACTTTTATTAAAATTATGGAATTTCACAAATTTCAGAAAAATAAATATTAAAAATCATATAACTTTTTAGAAAAACTTTTTTTACAAATCAAAATTTATTAGAAAAGCTTTTTAATAGAAAACAGATTTCATTAGAAATTAAACAGTTTTTGGTATCAATTTTATTCGTTTGGTACAAATTTAAAAAATCTCAATATCAATTCGAAAACTTTTGATATGAATTTGATACTTTTTGGTACCATTTTTATACTTTTGGTACCAATTTGACACTTCTAGCTTTTTAGATAGCAGTTCGAAACTTTTGGCACCAATTTGCTATCTTCGGAACCAATTTAAAACTTTTTGTTATCAATAAATTATAGTTTCGTTACTAATTTGAAAATTTTTGGTATTAATTCAAAATTTTTTGGTATCAAATATCAATTCGAAACCTGTTGGTATTAATTTGATACTTTTTGGTACCATTTTTATAATTTTGGTACCAATTTGACACTTCAACCTTTTTTGATAGCAGTTCGAAACTTTTGGTACCAATTTGCTTCCATTGGAACCAATTTGAAAGTTTTTAGTATCAATATTAGAGTTTCGTTACTAATTTGAAAATTTTTGGTATTAATTTGATACTTTTTGGTACCATTTTTATAATTTTGGTACCAATTTGCCACTTCAACCTTTTTTAATAGCAGTTCGAAACTTTTGGTACCAATTTGCTTCCATTGGAACCAATTTGAAAGTTTTTAGTATCAATATTAGAGTTTCGTTACTAATTTGAAAATTTTTGGTATTAATTCAAAATTTTTTGGTATCAAATATCAATTCGAAACCTGTTGGTATTAATTTGATACTTTTTGGTACCATTTTTATAATTTTAGTACCAATTTGCCACTTCAACCTTTTTTGATAGCAGTTCGATACCTTTGGTACCGATTTTCTCTCGTCATAACAAATTTGTAACTTTTTAGTATCAATTTTATTCTTTTCAAATTAACTCTAATAACTTTTTTTTCAATTCTACATCCGATATTGTGGTAGCAAAATATATTTTACTCTCTCGTTATTGTCAGATATGTTTTTCTATTTTCATTTCTCATTATAATTCCACTTTTCTTTTCAAGCATCTACTCGTTTAAAAAGAATAATATAAAGTCTTGAAAATTTTCAAAAGCAAATCTATATTCCGTCTCTCGTCTGGAAAGACACTTTTCATTATACATACATAAAACGACTTTAATTTCCATGGTTTCAATCTCCGTCTACTTTTTTTTTGACGAATAATGATTAAAGAGTTTCTCTTTTTAAAGAGTTATTTTTTTTTTTTACAGATTTTTTCCCCTTTTTTTTGCGAATCGAATTTTTATTTTACAATCAAAGAAGAAAATTGCTTGTTTGTATGATATATTTTTGCTTTTTTTGTGTTTTCCTTTAAAATACATATTTTTTTTTAGTCGAATATTTTTGTAAACTGGGTTTTAAAAATAGAAACGGGGTAAAAAGGAGAATTTTATATGAAATTGAGATGGTTAGAAATGCGATTGTCACAAACAGACCTTTCGTTTGGTATTGTAATGCAACAATGGGCGCAACTGTGTTTTGTTAAATAGTGAATAATTAAAATATGAAGAATGCATAAATTAAATTGGAACTTTTTTTTCATTTTTTCTATTTTTGTCTATTTTGTTTTTCATTTTGAAAAAGTTTTCAATTTTTTGATAAAGAAATGCAGTATTTTTCCATTTTTTTTTGTTATTTATGTAAACTTTTAAATAACAAATATGAAGAGGAAATTTTTTTCGTCATGAAATTGTTAGTTGATATTTAATAGCCTTTGAGTGACAATGGAATAAAAGAATGAATTCTGCTTTTTGGAGTTTAACCGATTTGAGTTTTTTTTTTATTTTTAACATTTGCTGCGTTCCAGATTTTTTGAAAACATTTTTTTTTTCCTTTAATTCAAAAAGTCCAAATGGAAAAAATTTATTTTTCTTTATTTTTTATTATTGTAAATGGGAAATTCTTTACTGAAATTTATAGTAAATTATTAATTTATTATCAATTATTAAAGTTAATTAATTAATTACTTTTATTAATTTACCTTTCGGCCTTTGTAATAAATAGTTTTAGAAAATATTTTTATCGATAAAAAATGTCCTTCTTTTCAATGTTCAGAAATGGATCCTGGTTAATAAAAAAAAAAAATCCCAAGTAGTCTTATTTAATTTTCGAATTTTCTCTAATAGAAAAACTGTCATCACAGATGAATTGATGAAAAAATATATATCCCTTTTCTTTAATAAAAATTGAGAAATAATTTTTCTTTATTAGAATCGCTTTTCTTTTTAATCATTTTTTCTCATCAAAATTTTATATTGTATATGTATGTGTACACAAGTCTGGAGGGAAAATTGAAAAATATATTGTTTGAATTAAAAAATACATGATAAATTGAAAGAAAATAGAATCTGAGTGTGAAGGATGAAGAAAAGTTGTTGTGAAAATTGAATATTTGGATGACACGAGAGTAATTTTGTTTTCCGGACTATACTATTAGGTTACGACGCGACGTTGTTGGGGGTCAGCAGGGCAACGAGACAAGAAAGGAAGGTAAGGTTGGCTATCGCAAGTAGGTCGCATCCAGCGGCTCAATATCGCCGAATACTCCTTGTGTGTTCTCTCTCTCTCTCTCTCTCTCATTCTCCTCTCTTTTTCTCTCCCTCTCTCTCTCTCTTTATATCTTTCTATCTTTCTCACTATTCTCCCTTATGTACTCTCTCAATTGGGTTAAGCAAGGAAAATACAGAAAGATACAGAGAATTTGGGAATTTAGGGATGCTGTTCCTAAAGCCAGTTAAATTGTAATATTTTTTGTATTTTTTCAAATTTTGTTGTATTTTTTTTGTATTTTTTTTTTTGTATTATTTAAACTATTTTTCTACTTTTTTTTATAGTTTTCTATATGTTTTAATATTTTACTGTATTTTTCAATAATTTTTCTATATTTTTCAAATGTTTTTCTATATTCTTTGACATTTCTTTTACGTAAAAACAAAATGTGATGTACATCACGGAAAAAATCTAGCTACAAATTTCACTATATTAGCGAAATATTTACTTGCGACAATTAATACTTTCTCTATTTGAAAGAAACTTATCGCTGTTTTAGGTGAAAATAATTTTCCGTTTATATATCTTTCAATATTTTATGACTATTTCAGGGTTGCCACTGGTCAGGGAAATCAGGGAAAAGTCAGGGATTTTTTATTAAAGTACTGGAAAAAATTGAATCTTGGAGAAGTTACAAATGATTACAGGCATTCAATTATTTTCAAAAGTAATAAAATTCTTCGAAAAAATTCAATTATTTTTAAAAAAAATTTTAAATTATCGTCAAAATTTCAATTATTTTTGTAAATAATAAAATTCTTCTCCAAAATTCAATTATTTTCAAAAATTTTAATAAATTTCTTGGCAAAATTTTAATTATTTGCAAAAATTTTCCTCAATTCAATGATTTTCAATATCTACTATAATTAATAAAATATAATTAAAAAGATCCAATTATTTAATAGAATTCTACGCAAGCATTTAATTATTTTCATAAATAATAAAAATTTCACACGAATTCGAATATTCACAAAGTTTTTGTGAATTTATTTGCAATAATTCTAATATTTTCATAAATAATAAAATTCTTTTAAGGAATTTAATTATTTTCTTAAATAATTCTAATATTTTCAAAAAAAAATAAAAAAATTCTTTTAAGGAATTTAATTATTTTCTTAAATAATAAAAATCTTTTTAAGAATTAAATTATTTTGTTAAGGGCATTTGAACCATTATGACGTCACAATGTGTGCAAAGCATGAGATTTAAAATTGTGACGTCATAATAGTTCAAATGCCCTTAATAATAAAACTCGTGCAGAATTTCAATTATTTTTCAATTATTTCTTCAAAATTTTATTAAATTTCGTCAAAAGAATATAATTCTTAAAAATTTGTTCATAAAATTCTTTATGAGAATTCAATTTTAAGAATCATCAGGTATTCAATAAATTATTTATTTTTGTATTTAAATAATTAAATTTTCTAATAAAAATTAATTTAAAAATTAATTTTATTTAAAATTTAAAATAATAATTAAATTTTAAAAAGGTTACAAATGAAAATCTTTGAAAATCTGAATTTTTTATACTTTTGACTAACAATTCTGTAAAATTAATTTTTTTGAAAATGTTTAATTGAATTTTTTTTTTTTGAAATTTTAAAACAATATTTCTTCAAAATTTCAATTATCTTTTTGAAAATAATAAAATTCTTCAACAAAATTCAATTATTTTCAAAAATTTTAATAAAATTCTTGGCAAAATTTCAATTGTTTTCAAAAATTTTCCTCAATTTAATGATTTTCAATAACTACTGTTTTAATGAAATTTTTTAAAAGAAAAAAAAAATTTTTTAAATTCAATTATTAAAAAAAAATGTTTTGATAACATTCTAAGCAAACATTAGGTAAATTATTTTCATATATAATAAAAATTTCACAGGAATTCAACTATTTACAAATTTTTTATAAATTTCTTTGCAATAATTCAATTATTTTTATAAATAATAAAATTTTTTACAGAGATTCACTTATTTTTATTAATAATAAAACTCATCATAGAATTTTAATTATTTTTAATGCAATTTTAATCTAATTCCTCGAAACATGTAATTATTCTTGAAAATTTTATTAAAATTCGTCGAAAAAATTCAATTATGTTGATGAAATTCTTTATGAGAATTCAATGTTGAAAAACATTCATTTATTCAATTAATTATTTATTTTTGTATTTAAATAATTGAATTCTCGTAGAATTATCTAATAAAAATTGATTTAAAAATGAATTTCAGTTAAAATTTTAGATAATCATTGAATTTTAAAAGCAATATAACGTGAATTTTTAGAAATTATTGAATTTTGAAAAGGTTTCAAATTAAAATCATTAAAAATTTGAATTTTTTCATAATTTCTACTAATAATTCTGTAGAATTAATTTCTTTTTTTAAAAGTTTAATTCAATTTTTAAAAAAAATTATTTCAAGCTTTTATTATCTAAATTTCTAATTGAAAAATTCCCAAATAATCTAAATTACATTTTTTTAAATAATTAAAATCCTGTGAAGCATTTTATAATTTAGGAGAATAATTGAATTCTTGCAACGAATTTTATTACATTTTTTTTTTAAATAATTGAATTCTTTTCAGAAATTTTATTAAAATAATAGATTTTGAAAATATTAGAATTTCAGCGAAGAATTTCATTATTTGTGAAATGTAATTGAATTCATGCAGGAAATTTTTGAAAGTAATTATATTTTTAAATGTACCTATAATAATTTATTAAATTATTAAATTAATTAAATTATTAATATTTAATTAAAATAAATTAATATTAAAAATTAATTGAATTATTAATTTATTGAATGGAGAATTTATTTAAAATTGTATTAAAATTTAAAAATAATTGAAATCCGATGGAAAATTTTATTATTTATATGAAAATAATTGAATTATTACAACTAATTTTATTACATTTTTTTAAAATAATTGAATTAATGTGAAAAAAATTCTATTACTTGTAAAAATAATTTAATTTTTGCGAAGAATTTTATTAAAATTTTTGTAAATAATTAAATTTTTTTTTTGAAAAATTTTATGGAAATTTAAATTATAATAAAATTATTATTAGTATGGAGTAATAATAATAATTAAATATTTATTTTAAAAAAATTTATTGATGTTTTCGAATATGTTTACAATTTAAAATATTCGTAAATAAATTTAATTGAACATTTCTTTGAGTATGTAAATGTTTTTAGAGTAAATCAGAATATTTTTTAGAGTTAAGAAAAAAGTCAAAATTTTGTCTAGAAATTAGAAAAATTAGAAATTACTATTTATTAATAGATTTTTGTCTTTCAAATTAGTGAATTTTAGTAAAAAAAAAATAGTAGAAATTACTATTTACTAATAGAATTTTTGCTTTCAGGTTAGTAAATTTTACCAATAAATTCATAGAAATTACTATTCATTAGTAATATTTGCAAATTCAAAAGCAAAAAATCAGTCGCTAATTCAAATTTAAAAATATTAACGTAATTAATTTTACAATAATAAAAAAAATTGAATCAAGAAAAAGAAATAATTTATAGTTAGTAACAAAAAAAAATATTATTTTCACCGGTTTTTTTTTCTTTCAGCAGAAATAAAAGTGTAAAAATAATAAAGTAGAGCTTAATAAATGAAAACTTAGCGAGTCACGTTACAGTGTCGAACATCAATCTTTGTTTTAGAAAAAGAAAAAAAAATCGAAGAATACACTTCGATCGAAATGTATCGCGGGCGACGCCTTGAATTTCCACTGGGAGTTCGTGTCACGAACTTTTCCTTTCGTTTCCTTTCTCTCTCGCTCTTTCCTTCTTTCACACATACACACTATCTTTTATACCCTTCCACCTTTAATTTGCGACGGAAAATCATGTCATAAATCTTTCAGTCCTTTGAGCTCCTTTTGAAAGTTGAAAATCGTTTCACTATAATCAAATTTCAGTATATCCCAATGACACGTGAATAAATATCTTGATATAAACTATTGCCATTCATAAGGTTTTCTATCTTATATTCAATTTTCAATAACGGATATCCTGCTTTTCTCATTTTTTTTTCTTTTTCTTTATTTTAAACTCCCGACCCTAGAAGACAATTTTTTTTTCTCGATTTCCTTATATAATTGATGAGGATTTAAATTCAGCATGAAATGAATTTTCCAAGTGTCTCTGCTCAACCAATTTCACGTAGTTTCATAATTGAATATTTGATTTTAATACAAGAAGAAGAATTTTTTTTAAGCCAAATGATTATTCACAAAAATATTCATTTGCCGTCTAAATAAAAAACTTATTTTTTTATTATCATCATCAGCATAATTATTCTTTTCTTACTATTATTATTATTTTTTTTATCTATTTTTATTATTAATCAGGGTTACCACAAGTCAGGAAAGTCAGGGAAATTAGGGAAAAGTCAGGAATTTTTAGTAAAAGTATTGGAAAAA
The DNA here is from genome assembly GCA_032872505.1 of Leptopilina syphax. Classification (NCBI taxonomy): domain Eukaryota; kingdom Metazoa; phylum Arthropoda; class Insecta; order Hymenoptera; family Figitidae; genus Leptopilina; species Leptopilina syphax. The sequence continues at coordinate 32,770,151 of CM065471.1, read as the reverse complement.
ATTAAATTTTTAAAATTCATGAGAAAACTTTGAATTTTGATGTTTTTTTTTTTTGCCTTGTAAACTATGAAATTACCACGAATTGTAATACAAGAGCTTCAATTTTTTCTATTTCTGACAATAATTTCTTTTTAAAAAATTTAATTTTTCAAGAACTATCATAAAATTATGACTTATAAATTATTTAATGAATAATTATTACAATTTTTATAAATACTAAATTTATAGAAGAATTTTAGTTAAAAAAACTAAAAGAAATTGAATTTTAGAAAAGTTACAAATGATTCCAGAAATTCAATTATTTTCAGAAGTTATAAAAATTCTTCGCATAATTTGAATTATTTTCAAAAATTAAAAAAAAATTCTCGTCAAAATTTCAATTATTTTTATAAATTTTAATAAACTTCTTGGCAAACTTTCACAAAAATTCAATTATTTACAAAATTTTTAATAAAATTTTTCGAAATAATTCAATTATTGTCATAAGTAATAAAATTTACACAAAAATTCAATTATTTAAAAAGAGTTTTATAAAATTCGTCGCAAGAATTCAATTATTTAAAAAAAAAATTAACAAAGTTCTTTTCAAGAATTCAATTATTTTTATAAATAAAATTCCTAAAGAAATTCAATTATTTTTATAAATTTTAATAAAATTCTTGGCAAAATTTCACAAAAATTCAATTATTTACAAAATTTTTAATAAAATTTTTCGAAATAATTCAATTATTGTTATAAGTAATAAAATTTACACAAAAATTCAATTATTTAAAAAGATTTTTATAAAATTCGTCGCAAGAATTCAATTATTCAAAAAAAATTTAACAAAGTTCTTTTCAACAATTCAATTATTTTTAAAAATAAAATTCTTAAAAAAATTCAATTATTCTTGTAATCTTGGATAAAATTCGATTAAAGAATTAAATTATTTACAAAATTTTTAATAAATTTCTTCGAAATAATTCAATTATTGTCATAAGTAATAAAATTTACACAAGAATTCAATTATTTAAAAATATTTTTATAAAATTTGTCGAAAGAATTCAATTATTTAAAAAAAGTTTAACAAAGTTCTTTTCAGGAATTCAATTATTTTTAGAAAGAAAATTCTTCATCAAAATTCAATTATTTTTCTAAACTTGGATAAGATTCGTTGAAAGAATTCAATTGTTTATATAAATAATAAAATTCGTTTAAAGAATTAATTAATTTTCAAAAGTAATAAAATTCTTCTTCGAAATTCAATTATTTTAAAAAATTTTAATAAAGTTCGTCGCAAATGTAATTATTCTTTAAAATTTTATTAAAATTTGTCAAAAGAATTAAATTATTTAAAAATTTGTTGATAAAATTCTTTATACCGAATAATCGATTTATTATTTATAAAAATAATTGAATTCTCGCAACGAATTTTATTACATGTTTTTTAAATAATTGAATTGTTTTGAGAAATTTTACTACTTGCAAAAATAATTGAATTCTTGCGAAGGTTTTTATTAGGATTTTTGTAATAATTAACTTTTTTTTGAAAAATTTTATGGTAATTTGAATTATTACAAACAACTTTACAAGTTTTTGAATTTCAAAATGGTTTGAATTTTAATGTTTTGAAGAATTTTATTTCTTACTGAAAAATAATAATGATTAAATATTTATTTAGAAAAGAAGTTATTGATGTTTTCGAATAATTGTACAATTATAAAAATTCGCAAATAAATGTATTAAGAATATTTTTTTTTGAGTTTCTAATAATTTTTAAAGTGAAGCAGAATATTCTTTAGGGTCAGGGAAAAAGTGAAAATTTTGTTTGGAAATCAGGGGAAAATAAAATTAAATATTTGTGGCAACCCTGTTATTATTATTATTATTATTATTATTGCGTTTGGAAATAAACTATTTTTAAATTTTTCTTTATTTGATAATATTTAATTTACGAGAAAAAATTATCAGTTAAATGAACTGACAGTACAATCAATTCCAGAGAGAAACAAGAGTGGAATTTTTAAATTTAGAAAAAAATGTTGTTCACTCATTTTTAAGCGTTCGCTCGTGTTTGCAGTTTTAATTAATTAACCATCCACAGAGAATGTAAAATAAGTTTAATAAATATTATTTTATCACATAAATTTATATACATATTTTATTATTTATTTTTTAAATAGAAATAATATATTCTACACTAGGAAAAAAAATTGTTTGATACAAATAACCGATTACTTGTTTATTATCAAATAAATTGTGTTTGATTTAAACCAATAATTTAAATTTAAATTTTAAGTTTAATTGATTTAAATAAAAATTACCTGATTCAAGTAAACATTTAGTTGATAACAGTCAAGTAAGCGATTATTTGAATCAAATAAATTTTTTTTTCAGTATATTAATTAAATAAATATAAACAATTGGGAGAAGAATAAAAAAAAAATTTAATTAAATCCAGTAATTTCAGTTTTGTGAATAACTTGTTTTGTAATTGTAATTTGTAATGGGAATAATAAACAAAAATTTTTTAAGCGTTATTCTTTAGAGGCAGACAAAATTAAATTCAGTTCACCAGAGAACAATTTATTTATAGTGATGTGTGACCGCCGGTAATATGCACTTTCCATATATTCATATAGGGTGAATATATATATATATACACATATAGTCTGCCTAGTGAGTCCGAGACAAAGTGATTATGCACACGAAATTTACCACTCCGCATTATAAATGTTTCCTTTCCGGGAATAAAATTTTCAAAATTCATTTATATAATGTTTCAAAACTGCAAAATATATTCATTTCTCCATGGTGTGGTTTAATATTGCATCCGTTAATCTTTCACTAACGCAAAATTAATAATATTATTTGAATATCTGATCTGAACCTGCTTTTTTTAAAATTTAACATTCCATTAAAAAATTGAGATTATTTTTTAGAATTGCCGCAGGTCAGGGAAAATGGGGACATGTCAGAAAAAGTAAAATTGGACAGGAAAATTAGAGAAAAGTCAGGGAATTTTATTAAAAATACTGGAAAAAATTTAATTTATAGAATTCGTAAAAAAAATTCTATATTTAGGTGCCTTTTTTGTTTGCCTCATAAATTATGAAATTACCACGAATTCTAATACAAAACCTTCAATTTTTTTTAGAGAAATTACAAATTATTAAAGAAATTCAATTATTTTCAAAAGAGTAATAAAATTCTTGGCAAAATTTCAATTATTTTCAGATAATTTTAAAAATTTCTCGTCAAAATTTCAATTGTCTTTGTAAATAATAAAATTCTTCTCCAAAATTCAATTATTCTTAAAAATTTCAATATAATTCTTGGCAAAATTTCAATTATTTTCAAAAATTTTTCCCAATTCAATGATTTTGAATTCAAATTTCAAACCAAATTCAATTACTTATTTAAAAAAAAATGTTAATAAAGTTCTACGAAAACATTTAGTTATTTTTATAAATAATAAAAATTTTACATGAATTCAATAATTTACAAATTTTTTATAAATTTCTTCGCAATAATTTAATTATTTTCAGAAAAAATAAAATTTTTCACAGGGATTCAATTTTGTTTCATGGATAATGAAAATATTTCTAGAAATTAAATTATTTTATAAATAATAAAACTCATGTAGACTTTCAATTATTTTTCAATTATTTCTTTAAAATTTTATTAAAATTCGTCAAAAGAATTTAATAATTTACAAATTTTTTATAAATTTCTTCGCAATAATTCAATTATTTTCAGAAAAAATAAAATTTTTCACAGGGATTCAATTTTGTTTCATGAATAATAAAAATCTTTCTAGAAATTAAATTATTTTATAAACAATAAAACTCGTGTAGAATTTAAATTATTTTTTAAAAATTTTATTTAAATTAGTCAAAAGAATTCAATTAATTAAAAGTTTGTTGATAAAATTCTTTAAGAGAATTTAATTTTTGAGAAATATTAAATTATTTAATAAATTATTTACTTTTCTATTTAAATAATTGAATTTTTGTAGAATTTTCTAATAAAAATTGTTTTAAAAATTAATTTTAGTTAACATTTTAGATAATAATTAAATTTTAAAAAAAGTTACAAATTGAAATCTTTGAAAATCTGAATTTTTTCATACTATTGACTAACAATTCTGTAGAATTAAACTTTTTGTAAAAGTTTAATTGAATTTTTTTTGAAATTTTAAAACAATGTTCGTCAAAATTTCAATTATCTTTATAAATAATAAAATTTTTCACCGAAATTCAATTGTTTTAAAAAATTTCAATAAAGTTCTTGACAAAATTTCAATTATATTCAACAAATTTCTTTATTTCCATGATTTTCAATTTTTACTATTTTATATAAAATTTTCCAAGTTAATTCAATTATTTAAAGAAATATGCTAAAATTCGCAATAATTCAAATATTTTCATAAATAATAAAGTTTTTCAAAGGGATTTAATTACTTTTATAAATTACAATCAAATTCTTTTTAGGAATTCAATTATGTTATAAATAATAAAACTCGTGCAGAATTTCAATTTCGTCAAAAGAATTCAATTATTTAAAAATTTGTTGATAAAATTCTTTTTTAGAATTAAATTTTAAAAAAACAGCAGGTAATCAATAAATTAATTATTTTTGTATTTAAATAATTGAATTTTTTAATAAAAATTGATTTAAAAATTAATTTTAGTTAAAATTTTGGATAATAATTGAATTTTAATAAGGTTACAAATTAAAATCTTTGAAAATCCGAATTTTTCATACTTTTGACTAACAATTTTGTAGAATTAATTTTTTAGAAAATGATTAGAATTGAATTAAATTAAATTGAAATTGATTATTAATTATTATAACAATAAATAATTGAATTTTTTTTAAATGGTTTAAAGTATTTATTTTTAAATATATATTTAATTGAATGATTTCCGAATAATCGAAATTTCGTAAAATTTTATTGTAAACAAATCGATTTCATAATTCTCAAAGGACTTTTTTAAAAATTATAAAAAATAATTGATTTCAAGAAGAATTTTAGTTAAAAATTATAGAAAAGTATAATTGAATTTGTAATTTTTGAAAATCTTTATTTCTATGGAAAAATAAGAATGATAAAATATTTATTTTAAATAATATTATTAACGTTTAGAATAATTTTAGAATTAAAGAAATTCGTAAATAAATGTAATAGGTATAACATTTTTTTGAGTATCTAATAATTGTTAAGAGTGAACCATAATATTCTTGAGAATCAGGAAAAAGTCTAAATTTTGTCTGGAATTTAAAGAAAGGCAAAATTAAATTTCTGTGATAATCCTATTTTTGAAAAATTATTTCGAAGTAAAATAATTTAAAAAAAAAAAATGAAAGAAACAAAAAAACGTTTTGTTTAGTTAATTTTAAAACTTTTTTATAAAGTTGAAATTTTCCACACTTTTTGAAACTCAAACATTTTGCAGAATTCACATTTTTTTTTTTTACTTATGAACATTTAAAAATAAGGAAAAGAGACGCGGCGCTCTCTTATTCTCAAAACGACAATATCAGTGAAATCTTATCGTTTCGCAAATACACTTTCTATGGGTAACGGAAGCTGGAGAATGACTCATCAGAAAGGATAAAAATAAAAACATAGAATAATAATAGTAAAAAAAAGGGAGACTTTTGTAAAGAACTACAGGAATAGTTTTACAAGAGTGGTATGAGTCTTTTATTCGTCGCCACTTTACAGTCGATCGTAAAAAAAAGTTTAAGGAACAAAAAAAAAAAGAAAGACGAAACTCTTTCTCGAATCTTATATGTATACATTTATATTTATATTATAGTAAAATGTACTAAAAAACATTATCTTTTTTCATGAAAATCCGCTCAACTTTTTTTTCGAGATTTACGACTATTACGAATATATCTTTCTCAACTATTTTTTTTATATTATTCAAGTGGGATTTTAATATTTCGAAAAATTCACCTCGTAAATACTGAAATGAAAAACACTGATTTTTAGGTGATAAGTGATGAATTTAATTTTTCGTTACTTAATAATAATAATAAAAATAATTTAATTCTTGTGATGAATTTTACTACTTATAAAAGTAATTGAATTGTATTTATAGAAAATAATTTGAAATTTTTTGAAAATTGTTATTAGAGATTAAAAAAGAATTAAATTGTTACAAAGAATTTATTATTTTAGAAAAGAATTGAAGTTTTTCAAAAAATACTATTAAGAATTAAACCAAAAACTGAATTCTAAAATTTTATTAAAATTATTTTAAAAATAATTCAATATTTGCAAAGAATTTTACTATATTTATAAAAATAATTGAATTTTTTTAAAGAATTTTATAGAGAATTAAGAAAATAATTGAATTCTTTAAAAAATTTTATAAAGAATTAAGAAAAAAAATTGAATTCTTTCATGAAATTTTATTAAAAATAATTGCATTTTTGCAAAGATTTTACTATTTTAAAAAATAATTAAATTGTTTTGAAAAAATTATTAAAATTTTAGAAAATAATTGAATTTTTTCGTGAAATTTTATTAAAATTGTATTGAAAATAATTGAATTCCTGCGAAGAATTTTACTATTTATAAAAATAATTGAATTCTTCCGAGTTCCGAATAATGTTATTATGTGTGAAAATAATAATGTTAGTTTTGTTATAATTATTATTTTTAATAATAATAAAATTTTTATCAATCGACTAAAACTAGTTTTTTCAGTGGTCAAATTTAATTTTTCGATACTTTTTTAAAAGCAATTATTAAAAATATAATTGAATAAAAAATAAATTATGAAGTAAATTTTAGGAGAATTTATTTTACTACGAAGTGAATTTGCTCTTTTCCCTTTTTCGAAAAAAAAACCCCCGAGAAAATCGATGCCTAATATCAAAACTTAAAGTACAGCAGTCAATTAGAAGGAAAGGAATTTTTTCACGCTTCATCTTATAAATCGTTAGACATTAATCATTTTTATGGTGTTTTTTTATTATTACACTTATTCACTTTTTTCAAATAATGTGAAAAAAGATTAATTATAACTTTATAAATGTAATCCATTGTCGTAAAAAATAAGTTAGTACAAGGGGTAATTTTTTATTAGACTATTTAAGAAGCTGAAGACTGATTACAATTCTAAAAATAGCGAAGAAAAATAATAATCCATTAGGTTTATTTTTTATTTATTATTATTTTTTTATACACCGAGAGTTTTTAAATTTTATTTTTCTATTTTCCCATTTATTTATTTACATTTTTTTGTTTTACTTTTTTCTTAATATTTTTTTTTTTACAAATTACGAATTTTGTGAATTAATTCTTAAGAATAACAAAGAATTGAAAATTAACATTAAATTTAAATTAAACGCAAAATGTTTATTTATTAATATTTTCTATTGTTTTGTATAAATAAAAATTTAAATATTCATTTACACATATGGGAGCTGACGTATTATTTGCATAACATGGTATATGAAAAAATTGATTTAACGAGACGAAGGCACACTGATAAGGATTCTTTTTGCGCGAGTGCTTGAAAAATGTTTTTTTTTTTGTATAAAATCTTAAATATGTTACGTAATAACGTAATTGAAAAAAGTTACTTTCACAACGTTTTTTAATCAACGATTAAAGAAAAAAATCTTTTCACTTGAAGTATAAAATTTTTATTCACATGAAAAATTTATTTTCACTTTTTTTTTTTTTTTACTAAAATACAATTTTTTTTTTCTAAAACTAAAATAAAAAGGCGATAGAAAATTAAAATCCTTCGCAAAAATTCAATTATTTTTACAAGTAATAAAAATTTTCACGTGAATTTAATTATTTAAAAAAAATGTAATACAATTCATTGTAAGAATTCAATTATTTTCAAAATTATAAAATTTTTCATGGGATTTTAATTATTTTTAAGTTTTAATACAATTTTAAATAAATTTTCCATTTAATAAATAAATAATTTAATTAATTTTTAATATTAATTTATTTCCTTAATTGTTAATAATTTAATTAATAAATTTAAGAAATTATAGGTACATTTAAAAATTCAATTATTTTCAAAAATTGTCTGTAAGAATTCAAATATTTTCAAAATCTGCTAATAAAATTTCTCAAGAAAATTTTATTATTTAAAAAAAATGTAATAAAATTCGTTTCTAGAATTCAATTCTTCTTCTAAATAATAAAATGCTTCACAGGATTTTAATTATTTAAAAAAAATGTATAATTAAGGTTATTCGGGAATTCTTCAATTAAAAATTTAGAAAATAAAAATATATAATTATATAATTATAAAAAAATATAATCAATAAAAAAATATAATATAGCAACAGTTGAATGAAAGGCATTTGCGATAAAATAATAAAAAAAAGAAAATAATTGTCTTTCAAAGAAAATAAATTGTTCCTTTCAATAAATTTTCTTAATAATGGTCGACAAATTTTTCTTCTTCTTCTTCTTTTTCGATTTTTTTTTCTATTGAATAATTTTTATAAAATACAAGAATAATCAGCCATATTATCGTGCATATTTTATTAGTCGCTCTCAATTTATACTATATAAGTTCACTCAGATTGAAAATGGACCATTGACCTATCTTAACGGACTTACGTCATGATGCGATTCACACAAAAATATATCACTTTAAATTTATAATTTAATTTGCAGCCCGACTGCATATATGGATTATTATTTACGATCGTCTAACCCAAAATCGTGCATTTGACAGCAATGCAAAAATATTTATATCGACCAGACAAAAGGAAAATAAAAAAATAAAAAAAAACTTGTCTACAGTATTGAATAAATATCAAATTAAACCGACAAGGACAAAATCATTCACTTGAAAAATGATTATTTTTTCAATTATTGTTTATTTTTCTATTATTTATTTATTTATTTCTATTATTATTATTAATATTTTTATTATTATTATTTATTTATTTATTTATTTATTTATTTATTTAGTTCTCTTATGTTTTAATATAATTTACAATTTTTTGTTTGTTTATTATTCTATTTTTTACTATACACGCTTAATTATAAATTTAAATATAATTTTGATTATTTATAATAATTGAATAAAAAATTATTAAAATAATAAATTATTAAAAATAATTAAATAAAAAAATTAAAAAGACATCAATTTAGAAACTTTATAATTAATTTTCTTGATAGTGGAGGCAAAATAATTATAATTAAAATTTAATTTCCAGAAGAAATAATTAAATTTCATTCATTTGAAAGTTTATTCCAATATAATTGCAAAAAATTAATTTTCAAAACTCAAATTCTGAATTGTGTGGATTTTTTGCTCTAACTTTTTTTTTGTAGTTTTTCGATTTTACTCATTCTGCAAATTCTGACTCTTGGGTTGTCTATGAAGACAAATTCAGAAGGGAAAACTAAAGAAAAAATCTTTTTCAATTTTTTTCATTGCAAAACATTAAAAAAATTGACTTTTATTGGCAAAATTGGTCTTGATTTTGTGCTCTAATTTTTTTTGCGAATTTGCAAATTATTAATCACTGAATTTTAATTATATATTATATTTATATTTTCAACTATATATATATATGTCAAATATATAAAGTTTTTAAAATAGAAATTTACAAATATTATGAAAAGTTTAGAAATTAATATTTAAAATATTCAATAGAAAATAGAAATGAAAATAAAAAAAAATTTAAATTAAATTGATAAAATTAAATGTATTTTAAAATAAATGTACTTCGAGATAAATAATAGATGTCGAGTTGGAATTAAAACGATGTATTTTCAATATTAATGGAGAAAATTAATAATAATACGTTATTCTTAATTGCAGCTGAAATTAATATTTCGTCGGTTTATTTAGGAATAATTATTAGAAAGTTAAAGAGAAAGTTAAGGATTTTTTTTCTCTAATAAGAAAAAGAAGGTTTTTGATGGAAATTAAATTCGTTTACTTTTTTTGTAACTGAATTATAAAAAGCTGTGGCTTTTATGTCGAAGTTAATGTTTCAAATCGAAGGAAAGATCAAACTTAACGACACTTAATTCGTTCATTTGAGGGCACGATACTTCGAACTGGTAAACCAAAATTGTTAATGAAATTACGATGAATGTCTTAATTGCAACCGCAATCAAAGCGAGCAGCTTCCTCATTTCTCGAGCAGAGAGGGAGAGAGAGAGAGAGAACTTCGTGACGAGATGTAATTAAATTTAGTTTAATTTCCGAGCAATTAGTACACACACAGACATGTATTTACATATATATATATATTTATATGTAAATTCTGGATTAATAGTAAATATATATAATAATGAATTTTTTTTCTAAAAAAATATTATTATAACACTATAATATTATAATAATACCATAATATTACAATAATAAATAATTAATTATTATTATTATAATTAATAATTCATTATTATTTTACACCGAGAAAAATAGTATATTTGACTCAAAGCCAAATAATTTTTATTTGCTTCAAATAAATTTTGTTTGGTTGAAATAAACTTTATTTTTATTACATTTATTTTGTGTATAGTTCAATCAAATTTTATTTGTTTCAAATAAAATTTTGTTTGGTTCAAATAAACTTTATTTTTATCAAATTTATTTCGTTTAGTTCAAACAAACTTTATTTGTTTCAAATAAAATTTTGTTTGGTTCAAACAATTTTTATTTTGTTCAAATTAAAATTTTATTTGTGTGGAATAAAATATTTATTTTAAAACAAGTAAACATTGTCTCTGAGAAAAATATAGTTTATTTAATTTATTTTATTTGTTTCAAATAAAATTTATATTTAATTTATTTTATTTGTTTTAAATAAAATTTATATTTAATATAAATTTTATTTGGTAAATAAAATATTTTTTAGTTCAAATAAAAATTTTATTTGCGTTGAATAAAGTTTTTATTTTAAATAAATAACCTATTTAGTAAGGCCTGAGACGATTAAACTTTTAATTAACTCAAATATAAATTTTTTTTGGTTCAAATAAATTCAATTTGTTTCAAATTAATTTTGTAAACTTCAAAAAAATTTTGTTTGGTTCAAATAAACTTTATTTGTTTCAAATAAAAATTTTTTTTAGTCAAATAATTTTTATTTAGTTTAAATAAAGATTATTTGTTTCAAATTAATTTTTGTTGGTACAAGTAAACTTTATTTAGTTCAAATTAATGTTATTTGGTTCAAATAAACTTTATTTGTTGCAAATAAATTTTGTTTGGTTCTTAAGTAAACTTTATTAGTTTCAAAATTATATTTTTTTGGTTCAAATAAACTTTATTTGTTTCAAATAAAATTTTTTTTTGAATCAAATAATTTTTATTTGGTTTAATTTAAATAAAGATGTTATTTGACACAAACATATAATTTTTATTTTAAAAGAAACATTGACCGTGAGACATTAACTCAAACATAAATTTTATTTGAAGCAAATAAAATGTTTTTTAAATTAAATAAAAATTGTATTTGTGTCAAATAAAGTTTTTATTTTAAGTAAATCACCAATTTAGTAAGCTCTGAGACCATTAAACTTTTATTTTACTCAAATATGAATTTTTTATTCAAATAAATTTTGTTTGGTTCATGCAAACTTGATTTGGTTTAAATAAATTTTGTTTGGCTCAAATATATTTTGTTTGGTTCAAATATATTTTGTTTGGTTTAAATAACCTTTATTTGGTTCAAATAAACTTTTTTTGATTTCAATAAACTTTATTTGGTTCAAATAAATTCTGTTTGGTTTACGTAAACTTCATTTGGTTCAAATAAACTATTTAATTGAAATAAAATTTTGTTTGGTTCAAATAATTTTTATTTTGCTCAAAATGTTCAAATAAATATTTTATTTGACACAAAAATTAAAGTTTTATTTAAAAAAAGGAAAAATTTTACTCTGTAACAAATATACTTTTATTTAACTCAAATAAATTTTATTTAGAGCAAATAAAATGTTTTTTAGCTCCAATAAAAATTTTATTTGTTTCTAATAAAATTTTTATTTTAAATACATAAACAATTTAGTAGGCTCTGAGACAAATATACTTTTATTTAACCTAAATAAATTTTATTTGAAGCAAATAAAATGTTTTTTAGTTCAATAAAAAATGTTATTTCTATAAATATTTATTTGTATAAAAATAAATATAAAATGACTTTTATTAAATTCAATTGAACGATATTTTATTTAAAATCCTAAAATTATTGCTTCAAATATAACTTGTTTTAAATAGAAATTAAATAATTAAATAATTTTATAATATATTATAAAAGATAAAATTTTAAAAACTAAAAAAATTGTAACGAAATTTCATGTTACCACCTCTTTCTAAAAATAGGTATTAAACAAAATTTAGCAAACAAAATTTTTTTTTTTATATAAACACGTAATAAAAATTTTGTGAACGTAAATTTTCGTCGGGAAAAAGAAATCTGCAGAAAAATTCAGAGGAAAAAAATTTGCGTGGCAAATTTCATACAATATTCATGTGAAACTAGGAATATGTTTCGAAAAATTTCTTGTATATAAAAGTGTCAAACACTTTTTTTTTGAAAAAAAAGAGGAATAATATAGGGAGAAAAAAATGAGTTTTAATTGTTATTGTATTATATACCTATTTATGCAATATTCTAATATTGAATAATATATTTATTATACAAAAACAATTGAAAGTTATTTCGAGACTGATTTTAATTAATTTGATTATATTTTCCTTTTTAATTACTATCAGGAAATTTAATTTATTTTAAATATTTCCATTGAATGCAAAGAATGCAAATTCTGTTAAATCAAAAAAAAAAAAATTTGTAAATTTTTATTTGCGATATTTACATTTTTTATTGGTTGGTAAATCGAATCAGTAATTTTACTCTGCGGCGATATTGTGAATTCTTTTTCATTTATTTAAATCAAATAAATTATTTATTTGATTTGAATAAAATTTTTCACTGGAGTGTAATAAAATTCTGGTAACTAAAAATGTTGTCAAATGATTTTTAAGGGTTTTTTTTTATATGCCTCTTGAAAGTTGTTTCTCCCCTTCAGCCCCTGAAAAAATTCGAGTTAAAATAACTAGAGAAAAATTTTATTTAATCCAAATATAATTTATTTGAGTTAAATAAAAGTATATTTATCTCAGAGTCAACTAGACTATTTGTTTTAAATAAAAATTTCATTCATTTGAATAAAAAAAAATTTTTATTTATATAAAAAATAATTTATTTTGAAACAAATAAAATGTCTAATTGGCTCTGAGTCAAATATATCTTTTTTTCTAGGTGTAAATTTAAGCAAAAATTTTTTTAGCGTATGTTATAGAAAAAGTTGTGGAATTTTCTTATTCTGATCTGATGGAAAAGAAAAAAAAATAAACACCCTTTTTTGTGGTGATTTTGATCTTTATTTAAAAGAAATGCATTAAACATGCGAGAATGGTTTGATTTTTTCAATATTATACAAGTCGAACAGTAGTGATTGAATAAAACCAAACGCTTCTGCGGAAGATTCTCTTCAATATCAGTTTGACTTTTAAAGCCTCCGCCTAAAGCAGAAACCTATTTAAAGTGGGGAAATACTCGAGGTCCATATCGATCGAGGAGCATGAAAAAGAGTTTCTTTTTCCTTCAGAGAGAAAAAAAAATATATATATATATAAAAAGCTGCTTTTGTTGGGAAAAGTTTTCAGGTAAAATTTACCCTCGGGAAATGTAAAATATTATAATATCTTATATATAAAAACATGTATTTGTATATGGGTGATTTTTTAGAATTTAACACTTTTGTATTTCGATTTTTGAATTTTCTTTCATTATTATTGTTGGAATTATTTTTTATTATTGAACAATTTTCACAGAGGCATAGATCTTTTATTATTGAACCAAATGAAATTTATTTTGAACCAAATAAAATTTACTTGAGACAAATAAAATTTGTTTGAAGCAAATAAAACTTAATTGAACCAAATAAAAAGTTTAGTAGTCCATGCGTTAAACGTCCCTTTCTTTATGGTTGAATAATTTAATTCAGGGTTACCACAGGTCAGGAAATTCAGGGAAAATAAAATTAGTCAGAAAAAAGTCAGGGAATTTTATCAAGAGTAGTGGAAAAAATATTTAATTTCTAGAATTTTAAAAGAAAATTCTAAATTTTGTTGTCCTTTAAAAATATTGAAAAAAATTAATTTAATTTTAAATTCTTTTTATTTCTATAACGATAATTAAACTTCATAGATTTAAAATTGATTCAAAATTGTTTGCCAATTCAAAAACTTTAATAAAATTCTTCAAAACAATTCAATTATTCAAAAATAAAAATTAATAATAAAATTCTTCGCACAAGATTCTATTATTTTAGATCAATTTAAATGGAATTTTATACCTAACAATAGTTCTTATATAACATTTTATTTAAATTTATAAAAAATAATAATTTGTATTGCAAATAATTCAAATATTGATTTATTTCCAATACAATTTTAATTAAATTCCCCAAAACAATTTTCACAAATTCAATTATTTTCGATTCAATTTTAATAAAATTTCTTGAAAGTATTCAGTTTTTTCTTAAATTTTAATAAATTCTTTGCAAAAATTAAATTATTTCCTTAAATAATAAAATTTTTAAATTATATTATTATATTATTTATATTATATTATTTTAATTTTTAAATTAAAATTAAAATTAAAATTAAAAATTAAAATACTTTGAATATAATTTCAATAAAGTTTTTCGCCTGAGATTCAATTATTTTCAAATTTCAATACAATTTTAATAAAGTTTTTCTTCATAGAATTTAATTATTTTTAATAAATGTAATTAATATTTTATACTTATAAGAACTGAATTATTTTAAATATAATTTTAATAAATTTTATTAAAATTATATTGAAAAAGTTCGAAAAAATTCAATTTTTTCTTAAATTTTAATAAATTTTTCATGAAAATTCAATTATTTTCCTAAATAATAAAATTCTTTTTAAGAATTCGATTTTTTTTACAAAATTTGCATACAATTCTTCAAGACAATTCAATTATTTTAAAAGAAATTAATAAAATTCTTTATAAGAATTAAATTATTTTCAATTATAATTTTAATAAAATTTTTTGAAAGAATTCAATTATTTACACAGTTTTTCTAAAGATATCAAATTGATACGTTTTTTGTCTCAAAATTTTTAAAAAACAGTTAAAAAATTTTTTTATAAAATTCTTTGTAAGAATTTAATTATTCTCAATATAGTTTTAATTAAATTAATCAAAAGAATGTAATTGTTTTTACAAAATGTGAATAAAATTCTTCAAAACAATTAAATTATTTTCAAAAATTTTAATAAAATTCTATGTAAAAATTAAATTATTACAGATACAAAATTATAAAAAGTTACAAAAATTACAAAAAGTTATTTTAAAAATCAATAATTTTATCTTTTAAATTAAAAAAGAAAAAATTTCATCTGTTAATGCAAAATTGTGGAAAATAAATTAATTTCTAAATTTTTTTGCAATAGTAACAAAACAAATTTTCTAAAAGTAGAAATTTTGAAGTATTAAAAATATGAACTAATATGAAGTAAAAATGATATGAAATTCTAAAAATTATTTTTTCAATTCCACATAGAACAATATATTAAAATAAAGGAAATTATGTTTTTCTTCGAAAATAAATTTTAAAAAAACTATTTTGCATTAATATTAATTACTTTGTCTACATTAATTTATAAGTAACTATTTTTTTATTTTAAAATGTTATAAATTAAAATTACCAATATAGATTGAATTGCAAAAAGTTTCAAATTGAAGTTTCAGAAAAGTTGATTTTTAAAAAAATATTTTAATTTAAAAATTCTCTTGCAGTTCGTTTTTTGAAGCATTTTTATAAAAAAATTTTTTGAACATATATATTTAATTGAAAAGTTATTTAAATTATTGAAATTTCAGGAAATGTAAGCAAGTGGATTTCAAAAATTTATTTTAGGTTAACTTTTTTTCTCCAAATAAAAAGTTATTAAAAATAAATTGAATTAGTAAAAAATTTTAGTTAAAAATTCCAGAAATTGAATTGAAATCTTGAAATTAAATTTTTGAATAAATTACAGTATGAATTTTTATAAATTATTAAGTTTCAAAGTATTTAAAATTTGAAATTTTTTAAAATCTTAATATCTATGGAAAAATAATAGGAACAATGATTAAATATATTTTATGTAAAAAATAAAATTGTTAATGTTTCGAATAATTTTACAATTGGAGATATTTAAAAATAAATTTCAAACATTTCTTTTTTGTATCTAATTATTTTGAGAGTGAATTAAAATATTTTTTAGTGTCAGGAAAAAAGTCAAAGTTCTGCCTGGAAATCAGAGAGAAAAGTGGGAAATCAAGGAAAAAACATGAAATCAAATTTTTATGGCAACTCTACTTAATTATTTTTAAATTCAACAATTTTATTAGTCACTTGATTTTTATTATCAAAAAGCACGGAAAAAATACTGAACTGCGACCTAAATTTAAATTCCCAATGTTAGCGTCGACGCTAAGCGTCAAAAACCATTTTCTTTGCAAAAGAAAAATAGTTTTTTGATACAGTAACCATCGATGCCAATTTCAGAAATTCAAATGCCAAATGCAATAAAGGTAAATTATAAAGATTGAAAACTCGATTCTCGACGATTTTTCGTGTCAATGATTTTACGAATATTACAGAATTTGAAAAAATTGATTTTTTATCGAGAGACTAAAAGGGTGGGGAGGGGTGAAAAGTTCTTCTTCATCCTTTAGCCACTGAATTTACGAGTGTGTGCAAATGTATAAGTGACATATGTGAGCCATTGGCGGTGAGCTACCATGAAAACATAAAGTTTTAAGTCGGTAACAACGGTGTAGGTCAAACGTCACCCTGAGTTACGGCTTAGAAGCTCGAAAGTTTCAAGCTTTAGTTCCATACCATTCCATATAATATGGTAGAAGCAAGAGAAAACCTCTCTATACTGATTGTGAACTTGAGAAATTCGCAAAGAGTCCTTTTCTGTTTCTAATAAAATGTAAACTCCCCCCAGAAACATATAATGATTGTCCTTCTTGCACATATATACATCGCCAGTAAAAGAAAATTTTCATTTAAAATAAATTCAAACCTATGGAAAAAGAAACTAATAATCATAATAATCTTCATTTAAATTCTTAAATTCCCCAAAGGTAAGATTAGTCGAAAAATTATTTTTACCTCTCAAGAAAATATTTATTTGATTGAAATAATTATTTGATCCAAGGAAAATAATTTTAAAATTATTTAAATAATTTTAAAATTATTTAAATAATTTAAAAATATTTATTAAAACTTTGTTAATACAATTCTTTATGAGAATTAAATTCTGAGAAACATTCAATTATTTAATAAATTTTTATTTTTGTATTTAAATAATTGAATTATTGCAAAATTTTCTAATAAAAATTGACTCAAAATTAAATTTCTGTTAACATTTTTTGATAATAATTGAATATTGAAAGCATTATAGCATGAATTTTTAGATAGAATTGAATTTTGAAAATTCAATTTTTTTCAAAAAGTAATAAAATTCTTCGAAGAAATTCAATTGTGTTTAAAATTTTTTTTAAATTCTCTTCAAAAATTCAAGTATTTTTACAATTAACAAAATTCTTACTCGAAATTCAAATATTTTCAACAATTTTTATAAAATTCTTGGCATAATTTCAATTATTTTTAAAAAATTTCATTGAATTTCCTCAATTCAATAATGACTTTAAATATCTACTATTTAAATAAAATTTTCCAAAAGAATTCAATTATTTAAAAAAAGATTTAATAAAATTCTACGCAAACATTTAATTACTTTCATTAAATAATAAAAATTTCACAGAAATTCAATTATTTACAAATTTTTTTTATAAATTTCATCGCCATAATTCAATTATTTTTATAAATAATAAAATTTTTATAGGAATTCAATTATTCAATTCAATTATTCAATTATTCAATTATTCAATTATTTACAAAATTATTAATAAAATTCTTTATGAGAATTCAATTATAAGAAACATGCGATTATTGAATAAATTGTTCATTTTGTATTTAAATAATTGAATTCCAGTAGAATTTTGTAATAGAAATTGATTTAAAAATGGATTTCAGTTAAAATTTTAAATTATAATTAAATATTAAAAGCATTAGAGCGTAAATTTTTATAAATAATTAAATTTTGAAATTAATTTTTTTGAAAAAGTTTAATGGAATTTTTTTATATTATTTTAAATTTTTATTTTCTAATATTTAGTCAAAAGCAAACTGAAATAAAAATTTTTTTTTACAGTAAATGTACACATTGGTAACATTTACAGAGTTGACACAAAAATTTATATTTGTTTTTCCCTGATTTCGAGACAAAATTTTGACTTTTTCCCTGACCCTGAAAAATATTCTGATTCACTCCAAAAATTATTAGATACTCAAAAAAATGTTCTATTACATTCATTTACGAATTTCTTTAATTGAAAAATTACGCAATTTTCTATCATTTTATTTTAAAATTGTATAAAAAATAATTTAAATTCTGCGATAAGTTTTGTTATTTTTGAAAATAATTAATTTCTTTCAACGAATTTTATTAAAAATTTTTTTAAAGAATTAAATTCCTGTGAAGAATTTTATTTGTGAAAATAATTCAATTCTCGTAAAGAATTTTATACAAATTTTTTTAAATAATTGAATTTTTTAGAATTTTTTTTTTTAAACTTCTTGAAAATAATTAAATTCTATTGAGAAATTTCATTAAAAAATTGAAAATAATTGTAATCTGACGAAAAATTTTATTAAATTTTTTTCTAAATAATTAAATTCTTGTAAAAAATTTTATTTTCGAAAAGAATCGAATTCTTGGGAAGAATTTTATTAAAATTTCTTAAATAATTTAATTCCTAAGAAGAATTTTATTTTTTACGAAAATAATTGAATTGTTTCGAAGATTTTTACTAAAATTTTTGCCAATAATTGTATTCCTAGGAAGAATGTTAAATTTTATGAAAATAATTGTATTCTATGATAAATTTTATTATAATTTTTCAAATTTATGAAGCAATTTAGCAAAATTTTTTAAAATAATTGAATTCCAATAAAATATTTGTTATTTGTGAAAATAATTGAATTCTTAATAAGAATTGTATTGAAAATAATTGAATTATATCGGAAAATTTTATTAAAATTGCAATTGTATTAACTAAATCTAGTAAAGAATGTTGTCAAAATTTTTTTAAAAAAATAGAATTTTTTTTAAAGAATTTTATTTAAATTTTTCAAAATACTTGAATTTCTCAGAACTATTTTAAATTCTCTAAATAATAATTTCTCTTTGGAGAAACTTTATTAAAAAATAAAAAATAATTGAATTTGTGCGAAGAAATTTATAAAAAATTGGTAAGTAATTGAATTCCTGTGAAATGTTTATTAAAATTTTGTTTAAATAATTGAATTCTTTGGTAAAATTTTATTAAAATAGTAGATATTAAAAAGAATTGAAATGAGGAAAATTTTTGAAAATAATTGAAATTCTCCCAAGTTTTTGAAAATAATTTAATTTCAGAGAAGAATTTTATTAATTTTAAAGATAATTGAAGTTTCGTCAAGATTTTTTTTTTTGAATTCTCGAAAATAATTGAATTTCGGTAATCATTTGTAACTTCTCCAAAGTTTCATTTTTTAATTGTTTTTTAACTAAAATTCATCTATAAACCCATTATTTTCAATTAGTAGGTAATTAAAATGTATATTAAAAATATTTAACTAATTTCAGAAGAATTTGAATTATTAAAATTTTTAAAAACCTAAGTTCTTTAAAATTTCTAATTAAATTCACAAAAAAAGACCAAAAAAATTCAGATTTTGCTTATGAATTTTAAAAAATTAATTTTTCCAGTACTTTTAATATAAGATTATAAATCCCTGACTTTTTCCTGATCAATTCTACTTTCCCTGACTTTTCCTTAAATTCCTTGACTTTTCTGACCTGTGACAACCCTGTTTTAGTTTGACACTTAATCTTTGTAAAAATTTTCTCTAGTAAAAAATAATTCTAATCTGTAATAATAATAATAAATTCATGTAGTTTTTTCTAAGGATTTTTATTCAACAGAAATAAATTAAATTTGCTTCGAATGAAAATTCCGTCTTGTAATTTTAAATCGAAAATTGTGCAAAGAAAAATTATTATATAGTACAAGATCTATAGTAAAAGTAGAAAAAAATAAACTTCAGTTCACATTTTAAGTGAGCGCACAAATATATGAATCTAATATACATAAATAATATACGATATACGTGCTAAAGAGAGTGGAAATTTGAATAATTTCGATTTATAAACTTTCTCGAGTTTCATCTATGCATATCTCTCTCTTTTTCTCTCCCCCCCCCCCTTCTCTCTCCTATATACCATAAATATACCATGTGTTTGCTTATAAAGTTTCGATATTATATTCACGTTGAAAAAAAATGCTCCCATATAATTTTTTTTCTAGATTCAAGAAAATTTGATTATTGTGCACTTTACACTTTTGACACATTTTTTCTTATTATAAAATGTCACAATATTCTATTTTCAAAAATATTAAGTGATGAACCTTTTTCTGTATATAAGCTTATTATTGCTTATTATTGCATCCGTTAGGATATCCTTCTTCTGAATAGTTGTATTTTTGAAAAAAAAAGTGTTTGTCAATATACGTGATTTGAGGACGTAATGTTAGAACTTAACTCTTTGGCAAGTATTGCAAGTTGTATGTATATATGTATATATAGAGAGATAGAGACTATGAAGATGAATTTCTGGTTGACATTCGTTTCGCGTTCCGCTTGCAATACTAATGCGGTTGCATAACACCGATATCTTATCATCTGGATACATCTTTTCTCGTTTCGATCAGAAACCGTACGCCAAAGGGATTGGAAAACTTGACATTTTTGAGAAAAATTTTTCTACTTTTTGTTTATTGTCAGTGACATTATCTTTATAAATAATAAAATTCTTCTCCGAATATTAATTATTTTCAAAAACTTGAATAAAATACTTGGCCAAATTTCAATTTTATCAAAAATTTTCTTCATTTCCAATATTTTTAATATTGAATAGTAGACTATTTAAATTTTTCCAAAAATTTAATTATTTAAACCAAATTTTAATAAAAATTCAATTATTTAAATCAAATTTTAGTAAAAATTTCACAGGAATTCAATTATTTACCAATTTTTTTTTATAAATTTCTTCGCATCAATTCAATTATTTCGAAAAATTTAAATTAAATTTTTTTTAAAAATTCTCTTATTTAAAAAAATGTTGACAAAATTCTTTGCAAAATTTAATTAATAAAATTACAATTTTAATAAAATTTTCCTACTCAATTCAATTATTTTCAATAAAATTCTTCATGAGAATTCAATTATTTTCATAAATAATAAAATTTTTCTCCAGAATTATTTAATTATTTTAAATAAATTTTGTTAAAATGTATTATAAAATTTGAAAAATTATAATAAAATTGATCATAGAATAAAATTATTTTCTTAAAATATATAACACTCTGCCTAGGAATACAATTATTGTCAAAAATTTCAGTAAAAATCTTTGAAAAAATTCAATTTTTTTTGTAACAAAAAAATTCTTCGAAGTAATTCAATTATTTAAGAAATTTTAATAAAATTCTTCCCAAGAATTCAATTCTTTTCAAAAATAAAATTTTCTACAGGAATTTAATTATTTAAAAAAAAAAATTTAATAAAATTCTTTGTTAGATTTCAATTATTTTCAATTTTTTAATGAAATTTTTCGATGGAATTTAATTCTTTTCAAAATTTTTGATAAAATTCTCCTATAGAGTTCAATTATTTTAAAAACGATTTTAACTAAATTCCATTAAAGTAGGTATTGAAATATTATAGGTATTAAATTCTTTGCTAAAAATCAATTATTATTTATTTTTAAAGATTTTATTAAAACTCTTGTCAAGAATTCAATTTTTTTTCAAAATATTTATTACATTCTTGACAAAAATTCAATTACCTTTATAAATAATAAAATTCGTCGTTGAAATTCTATTATTATCATAATTTTGAGTAAAATTCTTCGCAAAAATTCAATTATATTCAATACAAGTTTAATAAAATTTCTCGACAAGATTAAATTATTATCAAAAATTTTAATGAAATTCAATTACTTTTAAAAGATTTTGATAAAAATCTTTAAAAAGAATTAAATCAGTTTCAATTTTAACAAAATTCCTTTAAAGAATTGAATTATTTTCAAGAATTTTAATATAATTCAATGCAGAAATTTAATTTTTATCAAAAAATAAAATACTTTGCAGGAATTCAATTATTTTTGAAAATAACAAAATTCTTCTTGTAAATTCAATTTTTTCAATGAAAAGTAGGAATTCAATTATTTTTAGTTAAAAAATTTACCAATTAAGTGATGAAAAATTATAATTTTTAATCAATTAAAAAAAATCCCTTTATGAGAATTCAATTTTAAGAATCATTCAATTATTCAATAAATTATTTATGTTTGTATTTAAATAATTGAATTCTCGTAGAATTTTCTAATAGATATTGATTTAAAAATTAATTTTAATTTAAATTGTAGATAATAATTGAATATTAAAAACTTTATAGCATGAATTTTTAGAAATAATTGAATTTCGAGAAGGTCTCAATATCTTCTTGTTTTATAATAATATTCTTATAAGTTGTTGTTGAACTTCAAAAAAAGTTTACATTCCAAATTTTTGAAAATTTCAAGTTTTCTTATTAATTTTATTAAAATGCGTCAAATTAATTTAATTATTTACAAATTTTTTATAATTAAAATTAAATTACTCAAAAAATGTAATTATTCTTAAAAATTTTATTAAAATTTGTCGAAATTGAATTGAAAATTTGAATTTTTCATACTTTTAACTTACAATTCTGTCGTATTAATTGTTTTGAAAAAGTTTAATTTAATTTTTTTTTAAATCATTTGAAGTTTTGTCAGGGAAAATTCAGGGAAAAACAAAATTAAATTTTTGTCGTAATTCAGATAGTTTTATTTGCTAGGCGTCGAAGTTAGTCAATTATCTACGTTGAAAACGAAAATTATTCTTTTTAAATAATTTTTTTCATCACTGAAACTGTAGTTTTATTTTTAAGGACTTTCTTCTTAATTAAAAATATAGTTTTATCTGTTAATAACTGGTTTCTTTTTAAATTTAAGTTGGGTTTTTTCTCATTAAAAATATTTTTAATTTTGGTTTTTAATAAGAATTCGTTATTTTTAAAGTTTCATTTTTTAGATTTTAACCAGAATTTTCTGCGTTTTTTAATTAAGGTAATTTAAATATTGTTTGTTCTTTTGTTTCATACCTTTGTGATTTCTGTTCCTGCGTTACAACATGTTGCCAACAGGAGAAATCTGCAAAAAAAAAAAAAATTAGGATTTTCTTGTTAGTTTACGTTTATAGGAGAAAAATAATTTTTTATAATACAAGGAAAAATAATTTACTAATGAAGTTAATTATCTAAGCGAAAGAAATTTTTTTTCTCTTTGTAACCAGTGAAACTAAATTAATTTTCTTTCTAAATATTTTAACTTTAAAGAGCGTCGAAAGTATAACATTTCAGAACGAAAATAGCGAAATTAGTGACGTTTCCATTACTAAAGTAAAAATATATAGTTCTTGTCGTTAAGCGTCGAAAGTTGGCAATTTTCGACAGTTAGCAACAAAAACTATATTTTTAATTATGAAAACGTCAATAAAAATAATTTTAGTGATATTTCTATCACTAAGTATTTAGTATTCGTTGCTAAGGGTCGAAAACTGTCAATTTTTGACACTTGGAAACAAAAAATATATTTTTAATTATAATAACATCACTAAAAATAATTTTAGTAATAATTCATCACGAAAATTATAATTTGATTTCGTAGAGTTGCAAATCTATTGACGCTTCATTTGCTAAGCGTCGACATCTGTCACTACTTTTTATGTTCAAAGTGTAGTTTCAGAACGAAACTAGCAAAATTCACAACTGCGTTTTCGACGCTTAGGAACGAAAAATATTATTTAGTGTCATTATCACCAATAAAAACCTAGTTCTCTTTGCTAAGCATCGACGCTAACTCTATACTCTCTAAATTTTAATTAGTAAAATTGCTAATTTAAATTAGTGATTGACATTTTGCTTTAGAATCAGAAATCTTTACTAAGAAATTAGTAGAAATTACTATATTTATAATAGAAATTACTGTTTATTAGTAAAATTTACTAATTTATTAGCATTAATTCAATTTATTAAATTTTTTTATTAATTCAAATTAAGAGCGCAGATTCCTTATATTAATATTACAATCATATTGTATAATTATTAATTAAAAAATTATCGGCTAAGTATAAGGCAGTTATCGGATAATTTTTAGACAGTTATTGGATAATTGTTAGATAATTATTGGATAATTATTAAACAATTATTGAATAATTATTTAACAACTATTGGACAATTATGGAACAGCTATTGAGCAACTATTGAACGCATCATAGGAACGGTTATATATATATAGTATAACGAAAATCCATTATAATCGCTGATGTTGCGCGTACACACACTTTACAGACAGCAATTTGAGGTTTCTGAGGATTTAGTGTGTGTTTGATTTTATAATACTCCCCCTATCACAGGTTAACTCGCTCTCGCGCTGAAATAATAAATTGTTGCCAACTAATTGCATGTAATTAATTATTCTGAGTCGATTGCTCGTGGCCGTGCCTAGTTGCCCCAATTCGATGGAAATCATGAAATTATTTCTCGTAAATCGACCTTCCGGCAAACCCTTGTTAATAGCGTTCCGATCCGGTATTACCCAGTCCTAAAGGCGGATATTGGAATCGGGAAAACGGAGGAAGAAAAAAGAAATTCTCGGCCATTTGATACACACACCTCCCCCTTTCACTTTTATTATCACTAAAGAAAACCGGGGAAAATAAAAAATTTTTAAGTGTGAGATTTGCGGAAAAAGAATTTTTTTTTCTTCGTTTCGAAATTTTATTAACAACAATTTTTAGATTTTTTTTATGATAGCGCCGACGCTAAACGTTTAAAAATTCTTTCCTTGATTCTACGTAATTACAAAAAAAAATCCTTTTGAATTTTAATTAACCCCAATTTTTAGAGTTTTGAAGTTTTACCGTCAATGCTAAAAATCAACATTTTTTCATTGGTTAAAGTTCAAAAAAATTCCTTTTGAATTTTAATTAACTTTAATTAAAATTAAAACCCTAAAAAATTACGGTTGATTTTAATTCAAAAGAACTTTTTGCAGTTAGCGTCGGCGCTAAATCTAAAAAAATTTTGTTTTTTTCTTAGAAATAAAAAAGAGTTGAAATTTTTTTCAAGAATTCTAAATTCAAGCAATGCAAAGAAAATTTTGTAAATAAAATCAGAAAGAGGGACATTTTTCTCTGCAAAAAAAAAAAAAAATTTGCAAATAATTTTCCACGCTAAGTGTCAACAATATAAAGAAATGAAATTTTTTTGAAATTTTCACCTAAAATGTTTCGCTAGCAGAATTTTTATTCAATATAATTTTTAATAGTACGAAACGAAAAATATTAAATATTTTAACGCGAATTTAAAAACTGACAATTCAAAAATGGCACAAAAATCAATAAAAATATAGTGATAAATTATTATTAAATTTGTGATGAAATTTTTTCTAGTTTTTTCGGGCAGGTGATAATTCTGTGAAATAAATTTTTGATGAATTAAAATTCTACATAATTTTAATTTCCAAAAATTACACTTTTTTAAAATTATATTTGTTGGATATATTTTTTTAAGTATACATATTTTTAAAATAGTTTAACTTCAGGGATTTTTTAAGTTATATTTGTTAATTAAAGTTGATTAAATGAATAGACAAATAAACTGAGAAATAAAATAATTATAATAATTAATATTTACGATTTAATGAATAAAAATACCTAAACAAATATAAGAATGAAGCAAATAAATAAATTTATTATGAAATAAATTAACTGAATACCTAATTGTTTTTTTTGAGAGAAATTCAACGGACATAAGATAAAATCGGTCAGAAAATATTTTGATCCATATGGAATTTTTTTCTTAAAAATTAGTAGATTTTGAAATCCATGCATAATTTTGTAAAAAATATGTTTTTGAATTTACGAAAAAAATTGCCAAACAAAAAAATTAATTTTTATAATTTTTGAAGCATTTTTTTGAAGAAAAAAAACTGAAAAAGTTAAAAAATACAATTGTTATTTAATTTTTTATTTGAAAAATCATTTCTAAATTTTATAAAAAATTTTAGATCATAATTTTTATATAAAAAAAATATTTAAAAAATTTGGTCTAAAATTAGTTAGAAAAATAAACAAATGAATTTTTAAATAAAAAAATGAAATAATAATGGTATTTTTTAGCATTTTCAGTCTAAAAATAAATTTTTGTTTTTCGAAAAAATGCTTCAAAAATTATAAAAACCAATTCTTTTATTTGAAAATTTGTTGGTTAAAAAAAAAATTTTTCTATAAAATTACACTTGAATTTCCAAAATTTAACAATTTTTAAGAAAAATAAAAATTTGAGAAGGTAATTAGTAATAATAAGTAAATTTGAAAAAAATCCTTTTTAATTAAAATTAACTGCAATTTTTAGATGTTTGAAGTTAACGTCGACGCTAAACGTTGAAAAATTCTTTCTTTGATAAAATGAAATTTAAAAAATTCCTTTTCAATTTAAATAAACTCAAATTTTTAGAGTTTTGATTATTATCTGAAATTAGTTAAAAAGATAAACAAATTAATTTTCGAAAAACAAAAAAATTGAATAACAATAGCATTTTTTTGAATTGTTAGCCTAAAAGCAGTTTTTTTTTGTCAAAAAATGTTTAAAAAGAAATGTTTCAAAAATTATAAAAATCAATTCTTTTATTTGACAATTTTTATTTTTGAATTAGTTACAAAAATAAACAAATGATTTTAGATTTTAGATTTTAGAATTTTTGTCCTAAAAATAGTTTTTAAAAAAAATGTTTTAAATATTATAAAAATCAATTTTTTCATTTAAAAATTTTTTTTTGCATGCAATAGAATATTTTCTACAAAATTCGCATGGTTCTAAAAATCCTCCAAATTTAAAGAAAAATAAAAATTCAAAAAGAATAAAAATATTTTCCATACTCTTTTATTTTACGAACATTGAATTCCTCAAAAAAATTACCTTAAAAATAATTTTAAAAGAATATTCAAATTATTTTTTTGCCACAGTTAAAAATAATAATTTAATTTAATTTAAATTTAAAAATTTTGTTAATTGATAGTTGGATAATTTATATACTGAAAATATTGATAATTTGAATAGAAATTTAAAAGAATAAATAAAATGAAATATAAAACACTGTCATTTTAAGTTGTCAAATATTTATCTGATAATAGTGTCCATCCACTCTTAGCGTTTCCATTTAGTTAAATTATTCATTTCACTCAAGTAATATCCCTGGTGGTTATATCATTTTTTAAAATTCAGTCCTTGACGTGATGTTGTACATGTCTTTAGATTTTTACTTCATACGTGCAGAATTTTGATTTCACTCTCCAGTACATTTTTCACCTCTTTTATTCACATATATATGTTGTACGACCAAAAATGTCAGTGTTTGACGGTTATTTCAGAATTTTCCACACATTTTTAATATTCACTTTTTCGTTTATTTTTAACGTAGAAAAAGGTATTTCAATTCACAAATGTTTCTATTCTTTCAGCAATATTTACTCCTTTTATTATTTATTTTATCTTTTATAAAAATATGTACTTATTTCGTGTGTTTAAAAATATTTTTCAATTCACTCATTTGTTTTTAAACATTTTTATGTTTTCATTTTCAAAATATATTTTTTAAAAATTTTTTTTGATTTATTTTCTTTGAACGAACGTTGGAAATAGAAAATTATTTTTTATTTACCTATTTATTCATAATACCCCGGGCTGTATTTTGTTTCTGAATTTTTATATTAGACTGTGGATGTTTATTTTATTTCGTTTATCATTTTACTAGAAAAAATTCGTGCGCGACTAACTTCTTATTTACTTTTTTTTTAAATAAAATTAACAATTTTAAAAATAATAAAATTAAAAAATTTTTAATTAAAATTTTTGTTGAAAACATTAAAGAAATTCAAATTTTGGAGAAATTACAAATAATTGCAGAAATTCAATTATTTTCAAGAGTAATAAAATTCTTCTCATAAAATTCAATTATGTTCAAAATTTAAAAAAAATTCTCGTCAAAATCCCAATTGTCAAAATCCCTTTATAAATAACAAAATTCTTTCCCAAAGTTCAATTATTTTCAAAAATGTCAATAAACTTGTCCTAATTTCAATTATTTTCAAAAAATTTTCTTATTTCTATGATTTTCAATATTTACTATTTTAATAAAATTTCCCAAAAAGAATTCAATTATTTAAACAATTTTTTAATAAAATAGTAGGCAAACATTTAATTATTTTCAGAAAATAATCAAAATTTCACAGAAATTAAATTATTTACAAATTTTTTATAAATTTCTTCGCAATAATTCAATTATTTTCATAAATAATAAAATTCTTTACATGAATTCAATTATTTTTATGAATAATAAATTTTTTTTGGAAATTCAATTATTTTCATAAATAATAAAATTTATCACTGAATTTCAATTACTTTTGACATATTTTTAATTAAATTCCTCAAAAAATATAATTGTTCCTAAAATTTTTATTAACATTTGCAAAAGAATTCAATTATTTAAAAAATTTTTGGATAAAATTCTTTATGAGAATTCAATTTTCAGAAATTTTCAATTACCCAATAAATTATTTATTTTTGTATTTAAAGAATTGAATTCTTGTAAAATTTTCTAATAAAAATTGTTTTAAAGAAAAATTTTAGTTTTAAATGATAGAAAATAATAATTAAATTGAAATGATAAAAATAATTTTTAAGAAGTTACAGTAACAATATTCTTAATATAAAATAATGATAATTTGACATTTCTAAAAATTTGAATTCCTGTGAAAAAATAATAATAATTAAATATTTATTTAAAAAAGAATTGATGTTTTCGAATAATTTTACAATTAAAGAAATTCGTAAATAAATTTAACAGAACATTTTTTTTAGTAATTTTTTTTTCCTTTATTTTCTAAAAAATAAAAAAGTTTCAATTTCATTTTCAATTAAAATTTGTAATTGACAAATAGAATTTATAAATACATTTTTACCCTTTATTTGTAAAAAAAACTGCGAATTCGATTAAAGCAATTTTGTAAAATTTTAAAGAAAAAAAAAACAAAACGAAAGCTTACACAAAAATTAACTTCAAAGCGTGGACAGACTATGAATGAAAGAATGAAATACGAAGATTCTTATAGTTAATGATTCCAGTCGAAAAATTATAATATTGAATATAACTATGAGTAATATAAGTCACGAACTTCAAAAGGTGTTCTAAGACTCGGATATACAACGGCCTCCGTGGCGCAATGGCTAGCGCGTTCGGCTGTTAACCGAAAGGTTGGTGGTTCGAGCCCACCCGGGGGCGAATTTTTTTTTTTTTTTCTCTTATTTCAGAAAAAAAAAATTATTATTATTATGCTGGAATAATTAGTCATAAAATTTAAAACGTGTTATAAGACTCGGTTGTACAACTGCCTCCGTGGCGCAATGGCTAGCGCGTTCGGCTGTTAACCGAAAGGTTGGTGGTTCGAGCCCACCCGGGGGCGTACTTTTTTTCTCTTTTTTTATTTTTAGAAAACAAAAAATTAGTCACGAACTTCAAGACGTGTTCTAAGACTTCGTTGAACATCTGCCTCCGTGGCGCAATGGCTAGCGCGTTCGGCTGTTAACCGAAAGGTTGGTGGTTCGAGCCCACCCGGGGGCGATTTTTTTTGTTCTTTTTTCTATTTTTTTCTTTTTATTTTTTAAACAAAATTATCAAAAGTATTTTTTTTATTGAATGGATGGTCTTTTTTTGTTGGAAAGAAAAAAAATTGTTAAGTGATTTAGAGAAGTGAATAGTTGTCAGCAATTCGAATGCAGCTGTGAGAACAAGTGTGGCGTGGCTTATCTCGTTGAGTTTGAGTGTTGAATCGATTGAGTTGGCACAACGAGACACGTGTTAGCGGCGTGAAAGAGCGAGAGTGAGAGGGAGGGAGAGTAAGAGGGGGCAGAGTGGGAATAAGAGAAGTGGAAATAGTTCCGTTAGCTTCCAGCAGGTAGGGCGCTCTTCAAGGTCTCTCATAGTCAACATCGACTCTTGATTCTATATAAAGGCGAGAGGCGCCTCGGAAAATTGTCATTCAGTAGGGTCATCACTGATCCTCTTAGCATGTGATGAATTTGGGTTATGATCCGTGATTAATACCCACTCCTGGTAGTCTTATTATCGCAAAGACTGTCCAGGAAACTTCTGATGCTACCAATGACCTCTCTTTTTATGTGATTCAATTTTTCCAAAAATTATTTATTCTTTTAATTTTCTTCTAATTTTTAGTGACTTTTTTCGACTTATTTTCAAAAATTACGACTCTTTCGACTTTTTTTTCCAAATATTACATTAATTTTTAGTATAAAATGAAACTTATTTCGATTTTTATATATAGTGTGAAAAATAACTATTGACAAATCTTCAAAAAATATTTTTTAATAATTTCTCGAATTTACAATTGAAATTAAGAATAAATTAAATTATTATTATTATTATTATTATTATTATTTATTTATTTTTTTTTTATTTTATTGAATTTACAATTGAAAAGAGTTTTCAATAAATATTGCAATTTTGTAAAATTTAATTAAAAATAATTGATTTTTTTAAAAGTGTTTTATAAAAATTTTTGAAAATCAACTTTTAAAGAATTTTAATTGCAAATTTTCAAAATAATTGAAATTGAATTTCTCGGAAGAATTTAATTTTTTAAAAAAATTTTTAATATATTTCAAATAAATTCAATTATTTTCTAAAATCTTAATAAATCCTTCGAAACAATAAAATTCAATTATTTTTATAAATGGTAAAATTATTCGCAAGAATTAAATTCTTTTTATAAATATAGTAAAATTCTTTGCAGGAATTCAATTATTTTCAAAACATCTTTAATTGAATTTCCCGGAAGAATTCAAATATTTTCAAATATTTCCATAAAATGCAATTATTTCCTAAAATTTTAATAATTTCTTCGAAACAATTCAACTATTTTTATAAATTTTAAATACTAAATAAATTTACAATAAAAAAAAGGTTTCAATAAATATTGCAATTTTGTAAAATTAAATTGAAAATAATTGATTTTTTTATAAAGTGTTTGATAAAAATTTTTGAAAATAAACTTAAAAAGAATTTTAATTGTAAGTTTTGAAAATAATTGATTTCTCAAAAATTTCTATATTTTTGCAATTTTTTTACACTTTAAAAATAATAAATATTGAAAATTGTAACATAGTGTGATTTAATCTGTACCCAGTTCTTTTTCATCTGGTATTAATTAACTATTTTCTTTTGTATAAAAAATGTTTTTTTTTTTAAAACGAATAATTATTGTGATCACAGAATGTTAGTCCATTATATTTATTACAATGTGCCGTAATTAACTCTCTGTGTACAAACAGTTGAAATGAAGACGCCTTCAGGGCTTCAAATATTGTTAGGAAATCTTCTTTTGTCTAAAATAATACACATTTGAACATGTGTTGTTAGTTGATATTTTATTCATGTATTTTTGTATGATAATTACAGGAAGTAACAATATATTATTCAATATATTTTAGAGTACAATAATTATTTTAACAAATTATTATTATTGTGGCTTTTATACAAAATTTTAATAATGATGTAATGTTTAATTATTTTTCATCATTATTTATTAATTAATTATTAACTTTTTATTAAATAGTTGATTCTTCACTTAGTGATCATTTTGTTTTCCCATTTGTTCCGTATTTAATAACTTTGAAAATTATATTCAAATCTGATTCAAACTTTTGCACAATAATTGAAATTTCATCTACTATTTTAATGAAATTTACCAAAAGAATTCAATAATTTAGAAAAAATTTTAATATTAAATTTAATTATTTTCAAAAATAATAAAAATTTCACAGGAATTCAATAAATTATAAATTTTTTTATAAATTTCCTCGCAAAAATTCAATTATTCTCAAATAAATAATAAAATTTCTTTACAGAGATTCAATTATTTTCATAAATACTCCTCGAAGAAATTTCTAATTATATTACAATTTTAATCAAATTCCTCGTAAAATGTAATTATTCATAAAAATTTTATTAAAATTTATCAAAGAAATTCAATTATTTTAAAAACCTTTGCTATACATTTTTATTTATTAGAATTTAAGTATTATTTTCCAATACATTTTCAATTAAATTTTTTCATAGAATTTAATTATTTTCAAAAATTGTAATGAAATTCTTTGTAACAATTCAATTTCTTTCAAAATAATTTTAATAATATTCTTCGTAGAAATTTAATTAATTTCAAAAAATTGTCAAAATTCAATTATTTTCAATGTTAACTATTTCAATCAAAATTTCACAAAAGAATTCAATTATTTAAAAAGAAAATTTAATAAAATTCGTCTCAAGAATTCAATTATTTTCAAAAGTAATATAATTCTTCGCAGAAATTAAATTATGTTAAAAAATTTACAAAAATTCTCATCAAAATTTCAATAATCTTTATAAATAATAAAAATTTTTCTTCGAAATTCAATTATTTTTAATACAATTTTCATCAAATTTTACGAAAAATGAAAGTATTCTTAAAAATCTTATTAAAATTTGTCAAGAGAAATCAATAATTATTCTTAAATTTTTTTTTTAAATTTGTAGAAAGAATTCAATTTTAAGAAACATTCAAATATTTAATAAAATATTTATTTTTTTAGTTAAATATTTGAATTCTAATAGAATTTTCTAATAAATATTGATTTAAAAATTTATTTTTAGTTAAAATTTTAGATTATAATTGAATATTGAAAGCAGTATAGCGTGAATTCTTTAAAAATAATTGAAATTTTGAAAAGATTTGAAATTAAAATTATTGAAATTCTTAATTTTTCATATTTTTAACAAACAATTCTGTATAATTAATTCTTTTAAAAATGTTTAATTACATTTTTTTTAAAAATTATTTCAAGTTTTTATTTTCTAATATAGATTTAATTGAAGAATTTCCAAATAATTGAAATTTTGTAAAATTGAATTGTAAACAAATGAATTTGAAAATTCTCAAAGAACTTTTTCAAAAATTATTAAAAATAATTGATTTATAGAAGAATTTTAGTTAAAAACATTGGAAAAAATTTAATTTTAGAAAAGTTACAAATTATTGCAGAAATTCAATTATTCTCAAGAGTAATAAAATTCTTCTTAAGGATTTAATTATTTTTACTAATAATATAACTCATAGCAAAATTTCAAGTATTTCCCATTCAATAAATTTTAATTGAATTCCTTGGAAAAAAAATTATTTTCATGCAAGTTTTAGTAAAATTCGACAAAAGAATTTAATTATTTAAAAATTTGTTGATAAAATTATTTATGAGAATTCAATTTTGTGAACCATTCAATAAATTATTTACTTTTGTATTTAAATAATAATAATAATAATAATAATAATAATAATAATAATAATAATAATAATAATAATAATAATAATAATAATAATAATAATAATAATAATAATAATAATAATAATAATAATAATAATTTTGTATTTTAATAATTTTTAATAATTTTTTTAATAATTATTTTTAATAATGAATTCTATTAAAATTTTGTAATACAAATTTTTTTAAAAATGAATTTTCTAATATATGCATTTAATTGAAGAATTTAGGAATGATCGAAATTTCGTAAAATTCAATTGTAAAGAAACGGATTTGAAAATTTAAAAAGAACTTTTTTAAAAATTATTTTAAAACAATTGACTTGAAGAGGAATTTTAGTTGAAAATTCGAGAAATGAATAATCGAAATGATGAAAATAATTTTTGAAGAAGTTACAGTAACAAAGTAGCAATTATAATCATTAAATATTTATTTAAAAATGAAGTTATTGATGTTTTTGAATAATTTTCGTTTTAAAAACCTGGAAAAATTCTGTTTTTTAACCTGGAAAATCTGGAAAAGTCAGGGAATTTGAAAAGAGCAAAAGCGTGGCAACCGTGCAGTTAAAATATTGAAAATAATTATTGAAAATAACCTCAAAATAAAGTTTTGACAAGAAAACAGAATATTTGCTTCATTTCTGCGAGTAAGTAATGAAAATGATTAAAAATTCAGTCATTTTTAAATTTTAACTGATTTTAAGTTTTAACTTTTAATTTTCCCAAATCAGTTTTAGAGAGACGTGTGAAAGAATCTAACATATTCTAATTGGATAAGAAAAAGAAGAAGAAAAAATAGAAATTATCGATTGTAAATTATCGTTGATGTGTGAGCAGGTGAAAAAGAAGAAGAGCAATAAAAGCAAGTTTAATCGGACTATATAGTCGAGCCGCAAAGTCAACCTTTTAGTAGGAAAACACAGTCGGATTAGTGGACCGAGAGCAAAGAGAGAAAGAGAGGGCTTTACGTTGAATAGAGAGAAAACAGTATCACTTCTTTATCCTACACACACACACACACACTCTCTCTCTCTTTCTATCGTTCCTTTTTCCTTCTCAACACTTCCCGTTTGCACACTACTGAATGCTTGATCTAACTCTTCAAAACGTTCAAGTCGTGAAAACTTGACGGATTCTGTCCTCACGATTGTCGTCGGATCTCGTTTACTTTTGTCGGATGATAACGACCTTTCACTGAAACAAAAGTCTCTCTCTCTCTCTCTCTCTCTGACTCTCATTCGCTCTTTCTACTTCAAGCCTTATTACATCAAGAGCCTTGTATAAACTTTAAGTGCGAAATTCACCAGGTGAAATTACACATATATACATTTTAAGACAACGCTCTTCCTTTGAGAGTGTGTCCAACTAAAGAAATTATCATAAAAGGAAATGTGCCCGAAAAATGGTAATTTTGCGGAGGGAAAAGTTTTCATTTCGAATTTTTAAACTCATTTGAAAAGAATTATTTCTTTTGCAAGAATAATGAATTTTGTTTCTACATTTATTTGTTTTCTTTTTCTCATTGCAGGCCTCGTACTTATCTACTAAAACCTACTATTTATTAATTTTTTGTACGAGAAAATATTTATTAATAATAAATTAATAATTAATATTATTAATAATATTATTAATTATAATCTTAGAATTTTATATTTAACAGGCTTGGCACAGGCGAGGCCACAGGTCAAGAAAGTCAGGGAAAGTGTAATTGATCAGGGAAAAGTCGGGAATTTTTATTAAATATACTAGTAAAAATAAAATTTTTAGAATTCATAAGAGAATTCCAAATTTTAGTGTTCTTTTTTGTTTGCCTTATAAACTATGAAATTACCACGAATTCTAATACAAAACCTTCATTTTTTCTATTTCTGACAATAATTTCTTTTTAAATAACTTAATTCTTGAAGAACTATCAAAATTATTATAAATTATTTAAGGAATAAATTTACTTAAATATTTCAAAATTAATTGAACTTTGAAAGAGTTGTGTTTACAATTTTCATAAATATATCAACTTCAAAAGGTTTTAATTTAAATTCTTATAAAATTTCAATTTTCAATTCACTTAATTAGAAATTTTAAAGAGCTTAGATTTTTGAAAAATTTTAATAATTAATTCTGAAATTAAAATTTTTTATTATATACTTAATTGATTATTAAAAATAATGGATTTATAAAAGAATTTTATTTAAAAACAATGAAAAAATTCTCGAAAAATTTAATTTTGGAGAAATTACAAATTATTGTAGAAGTTCAATTATTTTTAAAAATAATAAAAGAAATAATTTTTCTTCGGAGAAATTCAAGTATGTTCAAAAATTTTTAAAAATTCTCGTCAATATTTCAATTACCATTATAAATAATAAAATTCTTCTTCGAAATTCAATGAAATTGAAGAATTTCAATAAAATTCTTAGCAAAATTTCAATTATGTTCAAAAATTTTATAAAATTCACGTTAATATTTCAATTATCATTATAAATAATAAAATTCTTGGCAAAATTTCAATTACTTTCAAAAATTTCCCACAATTTAATGATTTTCAACATCTAATATTTTAATAAAATTTTCGAAAAGAATTTTAATAAAAAATTCTACTCAAACATTTAATTATTTTCATAAATAATAAAAAATTCACAAAAATTTAATTATTTACGAACCCTTTTATAAAATTCTTCGCAATAATTCAATTATTTTCATAAATAATAAAATTTCGTACAGGGATTCAATTATTTTCATAAATAATAACATTCTTTTAGGAATTCTATTATTGTCATAAATAATAATATTCTTAATTAAATCTCATCGCTGAATTACAATTATTTTCATTACAATTTTAATCGAATTTCTCGAAAATTGTAATTATTCTTTAAAATTTTATTATAATTCGTCCAAAGAATTGTACTAAGTATTTAAAAATTTGTTGATAAAAATTTTTATGAAAATTAAATTTAGAGAAACATTCAATTATTTAATAAATTTTTATTTTTGTATTTAAATAATTGAATTCTTGCAGAATTTTCTAATTAAAATTGACTTAAATTAAATTTCAGTAAATATTTTAGATAATAATTGAATATTAAAAGCATAGCGTGAATTTTTATAAGTGATTACATTTTGAAAATTCAATATTTTTCAAAAGTAATACAATTCTTCGTAGAAATTTAATTATATTTAAAAAATTTTTTAAATTGTCGTCAACAATTCAAGTATCTTTATAAATAACAAAATTCTTCCTCAAAATTCAATTATATTTTCAAAAATTTTAAGAAAACTCTTGACAAAATTTCAATTATTTTCAAAAATTCTCCTCAATTCAATGATTTTCAATAACTACTAAGTATTTAAATAAATAATTGAATGTCAAAAGCATTATAGCGTTAATTTTGTTAAAAAAATTGATTTTTTTTTAAATAATAAAACTATTCGTAGAAATTCAATTATGGGTAAAATTTTTTTAATTTCTCAGCAAAAATTAAAGTATTTTTATAAATAATAAAATTCTTCTCTGAAATTCAATTATTTTCAAAAATTTTAATAAAACTTGACAAAATTTCAATTATTTTCAAAAAATTTCCGCAATTCAATGATTTTTAATATCAACTATTTAAATAAAATTTTCCAAAAGAATTCAATTATTTACAAATTTTTTATTTATTTCTTCTCAAAAATTCAATTATTTTCATACATAATAAAATTTTTTTCAGGGATTCAATTATTTTCATAAATAATAAAACTCATCGCAGAATTTCAATTATTTTTACTGCAATTTTAATTAAAATCCTCGAAAAAAATTATTATTCTAAAAAGTTTTATTCAAATTCTTTATAAGAATTAAATTTTAAGAAACATTCAATTTTTTAATAAATTATTTATTTTTTTTATTCAAATAATTTAATTCTCGTAGACTTTTCTAATAAAAAGTGATTTAAAAATCAAATCTAGTTGAAATTTGAGATAATAAAAATAATTGAAAATTAATAGTACTGTAGCCTGAATTTCTAGAAATAATATTGAATTTTGAAGATTCAATTATTTTCAACAGTAATAAAATTCTTCGCAGAAATTCAATTAAGTTTAGAAATTTTTTCAAATTCTCCTAAAAAAATTCAAGTATATTTATAAATAACAAAATTCTCCTTCGAAATTCAATTATTTTCAAGAATTTGAATAAAAGTCTTGGTAAAATTTAAATTACTTTCAAAAATTTTCCTCAATTCAATGATTCTCAATTTCTACTAATTTAAATAAATTTATCCAAATAAATTAAATTATTTAAAAAAGAATTTGATAAAATTTCTACTTAAAGAACTATAAATAATAAAAATTTCTTAGGAATTCAATTATTTACAAATTTTTTATGAATTTCTTTGCACCAATTTAATTATTTTTATAAATAATAAAATTCTTTTTAGTATAGTTCAATTATTTTCACAAATAATAAAACTCATCGCAGAATTTCAAAGATTTTTAATACAATTTTAATCGAATTCTTCGAAAACTCTAATTATTCTTAAAAATTTTATAAAAATTTGTCGAAAGAAATTAGTTTTATTTAATTCAATCATTCAATTCTTGAATAAATTATTTATAATAACTTCATCTACTTAAATAATTGAATTCTTGCAGAATTTTCTAATAAAAATTGACTTAGAAATAAATTATAGTTAAAATTTTAGATATTAATTGAATGTTAGAAGCATTTTTGCGTTAATTTTTTGGAAATAATTGAATTTTCAAAAGGTTTCAAATTAAAATCTTTGAAAATCTGAATTTTTCATATTGTTAACTAATAATTCTGTAAAATTAATTTTTTTTGAAAAAGTTTAATTGAATTTTTTTCTTGAAATTATTTTAAGTTTTTATTTTCTAATATTTATATTTAATTGAAGAATTTGCAAATAATCTTTCGATTATTAAATTATAAATTAATTATTAAATTACGTAAAATTGAATTGTAAACAATAATGAATTTAAAAATTCTCAAGGAACATTTTCAAAAATTATTAAAAATAATTGATTGAAAGAAGAATGTTAGTTAATAATTCTAGAAAATAATAATTGAATTGATGATGATAAATAGTGTAAAATAATTATTTTATCACTCTGATATCTTTAATTTTTAGAAAACATGAAGAAATCGATCACTCCGAGTCTTCGACTCGGAGCAATCGATATCTTCATGTTTTATAACAAATACTTTTATAAGTTGTTTATATTGCTTAATTTAAAAAAGGTTTGAATTTGATTCTTTTGAAGAATTTTAATTCCTACGGAAAAGTAATAATAATTAAATATTTATTTAAAAAAGAAGTTATTGATGTTTTCGAATAATTTTACAACTAAAGAAATTTGTAAATAAATGTAATAGAACATTTTTTTTTTAGTATCTAATCATTTTTAAGAGTAAATCAGAATATTCTTTAGTAGGGCCAGGGAATAAGTTTAAGTAAATATTTATTTGTAAATAGGCGAATGTATTTCAATCCAATAAATTTCCTCTTTAAGTGCATATATAAAGTAGATTTTGAAGCCCATGTATATTAAATAAATAGAAATAACTTATGTTGTCCAAATGTCCAAATCAATGCATTTACGAATTTCTAGAGTTACATTTCGTATGCGTACATATAGATTCTAAATCGAATTTATCCCACAAACCGTAATATTAGGTTCCACATTCGTGAATAATGCTTTCAGAGATATGAGATCTGCTTAATTTGCTTTCAAACAGGAGATGAGATTACAAATCAAGTTTGACATTTCATACCCCAAAATGTGTATCTGCACTTATCTTTATAGATTGATTGGAAAGTTATTGCTCCTTTTGAAAATGATGCGAAAAAAACAGTTTTTTCATTCTTGAAAATGTGTAACTTTTTTTTTATTAATTATTATAATATTCTCCACAGTAAATATTCACGTGAATTTTTAATCAGGGATGCCACAGGTCACGGAAAAGTCAGGGAAAGTATAGAATTGGTTAGGGAAAAGTCAGGGATTTTTATTAAAATTAAAAGTATTGGAAAAAAATTAATTTTTAGAATTAATAAGAAAATTCTTAATTTTTGTATCATTCTTGTTTGCCTCTGAAATTACCACGAATTCTAATACAAAACCTTAAATTTTTTCTATTTACAACTTAATTCTTGAAGAACTATCAAAATTATTATAAATTATTTAAGGAATAAATTTACTTAAATATTTCAAAATTAATTAAATTTTAAATGAGTTGTGTTTACAAATTTCATAAATAGATCAACTTCAAAAGATTTTCATTTAAAATTTGATAAAATTTCAATATTGAATAAATTTTTTAATTAGAAATTTTAAACAACTTTGATTTTTGAATAATTTTAATAATCGAAATTCTTCTGAAATTAATTTTATTTGTTAATAAATATTTAATTATGTAATTATTAAAAATAATAGATTTACAGAATTTTTGTCTAAACCACAAAAAATAATTGAATTTTAGAAAAGTTACCAACGATTGCAGAAATTCAATTATTTTCAAAAGTATAATAAAATTCTTCACAAAAATTCAATTATGTTCGAAAATTTTTAAAAATTCATGTCAAAATTTCAATTATCTTTATAAATAATAAAATTCTTCTTCAAAATTTAATTATGTTAAAAATTTTTTAAAAATTCTCGTGAAAATTTCGATTATCTTTATAAATAATAAAATTCTTCTCTGAAATTCAATTATTTTCAAAAATTTTAATAAAATTCTTGGTAAAAATTTCAATTATTTTCAAAACAATATTAACTAAATTCTATTAAATTATTGAATTATTATAAATATTAAATTCTTTGCTGGAATTCAATTATTTTCAAAAAT
The DNA here is from genome assembly GCA_032872505.1 of Leptopilina syphax. Taxonomy (NCBI): domain Eukaryota; kingdom Metazoa; phylum Arthropoda; class Insecta; order Hymenoptera; family Figitidae; genus Leptopilina; species Leptopilina syphax. The sequence goes on along the minus strand of CM065471.1, from coordinate 32,729,598 downwards.
TGTCATCGCAGAATTTCAATTATTTTTAATATACAATTTTCATTAAATTCTTCAAAAAATGTAATTATTCTTAAAATTTTTATTGACATTGGTCAAAAGAAATCATTATTATGAAATTTGTTGATAAAATTCTTTATAAGAATTTAATTTTAACAATCATTTAATTATTCAAAAAATGATTTATTTTTTTATTTAAATAATTAAATTCTCCTAGAATTTTTTAATAAAAAATATCTAAAATAATTGATTTAAATAAGAATTTTATTTATTCAAAACCATTGAAAAAATAAAATTTTGGAGAAGTTTCAAATGAGGCAGAAATTCAATTATTTACAAATTGTTTATAAATTTCTACGCAATAATTTAATTATTTTTATAGATAGTAAAAAAAATTCTATATGAGAATTAAATTTTCAGAAATTTTCCATTATTCAATAAATTATTTAATTTTTTATTTAACTAATTGAATTCTCAATAAATTTTCTAATAAAAATTAATTTAAAAATTAATTTCAGTTAAAATTTTAGATAGTAATTGAATATTGAAAGCATTACAGCATGAATTTTGAAAAGGTTTTAAATTAAAGTCTTTGAATATTTTTATTTTTCATACTTTTTTTTTAACTAATAATTCTGAAATTATATTGAAATTAATTTTTTTGAAAAACTATAATTAAATTTCTTTTGAAATTATTTGATGTTTTTATTTTCGAAAATATATTTAATTAATGAATATACGAATAATCGAAATTTTTCAAAATTTAATTGTAAACAAGTGGATTTGAAAATTCTTAATGAACTTTCTCAAAATTTATTAAAAATAATTGATTTGAAGAAGAATTTTAGTTAAAAATTGCAGAAAATAATAATTGATTTGATGAAAATAATTTTGAAGAAATTACAATAAGAATATTCGTATAATATAAAATAATGATTTTATCACTCGGTCATCTTCAATTATTGTTGAATTTCAAAAAGGTTCGAAATTTGAATTTTTTTTTTGAAAATCTTAATTCCTATAGAAAAATAATAATGATTAAGGGCATTTGAACCATTATGACGTCACAATGTGTGCAAAGCATGAGTTTTAAAATTGTGACGTCATAATGGTTCAAATGCCCTTAAATATTTATTTAAAAATACACTTATTGTTTTTTTTTTTTTTTTTTTTTTTTTTTTTTTTTTTTTTTTTGAATAATTTTATAATTCTAGAGAAATTTGTAAATAAATGTAGTAGAATATTTTTTTTTGTATTTAATTATTTTTAGAGTGAATCTCAAAATATTTTTTATGGTAAGTGAAGAAGTTAAAATTTTGTCTGGAAATGAGGGAAAAGTCTGGGAAAAAGAAAAATAATTTCTTTTAGCAACCCTGTTATTATTTAGTTATAGAAAAAACGAAAGTTTTTTCCATCTCATTATGAAAATTCTTTTGAAATAATTTTATATAAATTTTAATACTAAAGCGTCGAAAATGATATAAATTTGAAAAATCTTTGTTCCTTGAACTAATTTTCCTAAAAATAAAGTTTTCTCCGTTATATATGTTTGAAAAGTTTCACATATACGAGCAAGCACTTATATATAATATTGATATATAAACACGGGATAATTAAATCAATGCGAGAAATATGATTAATAATTATATGGCAAAGAGAAGAGAATTCATACTCTTCTCAACTGTCGTAGTTTCCTAACGAACCCCCAACTCACTATAAATATACTTCTTATATACATAGACAGACACATATAATTTTAGGGGATTCATTGAAGTTTGAGGAAACTTAAATTCAAGAGATTTCAAGAGATGCTGCAAGTAAACACTCAAACTAATAGTTTACACAACACAAAATAGAATCGAAACTAATTTCAAACTAAAGTCAAATGACATCTATCGGCAAGTTTATTTAGGATTTAATCAATATCCACACACAGTTTCGAGGAGGAGCTTAAAATCTCTAATTCACTTTCATAATCTCGTTATGGAGGGATGGATAACAAAAATAATTATTAACTTTCAAAAAGGGGATTTATATCGATGAGAGAGTGAGTCGAGTTCTCAGTTCGGTAATTTTCTATAATAGAATTTTAACTAGAATAATTGTATGGAATTATTTTATCTATTCTATAGAATGGTTCTTCATTAAATCTAGTGAATATTTTGTCGGATTTCACTTAAGTAATTTTGAAATTTAGTAAAAAAAAAGTAGTTCAATAAAAAGGGAATATTTTTTATTTTTTTCCTCACATTTTTTCTAATTTTAACCATTAGAACTATTGACAAAAATTTTAATTATTTAAATTTTTTCAATTATATTTTTCAGGAATTCAATTATCTTCAAAAAAAAACTTTTATCACAATTTTTGAAAAACCAATAATTTTTTTTAGAATTTCAACATTAAATTATGCAGAACTTCAATAATTTTTGTCAAACAAATATTTAAAAATGTATTGTTAATTATTTGAATTATTTATTTAAATTTATTGAATTGAACTTTCAATGTAAAACCTTTTAAAATTTAATTATTTCTAAAAAATTACAAGTGCAATTTTTTTAAAAATGAATTATTTTTTGGAATTTTATGAACAAAATTATTTTCAAAATTTTAATAATTTTTAAAGGAAATAATATATTGGAAAATTTTTTTTAATAAACATTTGAATATTATTATACATTTATGACGATTAAAATATTAAAAAGATTTCAATTTAAAAAACCTTCTAAAATTTAATTATTGTTTAAAATTCCTGTTATAACGCTTCTAATATTCAATTCTTTTTCAAAATTTTAATTGAAATTGTTTTTTATATCAATTTTTATTTAAACTCATTGATAATTGAATCATTTAAATACCAAATTTTTTATAGAACTTTTTTTCCAAATTTTAAGTTACAATTTAAAAAAAAAAAATAATACTTGTCTAAAAATAATTTTTTAAAGTGAAAAAATAAAATTCTTTGAAATATAAAATTTATTTTAATAAAATTTAAGAAAATTTGTTATCTTTTTGATTTTTTAAAAATATTTTCTGGAATTTAACTATCTTCAAAATATTTTAATTATAATTTTTTTAAAATCTAATTGTTTTTTAGAATTTTTAAATAAAAATTTTCAAATTTTATTAATTTTTGTTTAATGAATATTTGAATACTTATTTTTATTTATTTGTCCAGCAGAAATTAACATTTCAAAGAACTTTCAATGTAAAACATTTTTGAAATTTATTTTATTTATTTTTTCTTAATAATTCTTTCAATTATTCTTTCAAGTACAAAAATGTATTTCAATTAAATTTGACATAACTTTCAATTGCTTCAATTTGTAAAATTATTTTTTGGAATTCAAATATCTTCAGAAAAATTTTAGTTGCTATTTTGAGAAAATTTAATTTTTTTTTAATTTTGTACATTAAATTATTCAAAGTTTCAATAATTTTTGTTAAACAAATATTTAAAATTGAAATTATTTAAGTTTTCAATTAAAAGAATTTCAATTTAAAAATCTTTTAAAATTTAATTATTTTTTAAAAAAATTAAATTAAAATTCTTGTTATGATGCTTCTGATATTCAATTATTTTAAAAAATTAGCTGAAATTCTTTTTTAAACCAATTCTTTTATTAAAATTCAACGAAACTTGAATTCTTTAAATAGAATAATTTTTGTAAAATTCAATTATTTTCTAAATTTTTAGTTACAATTCTTCAAAAAATACAATAATATTGAAACATAATTTTTTAAAGTAAGAAAATAAAATTCTTTGAAATACAAAATTTATTTTAATTTAATTTGAAAAAATTTCCTATTTCTTCAATTTTTTAAAATTATTTTCAAGAATTCGACTAAATGTTTTCTAAAAATTTAAATTACGATTTTTTAAGAACCTCATTTTTTCAGAATTTCTAAATAAAATTTTTCATATATTTTTTAAAATTTAATTATTTCTAAAAAAAAATCCTGTTATAGGTAATACTTCTGATATTCAATTATTTTCAAAATTTTAACTGATATCCTTATTTATAAATCAATTCTTTTATTATAATTCAACGATAATTAAATTTAAAATACAAAAATTTTTGTAAAATTTAATTATTTTCCAACTTTTACATTGCAATTTTTTCAAAAAATACAATAATATTGAAAAATAATTTTTTAAAGTGAGAAAATAAAATTCCTTGCAATAGAAAATTTATTTTAATCAAATCAAATTTGAGAAAACTTATTATTTTTAAAATTTTTTAAATCGAAATTCAAAAATAAATTTAATGAATAATATATAATAAATTATCTCCAAAAAAAACTGCGAAAATTTCAACTGAATATTTACTAACAATCACGTAGAAATTCAATTGAATTGTTCTTTTTCGGTCTCATTCTCGTGAACTTTTTCACTAGAGGTCGTTTATTTGAGTAAAACAAAATTCTTTTTTCACTCCAGTATGGAAATAGTGATAAAAATAGGAACCAAGAAAAAAATCGAGTATTACGTTAAAAACTAGGTAAACAAGGTATTAATATTCGCGATGAGGATTTGCAGATATGATAAATGCGAGAATTATTCTTTGAAATGGAAAAAAAGTAATTTCCTAATTCTTTTTTTTCCAATATTCAGACAAACAACGTCAAATCTAGATTTATTATTAAATTATTATTTATTTACAAATTTTTTTATTTTATTTATTTATTTTCTATATACAATTAAATCCGAATGGCGTGAACTGACAATATTATCATTATTATTAATATTAATATTTATTTATTATTTTTTTATAGTTAATTTTTATTTATCAAGTTTTTAAATTTTTAATTATTTTTCTTTATTTGTAAAATATGTAAACATAAAATAAATTGTTTTTCCAAAACTAAAATACATACACAATTTTCGAATTTCAAAAGATTGTACACAATTGTAGAAATCCTATTTACCTCTTTTGTGGAGTTTAGTAATAATTTTTCATTATTAGATTATTAAAAACAAAATGTTCATTGTCTGCAAACAAAATTTGTCATGAATTCTTTATTTCGTTTTTCATCTGTATTACGAGTTTTGAGGCTTTTAAAAATATTTTTTTTCAAACTTTTTTTTTAAAACAGTAAATGTCATTAAAATATAAATGTTTTATTTTTGTAATTTCAGGGAAGAGTTGTATTCTGTTTTTTCGACTAATTAAATGTTTCATATACTTCCCTCTAAAACACTGAGTTTAAAAACTCAATTTTAATTGAAAATTTTAAAAATAACTGAAATATTTATTATCTGTATTAAATTTTATGTTTCGAAAATTCTAAAAGCTTAAATATATAAAGTATTTTTTCAATAAGATAATTATATTTTCTTGTTATTAGTAAACTGTGCTAAGAATAAAAAATGTTAATTAATTGATGAGTTTATAAATTACTTTTTATTTGTATTATTTTTTTTACTTTTTATTTGTAATTACTTTTTATTTACTTTTTTTTTACTTTTTTATTTGTCAAGAAGAATAAGTTTTTTATTTTTATTTATAAATAAATTTATTTTCCCTCATTTCTAATTTTTTAATTCATTACTATCTTTAGTAAACAAATTTTTTTTTTAGTAATAAATAGAAATGAAAATAATAATTTTCTTGATTAAGAAAAAAGTAATATTTTTCATGTCTAAGAAAAACAATCAAAATATTTTTAATTTTATTAGTCAAGGAAAATATTCTAATTTTATTATTTCAAAGAAAATATTTATTTTCATTATTCAAGCAAAATATTCTACTTCTATTAGCCAAAGAAAATATTTCTTTTCATCAGCCAAGAAAAATACAATTTTCTTCATTTATTTTTAAAATTTTTTTTCATTTTTATTTATTAGTAAAAATGTTTATATATATTTACTTTGAGAGAGAAAGAGTTTTGGAATTTAAAAGTTTTTTATAAACAACTTTCAACAGTGAAAAGTTAAACAAAAAATTTTGTTTCTGTATAAAAAAAAATAATAAATTTTTTTTGCGCTCGAAAATCGAAAGTCTGGAAAATTTTCTTGGTGCTCTAGTTTCTTTTTAAAGATTGTGATATTTCTCTTTTTTTTTAAGAAGAAGAAAAAAAAAGAGAAGGAAGTGAGACTAAAGCTATCAAAAGTTTGGAAAGAGTGGTATTAGTGTGGTAGTTGTGAAATCTTGGTGGGTACGATAAATTATATATCAAGTTCACTTATAAAGAAGGGGATCTTTTCCCTCGACGAACTAACTTATACTACATCCTCTCACTTGATGAGGAACAAGATTAAGTCACACGACAACATAATTCTCTTTTCAAAATATAAAAACCCATCATAGTGAATTTCCTCCCAAATCTCTCTCTTTCTCTCTCGTTCTATTTTTTTCTATCTCAAACTCACCATGTTCCTGTTCAAACGATAAAAGAAAATTTCATCCTTATCATCGACCTAAGCTTCAATTTTTCAAACATAAAAAAAAAATTATGCAATCAACAAATGCCAGTAAACAATTTTTTTTCTCTCTTCAAAAAAGGTCTCTGAAATTATCGTTGACAACAACTTTAGGAATTTTTGGATGAAAAATAATTCAGGGGTGCATAAATATCTCTAAATTTAGCAATTGGACAATTTTTTTTACTCAACTGTTGTTCGGTAAAAAAATTTAATAGAAATAATTTTTAGCAGAATTTTTGTAATTAATTATATAACTAATTATATTTTTCAGCAAAAAAAATGTTGCCACAAAAATTTAATTTTGTTTTTCCCTGATTTCCAGATAGAATTTTGACTTTTTCCCCGACACCCTAAAGAACATCTTAATTGACTCTATAAAAATAATTTTAATTTTTTTTTTTTTTTTAATTATTCAAGAATTTTAGTCGAAAATTCTAGAAAATAATTGTATTGTAATTTTGAAAATTGTTTTTATTTTTTTAAATAATATGTATATCAAATTATTTATTTTATTCATAAAAAAATGTTTAGAACTAATTTTTAAATATTTTAAACTTTCAAATTATTCGGTTATTCAAAAATACAGATCATTTCAAAATTTTTTTAATAAAACTGTCTCAAAAAAATAACTTCTAAAGAATTTTTTTATTAAAATTCTTGGAAAAATCAACTTTTCTAAAACTTTAATTTAGAACTTTTTGCAATCCAATCTATATTAGTGATATTAATTTAACATTTGAAATTATAAAAATATTTAGTATGAATTATTGTAGAAAAAATAATGAATATTAATGCAAAATATTTTTTTTTCTCTTTATTTTCAAAGAACAAAATTTTTTGTGAATTTTTTATATCATTTTTGTTGTAATTAGTTCAAATTTTTACTAATTGAAATTTAGGGAATAAGTTTTGTGATATTATTGCAAAAAAAAATTAAAAATAAATTTATTTTTCACAGTTTTACGTTAATAGGTGAAATTTTTTCTTTTTTGAAAAATAACATTTTTTATAACTTTTTATATTACTTTTTGTAATTTTTGTAACTTTTTATAAGTTTTAATCTGAAGCAATTTAATTTTTGTATAGAAATTTATAAAAATTTTTGAAAATAATTTAATTTTTTTTTTGAAGAATTTTATGCAAATTTTGTGAACACAATTAAATTTTTTTTAAAATTGACTAAAATTTTGTTAAACATTATGTTTTGTCAAATTGAAATTATTCAGATTTTTATTCTTTACTTCTAAACAAAATTAGAAAATTGTTAAACAACTGTGATTAAGAAATAGAAATTTTATTTATTTTGCATTATTTTTGTTCATGAATCACAATTTTTTTAACAAAATTATTATTTTGTTTTAGAAAAAAAAGGAAAAATATTTGCACAATTCCTATTTTTAATCTTATTTTTGAAACAGGATTTTCCACAGGAATTAAGACATTCAAAAATTTCAAATTCAAACCTTTTTTAAATTAAACAATTTATAAAATTATTTTTATAAAACATGAAAATATCGATTGCTCCGATTTTCATTATTTTAATTCAATTATTATTTTCTAGAATTTTAAATTATTTTTTATGAAAATAATAATGGAATTCCTTATGGAAATATTTTTAAAAAATTCGATATCAAAATTAAATTACTTTCAATGCAATTTTTTAATTTATTCGTCAACAAAATTGCAAGAATTCAATTATTTTCAAAAAATAATAAAATTCTTGTGATGAATTCAATTATTTTGAATATTCTTAATTTTAATAAAATTCTTTAAAGAAATTCCATTGTTTTCGAAACATTTTTAATTAAATTTTTCGACAAAATTTTATTATTTTTAAATATTTCTATAAAATTCTTCATAACAATTTAATTATTTCTTAAAATTTTAATAAATTTTTCGAAACATTTTAATTATTTTTAAAAATAGTGAAATTTTTGGCAATAATTCAATTATTTTTGTAAATAGTAAAATCCTTTGAAGGAATTCAATTATTTTCAAAACAATTTTAATTGAATTTCTCGTATGAATCACAAATATTTTTAAATATTTCAAAAAATTTCAATTATGTCCTAAATTTTAATAAATTTTTCGAAACAATTCAACTATTTTTACTTTAAATAAAATTCAAAGAAATTCTTCAAAAGAATTTTTATGAAAATAATTATTGAATTCCTTATAAAAAAAATTATATTATATTTAGGAAATTAATTGAATTTTTGTGAAATTTTTATTATTTATGAAAATAATTAAATGTTTGCATACAATTGTATTAAAAATTTTTTTAAATAATTGAATTGTTTTTGGGAATTTTTATTAAAATAGTAGATATTAAAAATCATTAAAATTAGAAAATTTTTTGAAAATAATTGAAATTAGGACAAGAATTTTTTTGACATTTTTGAAAATATTTGAATTTTGGAGAAGAGTTTTGTTATTTATAAAGAATTATCGAGAATTTTTGTCAAATTTTGAACAGAGTTGAATTTTATTTTATTTTTTTTAAATAACTGAATTTCTGCAATTATTTGTAATTTCTGCAAAATTGAATTTTTTTTAGTGTTTTCAACAAAAATTTAAATTAGAAAATTTGTAAATTCTATTATTTTTAAAATTGCTAATTTTTTTTAAAAAAAGGCAGTAAGAAGTAAACAGTAAGAATTGTTGCTAGTAAATTGTTTAATTAACAAATTAACTTTTAGTTTTAGAAATTTTTCTCTCAATTATTTTTTTCCTTAAATAATTTTTCTTGTCTTTTTTTTTTAACTAAATACGAAATATTATTTTTTAACGAATTTGTAGAATATTTATAAAAAAAAATGTTATTCTTATTTTCTTTATTCTTGTTTGCTTCGATTGTTTCCTCGTTGAAAGTATTTTCCAGCAGTAGACTAGTGCGAATGAGAAAGAGAGATAGGGAGTAATAGCGGAGGAGAGTTTGAAAACCGCGCGAAGCGCAGGATTTCACGATAGTGCAATTGCCTGACGGCAGTTTGTCTGCAATTTGAACTCCATTGTGGCAGAAGAGAGGAATCAATTTCGAACAATTCGTCCGTGCACAGTTGCAGGGAGTAACGATAGTTTAACCGAAATTCGCGTCTCGTATATTTTGGAAACTGTTACCCTCAGACCTTTAATATTAATCTTTTTTCGCTTTTTGGAAAAACCTTTGGTAAAACTTCAAAATAGTTATACATATAGATAAGAGCTTAACGAACCTTTCATTTCAAATTTGCCAAAACAAAATATTTTTTAGCTATAGAAATGAAATTTTATTTTCATTTTATTTTCCTCATTTTTTCTGAAACTATAAAAAATTTTTATTTCGTACAATCAAATACCAAAAAAAAAATTGATCCAATAATTAGATCAATTTTTTTTGGCGTTTGATTAGGAATAAAAATATCTCTACCAATTTCATACTCATGGTCTCGATTTAATTCTTTTTTATAAATTAATTTGACGCAGATTTGGTACCAAACTGATATTTTTGGTCTCAATTTTCTACTTTTGGTAAGAATTTGACACTTTTAGTACCAATTTGATACTTTTCGTCTCAATTTGATATTTTGGAACTAATTTGACAGTTTCGGTTTTCATTTTATACTTTTAATACCAAATTGATATTTTTGGTACTAATTTGACTGTTTTGGTACTAAAATTATATTCTTGATCTTATTTTTACACTTCTGGTACTAATTTAATATTTTTTTGTCAAATTGATACTCTTAGTAACTATTTAGAACTTTTAGTACCGATTTAGAACTTTTGGTACCAATTTGACTCATTCGGAAGCAATTTGACAGTTATGATACGAATTAGATGATATGTGTCCCAATTTGACTCTTTTTGTCCAAATTTAATATTTTGAATACCAATTGAAAACCAATATTATTGGTCCCAATTTGATAGTTTTGAACCAATTTCAGAGTTTTGGTACCAATTGGATACTCTTGCTCCAAATTTGATATTTTTGGTACTAAATTGAACGTTTGGATATCAAATTTATATTCTTGGTCTTAATTTTACATTTTTGGTACCAATTTAATATTTTTAGTATCAATTGGATACTTGTGGCCCCAATTTGAAATTTTGAAACCAATTTGACAGTTTACTACCAATTTAATATTCTTTGTCCCAATTTAACTCTTTTTGACTGAATTTAATATTTTTAGTACCATTTGAATACCAATATTTTTCATCCAAACTTAATACTTTTTGTACTTGATCCCAATTGGATTTTTTTTTTAAAATAAGTTGACCGTCCTGGTAGCTATGTGATATTTAAAATTTTTAACTGTTAATTTAATATTATGAGTACGAATTTGACATTTTTGGTCCCAACTTTTGGTACTCTTGGTATTAATTTGGTATTCATTTTTTTTACTTTTAATACCAAATTTATATTTTTGGTACTCTTTTGGAACCAATTTGACAGTTATGGTACCACTAAGATGATCTGTGTCCTAATTTGACTCTTTTTGACCAAATTTAATATTTTTAGTACTAATTAAAAAACCAATACTGTTGGTATAAATTTGATGGATTTTACCAATTTCATAGTTTTTGTACCAATTTGATACTCTTGTTCCTAATTTGATGTTTTTGGTACTAATTTAATAGTTTTGGTTCCAAATTTATATTTTTAATTTTTAATTTTATATTTTTGGTACCAATTTAATATTTTTAGTACCAATTCGTTACTCTTAGCCCCAATTTGAAACCAATTTGATAGTTTTGGTACCAATATGATACACTTTTTCCCAAATTAACTCTTTTTGATTGAATTTAATATTTTGAGTACTATTATTGAGTATCAATTAAATACCAATATTCTTCATTCCAATTTGATACTTTTGGTACCAATTAGATATTTTTAATCCCAATTTTTTTTTTTTTTTTTTTTTTTTTAACTAAGTCGACCGTTTTGGTAACTATTTGATATTTAAAGTGTTAATTTAATATTTTGAGTACCAATTTGACATTTTTGTCAACTTTTGATACTCTTGATACAAATTCAACACTTTTGGTCCTAATTAAATACACTTGGTCCTAATCTGACCCTCTTGATCTCAATTTTTATACTTTTGGTCCCAATTTCATATTTTGGTATTAATTTGACAGTTGAAGAGCCAATTATTTTTCTTGGTCCTAATTTGACAATTTTGGTGATAAATTTTAACAATTTTAATTCCAATTTAATATATTTATAATTTTATATCCAATTTGCCATTTTTGTTACTAATGTGACATATTTGCTACCAAATTTATATGCTTGAACCCAACTTGAAACTTTCAGTACCAATTTGTCAATTTTTTTCCCAATTTAATACTTTTGAACCAATTTGATACTCTTGGTACCACTTTGATACTTTTGGTACCAATTTTTTACAGTCTTGGTACCAAATTTATATTTTTGGCCCCAGTTTGATACATTTGGTATGAGTTTGAAACTTTTAATACCAATTTCATATTTTTGGTACTAATTTTACAGTTGTAGAACCAAATTTCTATTCTTGGTCCCAATTTGACATTTGAAGTCTTTATTTAATACTCTTTGTATCAAATTGACATTTTTGGTCCCAACTTGGTACTCTTGGTAGTAATTTAACACTTTTGGTCCTAATTGGTCCCAATTGGATATTTTTGGTACCGATTTGCCAATCTTGGCCCCAGTGTATTATTGTTGGTACCAATTTTCTACAGTCTTGGTACCATTTTTGTATTCTTGGCTTCAGTTTGATACTTTTGGTATCAGTTTGACACTTTTTATCACAATTTCATACTTTTGGTACTAATTTAACAGTTGTAGAACCAAGTTTATATTCTTGGACCCAATTTGTCACTTTAACTCTTTATTTAATACTGTTAGTACCATTTTAACATTTTTGGTCCCAACTTGATACTTTTGGCTGTAATTTAACACTTTTGGTCCCAATTTGACATTATTGTTCCCAATTAGACACTTTGGGTTCCAATTCTATTCCTTTAAACTTTAAACCATCCAGCTGCACAGGGAAGAGATAATTTTTTTCAAAAATCGAATAAAATTTTTCGTTTTCTTCTCTCTCTCTCTCTCTCTTTTTTTTTGCTAAACTGAAGTGAGTAGATATATCGATTAATGAGTGAAGAGCGGAACGTGCCATTCTGGGAGTTTTTTTTTCCCTCAATGGATTTAATGCGAAGTCGACTACTCCTCCTCTGATTTTTGAATCGCCTGCTTCACTAGCTTGTCACGCCACGTTGATGGTTTTAAAATTGCTCTCACAAGCGAGCACTTTTCTTGCAGGGTGCAATAAAGGCATCGAGGCTTCGTGCACGTAAACGTATTCAAGTACTGCTTCAAATCTCATATTGTGTGTAAGTGTGTGTGTGTGTGCATATCCATATATTGATCCTCGATCTATTGAGAATGAAAAAAAATTTTTTTTTTTTCAAAAATGAAAAAAATCTACACGTTTGCTACACTGTTATAATTATATGGAATATTACACCGCATTTGATAATAATTTAAAAAATGGTACTTTAAACTTATTATACATATATATACAATATTACCCCACATTTTGATAATAATTTCAAAAATATTACTTTTGAAAACCGATTATAATTTTTCTCGGGGGTGTTTATTGAACTTGTTTAATTTACCATCGTATTTATTATTGTATATGAAGGTTTTATTGTTTCGAATTATTGGAAATAATTTTCATGATAAATGAATGGTGTAAACAATCATTGACTGAAAACACTGAAAATAAATTACAAACAGTTGAATATATTGAAATAATTAATGAGTTTATATGGAAAATAAATTTACCCGCTATTGGTGATACGGATTTTGATTCTAATTTAAATAACTTTTCTTTATATTTTTTTATAAATTATAAAATTGTATATATTTTAATTTATTAATAAATTATAATTTATTAAAGATATAAATTTTTTTGAATTAAAAAAAATGATTTGGCTCAAGTAAATATTTATTTGACTCGAATAAAAATTATTTGATTTAAAAAAAAATTAATTGACTTTATTAATTATTTTATTATTTTTATATATATATTTATATATTTTGAGTAATTTATATAAATAAAAATTGTTTTGCATAAAATTAAATAATTTTCGTTACGCTTTTTTTTGTGTTTAACAATTAGGGACATTATATGCATATGTTGATTGAAAATTAACTCCCTTTGATTGGGAATTTGAAATGGTGTGAAGGTCGTCGTTTCACAACTCAATAAATTAAGGTCATGCACACTGAAATCGGCGATCTGACAGGCCGTGCTTCATGATCCAAGGAAAATTGCAGACAGAGCCTCTCATGGTTTATACTCTAATTTAACGCAAGACGAATTTCATATCAATTCCTTTGCTTGTGCGCTTATTTTCAAAATATTATAATCTTTATTTTCTTTAAATAAACGTTTTTTGAAAAAAGAAAAAAAACACCCCCCACTCCTTTTTCTTTCAAAAATGAATAATAGTCTTCTTTTTAGGTGAAGTACCTAAAATTCTGAAAGTATTTTTATTTTTACTATTTTTCAAGTAAATTTTTGGTTGTGAACTATATTTATTATTTAACTAACAATTTTACTATTTTTCAAGTAAATTTTAATAATTTTCGATTATTTTTAACGATATTTTACTATTTTTTTTTATTCCTGAATTTAGCGTCGACGCTAAGCGACAAAATGGATTTTTTTCACGAAACCAAAACGAATAAAACATTTTTTTAAATGTTTTTATAGTTTAAAAAAGTACGTTATTTTTAAGAATATTTTTAATTTTTAACTTCCTTTTACTATTAATTTCACTATTTTTTAAAGTAAATTTGAATGAACATTTTTTCTGATTGTTAAATTATTATTAATAATTAGATAGGAAATTAGTAGTAAAATAATTATTTATAAAAATTGTATTGACTTAATAATTTCCAACAATTAAATAAATAAAAAAGTAGAACTATAAAATAATTATTTATAACTATTGTATTGACTAATTATTAACAACTTTATTTTCCACTATAAATTTCAATTTTGGAATAAAATTGCAGATTCAGCATTTAAAAAATGCAATTATTAACTAATTTATTAATTAATAATTATTTATTATTTTCGAAAAATTTGAAAAAATTCTTCGCAGGAATTTGATTATTTTCCATGTAATTTCAATACAATTTCTCAAAAATATTCTGTTATTTTTAAAAATTTCGATTTAATTCTTTATGAGAGAAATGAAATATTTTTAATTACAGTTTTAATTGAATTACTTAAAAAAAAATCAATTATTTTAGAAAATTTAAATAAAATTCTTAACAAAATTTTAATTATTTTTCATAATTTATAATATTTTTCGCAGGAATTGAATTATTTAAAATAATGTTTAATAAAATATTTCGAACGAATTCAATTGTTTTCTATACAATTTTAATAAAAATTCTCAAAAGAATTCAATTATTTTTAAAAAGTTGATAAAATTCTTCGCAAAAATTCAATAAATTAAAAAAAATTTTATTATACATGCTTTATGAGAATTGAAATATTTTCAATACAATTTTAATTAAATATTTAAATTACTTGAAAAATTCAATTATTTTCGAAAATTTCAATAATATTCTTAACAAATTTTCAATTATTTTCATAATTTATAAAATTTTTTTTACAGAAATTTGATTATTTTCAAGAATTTTAATAAAATTCTTCGCAGAAATTTAATTGAATTGAAAAATTTTGATAAATAAATGAGAATTAAATTACTTTCATAATTAGTAAAATTCTTTGCAGGAATTTCATATTTTAAAAGAATTGTAATAAAATTCTTTGCAGAAATATTATTATTTTGAAAAATTTCAATAAAATTCTTTGGAAGAAAAACAATTTAATTAAACACATTTAAAAAATTTTAATTCTTTTACTAAATAATAAAATTTTTCACAGAAATTAAATTATTTTGAAAAATTTTGGTAAAATTCTTTATAAGAATTCACTTAATTTTAATACAATCTTAAGTAAAATTCTTACCAAGATTTTAATTATTTTCATAATTAATAACATTTCTAGAAAGAATTCAATTATTTAACAAAATTGTAATAAAATATTTCTAAAGAATTCAATCATTTAAACAAATTTTGATAAAACTCTTTATAAGAATTTAAATATTTTTAATATTCATTTAAATAAATTATAAGAATTAACTTATTTTTAATTTAATTAAATTTTTTACCAGAAACTGAATTATATTTACTGCGTCTGAATTAAATTTTCTCTTCCTCTTTTTAACGTAAAAAGAAAAAAAAATTTCTTTTTAAATAAATAGTCAATTTTTTTATACTATTTTGAAAAATTAATCGATTTTAATTTTAAATTCATCACTAAAACAAAATATCCATCTCTTTGATTTATGTCAATTCGCGTACATATATATATGTGCAATAAAATAATACATCCATTATATAGCAAATATGTCAGAGTGAATGACATTCAAAATTTGCATATTAATGTAGAAATTTCGACTCTTGAATTGCGTAAAATTGATTTTTAATTGTTAAATTAAAAATTGATTATTCGAAATTCGAATATACATAAAAAGTATATTTTATTATTTTTCTATTTAATTTTTCCCATATATCATTTTAAAGTACATCGAGGAAAGAAATCATTTTTATAAATTTCAAAAAAGAAAACTTTCAAGATACACTCAAATTTTTTTTTTTTTAAAAAGAAGAAACTTTATCGAAACAATTTTGAAAAAAATTATGATTGAAGAAAAAATTGCTATACAATTTCCGGTATATTGATGAAAAATTCATGGCAATATAGTGCAGTAATACTTTTTTTTTTAATGATATGCAAAAAATAGGTCACTGATTATAACATTGTTGGAAAATTTCACTGGAGATGAATATCGTTTTCATTTCTCTCTCTCTCTCTTTCTCTCAATCTCTCTTACTTAATCTGAACCGCGCAGTCAGAATTGAGCCACTAAATCGAAATCAATAAAATTTTCAGTGGTTCAAAATTTAAGCGAAGTGAATAAAAAAAAGTTTTCAGTGAACTTTTCAATGAAATGGTATAAATTATTTATTAATTAAGTTTGCTCCTTGAAGTTGGCCTCAGCGTTTAGCGTTGAAAAACTATTCTTTCGGGGATTTTTTAGTGATGAAAATATTTTATTATTAATTTGACAATTAATTTTCTAATTTTCAACTTTTTATTATGCACTGTTTGAATTTTAAAATCTTTGAAAAAATTATTTAATTTCTCTTGTTCCTCGGAAAGAACAAATTGTACACTTAGCGTCGACGCTAACTCCAAGGGTCTATAAAGTCTGTGAAATTAGTGCCTTTTGAATTATAAATTTACTTTTTTTTTTACCAAATTTCGTAAAATTTTTTGTTTTTTTTATTATTATTATTGTTATTATTATAATTATAGGACCAGTAAAAAGAATGTAGCGTTTTTTTTTAAATCATTTTTTTTTTAATCCCCCTAAAATCGTTACTTATTTAATTTCTTTATTAAAGAAATGTTTTCAATTTTTGGAAGATGATCGAAAAATTAAAAAAAAAAAATTATTTTTTTTTTTTAATAAGAAGACGTTTCGGAGATTTAATTTTTATTATTATAGGAGCCAATCGCTTTCAAGAAGTAGGAGGGGGGGTATATTTTTAAATAATAATTGTATAATAATAAAAATAATTATTATTTTTTATAGTGGTCATTAAAAAAATACGTTATGCTTTCGGGGAAATAATTTTCTCTTCTGCATATTTGTATCATAATCATAAAACTTTAAAAAAGAAAAAATTTTTTTTTTTCTTTAAATAATTATAACTTTGAAAGTACAATATCGCATTTTGTTAATTTCTATTAGTCAAAACGAGTTACTCTATATATCTTTATTAGCGTCACAATATGTCAACCAAGAGAGTTGAAATAATGCAGCGGGGGAGGGGGGGGGGGGGAGAGAAAAAAAAATTTGCATAATAGCTTTCTTCACAGCGTTAATTATTCATAATGTGGTTAATTCGCTTTGTATAAATTTGTATGCAACGAAAATGAATGACATAGAAAGTGTGAGACCTTAAACAAAAGGTAAATTTAAATTAAGAATGCCAGAGCAGATTTTCAAGTTGAGTTAGAGAAAAAATAAAATGAAAATATAATGAAGCTCTTTTTTCTTCAGGTAAAACCACTTGAAAATTTGTGTTTGTAACTTGTTTTTAGTTGAGATTGTTATATATGTATATATATACTATGGTAAGAGGGAAATAAATTTTTGTTTTCTGGTTATAATGATGAGAATTTATAGTGTGATCAAAGTTATGCGCTCGAGTAGTTTACACGAAAAAAATATGTATACGTCTTGTATTTTGTACATGGTTACATTTATTATTATTATTATTATTATTATTATTATTATTATTATTATTATTATTATTATTATTATTATTACTTAATGTTATTTTTTTTTAATATTAATTTTAATAACTGAAATATTTAAAAATATGTATACCAAAAGCATAATTATAGTTTCAATTATATTTATAAATAATAAAATTCTTCTCTGAAATTCAATTATTTTCAAAAATTTTAATAAAACTTGACAAAATTTCAATTATTTTCAAAAAATTTCCGCAATTCAATGATTTTTAATATCAACTATTTAAATGAAATTTTCCAAAAAAATTCAATTATTTACAAATTTTTTATTTATTTCTTCTCAAAAATTCAATTATTTTCATACATAATAAAATTTTTTTCAGGGATTCAATTATTTTCATAAATAATAAAACTCATCGCAGAATTTCAATTATTTTTACTGCAATTTTAATTAAAATCCTCGAAAAAAAATTATTATTCTAAAAAGTTTTATTCAAATTCTTTATAAGAATTAAATTTTAAAAAACATTCAATTTTTTAATAAATTATTTATTTTGTTATTCAAATAATTTAATTCTCGTAGACTTTTCTAATAAAAAGTGATTTAAAAATGAAATCTAGTTGAAATTTGAGATAATAAAAATAATTGAAAATTAATAGTACTGTAGCCTGAATTTCTAGAAATAATATTGAATTTTGAAGATTCAATTATTTTCAACAGTAATAAAATTCTTCGCAGAAATTCAATTAAAAAAAAAATTTTTTTTTTAATTTTTTCAAATTCTCCTAAAAAAATTCAAGTATATTTATAAATAACAAAATTCTCCTTCGAAATTCAATTATTTTCAAGAATTTGAATAAAAGTCTTGGTAAAATTTAAATTATTTTCAAAAATTTTCCTGAATTCAATGATTTTCAATTTCTACTAATTTAAATAAATTTATCCAAATGAATTCAATTACCTACTTATAAAAATAATTTTGATAAAATTTGTACGCAAACATTTAATTATTTTCTTAAATAATAAAAATTTCAATTTTAATTGAATTCCTCGGATGAATTCGCAAATATTTTAAAATATTTCCTTAAATTTCAATTATTTTTAAAAATTTTAATAAATTCTTCGAAACAATTCAACTATTTTTATAAATACAAAAATTCTTTGCAAGACTTAAATTATTTTAAATCAAATTTAAATAAAATTACAATAAAAGAATTTAATTATTTTCCAAAATTTCCATAAAATGCAATTTCAACAAGAATTTAAAAATCCTCTAAAAATAATTCAATTATTCTCAAAATATTTTTAAAAAATTCTATATAAAAATTAAATTTCCTTTAATGCAATTTTTAAATTTATTCGTCAAAAAAATTGAAAGAATTCAATTATTTTTAAAAAATAATAAAATTCTTGTGATAACTTCAATTATTTTGAATATACTTAATTGTAATAAAATTCTTTAAAGAAATTCCATTGTTTTCGAAACATTTTTAATTGTATTTCTCGAGAAAATTTTATTATTTTCAAATATTTCTATCAAATTCTTCATGACAATTTAATTATTTCTTAAAATTTTAATAAATTCTTCGAAACATTTTAATTATTTAAATAGTAAAATTTTTCGCAATAATTCACTTATTTTTATAAATAGTAAAATCCTTTGAAGGAATTCAATTATTTTCAAAACAATTTTAATGGAATTTCTCGGATGAATCACAAATATTTTTAAATATTTCAAAAAATTTCAATTATGTCCTAAATTTTAATAAATTCTTCGAAACAATTCAACTATTTTTATAAATAGTAAAATTCTTCGCAACAATTCAATTATTTTCAATTCACTTTTAATAAAATTCTTCTTCATAAAATTCAATTGCTTTCAAAATTATCAATTAAAATTATTAAAGAAACTCCATTAGTTTAAATAAAGTTCAAAGAAATTCTTCAAAAGAATTTAATTAGAATTTTTAAAAATTTTAATAAAATTTTTTGGGAGAATTCAGTTATTTTCCTAAATAATAAAATTCTTTGAAGGAATTCTATTATCATCAAATCATTTTAATTCAATTATTATTTTATAGAATTTTAAAATATTTTTTATGAAAATAATAATTGAATTGCATAAAAAAAATTTATTATTTATGAAAATAATTGAACTTCGGTGAAATTTTTATTATTTATGATAATAAATAAAATGTTTGCATACAATTTTATTAAAATGTTTTTCAAAAAATTGAATTCTTTTTGGGAAATTTTATTAAAATAGTAGAATATTGAAAATCATTGAAATTAGAAAATTTTTTGAAAATAATTGAAATTGGGACAATAATTTTTTTGACATTTATGAAAATAATAAAAAAATTTTAATTTTTTTTGAAAATAATTGAATTCTTCGTGAAATTTTTATTATAAAAAAAGAATTTTTTTTTGACATTTATGAAAATAATAAAAGAATTTTCATTTTTTTTGAAAATAATTGAATTCTTGTAAAATTTTTATTATTTATGAAAATAAATAAATTGTTTGCATACAATTTTATTAAAAAAAATTTTTAAATAATTAAATTCTTTTTGGGAAATTTTATTAAAATAGTAGATATATTGAAAATAATTTAAATTAGAAAATTTTTAAATTCAATTACTTTTAATATTGCTAATTTTATATAAAAAAGGTAGTAAGAAGTTATAGTAGTTGCTAGTTATTATTATAGTACCTACATTATAACAATTATATAGGTATAAATATTTATTATTTTTAATCTTTATTTTATTTTTTTATAAAGTATATAATATTTTCTTTATTTTTATTATTAAACCAATTAAAGTAAAAGTTACTAAACGAATAAAGTAACTTTTACTACAGTAAAACGTTTTATTATTAAATAAAATCATAGGTACGTTTTATTATTATTATTTATTTTTATTATTAAACGAATAAAAATAAAGAAAAATTATTATATATTTAAAAAAAAATAAAATACAGATTAAAAATAATAAATATTTATATATTTATTATACTTTAGGTAGTATAATAATTATATATACATAATTATTAAACAGTATTATTATTTTGTTATAATAAGAGAAAATATTTACTGTTTTTTGTAAATAAAAATGAATAAAAATAAATGTAATATATATGAATATTTATTTAAAGTCTGCCTCGTGTTTAAATATTCTCACGGTGTTGGAGAGGTGTATTAAGAGAGAAAACCAATGTACATGTATATATATAGAGTATATGTGATAAAACGAATAGTTTTATACGCATGTTTGTTTGTAACCGCATTATCGCGCCAGCTCGCGAATTCCCAGAGAGGAATGGAATTAACGGAGCGTTGCGGGTCGATAGACTTTATTGGCGTACAAAGCCCGAATGCACGTGCATTGCCACCAACACTGCAGTATGCCAGCAACGCTGCGGTACCAGGATGTCCGTTGCACGAAAGCGGAAAAATGTCCTAAAGACAAACTTTCTCGAGGAATTTCTCCTTCTTCCTTTTTCATCTAATTTTTTTTCTTACCCCCTATATTTGTATAGTCCGAAAACACGACTCTGAATTTAAAATACCATTTTTATTACTCCACTATTTTTTTTTAAAATCTAATTCTTTTTGTTAACTTGAATATTTAATTTTTATATGTTTATCCATTTTTAAAAATTTAATATTAAAAGAAAATATTAATAATATTAATATTTAAATAAAGGATTAATTAATTTTTTCTAATTTTAATATTACTTTTTTGTTTTAATATATTTTTATTTTATAGTTTAGTTTCAGTTTCAATGAGTTTCAAAATCTATCAGTAGTTAAATACGTTAATAGTCCGCCAAAGGATAAAAAAAATATTTTCAGTGGTAAAAGGGGTATATTTTTCGGTCATCCAAAACTGTTAAAGAGTTGGAAATTTATTTTTCAGTGATAAAATGCAGTTTTGGTTGGACGAGAGATTTTTTATTTTTGTTTATTTAGTACCAGTAGTAAAGCACAGTTTTTTGTCAGGCTCAGGGTTGAAAATCGTTTTTAATTTAATGTCAGTAGTAAAACATATTTTCTGTCAGACATAACATCGATTTTTGAAAGTTTA
Source organism: Leptopilina syphax (assembly GCA_032872505.1). Lineage (NCBI taxonomy): Eukaryota > Metazoa > Arthropoda > Insecta > Hymenoptera > Figitidae > Leptopilina > Leptopilina syphax. Next base: position 32,707,706 of record CM065471.1, on the reverse strand, counting down.
GCGTTAGTACAATTCTCTCTCACCTAGAGAGTATTTTTAAAAAAAATGATCAGCAGTAGGGCATAGTTTTAATCAAACAGATCGTCTTTACAATAATTGTTAATTTTATTCTAAGTAGTAAAGCACAAATTCGGTTAGACAATACTTTTCAAGTAATCGTTATTAATTATTATTAGTATTACTATTATTATTAATCATTATTATTTTTACTATTATAATTAATAATTATTATTATTAATTATTATTATTACACTGAAAAAAATAAAAATAACCGATTAATTGACGATCATCAATTAAATATTTAATTGAATCAAATAATACTTATTGGAGTCAAGTAAATGGTATTTGCTTCAAATAGTGAAATTATTAATTGCCTCCAATAAATATTATCTGATGCAAGTAAATATTTAATTGATAATAGTCAATTAATCGATTATTTGAATCAAATAAATTTTTTTCAGTGTATTATTGTTACTACTATTATTATTATTATTATTATTATTATTATTATTATTATTATTATTATTATTATTATTATTATTAATTATTTTTATTATTATTAAGTAGTGAAACATTTGTTTTGTCAGACAAAAACGTGAAGTAAGTGATAAATATTTTTTTTACAGGTGTTTCCAGTTGGCAACGCGTAACACAGGAATCTTTTAATCACGAAGGTAAGATAATCGAAAAGTTATTTTTGGTTCAAGAAAATACTAATTTGATTAAAATAAAAATTATTTGATTCAAGTAAATATTTATATTATAATGGAAATTTCAATTATCTTTAGAAATACTTAAATTCTTCTCTAAAATTCAATTATTTTCAAAAGTAATACAATTCTATGCAAAAATTCAATTATGTTCAAAAGCTTTTAAAAATTCTCGTAAAAATTTCAATTATCTTTAGAAATAATTAAATTCTTCTGTAAAATTCAATTATTTTCAAAAATTTTAATAAAATTCTTGTCAAAATTTCAATTATTTTCAAAAATTTTCCTGAATTCAATGATTTTTAATATCTACTGTTTTAATAAAATTTTCAATTATTTAAAAAAAAGTTTAATAAAATTCTACACAAACCTTTAATTATTTTCATGAAATAATAAAAATTTCACAGAAATTCCATTATTTACAAATTTTTTTTATCAATTTTCTTCGCAATCATTCAATTATTTTCGTAAGTAATAAAATTTTCACAGGGTTTTAATTAATTACTTAAATAATAAAATTCTTTTTATAAATTTAATTATTTTCATAAATAATAAAACTCACTGCAGTATTTTAATTACTTTTAATACAATTTTAACTGAGTTTCTCGAAAAATGCAACTTGAAATTTTTATTAAAATTCATCGAAAGAATTTAATTATTTAAAAATTTGTTAATAAAATTCTTAATGAGAATTCAATTTTGAGAAACATTCAATTATTCAATAAATTAATTTACTTTTCTTTTTAAATAATTGAATTTTGTAAGAATTTTTTAAGCAAAATTGATTGAAAAACGAATCTCAGTTAAAATTTTAAATATTAACTGATAATTTTAAAGGCTATCAAATTTTAGAAATAATTGAGTTTTGAAAATTCAACTATTTTCAGAAATAATACAATTCTTTGCAATAATTCAATTATTTTCATAAATAATAACATTTGTTACAGTTACAGGGAATTCATTATTTTTATTAATTATAAAATTCTTTTTTGGAATTCAATTATTTTCACAAGTAATAAAACCCGTCGCAGTATTTCAATTATTTTCAATACAATTTTAATTGAATTCCTCGAAAAATGTAATTATTCTATTATTCTTTAAAAATTTATTAAAATTCGTTAAAAAAATTCAATTATTTAAAAATTTGTTGATAAAATTCTTTATAGGAATTGTATTTTTAGAAACATTCAATTATTCAATAAATTATTTATTTTTGTATTTTAATAATTAAATTCTAGTAGAATTTTCTAAAAAAAATTTATTTAAAACCTAATTTCAGTTAAAATTTTAGATAATAATTGAATTGATAATGATTTTATTACTCGATCATCTTTAATTATTATAAAACATGAAGAAATCGATTACTCCGAGTCGAAGACTCGGAGTTATCGATATCTTCATGTTTTATTATTTTTGAAAAATTTATTATTTCGATTAAAAAAAATTTTTTTATGCTTGAAATAAATATATAATTTCGAATTAAAAATTTTTATGCTTGAAATAAATTTCTAATTTTTAATTAAAAACTTTTTTTATACTTGAAATAAATTTATAATTTTGAATTAAAAAAACTTTTTATGCTTCTAAAAAAGAGTTGATAATTTTTATAAACAAAAATTATTTTTTGGTTTTGAAGAAAAAATTTATAATTTCAAGTGTAAAATTTTTTTTATACTTTAAGAAAAAATGATACGATCAATGATATAATAATACTAAAAATAATTTATTATACAATAATAATAATTTAATTTTTTATATAATAATAATTTTTTTTCTTAATAATTTATTAAGAAAAAGATTTATAATTTCAAGTAAAAAATCTTTATTTATACTTTAAAGAGAAAAAAAAATGATACGATTAATAATAATAATTTATGTATACGTTTAAAAAAAAAGTCCCTCTCTCATTCAGTTGTATAAAATGCATGAATATGTGACACTAAACAATAAAAGTACAATGACATTTTATTTTCTGAAAAAGTCGGAAGTACTTGAGAGCGCGAGTGAGAAAAGAGGGACACATGATAAATGGAAAGTTGTGCACAAATCGTTCATATCTTTTTTGCCTCAAAATAAAATAAAAAAAAAAGGAAGGAAAGTGAAGATGATATACAAAAAAGGAAGAATGAGGAAACGAGAAAAGCACTTCATTTCATTTTATCCACAAGTACACATGATTAATTAACTTTTTCTATATATTAATCTCGTCAAGAATTTTAAAAGATAAAATTATTCAATTTTTTTTTTTTAAATGAAAGTTACTTTTTGATAAATAAAGGAATAAATAATAATTAATAAAGTGATCTTTACAATCTATATAATACAATTTTTACAAATTTTTATTTTATTTATATTTATTAATTTTATTTTATTTTTATAAATAAGAAATTTAATACATTTTTTTAATTTCATTTATTAAAAAAAGAAAGCAGATTAATTGAGTTAAAATGATGACAAAAAATGGCAATTTCCTTCTAATCCGGGAAAATTAAAATTTCCCACTGTAAGAGTCACTTGAATCATAAGAACGATTTAATTAAAAAAGATATATTTGAATAGTGGTATTGCGAAAAGAAATAATTAATGTCGTGTATTTCGTTGATAAACAATCAGATTTCAGGCAGAATGAAAATCAATTTTATAAATAAATGCTGGATTAGTAATTAATTATTTATTAATAATCAAAATAATTAATATTAATTAATATATAATTAATTAATTATTTCCAATTCTTCACTATTTGTAATTATTGAAACTAATTATTATTCACTTCTAATTATTAAGTATTTTTATTTGTTAATTATTTTTGATTGTCAACTATTTAAAATTATTATTTTCAATTATTTTTAATTATTATTAAGTATTTCTAATTATTAATTAATTGTTATTTCTATTTATTTCGTTATTAATTATTTCTAATGATTACCTTAGTATTTGTTTCTAAATAATAATATTAAAGTTTCTATATGAAGCATAAAGTGGAAATTAATATTGAAAATTATAATTTATAATAAAAATTCCGCTAAATTTTATTTTTTAATAATTAAACAGTCATTGGTAGCATCAGAAGTTTCCTGGACAGTCTTTGCGATAATAAGACTACCAGGAGTGGGTATTAATCACGGATCATAACCCAAATTCATCATATGCTAAGAGGATCAGTGATGACCCTACTGAATGACAATTTTCTTAGTAGTCTCTCGCCTTTATATAGAATCAAAAACTCGTCTCGCTTGCGAGAGAGTTTTACTAGCGCTCTACCTAGCGGACGTTAACAAAACTACTTTCCTCTCCGCTCGGTCGGTAACAAACTTTCCTCTCTCTAATGATAAATTATTATGTACTTGCAATTTTCAGTAAATAATTGAATTAACAATAAATAACTCAATTTTTAATAAATAGCAAAATAAAAAACTAAACTAAATAAAAAAATAGAAATAAATATTTATCGTATTAATTAATTAATTTTTATTAATTTATTATTCAATTTATATTTTTTATTAAAAATTTATTAATAAAAATTTAACTATTTGTATCATTTAATAATTAATTATTTTTGTTAATTTATTATTTTATTTATTATTTATTTTATTTACTATTTATAAATAAACAATTAAATTTAATATTTAGTTTATTTATTAATTAAATGTTACTGTCTAGGTACCTATATTAATTTATTATTTTATTTATTATTTACCTTATTTTCTATTTACAAATAAATAATTAAATTAAATATTCGGTTTATTTATTAAGGGCATTTAAATCATTATGACGTCACAGTTTTAAAACACATGTTTTGCACAAATTATGACGTCATAATGGTTCAAATGGCCTTAATTAAATGTTATTTATTAATTTATTATTTTATTTATTTGTGTATTTTATCAACTATTTATTAATTTACTATTTATTAACAACTATGAATTAAAATATATAATTATTTTATTAATAAATAACTTGTTAAAATATAATTTTTAATTAATAATCAACTTGTTAATAAACAATTTAGAAATAATTGTTTATTTATTCATAAGGGGCCATTTAAAAAATTTCTAACGGTTTTAGGGGGGAGTCAATTGATAATAAAATGTAAATTTAACTATCACTCTAAGTCAAGGAGTGATTCTTGACTCGAAGTGAAAGTTAAATTCACATTTTGTTAATAAATAATTATTTTGTTTATAAATAGTCAATAATCATAAATAATTATGTGTAATAAATTAATTATAAATAATAATGAATAATATAAATAAAAGTTAATACACATAACTATTAATAATTAATAAATATTCATCACTATTTCTTGAGATTTTCATTAATTTTGAATCTAGAAATTTGATTTACAAAAAAAAAGAAGAAGAAGAGAAATTGAAAGGAAAATTTAATTTTGTGATTAAATATTGGTGGACATTGTGTGCTGTGTGATTAATGGATTTTTCGGGGTCATTCGTGGCTTAACTGAAGAATAAATACTATTCGTCGTTGGGATAACGTGAGGTTTGCATAAAAGCATGGTTTTTAGGAAAAACGTTGTAGAGGGCAACGTTCATTTGTCACTGTGTGAGATTATATATAAAAGCATCATCCAATGAAACGAGATGAATCATTTTTTTTCCTCTCTCTCTCTCTCTCTACGAGAAATAATTTTTTTTTCCTCCCCATTAATTTTTTTTTCCTTTTTAACAAATTTAAAGTCCCTGACTTGATGCATTTTTTACTTATGATTTCAGAAATACTTTTTTTTTATTAATAATTTTTATTTATTAAATTTAAGCAAAATTTCCAATAATTAGAAAATTAAATTAAAAAAATATTAAAATTATAATCGATCAAATTTTAATAAAGAAAAATTTTCAAAATTTCAGGGGAGAAATTTTGTAATTTGACTTTCGATTCGATTTGTTATTATTTCTATAATTATTATTTACATAAAAATTATTTATAGTTAGCTTTTATAATTGAAACATTATCAATAATTACTCGTAAATAAATAAAATTTTTTTTAAATTTGTAAAATATAAAAAACTAATGAAAATAATTTTCTGAATTAAAAATTTTTTATTTTCCACAAGAAAATGAAAATTTTTTTCTTATATTTTTGTATTTAATTTGTTTAGTTAATATATTAAATAATTAATATTTACATGAAAATTATTTATAATTATTGTTTATAAATTTATAATTGCAAAACTATTAACAATTACTTGTAAATCAATGTTTTGTATAACTGATAATAATTAATAAATTTGTCAAATATAAAAAACTAATTAGAATATTTTTCTGAATTAAAATTTTTAATTTTCTTACAAGTAAATGAAAATTTTCCAAAGAAAATTTATTTAAATGATGAATAAAACTTTATTTAGTATGAATAAATTTTCTTCTTATTTCTTTTTGTATTTATTTATTTGTTATTATTAATATAATTATTATTTACATGAAAATTATTAATAATTTGCGTTTATAATTGAAACATTAACAACAATTACTCGTAAATAAATAAATTTTTCTTTGTAATTGATTATTTGTAAATTTGTAAAATATAAAAAACTAATTAAAATATTTTTCTGAATTAAAATTTTTTTAAGTTTTTTACAAGAAAATGTAAATTTTCTTTTTATTTTTTTTTGTATTTTATTGTTAAATTAAAATTAAATAATTAATATTTACATGAAAATTATTTATAATTAGCGTTTATAATTGAAACAATAATAATTACACACAGAAAAAAAAGAATATTTGAAAATATCAAATAAAATTGTTTGTAATTGATAATAAGTAAATTTGAAAAATATAAAAAACTTTAATTAGAATATTTTTCTGAATTAAGAATTAAAAATTTTTTTAAGAAAATGAAAATTGTCGAAAAAAGAATTTTTTCAAACAGTAAAAAAATTTTATTTGGTTTGAATAAATTTACTTCTTATTTTTCTTTTATTTATTTGTTTAGTTATTATTACTACAATTATTATTTTGATGAAAATTATTTATAATTACATACGTTAATTACAATTACTTGTTAATAAATCAAATTGTTTGTAATTGATAATTAGAAAATTTGCAAAATATAAAAAATTTCTTAGCTAGAATATTTTTCTGAATTGAAAATGAAAAAAAATTTTAAAATTCTTTATCAAGAAAATGAAAACTTTCCCCTGAGGATAAAGAATTAATTTGCGAATGCAATAAGTAAAAAAAAAATCATGATTTCTTATCAGTATGAGAATAACAATATTCTAAAGATTGAGAAGTTTCTTATTATTTTTCTCTCTCTTTTCTTATTTCTCTGAATTTTTTTTTTCTTTTACTTGGGGTATAATGCTCTTCATTAGGTTGAGTTTAAATGCGGGACACAATTTTCTCATTTCTTTGCCTGCATCTCTCGTTTTTAGGGGCTAAACGAGGCACATTTAGATAAATTTCTTGACGTGAGAGCAATACAGTGTGCGGGGGATGAAGTTTCGAGGATGGAAATCGTTTCTGGGTTGAGGAGAAATGGTGGTGCGATAGGAGAGTGAGAGTTGCTGGCTCGTTAGGTTTCTCTTATCATCAGTTATCATCGACCTAATCGAGAAGACATCCGTTCCTTTTGCTTTCCGTCCGATAACGTTAAATCCCAAAGCTCATCAGTATAATTTCAAAATTTACTCCTTCGAACATTTTTTTTCTTTCTTTAGACACAGGAAAATATTATTTAAATTTAAATGTTATTTAATTCAAGTTAAATAAAATATTTGTCTCCACCTTTTTTATTTTATGTCACAAATGAAAATTTTACTCCAACACTGATAAAATTATTATTTGAATCAAATCAAATTTTATCCCAGTTACAATTTTATTTGAACGAAAGAAAATTTATTCAAATCAAATAAAATTTTATTTGAATCGAAGAAAATTTAGTGGAATCCAATAAAATTTTATTTGAACCGAAGAGAATTTATTCAAAGCTAATAAAATTTTATTTGAACCAAAGAAAATTTATTCGAAACTGATAATATTTTATTTGCAGCAAAGAAAATTTATTCAAACCGCAATGAAAAGTTTATTTGAACAAAAGGAAATTTCTTCAAACCGAAAATAAAATTTTACTTAAATCACAAAAAAATTTTTTCAAACCTCAATGAATATTCAAACGAAAGAAAATTTATTCAAAGCGCAAATAAAATTTTATTTGAACTAATGAAAATTTATTCAAAGCGCGAATAAAATTTTATTTGAGTCAAAAAAAATTTATTCAAATCAAATCAAATTTTATTTCAACAAAAGAAAATTTATTCAAACCGCAAATACAATTTTAATTGAACCAAAGAAAATTTATTCCAATTACAAAGCAAATAAAATTTTATTTTTGAAGAAAACAAAATTTATTTGAAACAATTAAAATCTTTATAGTTGGCTCCAAGTGAAATATTATTTTTTTCTGAGTTTACTTTTGTTTAATATATTTAAAAGATGGAAGAAAAATTAGTTTTTTTTTTAAATAAAAATGTGTTCTTTAAAAAAATAGAAAACTGCCCTTTGATCTTTAATGTTATTTTTTACTCGAATATTTTTTCCGGAAAAATTACACAATTCCCCGTTTACTCTTCGAAGTACGTGTGTCTGAAATATAATCGGTCATTGACTGGTTTTTAATAAATAATTAATTACGTGAGAAGAGACATTTCCATTTATGCTGCAGTAGTAAATTAGTTTTTTTTCTCTACGTAAAGTAATTAGAAGTCAAACACCACTTGACAAGTCATAATTACAGACGGAATAACTAAATAAAAAGACCATTATTTTCGCAAAATTGAATATTAATATATATTTAATGGATCATTACTTTCGTAATTACCAATATGATTTCATAATTTGATTTAATGATGAGATAATATCAAGTATGTCATTACATGTAATTAATTATGGCAAACTAATTAAATCACGTGAGTATATTAATATTAATATACTTGAAATATTATAATTTAATGTAATATATTATAATATTATAAAATGTAATATAATGGATATTATATAATATATAATAAAATAAAAATAATAATAGTAAACGAACTTTGTATTTATATTCAATGGTTAGTCTATCTTAGTCAGACAATTCAAAAAAATACAAAAATTCATATCAGTAGTAATGCACAGTTTGGTCAGACAATAATTTTTAAGTGACTGGAAATTATTTTCGAGTAGTAAGAAACAGTTTTAGTCAGGCAATGTTTTTCGAAAGTCACGTCAATTTGTTTTTTAGCCGAAAAAAGTATTTTCAGTGAAAAATAGCAAATTACTAGTATCAATATTATTAACATTAGGATATCAGTAGTAAAACCGTTGTTTAGTCAGACAGAACCTTTTTTTTATTCTCCTGAACTCAAGAACTAGTAAATAATTAGCAAAAGTAAAAAATAGTAGCAGTTGAATTCTATATTTGAAGGCTCGAACTAGGTTCGTAAAATCAGTAAAAGTCTGTAACTTAGCTTGAAGTCTGTAAAAGTCAATTTTTTTTTTTAAAAAGGCCCGTAAAATCCGTAATTTGATTGAAAAAGGATGAAAAGTTCGTAAATTGTACAATATACTTTGGATAATTTTAGAGAAATTACAAAAAATTGCAGAAATTCAATTATTTTCAAAAGTAATAAAATTCTTTGCAAAAATGCAATTATTTTCAAAAACATTTAAAAATTTCAATTATCTTTAGAAATAATCAAATTCTTCTGCAAAATTCAATTATTTTCAAAAATTTTAATAAATTCAATGATTTTTAATATTTACTATTTTAATAGAATTTTCCAAAAGATTTCAATTATTTAAAAAGAATTTAATAAAATTCTACACAAACCTTTTATTATTTTCTTGAAATAATAAAAATTTCACAATAATTCCATTATTTACAATTTTTTTTAATAAATTTCTTTGCAATCATACAATTATTTTCATAAATAATAAAATTTTTACAGGGATTCAATTATTTTCTTAAATAATAAAATTCTTTTTAGAAATTTAATTATTTTCATAAAATAATAAAACACATTGCGCAGAATTTCAATTAATTTTATTTTTAATACAATTTTAAACGAGTTTCTCAAAAAATGTAACTTACAATTTTTATTAAAATTTATCGATAGAATTTAATTATTTAAAAATTTATTGATAGCAGTCTTTATGAGAATTCCATTTTGAGAAACATTTAAATATTCAATGAATTGATTTATTTTTATTTTTAAATAATTGAATTCTCTTAGAATTTTCTAATAAAAATTGATTGAAAAACGAATCTCAGTTAAAAATTTAAAATAATAATAATTGAATTTTAAAGGCTATTGATTTTTTGAAATAATTAAATTTTGAAAATTCAATTATTTTCAGAAATAAGAAAATTCTTTGCAATAATTCAATTATTTCCGGAATTATTTAATTTTTCTTCTTTTTATCATTTTAATTCAATTATTATTATCTAAAATTTTAAATTATTTATGTACATCAACTTAGCGAAACAACTTCAAAATTTTAAAGTCGCATATAGATGATAATTTGCCGTTTTTTTGTCGCTAATTAGTTGTGAAAAAAAAAATTTTGTCGCTCCTTAATTTTTTTTAATAATTGGTGTTTTGCTAAGTTTATATAAAGTTAGCGAAGCACCCATAGGAAAATGATAATTACAAATATTCACTAAATTACTCTTTATAGGAATTTGCCGTTTTTTTGCCGCTAAACAATCAACTACTTCATTTTACAAAAAAATAAAAATTCAAAAAAAAAAATTTTTTTTTTAAATAGGCATTAAATTTTTTTTAAAAAAAACTTTAAGAAATACAAAGAAAGGAAAAACTTTAATAAAAAACAAAGAATCAGCAAATTATATCACAAATAGTAACTAAATTAGTCCAACGACAAATTCCTAGATAAAAATAATAAACAAAAAATAAATACTTTTAAGAAAAATCAATTTTTTGCTAAATTTATCGCTAATTTTAAATTAAAAAATGTTTAAACAATTTAAATCAGTAACGATAAAATCGAAATTACCATTTTGTAACTAAATAAGTCCAACGACAAATTCCTGGCTAAAAATAATAAACAAAAAAATAAATACTTTTAACAAAAATCACTTTTTTGATAAATTTATCGCTAATTTTCAAATAAAAAATGTTTAAACAATTTAAATCTTTAACAATGAAATCGAAATCAGCATTTAGTAACTAAATTAGTCCAACGACAAATGCCTGGCTAAAAATAATAAACAGAAAGTAAATACTTTTAACAAAAATCACTTTTTTGCTAAATTTATCGCTAATTTTCAATTAAAAAATGTTTAAACAATTTAAATCAGTAGCGATTAAATAGAAATCATCATTTAGTAACTAAATTAGTCCAACGACAAATTCCTGGCTAAAAATAATAAACAGAAAATAAATACTTTTAACGAAAATCACTTTTTTGCTAAATTTATCGCTAATTTTCAAATAAAAAATGTTTTAACAGTTAAAATCTTTAACAATAAAATCGAAATCAGCTTTTAGTAACTAAATAAGTCCAACGACAAATTCCTGGCTAAAAATAATAAACAAAAAAATAAATACTTTTAACAAAAATCACTTTTTTGCTAACATTATCGCTAATTTTCAATTAAAAAATGTTTAAACAATTTAAATCAGTAACGATAAAATCGAAATTACCATTTTGTAACTAAATAAGTCCAACGACAAATTACTGGCTAAAAATAATAAACAAAAAAATAAATACTTTTAACAAAAATCACTTTTTTGCTAACATTATCGCTAATTTTCAATTAAAAAATGTTTAAACAATTTAAATCAGTAACGATAAAATCGAAATTACCATTTTGTAACTAAATAAGTCCAACGACAAATTACTGGCTAAAAATAATAAACAAAAAAATAAATACTTTTAACAAAAATCACTTTTTTGATAAATTTATCGCTAATTTTCAAATAAAAAATGTTTAAACAATTTAAATCTTTAACAATGAAATCGAAATCAGCATTTAGTAACTAAATTAGTCCAACGACAAATGCCTGGCTAAAAATAATAAACAGAAAGTAAATACTTTTAACAAAAATCACTTTTTTGCTAAATTTATCGCTAATTTTCAAATAAAAAATGTTTAAACAATTTAAATCTTAAACAATAAAATCGAAATTACCATCTTGTAACCAAATTAGTTCAACGACAAAGTCCTTGCTAAAAATAATAAACAAAAAATAAATACTTTTAAGAAAAATCACTTTTTTGCTAAATTTATCGCTAATTTTCAATTAAAAAATGTTTAAACAATTTAAATCAGTAGCGATTAAATAGAAATCATCATTTAGTAACTAAATTAGTCCAACGACAAATTCCTGGCTAAAAATAATAAACAGAAAATAAATACTTTTAACGAAAATCACTTTTTTGCTAAATTTATCGCTAATTTTCAAATAAAAAATGTTTTAACAGTTAAAATCTTTAACAATAAAATCGAAATCAGCTTTTAGTAACTAAATAAGTCCAACGACAAATTCCTGGCTAAAAATAATAAACAAAAAAATAAATACTTTTAACAAAAATCACTTTTTTGCTAAAATTATCGCTAATTTTCAATTAAAAAATGTTTAAACAATTTAAATCAGTAACGATAAAATCGAAATTACCATTTTGTAACTAAATTAGTCCAACGACAAATTCCTAACTAAAAATAATAAACAAAAAATAAATACTTTTAAGAAAAATCAATTTTTTGCTAAATTTATCGCTAATTTTGAATTAAAAAATGTTTAAACAATTTAAATCTTTAACAATGAAATCGAAATCAGCATTTAGTAACTAAATTAGTCCGACGACAAATTCCTGGCTAAAAATAATAAACAAAAAATAAATACTTTTAACAAAAATCACTTTTTTGCTAAAATTATCGCTAATTTTCAATTAAAAAATGTTTAAACAATTTAAATCAGTAACGATAAAATCGAAATTACCATTTTGTAACTAAATTAGTCCAACGACAAATTCCTAACTAAAAATAATAAACAAAAAATAAATACTTTTAAGAAAAATCAATTTTTTGCTAAATTTATCGCTAATTTTCAATTAAAAAATGTTTAAACAATTTAAATCTTTAACAATGAAATCGAAATCAGCATTTAGTAACTAAATTAGTCCGACGACAAATTCCTGGCTAAAAATAATAAACAAAAAATAAATACTTTTAACAAAAATCACTTTTTTGCTAAAATTATCGCTAATTTTCAATTAAAAAATGTTTAAACAATTTAAATCAGTAACGATAAAATCGAAATTACCATTTTGTAACTAAATTAGTCCAACGACAAATTCCTAACTAAAAATAATAAACAAAAAATAAATACTTTTAAGAAAAATCAATTTTTTGCTAAATTTATCGCTAATTTTGAATTAAAAAATGTTTAAACAATTTAAATCTTTAACAATGAAATCGAAATCAGCATTTAGTAACTAAATTAGTCCGACGACAAATTCCTGGCTAAAAATAATAAACAAAAAATAAATACTTTTAACAAAAATCACTTTTTTGCTAAAATTATCGCTAATTTTCAAATAAAAAATGTTTAAACAATTTAAATCTTAAACAATAAAATCGAAATTACCATTTTGTAACCAAATTAGTCCAACGACAAAATCCTGGCTAAAAATAATAAACAAAAAATAAATACTTTTAACAAAAATCACTTTTTTGCTAAAATTATCGCTAATTTTCAATTAAAAAATGTTTAAACAATTTAAATCTTTAACAATGAAATCGAAATCAGCATTTAATAACTAAATTAGTTTGACGACAAATTCCTTGCTAAAAATAATAAACAAAAAATAAATACTTTTAAGAAAAATCAATTTTTTGCTAAATTTATCGCTAATTTTCAATTAAAAAATGTTTTAACAATTTAAATCAGTAACGATAAAATCGAAATCAGCATTTAGTAACTAAATTAGTCCGACGACAAATTCCTTGCTAAAAATAATAAACAAAAAAATAAATACTTTTAAGAAAAATCAATTTTTTGCTAAATTTATCGCTAATTTTCAATTAAAAATGTTTAAACAATTTAAATCAGTAACGATAAAATCGAAATTACCATTTTGTAACTAAATTAGTCCAAAGACAAATTCCTGGCTAAAAATAATAAACAAAAAATAAATACTTTTAAGAAAAATCAATTTTTTGCTAAATTTATCGCTAATTTTCAATTAAAAAATGTTTAAACAATTTAAATCTTTAACAATGAAATCGAAATCAGCATTTAGTAACTAAATTAGTCCGACGACAAATTCCTGGCTAAAAATAATAAACAAAAAATAAATACTTTTAACAAAAATCACTTTTTTGCTAAAATTATCGCTAATTTTGAATTAAAAAATGTTTAAACAATTTAAATCTGTAACGATAAAATCGAAATCAGCATTTAGTAACTAAATAAGTCAAGCGACAAATTTCTGGCTAAAAATAATAAACAAAAAATAAATACTTTTAACGAAAATCACATTTTTGCTAAATTTATCGCTAATTTTCAATTAAAAAATGTTTAAAACAATTTAAATCTTTAACAATGAAATCGAAATCAGCATTTAATAACTAAATTAGTTTGACGACAAATTCCTTGCTAAAAATAATAAACAAAAAATAAATACTTTTAAGAAAAATCAATTTTTTGCTAAATTTATCGCTAATTTTCAATTAAAAAATGTTTTAACAATTTAAATCAGTAACGATAAAATCGAAATCAGCATTTAGTAACTAAATTAGTCCGACGACAAATTCCTTGCTAAAAATAATAAACAAAAAAATAAATACTTTTAAGAAAAATCAATTTTTTGCTAAATTTATCGCTAATTTTTAATTAAAAATGTTTAAACAATTTAAATCAGTAACGATAAAATCGAAATTACCATTTTGTAACTAAATTAGTCCAAAGACAAATTCCTGGCTAAAAATAATAAACAAAAAATAAATACTTTTAAGAAAAATCAATTTTTTGCTAAATTTATCGCTAATTTTCAATTAAAAAATGTTTAAACAATTTAAATCAATACACAAAAGACTGAGTCGAGCAAGACCTTAAGCTTATTATTTTTTTCGTTAGTGTTTTGATTTATAAGAAATTATGTTTAACTTCAAGCGAAACCAAAACCGTACCAAAAATTGACAAGTTTTTACTAAAAATATAATTATTTTTGTAAATATTTAGCGTTGCAATTATGTCAGTAGGCAAATTGGGTCGAGAATTTAGATTTTTACGGTTTTCGTAAACAATACAATATATAAGAGAATAATTTATATGCGAGCTTGATTTGCTATAAAACAAAAAAAATTTCACGAAACTTACGAAATAAACATACGCATAAATGTCACATACACATGACAAATTATTAAAAATTCAAAAAACTGATTCAATAAAACTCTTCAGGTTACATCGTTATATTATACTATCGTTATTATATTTATTGTTCGTATTTCAATATTCTAAAAATTTAAACTAAGCCAAAAATGCACCAAAAATTAACAAGTTTTTGCTGAAAATAAAATTATTTTCGTAAATACTTATTATTGTGATTATGTCGGTAGGCCAATTGGGTCGAGAATTTAGATTTTAGGTTTTGTTGTATCTGAAATTAATAAAAATACGGTTTTCGTAAACAATACAATACATAAAAATATTTATAAGCAAGCTTAATATGTCATAAATCCATACAAAAAATCACAAAAATTACAAAATGAACATATGCATATATTACAATTAAACTTGGAAATAAACATGGAATCAACGCTTATAAAAATCCAACAGACTGATTTAATACTTAAGATTTCTAATTTATCGTTTTCGTATTGATATTTAACGAATTATATTAGCCATACAAAAATGTACAAAAATAGACGAGATTTTACAGAAAATAAAATTATTTTGGTAAATATTTATTCTTGTGATTTTGTCGTAGGGCTAAATAATCTAAAATTTAGTCTTTTAAATTTGTAGTCACTTCTATTTTCATTTAATAAAATTATTAAATCAAAGAGAAAAGTGGAGAAAGACATGTAATCTTTTAACATTAGTTTATTTTTTTAGTATTTCCGGTCACAAAACTAAAATCTAAAATTTAGTCTTTTAAATCTGTAGTCACTTCTATTTTCATTTAATAAAGTTATTAAATCAAAGAGATAAGTGGAGAAAGACATGTAATCTTTTAACATTAATTTATTTTCTTAGTATTTCCGGTCACAAAACAGAATTTGTCAAAACAGGAAAAATATAAGAAAATATTATCGTTTAATTGCTTTCACTACTTGTTATCCTTTAAAATTAATCGTGTCAATTTTATTTGATGCCGATTTTGAATTGCGACCAGATGAACGGATTTCAATAACAATTAGAGGAGAGATTAAGGAGAAATTGTACTTTAGATGAATGATCAAATTTCTAACTAAAAAATATAATTTGCTTAAATTAACTTTTAAATTTTCGAGGTGACAAAAAATTTTTGAAAGGCAAAAGAGTTTTATAACAAAACAAATGAATAAACTAAACTCGACAACTTTAACCCAAGAAATGGCAAAGAAATAATCATACACATAAACGTAAAAGAATAAAATAGACTCGAATTCCATTGGTTTGTTTTAAATTCTTACTTTCGAAAATCCCACTTTTTTATTGTTTAAATAAAATCTTAAAATTATTCCTTATTTGATTAGTAAAAAACAAATCTTTTTAACGATGGAAACACAATTTTATAACTCAAAAATTAAAAATTAAATTTATGTAAACAAATTATATTTTATAATTAAAATTTCATCGCAACAAAATTACATTGTTTAATGCGAGAAAGTAGCAAAACAGTGACTTTTCTAAAGAGTATTAATTTTCTGTCTATTATTTTGCCGTTGCAACTGTTGATATAGTAATGGTTGCCATTACAACTGTTGCCTTGGCAACCGTTACTATATGATAATAAAAAAAAATTTAAATCTTAAGTACAAAAAAATTTCTAAATAAATTATTATATATTTATTTTTTTGTCATTTTAGGCTACGAAACCCTATGATGTAGGCGCATTGCGCCTGCTTCTCTGACTGATTTTTAAAATATGGCGGAACAGTTTTGTAAAAAAAATTGGATTCACCTGAGAATCTCTACTCGGAGGTTCTTAGAGTCGCTGATTACGAATATGATGTCAGTTTTCAAAAATTCAAAAAGGCGGATCCAATATGGCAGACGAGTTTTGTAAAAATTAATTGGATTCACCTGAAAATATCTACTCGGAGGTTTTTTGGGGCCGCTGATTACGAACATGATGTCAGTTTTCGAATATTTAAAATGGCGGATCCAATCTGGCGGGCGCAAATTTAAAAACTCTTTGAATTTGCTCAAAACTCGTCACTCGGGGGGTTTCGGCGTCGCTGATTACGAATATGTGACGCGACACGAGAAAAGGGACCTATCGTTAAAAAAATCGATTTTGAGATTATGGTGCTATTCGACAGATTATTCTTTGCTCTTTCACGTGAAAAAATCAAAAGTTGAAAAACTTACATAGTGTTAATAATATAAAGCCCGAAAGTTAAGCATGTACGCGTAAATACACGGGTTTTCTGCGCATGGCGTCGCTTTAAACGCTCTTCCTGTAAAATTCTCTTTTGCGGCGATAGGTCCCTTTTCTCGTGTCGCGTCACATATAATGTCAGTTTCCAAATCAGCGACCCCAAAAAACCCCTAAAAGTAAGAAGTTTCAGGGTAATAGGATTATTTATAAAAGTCATCCGCGATATTGGATTTGCCATCTTGAACATTGAAAAACTGACATAAGATTTGTAATTAGTGATCTTTGAAACCCAGAAGTAAACAGTTTCAGGTCAATCGAGATAATTTTTAAAAAATTCTGACATATTGAAACTGTTATTTTAAATTTTGAGGAACTAACACCGAATTTGTAATCAGTGACCCCAAAAACCCCCGAGTGACGAGTTTTGATCAAATTCGACATTTCAACACTTAAAGCGCACACATACACGGAGAGAAAAAACAAGGCTTTTCCCCATGAAAGAATATGCATTTAACACGTGAAAATTATCACAGTACAAATGTAGGGCGCTCACAGTTTTTCCCGGTGATTCTTGCAACGAGCTTAGGCCAATAAGGGCTAAGGTGTGGCCTATCCGCTAAACATAAGAAAATCATCGGGCAATCGGATGAAACTGCTACCTGAAAAAGGCATTCATTAAAGTCACGGGGAAAAGCCTTTTTTTCTGTCTGTGTACGAATCTATCCTTAAATCGCACACTGGGTGTGCGACACCCTGGGACTTTACTGTGTGTTCTCCAAGCTGGAAAAAGATATTATCTTCTATAAAAATTATCTTACGTAGATCAGCACATCTATTTTGCACACAAAAAAAAATATGGTAAATTTGACTACTTTTTTACTATTTCCTGTAGTTCCTATAGGCGCCCGTAACATTATTTAGTAAAATGAACTATGACAGAATAGTTAGTCTAACTGTAAAATGTAGTAATAAATACCATTTTTACAGTAAATTTAACTACTAAAACAGTTATCTTAACTATTTGTTGTTAGTCATACTAACTGCTTCATTTAGTTGCAGTAACTTAATTTTCATAGTTCCCATAGGCGCCCGTAACAAATTGTAGTTGTAACAACTGTAAAAAATAGTTAAATTAACTATTAAAAGTAGTAAAATGAAATTATTTATTTGTTTTTTATTATTATTGAGGTCCATTTTTTTTATATTTTCTCTTACCTATTTTTGTTCATATATAATTTATATATTAAATTCTTGTACACCTAACAGAGAAAAATCCCCAAACGCCGGGGATTGAACGCACGACCCTAACATTCGCAAACCGATAACCTAACCACCTAACCACGCTCGCACGCTACGATGACTGGCATTGTACTTGAGGACATTCTTCTTAGATTCAGTCATAATAACTACTCCGTTTAGTTGCAGTAACTAATTTTTTGAGCTCAAGGACTTAGTTGAAATGTAGCTAGCATATGATTTTAAATGACTCAACGATAGTGCAGTAGTTAAAAGTACTGTTGAAAATAGTTATTTTCAGAATTTCTGTAGTAAAATTGTCCACTTTTTACTAGTTATAAAAAAATTAAACTTACTATTTTCATATAGTAAAAATAACATAAAAATTGTTACTTTTATGACTTTTGTAGTTATAAAAATAAATGTTTCTTACCACCATAGAGATAAATTATCAAAAGCTAATAAGAATTGGTTCTTTTAACTACATTAAACATAAAAATAACAAATTCCAGCGGTTGTTTTCACTCTTTGGAACAGTAAGCTTTAATTTATTTTGCAAATAGCAAGAAATGGATATTTCTACTACAGAAATTCCGAAGATAACAATTTTTAACAGTACTTTTAACTACTGCACTATTGTTGAGTTATTCACAATCATAACGTCTAGTAGTAATTTTAACTGCATAAAACCAACTATTCACTTTTAGTTCCACTAACTATGGAAGTTTAGTTAAAATGCTGCTGAATATGGTAGTTTTAACTATATTTTTTTAACTGCACATATGTGGATGTTTTTACCACTCACGTTTTTTCTCTGTAGAAAAAAATGATCTTTTCAACAGCATAAATAGTAAAAATAACTATTTTCAACAATTGATTTTACTATATTATGAAAACAGTAAATTTCTTTCTTTCTCTGCAACTAGTAAGAAATAGTTGTTTTAACTACATAAATCATAAAAGTAACAACTTTCAGAGGTTGTATTTACTATATAAAAACAGTAAGTCTCATTTTGTTTGCAACTAATACAAAATAGTTATTTTTGCTACCACAATAGTAAAGTTAACTATTTTTAACAATAGTTTTTACTACTACACTATAGTTGAGCCATTTACAAGCATCTGTTAGTTATTTCAACTACGTAAAGTAGTTATTTTAACTACATAAAACCAACTACTTCATTTTGGTTCCACTAACTGAGGAAGTGTAGTTAAAATGCTGCTGAATATGGTAGTTTTAACTACTTTTTTTCTAACTACACAAATGTGGTTGTTTTTACCATTCGCATTTTTTTCTGTGTGAAGAAAAATAGGTTTCATAATGATTTATTTAATAGTAATAACTACAAAAAAAAATTCTTAAACTACTGAAATTACCTTAAACCCCGAGAGTTTCAGGTTAATCCAATTAACTTTTACAAAACTTGTACACCATATTAGATCCGACATTTTGAATTTTTAAAAACTGACATCATATTCGTAATCAGCGACCCTAAGAACCCCCGAGTGGAGATTTTCAGGTGAATCCAAATTTTTTTTACAAAACTGATCCGCCATATTAAATCCGCCATTTTTAATTTTTGAAAACTGACATCATATTCGTAATCAGCGACCCCAAGAACCCCCGAGTAACATGAAACTGAAGTTACCAACGTTGATTCAACAAAAACTTAAAAAAAAATTTTCTCAGAATACAAATTTTCCTTGTATATTTTTAACCCAAGTAAACCCTCCAAACCCTAAAATAAAAAAAACGTGGGAAAAGCAGTGATTTTTATTCTTTTTTTCTAAATTTTTTCCAAAAATCCCGAAATTTTATTTAAATTCATAATTTCTCGCCTCGGTAGTCATTTTTTTCTTTTGATAATTGTTTATATTTTAACATTAGACGCTATTTTAAAAACATTTCAAGTGATTCCAAGTCGTGGAAAGTAGTGATTTTTATTCTTTTTTTTTTGAATTTTTTCCAAAATTCACGAAATTTTAATTAAATTAATAGTTCCTCGACCCGGTAGTCATTTTTTTCTTTTGATAATTGTTTATTTTAATATTAGACGCAATTTTAGAAAAATTTTGTACGTTTCCTAATCGGGGAAAACAGTAATTTTGGTTTTTTTGTCACGGATTTTTGGAAAATCCTGGAATTTTAAGTAATTTAATAATTTCCCCGCCTCGGTAGTTAATTTTTTTTTGATAATTGTTTTTGTTAATATTACACGTTATTAAAAAAAAAATGTTAAGTAATTCCAAGTCGGGGAAAGCAGTGATTTTGAATTTTTTTTTGTGTCACGAATTTTCCAAAAATTCCGAAATTTAATTTAAATTCATAATTCCTCGCCTCGGTAGTCACTTTTTTCTTTCGATAATTGTTTATATTGACATTAGACGTTATTTTAAAAAAATTTCAAGTGATTCCAAGTCGGAGAAAGCAGTGATATTTATTTTTTTTGGCGAATTTTTTCCAAAAATCCTGGAATTTCATTAAAAAAATCAAAATCACTGCTTTCCCCGACTTGGAACTACTTGGAATTTTTTTTAAATAGCACACGACATTAGAATAAACAATTATCAAAAGAAAAACATGACTACCGAGGCGAGGAATTGTTAATGTACTTATAATTTCGTGATATTTGGAAAAAATTCGACAAAAAAAAAAATCACTGCTTTCCCCGACTTGGAATCACTTGAAATTTTTTTAAAATAACGTCTAATATTCAAATAAACAATTATCAAAAGAAAAAAGTAACTACCGAGGCGAGGAATTAATTAATTACTTGAAATGCTCGGATTTTTCAAAAATCCGTGACAGAAAAACCAAAAGCTTTCCACGACTTGGAACTACTTGGAATTTTTGTTAAAAATTTTTAATAGAAAATTAGCGACAAATTTAGCAAAAAATTGATTTTTGTTAAAAGTATTTATTTTTTGTTTATTATTTTTAGCCAGGAATTTGTCGTTGGACTAATTTAGTTACAAAATGGTAATTTCGATTTTATCGTTTAAGATTTAAATTGTTTAAACATTTTTTATTTGAAAATTATAGCGATAATTTTAGCATAAAAGTGATTTTCGTTAAAAGTATTTATTTTCTGTTTATTATTTTTAGCCAGGAATTTGTCGTTGGACTAATTTAGTTACTAAATGATGATTTCTTTTTAATCGCTACTGATTTAAATTGTTTAAACATTTTTTAATTAAAAATTAGCGATAAATTTATCAAAAAAGTGATTTTTGTTAAAAGTATTTATTTTCTGTTTATTATTTTTAGCCAGGAATTTGTCGTTGAACTAATTTAGTTACTAAATGATGATTTCTATTTAATCGCTACTGATTTAAATTGTTTAAACATTTTTTAATTGAAAATTAGCGATAAATTTATCAAAAAAGTGATTTTTGTTAAAAGTATTTATTTTCTGTTTATTATTTTTAGCCAGGAATTTGTGGTTGGACTAATTTAGTTACTAAATGCTGATTTCGATTTCATTGTTAATGATTTAAATTGTTTAAACATTTTTTATTTGAAAATTAGCGATAATTTTAGCATAAAAGTGATTTTTGTTAAAAGTATTTATTTTTTGTTTATTATTTTTAGCCAGGAATTTGTCGTTGGACTAATTTAGTTACTAAATGCTGATATCGATTTTATTGTTAAAGATTTTAACTGTTTAAACATTTTTTATTTGAAAATTAGCAATAATTTTAGCAAAAAAGTGATTTTTGTTAAAAGTATTTATTTTTTTGTTTATTATTTTTAGCCAGGAATTTGTCGTTGGACTAATTTGGTTACAAAATGGTAATTTCGATTTTATTGTTTAAGATTTAAATTGTTTAAACATTTTTTATTTAAAAATTAGCGATAATTTTAGCATAAAAGTGATTTTTGTTAAAAGTATTTATTTTTTGTTTATTATTTTTAGCCAGGAATTTGTCGTTGGACTAATTTAGTTACTAAATGCTGATATCGATTTTATTGTTAAAGATTTTAACTGTTTAAAACATTTTTTATTTGAAAATTAGCGATAAATTTAGCAAAAAAGTGATTTTTGTTAAAAGTATTTATTTTTTGTTTATTATTTTTAGCCAGGAATTTGTCGTTGGACTAATTTAGTTACTAAATGGTAATTTCGATTTTATCGTTTAAGATTTAAATTGTTTAAAACATTTTTTATTTAAAAATTAGCGATAATTTTAGCATAAAAGTGATTTTTGTTAAAAGTATTTATTTTTTGTTTATTATTTTTAGCCAGGAATTTGTCGTTGGACTAATTTAGTTGCTAAATGCTGATTTCGATTTTATCGTTACTGATTTAAATTGTTTAAAAACATTTTTTAATTGAAAATTAGCGATAATTTTAGCAAAAAAGTGATTTTTGTTAAAAGTATTTATTTTTTTGTTTATTATTTTTAGCCAGGAATTTGTCGTTGGACTAATTTAGTTACTATTTGTGATATAATTTGCTGATTCTTTGTTTTTTATTAAAGTTTTTCCTTTTTTTGTATTTCTTAAAGTTTTTTTTAAAAAAAAGTTTAATGCCTATTTAAAAAAAAATTTTTTTTTTTTAATTTTTATTTTTTTGTAAAATGAAGTAGTTGATTGTTTAGCGGCAAAAAAACGGCAAATTCCTATAAAGAGTAATTTAGTGAATATTTGTAATTATCATTTTCCTATGGGTGCTTCGCTAACTTTATATAAACTTAGCAAAACACCAATTATTAAAAAAAATTAAGGAGCGACAAAATTTTTTTTTTCACAACTAATTAGCGACAAAAAAACGGCAAATTATCATCTATAGGCGACTTTAAAATTTTGAAGTTGTTTTGCTAAGTTGATGTACATAAATTATTTTTTATGAAAAGAATTGAATTACTGTGAAATTTTTATTATTTATGAAAATAATTAAATGTTTGTATACAATTTTATTAAAAAAATTTTAAAATAATCGAATTCTTTTTGGGAAATTTTATTATAATATAGGGTAAACGCACCAATTGTCGAGCCGGTTCCATTTGTCGATGTTACCATGGTAATAACCAAAAATATTGCCTAAAATGTCTAATTTATTTGTGGACATAATATTAATATATTATTTTTAACATTCATGACACTTAATAAACATAATTCTAATCATTTTTGGCATTTAAATTGTAATTCCATGTTTAAGTCAAAAACGGAATTTGTTGACTCGAGAAATAGGTTCACCCTCGACAATTGGTGCGTTTACCCTAGTAGATATGGAAAATTATTGAATTAGAAAATTTTTTGAAAATAATTGAAATTAGGACAAGAATTTTTTTTGACATTTATGAAAATGATGGAACTTTGGAGAAGAATTTTGTTATTTATAAAGATAATAATTGGGATCTTTACGAGAATTTTTTACAAATTTCGAACATAATTGAATTTTATGAGAAGAATTTTATTACTCTTGAAAATAATTGAATTTCTCCAATTATTTGTAATTTTTCCAAAATTGAATTTTTTTTTAGTGTTTTCAACAAAAATTTAAATTCTATTATTTTTAAAATTGACAATTTTATTTTTAAAAAAAGTAATAAGAAGTTAGCCGAATTGTTGCAATAATTTATTTATTTTCATAAATAATAACATTTGTTACAGGGATTCAATTATTTTTATTAATAATAAAATCCTTTTTTGGAAAGAATTTTTGGATTTTTTTTGGAAATAATTCTTCAATTATTTTTTATACAATTTTAGTTGAATTCTTCGAAAAATGTAATTATTCTTATAAAAATTTTATTAAAACTTGTCGAAAGAATTAAATTATCGAAAAATTTTGTTGATAAAATTTTTTATAGGAATTTAATTTCAAGAAACATTCAATTATTTAATAAAATTTTTATTTTTGTATTCAAATAATTGAATTCTCGTGGATTTTTCTAGTAAATATTAATTTAAAAATGAATTTCAGTTAAAATTTTAGATTATTATTGAATATTGAAAGCCATTGCTTTAATTTATAGCGTAAATTTTTAGAAATAATTGGATTTTGAAAACATTTCAAATTAAAATCTTTTGAAGATTTGAATTTTTCTGTACTTTTAATTAACAATTCTGTATAGTATTAATTTTTTTTAAAGAAGTTTAATTGAATTTTTCTATAATTCTTCAAGTTTTTTATTTTCTAATATATATATTTAATTGAAGAATGTCAGAATAATCGAAATTATACTAATTAATATTGAAAATAAATAATAATTGAATATTTACGAATAAATTTATCATTTTTGAAAATAATGTAATTCTTGTGCGAAGAATTTGATCAATTTTGTAAATAGTTGAATTCTTACGAATAAATTTTGTTAATTTTAAAAATAATTGAATTATTTCGGGGAATTTTATTCAGATTTTTTGAGAATTGTTGAATTCCTGCGAATAATTTTATTATCTACAAAAATAATTAAATTCTTGACAAGATTTTCAAGGAAATTTAGAATTAATTTTTCTCAAAAAGTTTAATGGAATTTTTTTTTAATTATTTGAAGTTTTTAATTTCAAATTTATTTAATTGAAGAATGTCAGAATAATCGAAAATTTTAGGTAAAATTGAATTATAAACAAATGAATTTAAAAATTTTCAAAGAAGAACTTTTTAAAAAATTATTAAAAATGATTGATTTAGAGAAGAATTTTTGTTAAAAATTTTAGAAATGAATAATTGAATTGAAATGAAAATAATTTTGAAGAAATTACAGTAATAATATTTTTATAATATAAAATAATGATAGTATTAAATTTTAATGATTATAAAACATGAAGAGAGCGATTACTTAAAAATTTTATTAAAACCTGTCGAAAGAATTAAATTATTTAAAAATTTGTTAATAAAATTCTTTATAGGAATTGAATTTCAAGAAACATTGAATTATTCAATAACAATTTTTTTTTGTATTTACTATTTAAATAATTGAATTCTAGTAGAATTTTCTAATTAAAATTTATTTATAATTTAAAGAAGAATTTTAGTTAAAAATGCTTGAATCATCTTTAATTATTATAAAACATGAAGAAATCGATCACTCCGAGTCTTCGACTAGGATTTATCGATATCCTCACGTTTTATAGTTATAAAAAATTTAATTTATATTTTTAAGTAAAATTTTTTCTTATTTAACTCGCACTAGTTATATTTTTATCAGTAATTGCTCCATAAATGATCCGTAATTATTCATTTTTGATCCGTAAAGTCCATATTTTTTTAAAATACTTTCTCTGCTCCCTAAATTTGAATTAGTAAAAATGTTTACTAATTTGAATTAGTGACTGACTTTTTGCTTTCGAATTAGTAAATTTCACTAATAAATAGTAAATTCTACTAAATTATTAGTAAAATTTACCAATTCAGAAGCAAAAAGTCAGTCATTAATTCAAAGTAGTAAACATTTTTACTAATTCAAATTTAGAGTGTTTTGAGCCCTGCTATTTGAATTGTGATAAAGTTTTGTTATTAATTTTATCATCCCACTTCACTGTGAGTCGTATAAAACGGAAGCAAATTATTGAAATTGAATAGGGAATAATTCATAGTAGCAAGAATAACAACAATCTTAAAAATACAAGGGGAAATGAATCGAAGTTTAATTAAAAAGAAAATACACGTTTTTAATCTATTACTTTTAATTTGTAAAATGTTGAATAAACGTAATTAGTAGTTGCATACGAGTTTCGTTAGCGTCTGACTTAAATCGATGTTCACTACTGAAAGTTAGTGTAGGCATTATTACGGTTTTTCAGTCGAACAAGAATTTTCATAATTTTTTTTTAAGTTTCTCGTCGATTACCGACGATCGATGCAAAGGAAGAATATTGATAAGTGACATTTTCGCTTAGATCGAAATTCCATTAGTGTAAATATTATACAAAAATTGGTATAAGCGACAATATTACTTACGTATGTTTTTCCACTGTAGGGCAGAGTAGATATTGTAAAAATTAGTTATTTTCGTTATTGTAGTTATATTTTAGTAATTTTAGTTATTATTTGTACATTAATCGCAGTATTTAATAAAACTGCTATAAATAAATAGCAAAAGCATTATTAATAATAATAATAAAAATAATAAAAATAATAATAATAAAAATAAAAATAATAATAAAAATAAAATAATAATAAAAATAAAAATAATAATAAAAATAAAATAATAATAATAATAATAATAATAATAATAATAATAATAATAATAATAATAATAATAATAATAATAATAATAGTAACAGTAGTATTAATAATGAAAATAATAATAATAAAAAAATCGATAACAATATGAAGAGAGTAATGAAGATAATGTATCGCTCCTTGCTATCAGTGTTAAAAAAAAGATTCTTTTCGATTGTGAACTTTTTTTTCTTTATTCCTGTATGAATGGAGGAATTGAGGGAAAAATTGAGAGCAGTTTATCTGGATGAGATTGCGATTCATTTGAAAAATCGATTTTTTCAAGGCTTTGATTCCATGAGAACAACCCCTCCCAAAATAGACGCCTGCAATATATATGTTACACGTGTATAGTTTAACTGTGTGGGATGAGAGTAGGGGGAGTGAGAGAGAGAGAAAGAGAAAGAGTGAGAGTTTGGAATCCCCTCATGGTCGTGTATAATAAATTACAAAGTAAACTTTGCAATTTATTGTAAATGACGATAATTTTGGAAGCGCGCGTCGGGTTTGGAAGACGGGTTAGTTGCATTTCTTGAAATATTACACCAGCTGAGCACTGAACAAAGAGAACGTACACAAGTATAACGACAAAGTGGCGCGAGTTAGAAGCGTACTAGGATTTCATATGTTTATATATATATATATACGTCGTATACAATATGGTAATCTTTTTTTTTGAAAAAAATAATTTTTTTGAAAATTAAAAAATAAAGTTTAAAAATAATTTGGTTGACACAAAAATCTAATTTTGTTATTCACTGAGTTTTTCCTTATTTCCAGGCAAAATTTTCGCCTTTTTCCTGGCTCTTAAGAATATTCTGATTCACTCTAAAAATTATAGGATACTAAATAAAAATTTCTATTTTATTTATTATTACGAATTTCTTTAATTGTAAAATTATTCGATAACAGAAATAACTTTATTTTTTAAGAAAATATTTAATCATTATTATTTGTCCATGGGAATTAAAATTCTTCAAAAGATTTAAATTCAAACCTTTTTGAAATTCAATAACTTACAAGAATATTATTATAAAACATGAAGATATCGATTGCTCCGAGTCGAAGACTCGAAGTGATTGATTTCTTCATGTTTTATAATAATTAAAGATGATCGAGTGATAAAATCATTATTTTATATTATAAGACTATTGTTACTGTAATTTTTTTAAAATTATTTTCATCATTTCAATTAAATAATTATTTTCTAGAATTTTTAAAACTGAAATTCTTCTCTAAATTAAATATTTTTAATAATTTTTGGCAAAATTTCTTTGCAAATTTTCAAATTCATTTGATTCAATTTTTGCGAAATTTCTATTATTTGCAAATACTTCAATTAAATATATAATTAGAAAATAAAATCTTTAAAAAAATAATTTCAAGTAAAATTGAAATAAACTTTTTCAAAGAAATTAATTCCTTCTACAGAATTGTTAGTTTAAAGTATGAAGAATTAAAATTTTCAAAGATTTTAATATGAAACATTTTCAAAATTCAATTATTTCTAAAAATTCACGGAATAATGCTTTTAATATTCAATTATTATTAACATTTTAACTAAAGATTCAATTATTTAAATTTTTGATAATAATTGAATTTCTGCGTTAAACTGAACCCTTACAATAAAGATTTTTATAAAAGTCTTTTGAAATTAATTGACTTGTTTCCAAGAATTTCAATTAAAATTTTTACAAAAATAATTCAATATTGTGGAGAAATTTAATTAAAATTGTATTGAAATTTGAAAATAATTGAATTTTTGAGAATTTACTAAAAAATAAGATAATAATTTAATTTCTGCGAAGAATTTTGTTATTTATGAAGATAATTGAATTATGTTCAAGAAGTAATAAATATTTTGAAAAATAATTGAATTCTTGCCAAGAATGTTATTTTTGGAAATAATTGAATTTCAGTGAAGAATTTTGTTATTTATTAAAATAATTGAATTCTTGAATTAAAATTTTTAAAATAATTGAGTTCTATCAAAGAATTTCTTTAAATTTTTTTAAAATAATTGAATCTAATAGAGAAATTTGATAAAAATTGTTTGAAAAAATTGAATTCCCAAGAAAAATTTTATTTATAAAAAGAATTGAATTTTTGCATCAAATTTTATTGAAATTTTTAAAAACAATTGAATTCCTTATACTATTATTTTATTATTTATGAAAATAATTGAATGATTGCGATGAAATTTATAAAAAATTTATAAATATTAAATTATTATCTAAAATTTTAATTTTTTTAATTTATGAAAATCATGAAATGTTTGTGTAGAATTATAATAAAATTTTTTTTAAATAATTAAATTTCTTTTGGAAAATTTGATTAAAATTAGTATAGAATATAGATATTGAAAATGATTTCATGATGATTTAAAAATGATTAAATTGAGGAAGATTTTTGAAAATAATTGAAATTTTGTCAAAAAATTTATGGAAATCTCTAAAAATAATTGAATTTTAGAATAAAAATTTTTATTATTTATAAAGTTAATTAAAATTTTGACGATAAATACAAATGATTAATTTGATAAAATAAATAGTAAGTAAAATCGCATTAAAAATTTGAATAAAAATAGTGAAAATCGATGAATATGCAAAGTTTACATACGTGTATACAAACGAGAATGACGTAAATACGTATGTGTAAAGAGAAGTAAACGTACACATACATGCACGTAGACTCACGTATATATAGATATAGAGACAACTATTTTTGCCCCCGAGCGTCAACGAGAATTGAGCTATATGATGTCTAGCATTGCGACTAATGACCCTCCTTTTGATAACCACTTTTCTCCTTTGAATTGTCGTCGTAGTCGTTCGTAGCCGTAGTCGTAGTCGTTGCCCGCGTTTACACGAGCATCAATTATCACAAACTCTTCGATAAAACGACTACTTATGATCAAGTAAACACTTCTAATTTGAGAAGAAGGAAGAAAAAAAAATTCTCTTTTACTGCGGAAATTTTTTACTTTGAAATTTTCTGCTTTCCAAGAGAACCTCCATTATATCCTCATAATATTCAACTTTGAGAGAAAAATTTTATTTATTCAATCTAAAAATTGTGACATCGATTTACTTCAACTGTATGGCAAATAAAAATTTATCTTGACAAATTTAATATAATTTCTATTTTTTTTTTTTAATCAAATAAATTTAAATTGAAGTAGTGTATTTTCTTAAAGCAAATACTATTTAATTGATTTGAAATATAAAAATTACAAAAATTTATTTTTTACTAAAATTTAATAAATTTGATTCATTGAATTTATTGTTAATTAATGTTATTAACTTTACCTTAATGTTAAACATTAATTTGAACCAGTCACAGTTTTAAAACACAAGCTTTGTACAGACTGTGACGTCATAATTGTTCAAATGCCTTTAAACTAATTTTTTAAATTAAAAAGTTAATTATATTTTAAAATTAGAAATTAAATTAAATTATTCAATTTAATTGGTAATTTTAATTGTTAAATTAAATATTGAAGAATTAATTAATTAAATATTAATATTTGAATGTTCTTTCATTCATTCACTTCCATTCACTTTTTCTGTCCCTCACACTCTGAAGTTGTCTTTTATTTATACTTTTGTTTTTTGTTATCTTTTGATAGATTGTATATTATATTATTGTCATAATTATTTTTATTATATACTTAATTCAAAATTGTAATAACAAATAGAAATCATCAGAATTTTTTTTCACTTCTTTTCATTAAAAGACTAAAATTTTGTTAAACATTATGTTTTGTCAAATTGAAGTTATGCAGATTTTTGTTTCTTACTTCTAAATAAAATTAGAAAATTGTTAAACAACTGTGATTAAGAAATAGAAAAATTATTTAATTTGCATTATTTTTGTTTATGAATCACAATTTTTTAAATAAAATTATTATTTTGTTTTAGGAAAAGAAGAAAAATATTTGCACAATATTCCTATTTTTAATCTTATTTTCAAAACAGGATTTTCCACAGGAATTAAGACATTCAAAAATTTCAAATTCAAACCTTTTTTTAAATTAAACAACTTATAAAAGTATTGTTATAAAACATAAAGATATCGATTGCTCCGAGTCGAAGACTCGGAGTGATCGATTTCTTCATGTTTTCTAATAATTAATGATGACCGAGAGATAAAATCATTATTTTATATTATAAGAATATTGTTACTGTAACTTCATCAAAATTATTTTCATCATTTTAATTCAATTATTATTTTCTAGAATTTTAAATTATTTTTTATGAAAATAATAATTTAATTCCTTATCAAAATATTTAAAAAAAATTCTATATAAAAATTAAATTTCCTTTAATGCAATTTTTAAATTCATTCGTCAAAAAAATTGAAAGAATCCAATTATTTTTAAAAAAATAATAAAATTCTTGTGATGAATTCAATTATTTTGAATGTACCTTAATTTTAAGAAAATTCTTTAAAGAAATTCTATTGTTTTCGAAAGAACTTTAATTGAATCTCTCGAAAAAATTTTATTATTTTCAAATATTTCTATAAAATTCTTCATAAAAATTTAATTATTTCTTAAAATTTTAATAAATTTTTCGAAATATTTTAATTATTTTTATAAATAGTAAAATTTTTCGCAATAATTCAATTATTTTTATAAATAGTAAAATCGGTTGGGGTACAGTTTTTCTAAAACGTATTTTCTAATTTTTTATTTTCTAAAAATTTTTTTTCTAATAAAGTTGAATTTTTAAAAAACTGTTTTCTAATGAATGTGATTTTATAATTTTTTTTTCTAATAAAGGTCATTTTCTAAAAAATTCTTTTTCTAATAAAGTTAATTAAAAAAAAAATTTTCTAACAATACTTAGAATTTCGTTAAAAATTATAATAAAAAATAGAAATTATGCAAATTTTTTAAAAAATTTTTAAAATAATCTAGTTAAAAATCGTAATTAACAAATAGAAATTATAGAGAATTTTTTTCCTAAAAATATTTTTAATTTTTATAAAAAATGTTTTATAAATAAATTAATTTTGGAAATTTTAGTATAAAAATGATTTAATTACTTTTTTTTAAATGAACAGAATTTTGTTAACAAATTGTGATAAGAAATAGTAATTTTATAAAAAAAATTTCTACTTTTTTAAAAAGAAACTTATATAATAATGAAAACAAAATTGTAATAATATTTCAGATACAGAAAATATGCAAAATAGTTTCTATTTCTTAATCCTCCTTTTTAACAATTTTTTAACTTTTCTCAAAATTATGGAATTTTACAAATTTTAGGAAAATAAATATCATAACTTTTTAGAAAACCTTTTTTTAGAAAACAGATTTCATTAGAAATCGCTTTTTTTAGACAAAAAGGATTGGAAAATATTTTTTAGAAAAAGTGACTACCTACCGTAAAATCCTTTGAAGGAATTCAATTGTTTTCAAAACAATTTTAATTGCATTCCTCGGATGAATTCTAATATTTTTAAATATTTCCATAAATTTCAATTATGTCCTAAATTTTAATCAATTCTTCGAAACAATTCAACTATTTTTATAAATAGTAAAATTCTTCGCAAGAATTCAATTATTTACAATTCACTTTTAATAAAATTCTTCTCCATAAAATTCAATTGCTTTCAAAATTTTCAATTAAAATTATTAAAGAAACTCCATTAGTTTAAATAAAATTCAAAGAAATTCTTCAAAAGAATTTAATTAGGATTTTTAAAAATTTTAATGAAATTCTTTGGGAGAATTCAGTTATTTTCCTAAATAATAAAATTCTTTGAAGGAATTCTATTATTACAAATCATTTTAATTCAATTATTATTTTCTAGAATTTTAAATTATTTTTTATGAATAATTTAATTGCTTAAAAAAAATCTATTATTTGTGAAAATAATTGAATTTCTGTGAAATTTTTATTATTTATGAAAATAATTAAATGTTTGCATACAATTTTATCAAAAAATTTTTAAAATAATTGAATTCTTTTTGGAAAATTTTATTAAAATAGTAGATATTGAAAATAATTGAAATTAGACAAATTTTTGAAAATAATTGAAATTTGGACAAGAATTTTTTTTAGTGTTTTAATCAAAAATTTAAATTAGAAAATTTTTAAATTCGATTGTTTTTAAAATTGCTGATTTTATTTAAAAAACGGTAGTAACAAGTTCGTCGTGCGCTTTAGCGCGCGAATTGTTGCTAGTATTTTTCTAAGGTAAAATTAATTGAATATAAAAAATAAATCCTTATTTGATAAACAGTCAAGTAATCGATTCTCTATTTTATAAAATATAAATGAATGTTCATGTTAATAATAATCAATTACGATTGTATAATAATCAATCATAATTGCTTAATTAATCATTAATATTGTATATAACAATAAATCGTAATTATATAATAATATATCATCTATATAATAATAAATCATTTATATAATACTAAATAATAATTATATAATACTAAATCATTATTACATAATATTAAATCATAATTATCCATACATTAATTAATCACCATTAAACAGATAAGAATAAATAATAATTATATATAATAATAGGTAATAATTATACTTATAATAATAAATAATAATTATATATAATAATAGGTAATAATTATACTTATAATAATAAATAATAATTAATTACGTCTCAATTAAGAGAATTTTTATTTTTACTATTTATTATTCTCATTTTATTTCGTATTTTTTATTTTCTATCATTTTCTTTTGCTTTACTTTTTTATCTCTTTATTTGTTATTTCCTTCTTTATCTTTTTATTATTTATTATTATCAGGGGTATTATTATTTTTATTATTATGATTATTTTTTTTTATGAGGCACATTTTTATTATTATAATTGTTACTATAATTTTTATAATTATGATTATTATTATTTTTAATATTATGATTATTATCATTTTTACTATTATGATTATTATTATAATTGCTGTTATTAATACAACAATGAAAGAAAATTTATTTCATTCAAATAACCGAATACTGATCTATTACCAACTCTCTAAATTTGAATTAGTAAAAATGTTTACAAATTTCAATTAGTGACTGAATTTTTGCTTTTGAATTAGTAAATTTTACTAATAAAAGTACTTTCTACTAATTTTTTTAGTAAAATTTACTATTTCAAAAGCAAAAAGTCAGTCACGAATTCGAATTAGTAAACATTTTTACTAATTGAAATTTAGAGAAAAATAAATATTTACTTCTTTGTTCTAAATTTAAATTAGTAAAAACTACCAAAAAAATTGACTTTTTGCTTTTGATTTTTGAATTAGCAAATTTTACTAATAAATTGGTAAAAATTACTATTTATTAGTAAAACTGATT
The DNA here is from genome assembly GCA_032872505.1 of Leptopilina syphax. Taxonomy (NCBI): domain Eukaryota; kingdom Metazoa; phylum Arthropoda; class Insecta; order Hymenoptera; family Figitidae; genus Leptopilina; species Leptopilina syphax. Next base: position 32,673,691 of record CM065471.1, on the reverse strand, counting down.
TAAAAGTAAAAATTCCTGTCAGTAATTCAAATTAGTAAAGATTGTTAATAATTTAAATTTAGAGAGTTGATTGAATTAATTTCTATTGAAGTCAATTAAATGGTACTTGCTTCAAGTACTAAAATTATTGGTTCAATTATTACAATTTACTTGATTTAAATAAAAATAATTTAATTCATTTATTTATTATTAATATTTATTCGATAATAGACAAGTACTACTTCAATTAAATTTTCTTTTTCAATTGTATTTACTTTTAACTTCCCAAAATAATGAATCTTATTTATTATACGTTAGTATACATAATAATTTTGTACCTTAAAACTATAGTCATTTTGATATTTAAATTTCTAATTTAATTAAAAATTTAAAAACTTAATTGAACAAAATGTTTACTATTATTGTTATTTTCTTTTGAATGAAATATTTCGTTTTTCCACAAAGAAATATATTCAATTTGTTCAGAATAAATATTCATATTGAAATAAATATTCATCCTGTCAAACAAAATTAACTGCGACGGGAATATATTTTAATAAAATAATTTTTTTTGAAAGCTCCTTTTTGTTTTGCTTTTTTTTAAACCAACAATCAGAGAATTTTTATACCACTAGAAGTGGTATATATAAAAAAAACAATTTTCATTTATTGATTTATCTAAATTTTTAGGAACACTTTGCATATACAAACAAAAACAGGAAAAAAAAAATTGATGATATTTTTGTTGCGTGTGAAATTAGGCGATGTTAAAGAATAAAGAACGTGGCGCCACCTACGAAAGTGACATTTGTTATTTAAGTTTGTTATTTTAACATTAAATTCGGTGTTAAAGTAACCCTTTTTATTTTCTGAATTAAAAGGAATGAAATAAATATATATTTAGAAAAACTTTTCGATATCAATGAATATATGTTTGTGTGTGTTAGGAAACAACAAATTGAACAATAACAGTATCCTCTTTATATATAGGTATATATTGTCATATCATTGTAGTATAGAAATACAACAACAAAGTACTGAAATAACACTTGTTAGATACTTTTTGTTATAGATAAAAAAATTCACACCAGATTCTAACACTTTATTTTTTTAGGCGAACGATTTTCTCGTGTTTTGACAATGTCCATTTGATTTATATATAGACCTCGATATGTGCGCGTGAACGTTTTACAGTCGTTTGCACACCTGACTAACAAAACTTCACACTCTTTTATTCCATCGAAAAAATCACCCAAAAAAAAAAAAAAAAATACTTTTCATATTTTTAATTTCATTTCCCAAAGTGTGCACGTCTGTAATTTAACTATTTTTTAATAAATTTATATACAAATATTATATAGTATTTCTCTCTCCTATTAAAATACGTAGGGTTTGCACAAAGTGTCGTTGGTATGGGAGATATAAAGCGGTTTAGCGTTAAAGCGTAATCGAGCGTGCACGAAACAGTTATGTCGATTAATATCGTGATTGAGTTCATTCGCTTCAAAAACGATTCTCGTGTTCTCTTGTTGGTGGCTTTTATATATACATATATATGCATATAAAACTATGGAAAAGAGGAAAAAAAAAATAAGTTGCCGTAATGCCTACATTAACTTTCAGTAGTAAACATCGATTTAAGTCAGACGCTAACGAAACTCGCATGCAACTACTAATTACGTTTATTCAACTTTTTACAAATTAAAAGTAATAGATTAAAAACGTGTATTTTCTTTTTAATTAACTTCGATTCATTTCCCCTTGTATTTTTAAGATTGTTGTTATTCTTGCTACTATGAATTATTCCCTATTCAATTTCAATAATTTACTTCCGTTTTATACGACTCACAGTGAAGTGGGATAATAAAATTAATAACAAAACTTTATCACAATTCAAATAGCAGGGCTCAAAACACTCTCTAAATTTGAATTAGTAAAAATGTTTACTACTTTGAATTAATGACTGACTTTTTGCTTCTGAATTGGTAAACTTTACTAATAATTTAGTAGAATTTACTATTTATTAGTGAAATTTACTAATTCGAAAGCAAAAAGTCAGTCACTAATTCAAATTAGTAAACATTTTTACTAATTCAAATTTAGGGAGCAGAGAAAGTATTTTAAAAAAATATGGACTTTACGGATCAAAAATGAATAATTACGGATCATTTATGGAGCAATTACTGATAAAAATATAACTAGTTCGAGTTAAATAAGAGAAAATTTTACTTAAAAATATAAATTAAACTTTTTATAACTATAAAACGTGAGGATATCGATAACTCCTAGTCGAAGACTCGGAGTGATCGATTTCTTCATGTTTTATAATAATTAAAGATGATTCAAGCATTTTTAACTAAAATTCTTCTTTAAATTAAATAAATTTTAATTAGAAAATTCTACTAGAATTCAATTATTTAAATAGTAAATACAAAAAAAATTGATTAAATAATTCAATGTTTCTTGAAATTCAATTCCTATAAAGAATTTTATTAACAAATTTTTAAATAATTTAATTCTTTCGACAGGTTTTAATAAAATTTTTAAGTAATCGCTCTCTTCATGTTTTATAATCATTAAAATTTGATACTATCATTATTTTATATTATAAAAATATTATTACTGTAATTTTTTCAAAATTATTTTCATTTCAATTCAATTGTTCATTTCTAAAATTTTTAACAAAAATTCTCCTCTAAATCAATTATTTTTAATAATTTTTTTAAAAGTTCTTCTTTGAAAATCTTTAAATTCATTTGTTTATAATTCAATTTTACCTAAAATTTCGATTATTCTGACATTCTTCAATTAAGTAAATTAGAAATTAAAAACTTCAAAGAATTAAAAAAAAAATTCCATTAAACTTTTTAAGAAAAATTAATTCTGAATTTCCTTGAAAATCTTGTCAAGAATTTAATTATTTTTATAGATAATAAAATTATTCGCAGGAATTCAACTATTCTCAAAAAATCCGAAGAAAATTCCCCGAAATAATTCAATTATTTTTAAAATTGACAAAATTTATTCGTAAGAATTCAACTATTTTCAAAATTGAATGAATTCTCCGCACAAGAATTACATTATTTTCAAAAATGATAAATTTGTTCGTAAATATTCAATTATTATTTATTTTCAATATTAATTAGTATAATTTCGATTATTCTGACATTCTTCAATTAAATATATATATATATATATATTAGAAAATAAAAAACTTGAAGAATTATAGAAAAATTCAATTAAACTTCTTAAAAAAAAATTAATACTATACAGAATTATTAATTAAAAGTACAGAAAAATTCAAATTTTCAAAAGATTTTAATTTGAAATGTTTTCAAAATCCAATTATTTCTAAAAATTTACGCTATAAATGAAAGCAATAGCTTTCAATATTCAATAATAATCTAAAATTTTAACTGAAATTCATTTTTAAATTAATATTTACTAGAAAAATCCACAAGAATTCAATTATTTAAATACAAAAATAAAAATTTTATTAAATAATTGAATGTTTCTTAAAATTGAATTTTAATAAAGAATTCCATCAACAAATTTTTAAATAATTGAATTCTCTTGACAAATTTTAATAAAATTTTTTTAAATAAGTTCATTTTTCGGAAATATGATTAAAATTTTTAATTAAAAATAATATTTAATTTTTACAAAGAACTTTATAAGAGTTTTTGAAAACAATTGAAATTTTGCCAAGAATTCCATTCAAACTCTTGAAAACAATTGAATACCGGAGAAAAATTTATAAAGATTAAGATTGAAATTTTGACGCGAATTTTTGTAAATTGTTGAACACAATTAAATTTCTGCGGAGAATTATATTAATTTTTGAAAATAATTGAATTTTATTAAAATGTCTTTTTAAATATAAACAATTTTATCAACAAATTTTTAAATAATTGAATTCTTTCGACAAGTTTTAATAAAATTTTTAAGAATAATTACATTTTTCGAGGAATTTAACTAAAATTGTATAAAAAATAATTAAAGAATTATATCCAAAAAAATCCGAAAATTCTTTTCAAAAAAGAATTTTATTATTAATAAAAATAATTGAATCCCTGTAATAAATGTTCTTATTTATGAAAATAATTGAAAATTATTGCCAAGAATATTACTTCTGAAAGTAATTGAATTTTCAAAATTCAATTATTTCTATTAAAATGAATGGCCTTTAAAATTCAATTTTTATTTAAAATTTTAACTGATTATAAATGACATTCAGTGATTGACAACTTTACTTCTGCAATCAGTTATAAAAAAAAAATGTTTGTCAGTGAAGAAGTGACAAATTTTCAGTTCAGCTTCCAAATTAGATATTTTTAATTAATTCCAATCTAGAAGGTAACGATAATGAAACTATTAATAATGTTCTTTTGATGTAACTTATTGATTAAATCTACTTTTTATTTTTCCAACAAATTTTAATTTTAACAATAAAATAAGAATAGTATTTTCATCCACGACAAACTATATAATGGAAAAAATGAATTTCACTTTGGAACATTATTGAGTATTTGGATTAGTTTTTGAGGAAGAAATTCTTGTAGAATTTCAGCTGTTTTGAAAAAGTATGATGCAAGGATAGTATAAACGGTGGTCGAGAGAGAGTAAACAGAGACATAAATCTTCACTTCTCGAGCAGCTAGTATAGTTAATAACACATGCGGTAACCTGAGTGTCTACTATCATAGAATATGTAGAGAATCACAAACCTGGGAACTTCAGGAGACAATAATTTATTGCTATTTATACTTGTCCCACTGCATGCGTGCAAATGTTCTGCAAATGATAATATGTCCCACAGCGTATGTAAAATTAGTTCTACACGCATGTTATTCCCATTTAAAAGATGTTTTCCCAGAAAGAAACTCGTGTAGAACTCGAAATTTTCGAAAGTAGTAAAAAAATTCATTTTCCTTTGCACTGGTAGAGAAAATTTTACATTTACAATTATTATATAAAAATAAACACTGTCTGACTGAAACTGAGTTTTACTACTAAAATGTTACTTCTATTATTTTTTCAAATTTATTTTCAGTAGTAAAATGTAGTTTCAGTAGAGCGTAGGATTTATTTTTCGTCTGACTTAATCTGTATTTTACTACTGAAATTTTTATTTATGCTTTTTAAAATTTATTTTCAGTGGTAAAACTTAGATTCAGTCAGACATCGTTTATACCTTTTGTCTGACGGAAACTGTGTTTTACTACTAAAATTTTCCTTTTATTGTTTAAAATATTATTTTCAGTAGGAAAAGGCAGATTCAGTCAGACTTAGTTTTTACCTTACGTCTGACCGAAACAGCCTTTTACTACTGAAATTTTACTTATAATTTTTAAATTTTATTTTCAGTGGTAAAATTATGATTCAGTCAGACATCGTTAATACCTTTTGTCTGACTGAAACTGTGTTTTTCTACTTAAATTTTACTTTTATTACTTAAAATATATTTTCAGTAGTAAAAGGCTGATTTAGTCAGACGTAGTTTTTACTTTTCGTCTGACCGTAACAGTGTCTTTTACTACTGTAATTTTACTTATAATTTTTGAAATTTATTTTCAGTTGTAAAACTTAGATTCAGAAAGACATTGTTTATACCTTTCGTCTGACTGAAACTAGGTTCAACTACTGAAATTTTACTTTTATTGCTAAAAATTTATTTTCAGTAGTATCATACAAATTGAGTCAGACGTAGTTTTTTCCTTTCGTCTGACTAAAACTGTGTTTGACTACTAAAATTTTACTTTTATTGCCTAAAATATATTTTCAGTAGTAAAAGGCAGATTCAGTCAGACGTAGTTTTGACTTTTCGTCTGACCGAAACATTCTTTTACTACTTAAATTTTACTTATACTTTTTAAATTCAGTGGTAAAACTTAGATTTAGTCAGACGTAGTTTTTTCCTTTCGTCTGACTAAAACTGTGTTTGACTACTGAAATTTTACTTATAATTTTTAAATTTTATTTTCAGTGGTAAAATTAAGATTCAGTCAGACATCGTTAATACCTTTTGTCTGACTGAAACTGTTTTACTACTAAAATTTTACTTTTATAGCTTAAAATATATTTTCAGCAGTAAAACGTAGATTCAATCAGACGTAGTTTTTACCTTTAGTCTGACTAATACTGTGTTACACTACTGAAATTTTTTTTTCTTCTAAAAAATAATTTTCAGTACTCAAACTTTTGGAAAAAGTAAAAAATTCATTTGAATTTGCTTCTTTGGAGAAATTTTTACCTATTTCGCCCTATTAACCAAAGGGGAATAAAAGAAATAAAGAACTGAAAAAATGAATTAAATTAAAAAAAAATTATAAAGAAATTACTACGAATATAGTCAAATTAGACTAATTGAATTAGTCACAAAAAATTATATTGATTATTTTTTTTATAATTATAAACATATATGAAGAGAAATAAGAAAAGATGAAAATTTTTTATTGAAGTGAAAGGGAAATGATTTTCTTTGATGGAAAGTGTATATATATATATATCTATATGTATATATAGGAGAGTAAATTTTTCATTGAAATAAAAGTGGCTCTCGAAACAAAAGAATGGAAGATCTCCTTGGAGTCTTTTCAGCGTCAAGTTGTCCAAGCGTTAAGGGACACTTAGGGAGAGAAGAAAAGAGAGAAGCTTTTTTTTGGTGTCGCATCCCATGAGATGCCTTCCGAATCGAATACAGATGTCTTTCGTTCAAAATCGAGAACAGCTCAGGGACTATAGCAGCCAGAAGTGAAACCAATTTGCTAGAGCCCTGATTTTCTACTTGTCGCAATTTCAACGAATAGAGAATACACCCGAGGCTTTTATATTAAATTAAATTTTTCCCTTTTTTACCATTAAAAACTAAAAAAAAAAAAAATTTCTCCCCTTATTCTTTATTGTTTTATTTTTATTTCATCTCAGTTGTATTTCTTTCAATTTTCTCTTTATTTTCTTTTTTTTTACTTCCTTTCCCTTCCCTCAACGAATAGTAAATATTTCAACACAAGATTGTATAAAACGATCGTAAAGTTCTTTCTTTCTTTTGGAATTAAATTAAATTTTTAATTCACGTAATTAATGAATTTGAAATTAAATTTAAAATGTGTTGGTAATGAATTAAAAAAATAATTAAATTTCAAACTTTCGTAATTGATAAATTTAAGAAAAAAAAAATTAGAATTTAAAGCTGATTATAATTTTTGAAAGAAAAATTTTCTTTTCTTTTTCCTTTTGAATTAATAAAAATCAATTTAAAAGAATTAAAATTCTTTTCTTTTTTCCATAGAATTTGAAATTGAATTCTTCAAGTTTTTCATTAACTTCGTACTTTTCTTAGACGTCTGTCTAAAACGACAGGAATATCTCCGAACGCGGAAACAAATCAACGAAGATTAAATTCCAAAATGGAAATAGAGAAATGTTGGAAAAAAAATGGTTGTGGATAAAAAATATAAATTATATTTCTGAATTAAAAGCTCTTAAAAAAAATACTGAAGACACGAAAAAAAAAATTGTTTTCCAGTTTAATTCTTAACCAAAATCGTATGGATTTTGAGATACGGTGAATTTTTTTCCGACATTGATTGGTTGAAAAATGGAGAATTTTTAAATAGGTGAGATTTTCACACTTATTTTTAGGGGTTTAAAAATTTGGTCTGAGAATTGTAATTTTTTTTTTTTTTTTTTTTTTTTGTTAAACGGGAGTTGCATACGTGGCAGCATTGCAGAAGCGCAACGACCAGCTGACCTGAATTCGCAACGCGCACGAGATGAAAAGAGAGCAACAAAAGTAACCACACCAACGACTCTCACGAGTCTGAGGATATAAGAGTTGAAAATAGGCCGTTCGCTGGCAGTCGAAACACCATGGCTTTAAAACCATTTATCTGCCCACTTAATCAGAGGAAAGTGAGAAGAAGCGAAAAGTAAGAAAGCAATTCTTCAGTCGGACAGAGAAGAAACAAGAAAGAGACACAGTTTGGAAAAATTATTTTTCTACATACAGAAATAGACAGAAAACGTAGGAAAAAATAAAGGAGAAAATGAAAAGAAGAAGAAGAAGAAGAAAAAGAAAAAATAGAAAAGAAAATTAGAAAACGTAGCAGAGAAAATAAAAGCGAAATAAAAGAAAAGAAAAGAGGAAAAATAGTTAAGAAACTAGACGAGAAACAAGAAATTAAAAATAGGAGAGAGAGTAAAAAAAATGGAGAAAGAAAAAGAAATACTTTTATTTCTCTCGTGCCTGACTAAAATTTTTCTCTACTACTGTCCCAACTATTAGTTACTTCTACTCTTTTTTATTAATTTTCTAGTTCTATATTTTACTACTGACAACAAGTACAAAATAGTATCTGATTTAACACTGTCTGACTGAAACTGAGTTTTACTACTGAATTTTTACTTCTACTTTTTATTTTTTAAATTTATTTTCAGTAGTTAAAGTCAGATTCAGTCAGACGTAGTTTTCACCATTCGTCTGACTGAAACTACAAACTACGTTTTACTACTGAAATTTTACTTCTACTTTTTATTTTTTAAATTTATTTAAGTAGTAAAAGGCAGTTTCAGTCAGACGTAGTTTTCACCATTCGTCTGACTGAAAGTACGTTTTACTACTGAAATTTTATTTTTACCGTCAAAATCTTATTTTCAGTAGTAAAACGTAAATTCAGTCAGACATAGTTTTTACCTTTCGTCTGACTGAAGTTGTGTCTTACTACTTATTATAAATTGTTTAATTACTTATTCTATAATTATAAAAAACCTGCTTTTTACCACTGAAATTTTTTTCCCATAATTGTTAAAATTTATTTTTAGTGATAAAAGACAGATTTAGTCAGACATAGTTTTTACCATTCGTCTGACTTAAACTACGTTTTACTACTGAAATTTTCCTTTTATTGCTTAAAATATATTTTCAGTAGTAAGAGGCAGATTCAGTCAGACGTAGTTTTTACCTTTTGTCTGACCGAAACAGCCTTTTACTACTGAAATTTTACTTAAACTTTTTCAAATTTTATTTTCAGTGGTAAAACTTTGATTTAGTCAGACATAGTTTTTACCTTTTTTACTGACTGAAACTGTGTTTAACTACTGAAAATAATGTATTTTACTACTTATTCTATAATTTAAGGAAAACTTAAACTGCAAAATAAATTCTCGGAACTTTCGTACTACGTCTGATTGATCATCTACTTTACTACTGATTTTCGACAAAAGGAACATTAAATATTGTCTGACTATAACTGACCTATACTACTAGAATTATATTTTGTATTTTGTTCGAGTAAAACAGTGTTAACATAATTATTTAATGAAACGTAATTTTATTTAACTAAACTTTGTCTGACTCAAAACATTTATTTATCAAAAAAATAATTCCAAAGGTTTGAGTTGTTTTCTTTGACTTTTATCACTGACAACTAAATTCTAGATTTTTACAATTTTCGAATGATTATGCAAGAGTTTTAGTACTTATTTTATAATTTAAAAAAACCTTAAAAAGCTTGTCTGACTAAAACACGGTTTTATCACTGAAAAATCGAATCAGACGACATGAATAATTTGATATGACTAAAAATAAAAATAAATTCTCGGAACTTTAATGCTCTGTCTGACTGAATACCTACGTTACTACTGATTTTTCGATTAAAGGAACATTTAATATTGTCTGACTATAATTGACCTATACTACTTAAATTAAATTTTGTTATTTGTTCCAGTAAAACAGTATTTTGTCACCAACAAATGAATCGTTCCTGCATTAAATAATTCAAAGAATAATTTCGAATTTTTAATTTTCTACTGAAAATAGAGTAAAGTATAATTTTAGTAGTAAAACGTATATTTAGTTAGACATAGTGCTGACTTTAGAATGACTTATGCTTATAGTGTTTTACTACTGAAACTATAATATAAGAAAAAAAAGTTAAATTGATTGTCTGACTAGAATATTGCTTTATCACTGGAAAATTAATTCTGAAAACATTTTTATCATTGTTTGACTAAAAATAGAACATACCTTAGAATATTTAAGGCAGGCATTCGTATTGTTTGACTAAAATTGTTATTTTGTTATTGTTATTTTGTTGGTACTAATACTAAACTCTTTTTTACTAATAATTTTAGATTTAAAAAATTAAAAATATTTTGTCTGACTAACAAACTCTTTTACTACTTCAACTTGAATATACTAAAAACGTTATTTCTCTTTGTTTGACCAAAAATAGTTTTACCACTGAGAGTACATTGAAAAAAATACATCTACCAAAAATAACAATTACAAAATTTTTTTTTTATCAAAAATATTTTTACCACTAAAAGTAAATTGAAAAAAAAAACACTCTGTCTGACCAAAACTATTTTGTATCACTATAAAAATTCCAAAAACTTGAATGTCTGACCAAAACTTCTTAAGACTACTAACACCAAATCCTTTCTCATTATAATGAAAACACTGCAACATTTTATTCGTTCTTTGACTCGTTTTTCTACGAATATCAAAATTGAGACAAAAAATGAATCAAAAATGTTGCTTTGCAACAGTTTTGATTCATTTTTGTCTCAATTTGATATCCTTAGAAAATCTCTGTAAATTAAATTCTGAATAAAAAGAATTAAATTATTTTCATTTCGTTTAGAATGTAATTCTTCATTTTTCATTTATTTCCGTAATTTCACTTTAATTAAATATTTTGTCTGACCAAAACTATTCCTCACTATTGAATTATAATTAAACTCCCTTTTTTTGCAACTAAACTCGCATACCTATTTTATTTTTACACTTCACTGTCCAATAGCATTTGACTATAAAGTAGGAAACAAAAATTTAAGTGTGGGAATTCTTTCTGACATGTAACAGTTATATTTACGGCCTAAGCTTTTCAACTTGACGAATATTTGTCTGAAAGAAAACTTTTTCATTTTCCCCTGACGGGAAACGTGGGAAATCCTTAACACATGAAATATGCCACATTCATATATATCTGTGTGTGTGTGTGTGTGAATGCAAGGGAGAAAAACATCAACGTCATTTTCAGAACGTCTCGCATACCATCTACTCTGTGAATTTTGAAACAAACTTTCACGAAAACCCGGTAGGACTTGTTTTTAGAAAAAAAATGTGAAGAAAAAAATTTTTTTTTTGTCAGACACTTCAGGAAGAAGAAGTTTAATTCTCCGTATTGTTGTGACAGGAAGGGTAAATTTAACATTAAAAAAAAAGAACGGAAAAGAGATTTTTTAAAAATAAAATATTTCCTTTAGGACTTGAAATTATGACATTTCGACGAATTAAGTAGTATTTGTCATTTTTATTAAAACGTTCGATTTATCTCTATTATTTTCTATTCGAATATTGAAAAGCTAATTTGACATTTGGTTCGTTAATGAAGACAGGAGATTATTCTGTATTTTAATAATTACTTTAATTATTTTCTAATTATCGTTTATACTCTATTCTTTATTTTTTATAACACTTTAATTATTTAAATGACATCTTAAATGTCATTTACTAAAATGTGAATTTTCTATTTTATAAAAATGAAATTTTTCCCGAAACTCAATAGAGTTAGTAACTTAATAATTAATAAAATAAATAATAAATAAAAAAGATATTAAAAAATAAAATGTAGAATAAAATAGTAAAATTATGCTATCAAAGGAATAATTTTTTTGGCAATTAACAAATAACAGTAATATTAAATAACAAATAATAACAAATAACAGTAATAAAACTCACCGACAAACTCCTGACAGTTAATCGAATGGAATCCAGAATGATAACCTGCAAAAAAAAAGAATAGTGAAATAAGTTTAACAAATAAAATTCTCAATATAAAAAAAAAGACGTTTATATATTGAATAAAACAGAAACTAATAAATTATTCTATACATTTTTGCCTCGATTTCAATTTGCAGAAAGCAAAGACTGTGTTTTTTTAAAGCTTTTCAGACATCAAAGTAACGAATTTTACTTTTGAAACAGAATTTAGATTAAAAATCCGCCTCCCCCCTCCATCACTTCCGTATGCGACCCCTCCCCCCCACGCAAACCGTAAAACGCAAGCTGAATTGAAATATTAAGTAAACTTTGAATATAACCTTCATCTCCTCTGCCAATTCAAATGTCGCACAATCCATATAAAATAATTTGCTCAACAAAAATTTATAAAATGTAAATTTAAAAAAAAAATAGAGTAACTAGGATTTGAATTTGTAAAAGAAACGATATTTTACTTTGAAAGTAAATTAGTGGCAATTCCTCTTGTTTTTTTTTTATTGAAAAAAGGTTGTATTAATTAATATTTAGAGTGTATTTTAATTAAATGTGTAATTTATTAATTTTCTATATTTATGTATAGTTTAATTAATTTGAATTCATTTAGGGGAATATCAAAGTCAATACGATTTCTATATACACAGAGCTTCAATGGAAATAGCGAATTGACTTTGACAACCCTTTATTTTAATTAATTTACTAAAATATAAATTTAAATCCCTTTCATTAATAATTATTTCAACAAAGAGGTTTTTTTGTTGTTGAAAATATTGATATAGTAAAAAAATTTTATTTATTGGCAAATTTTTACGAAATTCTAGGGGAAAAATTATTTTTTATGTAGGTATTTTTATCATTTGCCGTGTAAAAAATATATTGTGAGGTAAAAAAAAAATTAATTTACAATTTTCGGAGATATGCGAATATTCGTAAAATCATGTCACTGTGCATAACATGATAGGATATGTTATTTGTGGGTAATGGCCAGTGAAATTGCGATCATAATGCCAGTAGAATAGTATATATGAACGGTATATATGTATATATAGAAGAGATTGGATAAACCGAGCTCTTTCAATATAAACAGGTTGTTATTTGCAAAATACAACCCTTTTTAGATGCTCCCTTAATAGTTTAATTACATATTTTATCGCCCACAAAACACGCAGTTTATATAGTTTATACAAGAGAGTTTATTAAAATGTATGTATATATATACTTTTAAATTGCGGCGAAATTTGCAAAGAAAATTGAATTATCCGGAAATTTTATAAAAAAAAAAAAAAAAAAAAAAATAGAAAGAGAAAGAGAAAAAGAAAAAGGAATGAAAGTAAAAAGAGACAATAATTTTTATTATAAATATTTTAACGATAAATAAATATATAAATATGTTTATATGATTTAAAATAATTAATAAAGAATGCCTGATTGAAAGTGAAGACATTTATTTATCACTAACAATTCCGATTTGAGTTGTTTTGTCTGACTATAACTGACTTTTATCACTGACAATACTAAATTCTAGAATTTAGATTTTTTAATTTTTCTAGACTTTTGCAATTGTCAAATGATTAAGCGATTGTTTCACTACTTATTCTATAATTTATGGAAAACTTAAGCTACTTGTCTGACTAAAAGACGGTTTTATCACTGTAAAATGGAATCAGACGATGTGAATAATTTTGTATGACTAAAAACTTGTCCTATCCCTGCAAAATAAATTCTCGGAACTTTCATACTATGGCTGATTGAACTACTGATTTTCGACAAAAGGAACGTTAAATATTGTCTGACTATAACTTACCTATACTACTAGAATTACATTTTTGTACTTTGTCTGACTAAAACAGTACACCACTACTGAAGAAAAATGCTCTAACGTTAAACAATTTAAAAAATAATATTAATATTTTTTTAATTTACTACTGAAAATAGAGTGATAGTGCAATTTTAGTAGTAAAACGCATGTTTAGTCAGACATAGTGTGCCACTGTAGAAACTTTTTTAAAAATTTGTTTACTATATCTTGCGAAATATTTAAATTACTACTCAATTTTATTTTAATAAATTTCAATATTGACCGACTAAAACTAATCAAGACTGTAATGAATTTAAGTTTAGTATTTTGTCTGACTAAAACAGCTCTTTATAACTAAATGACGATTATTGCTCTGCTCGAAAAGTATTTTCTGACTAAAACTGGGCACGACTACTAATAAAAAATAATTTCTTATTGAATACTACAAAAAAAAAAATTTGTCTGACTAAAACACCTTTCTATCACTTAAAAAATATTCCCTGACTAAAACTCGTTTTTACTACTAATTCTGAGCTTTAGAGAATTACAAATATTTTGCCTGACTGCAAAAGTGTTTTTCTACTGACGATGGAAAACAAAAATTCGAATATAGTCTTGTCTGACTTAAAATGTATATTACTACTAATATACACATTACTAATAAAAAATACTCTTTCTATTACTAATCTGTACAAAAATATTTAATTAAAAATATTTAATATTCCTAATTTTTGAATTTGAATCCAATTGCTTTGACTGATTAAATCATCCTTTCATCACTAAAAGAAAATTAAGTCTGACTAAAACTCGTTATTACTACTAACTCTGAACTTTAGAGAATAAAAAATATTTGGTCTGACTATAGAAGCGTTTTACTACTGACATTTCAAAAATAAAATTTCTTAATTTCACCGTCTGTGGGAAAATATTTTTAACAATGAGAATTAAATGACAAAAATCGAAATAATTCCCTGTCTGACTAAAACTGTCTTTTATCACTATAAAAATAAAAAAAAATTCGAATTTCTAGTAATTTTTCTGACAAAAACAGCATTTTGTCACTGACAAAAGAATTCTACTTGCTAGAAAAATATTTTGCCTGACCTTTTTGAATTTTTATTTTTCTTAAAAACGAGCTTAAAAATTGGTAGATGTTAAAATCCATACGTCATTTTGTAGAAAATATGTTTTTAAATCCACAAAAAAATTTTCAAATAAAAAAATTGATTTTCATAATTTTTATAGCATTTTTTTTTTTAAAATCTGTTTTTAAACTAAAAATGCTAAAAAATATAATTATTCTTCATTTTTTTAAAATCAAAAATTCATTTGTTAATTTTTCTAACTAATTTCAAATTATAATTTTTATATCCAATAAATAAAAATACAAAAAACATTTGGATAAAATTGTGATCTGAAATTAGTAAGAAAAATAAAGGAATAAAATTTCATTTAAAAAAATGAATAATAATTGTATTTTTTAAGCATTTTTAGCCTAAAAACAGATTTTTTTTTAAAAAAAAAAATGCTATAAAAATTATGAAAATCAATTTTTTTATTTGAAAATTTTATTTGTGGATTCAAAAACATATTTTCGACAAAATTACGTATGGTTTTTAAAATCCACTAATTTTTAAGAAAAATAAAAATTCAAAAAGGGTCAAAATATTTTCTGACTGATTTTATTTTATGGCCATTGAATTCGTGACAAAAAAATTAGTTTAAAAATAATTTTGTCAAATATTTAAATTATTTCTTTAATATAGTTAAAAATATAGGTGTACCCTCCCCCCTTAAAAGACGTTACTAGTCTTTAATATTCTTTGACTAAAACTATTATTTACTACTTAAATTTCCTTTAAATTAACATGTCTGACTATAGCTGTCTTTTATCACTATAAATCACTATAAATCGAAAAAATCGCCTGTCTGACTATAGCTGTTTTTTATCACTGTAAAAATTAAAAAATTTTTGAACTTTTAGTAATTTTTCTGACAAAAGCAGCTTTTTATCACTAACGAATGAATTCAACTAGCTAGAAAAAAATAGTGTCTGACTAAAACTTTACATGACTACTAGAAAAGTGTATTCTTATAATTAGTTCATAGAAAAATGTTCCGAAAGTTTAAATAAAAAATTGAAATTCTTTGTCTGACTAAATCCTTTTTATCACTTAAAGAAAATCGAGTCTAACTAAAAAATGGTTTTTACTACTAATTAAGAGTTTCTAAGAATTCCAAATTATTCGTCTGACTACAGAAATATTTTACTACTGACATTTGAATAATAAAAATGTCATTCCTTTTTGTCTGACTAAATATATATTTACCACTACTTGGAAATTAAAAAAAAATTTATTATTTTTTACTATTTTCTCTCTAAAATCGTAAACTACTGAATTCAAATTGTTTGACAAATGTTTTGTCTGACTAAAACTGAATTTCATCACTGAAAAGTAAATTGTCTTTGCTCGAGAAATGTCTGACTAAAATCTCACAACACTACTGATTTCTGTTTATTTTAACCTTATTCCTATTTATCAAAAAATATAAAAATATAAAAATATAAAAAAAAATAAAAATATAAAATAAAAAAATATAAAAATAGTGAAGAAAAATTAAAATATATAGAAAAAAAAGAAAATTGTAACTTTTAGAAAAAGAAATATTTAGCTACTTAAAAAAATGTAAATAAAAAATAAAGAATGACCTGAAAGTGGATTTAGAAATTCAATCATAGATTTCTATGAACAAAAAAAAATGTTAATTTGTTTTCTCTACTAAATTGACTATTGGGAAAATTTTCATGAAACTCATCTCTGAAACGTGATGAGTGGTCAAATGACACGTTTTATTGAACACGAAGATATTTCTCGATTGAATATGACAAATATACATATATATATTATATACATATATATACGAGAATCAGCTATGTACAGATAGAAGGAGACGAATGTAAAATTGCTTTAAAGTGAAAAGTAACCACCTGGTAACAGTTTGCTCGAGTAATTGAACTGGATGAAAACGAGCTTTCGATGGGATTGAACGCCAAGTCAGCAAATTCCAATAACCAATGGCAAGTTATTAAAACTCAAACCCTACCAAATATCACGTACTGCCAACCAAAAAATAAAATCCTTTTGCAAATAATAATAATAGAAATAAAGGAAAGAACATTTGTCTACATTTTGATTGTTATTTTCAAATATATATAAAAATTGATAGCATTGTAAGATTTTCTTTCTGTTTTGTTTTTATTTTCCTGAACTGAAAACTAAAATTAGAAAAAATAAATTTATTGTAAAAAATTTATTAAAAAATTTATTAAAAAATTTAATTTTTTTAATTTAGTTTTTAGTTTAGGAAAATAAAAACTTTAGTCAAACTAAACATTAAATTTGAATTCAGTAGTTTTTTAAAGACATTTTTTTTTTAGACAGAAAATAGTAAAAAATACTAAATTTTTAAATACATTTTTTTTTATTTGAAAAAACTAAAAATAATAACAAGAAATCTATCAAAAACTAAAAATTAATAAAATTTTAGACAGAAAATAGTTCTTTCGTTGAACGTTCAAAACTTTGGAAACATAATTTTTCGATAAATAGTTTGACACTTTTATTATTTTGAAAAGTGTCATTTTAAATTATTTATTTTCAAAAAGTTATAGAAATTTTTTGAAACAGTAAAAATTATTTTATTGTCCAAAAATCCTAAAGTACGTTTTGATTTTTGTCCACAAAGAAAATAGTACAAAAAATACATTTTAAACTTTTCGATTTTTTTCCTAGAAAGTGAATTTCGAAAAAAAAATTGTTTTTATTACGATAAAAACAATTTTTTTTCGAAATTCACTTTTTCTCTGTAAACTTAAGTTAAGAGAAATTTTTTAAAACTTTGAAATTTTTCCAATAAACTTTAGCCAAGATTTTTTCCCAACTTTGTTGCAATGAAAAATATTTACGCTTTCTTTCCCTCTACGAAATTTACTTTTTCTTTTTCACCATTTTTTCTTTTTGTTAAAAAAATAACTGCAAAAGGTTTTTCTTCTTTTTTCTAATTTATAACAAAGGAAAAATTATTCTTTATATTGAAACACTATTTTTACCCTGTAAGACAAATATTTGAATATCAAGATTGAAAATTTCGTTCGAGAATTTAAAATAACTTGAAATATTGAAAAAAAAACTTGAAAAAAAACAAAACAGAAAAAATTTACCAAAGTTCACAACTTTTTTAGAAGAGAAAATTTTTATTCCTTTTTTCCCAAGCAATAAATTTTTATCAATTTTTTATTAATTTTTCCCCCCTAATAAACTGTTAATAAAAGAGGAATAAATTTGTGCGAAAAATATTTTTCCAACAAACTTTTGCTGCTGAAACTTTTACGCAAAAAATATTAAAAAAAAAAAAACAATTGGAAAAATTACATTAAAAATTTTTTTAATTTTAAAGAATTATAAAAATTTTGAAAAATTATAAAAAAAATTTAATTTAAACAATAATAATTACTCTTTTATATAAACATATATCAAAAAGGATTTTTTGAGATCGAAAATATTTTACTCAAGTCGCATATATTTTTATATTTATAAATTATTCATGACGCATCTCAGTTTTAGACGTATAGAAAAATAAGACATTATAAGAGAGGAAGGTGGATAAAAAAAAGAAAAAACTTCAAAAAAAAATTTTTTCTCTTCTTGCCTTTATTATTTGGTTTCACTTCTAAGAAGTGAATGAAGTTCATTAAATTTTGATAATAACGAGATAACGCCCGCAAAGAGGTCCAAAGAAATATAAAATGATAAGCCAAGGTGAAAAATTTCATACACGAATAATTTACAAGGATAAATTTTTCACTACTAGAGAAAAAGGCTCCTAGAGATTGTAAATATTTAAAAAAAAATTTCCTTTCACGTTTCAAGCAAAGACAGGAAATTTTTTTTTCAGAAATTTCTTTTTAAAGAGAGAATAAATACAACGAATAAAGAGGAAGAAAAATATTAATATAAGTTTATATTATATTACTACTTAAATAAATAAATATTATTTAATATTATTTATTATTATTTATTTATTATATTTATTACTATATTTTTAAAAAACAAATAAAAAAATTATTATTAATAATTAAATTGGTACAAATTTTTACTAATTTAAATTTAAAGAGAGCATTTGAAGTAAATATTACTTAATTGACCTTAAATAAAAATTAAATAAAAATTATTTAATTCAAATAAATATTAAATTGAATCAATAAATTTTAACAATAAATTTTTTCAAACTAATTAATGTTAATATTAATCATTTAATAATATTAAAAAATAAAAATATTAGTATGAAAATATAAAATTAGATTATTTTCGGAACAGAAAACTTGCAGGTAAATTACTTAAGCTATTAAAAAAAATTCATAATTAAAAAATATTTGTTGTTAAAAAAAAGAAATTCGAAATTTTTCTCTCCTTTTTTTGAGAAAAGTATTTTAAAGACACTAGAGAGAGACAGAGAGAAAAGAAACAGAATAGAGTTTAGTGTTTTTTTTTCTTTTATAACTGGAGCATAAATTTTGATCATTTTTCAAAGCGGGAATAAATTTCGAAATTCGTTAAAATTTTAAAATGAATGAAAACTGAAAACTTTTCTTCAACTCGTAATTTTTTGATATTATAATTATAAGCATTAAAATTACCAACACGTGCTGCAGACAAAATTGATTAATCAAAAGAAACTCGAGATTTTAGTTCTTTTTTTGCTCATTATAAAGAAAACTTTTGTGAAAATTAACTTTAACTTTTCTTCTCTCACTAGTGACAAATTGAATGCTCTGTTCATTAAATGTTATACAATAGAGAAAAAAAGATTTTCTTTTGTTAATTTGAAATTAAAGGCAAATAATAAATTTTATAATATAAAATTTTGATTTCGTGAATTATTGCGACACATATTTTCTGAGTTAAATATAGTAAGGAAATTCTCTCCTAATATTTGAATTTATGATGGAATTATATATTTCCTCTGAAAATTGAATTAATTCTCAATGAAAATCGCAAAGAGAGAATGTGTTTGAAAACTGTATAAAGTGGAATTTACTAATCGCATTTGTTACTTTTTGATAAATTACTGCTACTCTGATTTTAGTATTTGTAATAATTAGTACAATAATTAATTATAATAATTCCCTCTCTTATTTTTTACATATTACAAGAAAACATTTATCAATTTTTTATTTTTTAAATAATATTCAAAAAAAATTTATTTTTTATTTTCATTTATTAATAAATATTTTTGTAAATAAATAAATTAATTAATAGTAGACTTTTTTTACTTTTATATTAGTAAATTTTAATCAGAAAGTCACTAAATAGTAAAACATTTTTTATATTTAATTTTTTCAATTTTGTTAAATTTAAAAAAAAATGTTTAATTCCTATTACTTTTTTTAAATTGATTAATTTTTAATAACAAAAATTTCAGTAATTTATTCGTACATTTCTTAATTAATTTTTAATACTGGAAAAAATGTCTTCCTTGTGGATAAATTTTTTTTAATTAATTAATTTAATGGTAAAAAATATTTTTATAAATTTATTATTATTTTTAACAGTAATTTTGAAGAGTAAATGAATAAATAATTTTAAACTAAAAATTATTCACTTTCAAATAAAATACGGACTAAAGGAATTTTTACATTTAATTTCCAAATCGCACGATAATTAAATTTTCAAGAACAATATTCTCGTCGTCAGAATTCTTTTTTGTTTCATTTAATCATTACTTCACTGCTCTCGAATTCCTCGGTAATTAATTATTAGAATGTTTATTAAATTCTCAATATATAGAAGCTGTGAAACTAAAATAATTTTCATTTTAATAATTAAAATTTAATTTTGTACTTATAAGTAATTATTTTTCATTAATTTTGTTATGCAATCGAAATTTAATATATTATTATATATACAATAGGGGAAAAGACAATTAATCAAAAATATTTTCTCTATGAGGAAACAATATATAATGAAGGGAAAAAAAGAATTCATTTTACAGACAATTAATTTTTCGATTTTTTTTTTTTTTGTAAAACTCTTCGTATAATATAATTGTCTCTGACACTTTATTACTTGACATATTTTAAAGTTTAATTGCATCTTTCAGTTTTGGATTCATAATAAATTGATGCAAGCTGAATTAAACATTTAAAAAGGACTAGGAAGTTACGATCCCGGTTTGAATATTTATTAGATCGCCTATCCTGGAAACTGTCGGCTCTAAGAAGTAAGGTTACATCAAACATGCAAACAGTCGCACTATAAACTATATATAACAATCTATATATATTATACCAGCCGCAGTTATTCATAAAAATTGAAAATTGAATTTTTTTATTACATAAATTTATTAAAATTAAATTTAAAAAATTATAAAATTTATAAATTTTAATAATAATAATTTATTTATTTATTTCAATATAAACGGGACTTACCCTTATTTTTTTCTAAAGATTTTTTTTTTAAATATTAACTTTAAAATTTCTACTGAGATATTAATTTCCAAAAAGAACCTGACAACATTCTTTGTCGAAAAAATGTTTTAAACTTTTTTAATCATTAACGGAAGAGATTAAAAAACTGAAAGCAGATTGTCAAGTGGTACCGGAAGAAAGATAGATTAAAAAAAAGTAAAAGAATTTTCATAAAATATGAAATATTTTGCATTTTTCATTCTTTCCAGGAGATAATTGTGATTAAAAATTCCTTCGACTTTGGTTGTAGAAAAGAAAAATTAAAAAGTTTAGAAAAATTAAGGGGAGTGTAAAGAAATTAATAAGTTAAAAAATTAGAATACAATAATTAGAGTGTTAAAAAGAAATTAAAAAGTGTAAAAAAATTAGTTGTAAATTAAGAAAAATAAGTAGTAAAAAAAATTAGGAGTGTAAAAAAATAATTAGAGTGTAATTAAAAAGAATTAAATACCGAGTAATAAAAATTGAAGACTAAAAAAATTAGAGCGTAAAATTTAGAAGTAAAAAATTAAATTTTACATTAAAAAAGGTTAAATAGTAAAAAAATAGTGTAAATTAAAAAAAATAAATGGTAAAAAATGTAAATAGTAAAATAGTAACAAAAATTATACTGTAAATTAAGAAAAATTAAGTAGTAACAAAAATTGAAGAGTAGAATTAAAGAGTTAAAAAAATTAGAAAGGAAAGAAATTAAATAGTAAAAAAATATTTTAAATCAAGAATAATAAAAATTAAAAAAAATTAAAGAGTGTAAAAACTAGAGTACAAAAATTAGAGTGTAAAAAATGTGAAATAGTAAAAAAAAAATTAGAGTGTAATTTTTTTTATTAAGAAATTTGTATTTTTATTTTTATTTTTATTTTTATTAATAAAAATAAACTAAAATAGTAATAAAAATTGAAGATTAAAAAAATTTAGAGCGTAAAAAAATTATATTTTAATTGAAAAAATATTAAATAGTAAAAATAATAGTGTAAATTAAGAAGAATAAATAGTAAAAAAATTTGGGAGTGTAAAAAAAGTAAAATAGTCAAAAAATAGAGTGTAAATTTAGAAAAAATTAAATAGTAAAAAAAATTCAAGAGTAGAATTAAAGAGTTAAAAAAATTAGAGTAAAAAAAAATTAAATAGTAGAAAAACAGTCGAAATAAAGAAAAATAAAATTTTTTTTAATTAAGGAATGTAAAAACTAGAGTACAAAAATTAGAGTGTAAATAAAGTAAAATAGTAAAAAAAATTAAAGTGTAAATTAATAAATTATATTTTAAATTAAAAAATAATAAATAGTAAAAAAATAGTGTAAATTAAGAAGAATAAATAGTAAAAAAATGTAGGAATGTAAAAAAAGTAAAATAGTTAAAAAAATAGTGTAAATTAGGAAAAAATTAAATAGTAAAAAAATTGAAAAGTAAAAAAAAATTAAATAGTAAAAAAAATAGTGTAAATAAAAAAAATAAATAGTAAAAAAAATTAAGGAGTGTAAAAACTAGAGGACAAAAATTAGAGTGTAAAAAAGTAAAATAGTAAAAAAAAGAGTGTAAATTAAGAAAAATAAAATAAAATTGTAATAAAAATGGAAGACTAAAAAAATTTAGAGCGTAAAAAAATTATATTTTAAATTTAAAAAATATTAAAAAGTAAAAAAAAGTGTAAATTAGGAAGAACAATAAAGTAAAAAAATTGAGTGTAAAAAAGTAAAATAGTCAAAAAATAGAGTGTAAATTAAAAAAAAAATTAAATAGTAAAAAAAATTGAAAAGTAAAAAAAAATTAAAGAGTGTAAAAAAAATTAGGGTGTAAAAGAATGAAATAGTAAACAAAATTGTGTAAATTAAGAAATAAAATAGTAAAAAAAATTAACGAGTGTGAAAAATTAATGTCTAAAATTTAGAGTGTAAAAAATTAAAAGTTAAAGAAAATTACAAATGTAAAAATATTATATAATTAAAAAAAATTAAATAGTAAAATAAAGTAAATAATGTAAAAAAAATTAAAGAGATGAAAAAAATTAAAGAAAATGCAAAAAAAAATTCCCAGTCAAGGTAAAATTGAAATGAAGAAAAAATTTCTTTTTTTAATAAATAATTTGTATAGAGGGAAAAAAAATGTAATGATCACAAACAACATTTATGCGCCGCAACGCTCTTTTTATAATATAATCTCTTTCATATAGAAAAAGTTTTTAAACAAGATGATCGTAATTAGCTCTCTGGAAGAAAAACACTATTAGCACAACACACACCCCCTTAAAAAAGAAAAGCCGGAAGTATAAATAGAGTTAATTTTTCATAATGAAGGATCGCAATGAGAATCTTTTAACTTCCTTCTTAGGAAACTTTTCAAGATTTATAAAAAATTCAGGGAGTAAAAAGAAAATTATAAATACCGTCTATTATACTCTGTAACTTCTTTTACACTTGCACTCATTTTTTTCTTGAATATATATAACTTTTGAAAAATTAATTTTTGCAAGGAAGAAAATAATATTTTAAGATTAGAGAAAAATGTTGTCAACTTATTTTCTCTTACTGTCTTTTACTATTTTTTCTATTCTATTTTCATATTATTTAGTTTATTTTTCTAATTTTATTTACTTTCGTTTATCTTTTTTTGTCTTTCTAATATTCATTTATTTTTCTGTTTTCATTTATTTTTCTATTCTTATTTATTTTTCTATTTTCATTTATTTTTGTATTTTCATTTATTTTTCTATTTTCATTTACTTTTTTATTTTCATTTATTTTTTTCCATTGTAATTATAAATCATAATCTTAAGAATTTCATTTACTTTTTTATTTTCATTTATTTTTTCCATTGTAATTATAAATCATAATCTTAAGAATTTATAATTATAAAAAAATTACAAAAATTTACTGTTGCAAAAATCATAAAAACTAAGAAAAAATATAAAGTAAATATAAAATTAGGTATAAAAAAAATATTATGAAAAATTCCTAATTCTAAAAATTCATATAATTATAATTAATTTGAAAAATTTATTAAAAATAATTAATATACCTAAATCAGCTATTAATAATAATAAAAGGATCAAATTCTTCATTTATTGGTCCATATACTTTTAATGAAGAATTTGATCCTTTTAGTAGTGAGAAAAATAAGAAGGAAAAAAAAATTGAAGAGTTCAAATTGAAAGAGCTTCTTACTTTCTTAGCGTGGTAAACAATTTAATGGCATTGATAAATAAGCTCTTGGTTATTTTTTTTTTTTATTTTTTCTCTCGTTTTTTCAGCCAATGAAATCTAATATTTCTCACTGTGGGGTTAATTGATTTAATGATAACCATAGTCACTAATATAATGCGTCATGTGACACCCGTGAAGAAAGATGAGATTGCGAGATTACTTTAGTTAATTAGGTTTACGGTTAATCATCGAACAACAATATCTGGGCAATTATCTGGTCAAATAATTGAACAGCGAGGCGAATATATATATGTATAGAATGATTTGTCTCGCGAGACTTGTTCAACACAAACAAATTCACTGTCATTGTTCAATACATATTTACATGTATGCGCACATATGACACTGATTTTCTATATTTTGCATGTTCTTTTCCCAAATGGAAAATTTTTTCTCGAATATAAAAACAAAACTGAAAAAAATTATTTGATTCAAATAATTTTTATAAAAATAAAAATGGTACACTGAAAATCAAAAAATATTTTTGAATTAAATATTACAATTTTGATTCAATAAAAATTACGTTTAGTTCAATTATAAAATATGTTTAATTCAAAATAGTTTTTCTGTTGGCTACTTATTTTTGGATTAAAAACTTAGGTTTTTAAAAATTTTAATAATTTACATTCTTGTGAAATTAGGTAAATTTTTTTAATATACATTTAATTACTTATTAAAAATAATAAATTTATAGATGAATTTTAGTTAAAAACAATTAAAAATTGAATTTTGGAGAAGTTGCAAATCATTTCAGAAATTCAATTATGTTCAAAAATTCGAAAAAAATTCTAGTCAAAATTTCAATTATTTTCAAAAATAAAATGCATTTTCCTCATTTCAATTATTTTTAATATCTACTACTTTAATAAAATTTTACAAAAAAATTCAATTATTTAAACAAAATTTTAATAAAAAAATCACAGGAATTCAATTACAAGTTTTTCAAAAATTACTTCGCACCAATTCAATTATTTTTTATTTCTTAATTTTCAATACAATTTTTCTTAAGAATTTAATTATTTTTACAAATAACAACTTTTTTATGAAAATTTATTTATTTTAAAAAATTTTGCTAAATTGATTTATAAATTTGAAAAATTATAATAAAATTGATCATAGAATACAATTATTTTCGTAAAATATAACATTCTTCCTAGGAATCCAATTATTGTCAAAAATTTTAGTAAAAATCTTCAAAACAATTCAATTATTTTCGTAAAAAATAAAATTCTTCCTAGACATTCAATTATTTAAGAAATTTTAATAAAATTCTTCCCAAAAATTCAATTCTTTTCAAAAATATAATTTTTTACAGGAATTCAATTATTGAAAAAAAATTCAATAACATTCTTCGTCAGATTTCAATTATTTTCAATTTTTTAATGAAATTTCTCGATAGAATTTAATTATTTTCAAAAAGTTTTTAAAAATACTAAAAAATTCAATTATTTAAAAAAATTTTAATAAAATTCTTCACAAGAAATTAATTATTTTCATAAATAATAATATTTTTCTCCGGAATTCAATTATTTCCACAAATAAAATTCTTCACAGAAATTCATTTCTTTAAAAAACTTTTTGATAAAATTCGTTGCAAGAATTAAATTATTTTCATAAATAACAAAACTTATCGCAGAATTTCAATTATTTTTTGTACAATTTTAAATGAAATGATTGAAAATTGCACTTATTCGTAAAATTTTTTTTTAAATTCGCCAAAAGAATTCAATTATTTTAAAAAATTTTGATAAAATTCTTCATAAAAATTCAATTTTAAGAAACATTCAATTATTTAATAAATTATTCATTTTTGTATTTAAATAATTGAATTCTCGAAAAAAAATTTCTAACTTCCTACTACTTTTTTAAATTAAAATTAGCAATATTAAAAATAATAGAATTTAAAAATTTTCTAATTTAAATTTTTGTTGAAAACACTAAAAAAAAAATTCAATTATGGAGAAATTACAAATAATTGCAGAAATTCAATTATTTTCAAAAAAAAAAAAAAAAATTAAAATCCATCTTATAAAATTCAACTATGTTAAGGGCATTTGAACCATGATGACGTCACAGCCTTAAAACACATGCTTTGCAGAACCTATGACGTCATAATGGTTCAAATGCCCTTAAAAATTTAAAAAAAAAATTCTGATAAAAATCCCAATTATCTTTATATATAAATAACAAAATTCTTCTTCAAAGTTCAATTATTTTCATAAATGTCTAAAAAATTCTTGTCCTAATTTCAATTATTTTCAAAAAATAAAATGAATTTTTCTGTTTTCAATGATTTTTAATATCTACTATTTTAATAAAATTTCCCAAAAAGAATTCAATTTTTAAAAAAAAAATTTTATTAAAATTGTATGCAAACATTAAATTATTTTCATAAATAATAAAAATTTCACAGGAATTCAATTATTTTCATAAAAAATAATTTAAACTTCTAGAAAATAATAATTGAATTAAAATTATGAAAATAATTTTCATGAAGTTACAGTAACAATATTTTTATGATATAAAATAATGATTTTATCTCTCAGTCATCGTTAATTATTAGAAAACATGAAGAAATCGATCACTCCGAGTCTTCGACTCGGAGTAATCGATATCTTCATGTTTTACAACAATACTTTTGTAAGTTGTTTAATTTAAAAAAGATTTTATTTTGAAATTTTTGAATGTCTGAATTTCTGTGGAAAATCCTGTTCCAAAAATAAGATTAAAAATAGGAATTGTGCAAATATTTTTCTTCTTTTTCTAAAACAAAATAATAATTTTATTAAAAAAATTGTGATTCATAAACAAAAATAATGCAAAATAAATAAATTTTCTAAAAAAAATAAATAAATTTTCTAAAAAAAATAAATAAATTTTCTAAAAAAATAAATAAATCACAGTTGTTTAACAATTTTCTAATTTTGTTTAGAAGTAAAGAACAAAAATCTGCATAATTTCAATTTGACAAAACATAATGTTTAACAAAATTTTAGTCTTTTAATGAAAAGAAGTGAAAAAAAATTCTGATGATTTCTATTTGTCATTGAAATTTTGAATTAATTATAAAATAAAAATAATTATAACATAATAATACAATATACAATCTATCTAAAGATAATAAAAAACAAAAACATAAACAAAAGACAACTTAAGAGTGTGAGGGACAGAAAAATTGAATGAATGAAAGAACATTTAAATTATTATAGTTAATAATTAATAATTAATAATCAATAATTGTGAAAATAATAATAATAATGATAATAATAAGAAAACTATTAATAACTATAACAACGATGAAAATTGCAAAAATAATAACGAAGTGTTAATTTTTGAAATGTAATTATTTTAACGTATTTAGAAACACAACGTTTGATCTATTTTTAAATAAAAAGTATACTTTTGTATTGAGTACAATGGTACATGGTAACAATCGAAATCAGTTTCCTCTTCTTAAATTCCTTTCTCTCTTTCTCACTCTCGTCATTTATTTTCGCAAGAACAATACACGATGGGGTTGAAAACTTTCAATTAATTGCAATTTCAAAGGAACAAGAGACTATTTGTACTCTTGTTACTTTTGTGCGTGTTAAAAAGGAAAGTATATAAATTCTATTTTAAAGTTTCGAGTCGCGCATTATTCCACTTTTCTGAAATAATACCATTAACGGATTAAACACTAAATTAATTTAACGTTTGCCAACAAGGCAAAGAAGGTTTGGCATTACTTTGCAAAAAGCATTTTCACAAGAAGATTTAGAAAACAAAGAGGGGGAAGAAATTAGGATTGCTAATGTGTCTTTTGGAAGGAGAAGAAGAAAGAGAGAGAGAGAGAGAGAGAGAGAAAAAAAAAAGGAGTGCGAAGAACAGCGAGAAAAAAAGAGAGAGAGAAAAAATACAGAGATAGAGAGGGGGTAGGAAGATAAAAGAAGAGGGGAAAAGTGACAGAGAGACAGAAAAAAGAAAAGAAAAGGAGAGAAAAAGAGAAAAAAAGAAAAAGAGAAAAAAGGAGAGTAAGAGAGAGAAAAAGAGAGAAAAAGAGAGAAAAAGAGAGAAAAAGAGAGAAAGAAGGAGAGAGAGCGAAGGAATCTTGCAGTTAAAAGGCAAAGAGTAAAGTGAAGCGACTGTGTTGGGAAAAGAAGGTTGGAAAACTCGGCGAGATGGAAAGTGGAGAACGTCAATTTTATTACCCTCGCGACCTGCTTTATGCAATTACCCAACATCACCAACTCACCATGAAAACCATAATCTACCGTGACACGTTTTAAACCCCCTTGACTCGTTCTTCCACTCGTGTCAAAAGACAAGCCACAATTTAACTAACGACACAGAGAATTTATCCCCGGCTTTCCGCACAAAGTTTAAGGCCAATTATTTATTCCTTCCATCAAAAAAGAAAATATTTATATTTGCATACTAGATTCCCGAAAGAAATTAATTTTATTAATACATTGTTTTTTTCTCCGAAAACAAAAAAAATACCAACTTCCAAAAAGGCATGAAATTAATTTTAATTAATGTTTTTTCTTCATTGAAAAAAAATTTGTAGATTCTAAATAAAGGAGAAATTAATTTTATTTAAACAAACTCTCTGGAAATAATAAACTTTACTCTACGAAAATAGTAAAATTTATTCTTTCGAAAAAAGTAAAAATTTCACAGGGTTGCCACGGGTCAGGGAATTCAGGGAAAAGTCAGGGATTTTTATTAAAAATACTGGAAATAATTAATTATTTAGAATTCATAAAAAAAATTCCGAATTTAAATTCTTAAATGTTTCAAAATAAATTAAATTATTGGAAGTTACAAATTTTTGGAGAAATTCAATTATATTTTCAAAAGTAATAAAATTCTTTGCAGAAATTCAATTATATATGTTCAAAAATTTAAAAAAATTTTCTCTTCAAAATTTCAATTATCTTTAGAAATAATTAAATTCTTCTCTGAAATATTCAATTATTTTCAAAAATTTTAATAAAATTCTTGGCAAAATTTCAATTATTTTCAAAAAATTTTCCTCAATTCAATGATTTTGAATATTTACTATTTCAATAAATTTTGCTAAAAGAATTTAATTATTTAAAAAAAAATTTTAATACAATTCTACGCAAACATTTAATTATTTTCATAAATAATAAAAATTTCACAGGAATTCAATTATTTATAAATTTCTTTACAATAATTCAATTATTATTTTCATAAATAATGAAATTCTTTTTGGCAATTCAATAATTTTTATAAATAAAACTCATCGCAGAATTTCCATTATTTTTAATAAAATTCAATTATTTAAAAATGTGTTGCTAAAATTTTTTATGAGAATTCGTTTTTGAGAAATATTCCATTATTCTAGGAATTATTTATATTTGTATTTAAAATTTTAAATAATTGAATTCTCGCAGAATTTTATAATAAAAATTGACCTCAAAATGAATTGCAGGCAAAATTTTAAAAAAGAATTTGGAAAATTCAATTATTTTCAAACGTAATAAAATTTTTCACAAAAATTCAATTTTATTTTAAAACTTTTAAAAATTCTCGTCAAAAATTCAAGTATATTTATAAATAACAAAATTCTTTCTCGAAATTCAATTATTTTTAAAATTTTGAATAAAATTCTTGACAGAATTTCATTTATTTTCAATTAATTTTTCTTAATTCAATGATTTTCAATATTTATTATTTAAATAAATTTATCCGAATAAATTCAATTGTCTACTTAAAAATAATTTTTATTTTAAAATTTTTTTTATAAATTTCCTCGCAATAATTCAATTATTTTCATAAATAATAACATTTTTTACAAGGATTCAATTATTTTCAAAAATAATAATTAAAGCTATAATTTACTTACTTTCATAAATAATAAAACTCATCACAGACTTTCAATTATTTTTGATACAATTTTAATTGAATTTTCCGAAAAATTCAGTTATTCTTAAAAATTGTATTAAAATTCGTCATAAGAATTCAATATATTGTAAAAAATTTTGATGTAATTTGTTTATTAAAATTTAATCATTATTTTCAATGCATTCTTAATTGGATTTCTTGAAAGAATTTTATTATTTTCAAATATTTTAATAAAATTCTTCGTAAAAATTCAATTATTTCCAATATCCAATATTTCAAAAAAATTTTCCAAAAGAATTCAATTAGGATTTAAAAAGAGATTTTTTTAAATAAAATTCGTCACGATAATTCAATTATTTTCATGAATAATAAAATATTTTACAGGGATTCAATTATTTTTATAAATAATAAATTTCTTTTTATAGGAATTCAACTATTTTTATAAATTTTTAAGAAAGGATAATAAAAATCATCGAATAATTTCATATATTTTTTTGGTAAAATTTTAACCGAATTCCTTAAAAAATGTAATTATTCTTAAAAATTTTATTAAAATTTGTCCAAAGAATACAATTATTTTAAAATTTGTTAATATAATTCATTATGAGAATTTAACTTTAAGAAATATTCAATTATTCAATAAATTATTTATTTTTCTATTTAAATAATTGAATTCTCGTAGAATTTTCTAATACAAATTGATTTAAAAATGAATTTCAATTAAAATTTTAAATAATAATTGAATATTAAAATCATTAAAAGTATTATAGCGTGAATTGTTAGAAATAATTGAACCTTTAAAAATCTGAATTTTTCATAATTCTAACTAAAAATTCTGTAGAATAAATTCTTTTTAGAAATTTAATTAATTTTATAAATAATAAAACTCTTTGAAGAATTTAAAATTAGTTTTAATACAATTTTAATCAAATTCCTCGAAAAATGTAAATATTCTTAAAAATTTCATTAAAATTCGTCTAAGGAATTTAATTATTTTAAAATTTGTTGATAAACATCTTTATGAGAATTCAATTTTAAGGAACATTCAATTATTCAATAAATTATTTACTTTTTGTATTTAAATAATTAAATTCTCGTTGAAATTTCTAATAAAAAATTGATTTAAAAATGAATTTCAGTTAAAATTTTACATAATAATTGAATTTTAAAAGCATATATCTGGAATTTTTAGAAATAATTGAATTTTGAAAGGGTTTCAAATTAAAATCTTTGAAAAACTGAATTTTCCATACTTTTAAGTATGGAAATAATTTTTTTTAAAAAAGTTTAATTGAATTTTATGGAAATTATTTGAAGATTCTATTTTCTAATATATGTTAAATTGAAAAATTTGCGAACAATAGAAATTTTGTAAAATTGAATCAAATGAATAATTGAAAATTCTCAAAGAATTTTTTGAAAAATTATTAAACATATTTAACATATTTAGAAAAGAATTTCAGTTAAAAATTCTAGAAAATAATAATTTAATTGAAATGATCTTCAATTTTTTATAATAATATTTTTATAAGTTGTTGAATTTCAAAAAGGTTTGAATTTGTATTTTTTGAAGAATTTTAATTCCTATGTAAAAATACTAATGATTCCATTACTGAAATCCATAAACAATAATTTAAAGTTTACTGTATAAGTTCGGTAAAATTTTCATTATTCATTTTCGTCCGTATGCGAAAACTAACTGAAAGGGTTTAATTAGGATGAAAATGTGCGCGCGGGATACAATCAAGTCTCTAAAGCCCGAACGTATTTGTGGCAATATGCATATATATATACAAATAACCTCACCTTGTCAGCGTGAGCTATTTAATTTATTAGGGAGTCACAGGAAGTTTGCTAATACATGCGGGAAATATAAGACGTCCACAATTTCCTATCGTATATTCCACCTACCCAATTTATTCCACTTTTGATATACATACGAAAACAGAATATATTAATTACACTCTATACACAAAAAATTAAATAAAAAAAAAATATTTTTCCCCAAATTTTGTTTTCAATAACTTTTTTTTCAATTTTGTATTTCTTTTTTTTTTGTTCCTTTTTTTTTTTTGTTTCGCCTCTCAAATGAAGTGCATGTGGGATTACAAAGCAATATCTCGTCACGTGAAGAATTCTATGTCGAGTTGGCAATAGCGATACTAATCCTCAATGAAAATGGCACGTGACGTTTTAACTGAAGTACCAGAGAATCCTGGTTCGAGGAACAATAAGAGTTGAAGAGAAAAAAAAGTCCTTTCCCCTTTCGAAGTTTTTTAAAAGTAAAGATGAACTTTTCTTTTTTTTTTGATAAGAGAGAGAGAAAGAGAAAACTCTATCGGAATTTTCTAACCCAAGCGGAATATAAAAATGTTAGAAAGGAAAGAAGTAGAAGAAGAAAAAAGAAAGAGGCCTTTTGTTCAGCTTCCTATTTCCAAGAATTACTCTTCTCTCTAATTTCTTCTTTTTATTCGACCACTTTTTTTTTTATTCCCCCTTCACTTCATGCTTCAATGAAAATTGATATTTCCATGATAAATGGAAATTTATGCGAACAATTAGAAGACCGTGTCGACATCCAGGCAAAAATTGATCGATGAGAACAAATATTATTAACTTGAAGTATCATTAGCATTTTTTTTTCCTTTTCTCAAAATACGTAAATAAGTCTTTCCTTTTTTAATAATAATAATAATAAAAATAGTAATTTTATTATTTTTTAGTGATTTCTTACTAATTATTAGTTATTTTTCCAAATATTTAGTCTTTTTTAATTCTTAGCTATTTTTTAGAAATTGGACAACTTTTGCTAATTCTTAGTTATTTTTTACAAACACCAGATCATTTTAGCTAATTGTTAGTCATTTTTTACTAACTAGATAATTTTTTCTAATTATTAGTTATTTTTTATCAAAAAATAGAGGATTTTGAGAAAAGTAGGTGTAAGACCACAAAAATACGTTTTTTGGAAATTTACCCCCACTTTTCTCATTATTCGGAAGTGCTATGTAATTTTGCGACTCAGGATCGTGTTCAGAAGACAAAAATGCATAAGAAATGACTCCCATATTAATAATAACAAAAAAAAATTTTTATGAGATTTTTACCCCCCCCTTTTTTTAAAATTCTTTATTTTTTATTTTCGTCTTGCGTGAATGGATCTTAAAAGACGCGCTTTTAGTTTTGATTTAGGATCTCATACATATTTCTAGCACACTTAATTAAAAAGAAAAGAAATATTTAGAAAACCCCACAAAAATACATTTTTTGTGGTCTTTACCCCCACTTTTCTCATTATTCGAAAGTTCTATGTAATTTTGTGACTCAGGATCGTGTTCAGAGTATAAAAATACATAACAAACGACTCCCATATCAAAAATAACGAAAAATTTTTTTTTTGAAATCCTTAACCCCACTTTTTTCAAAATTCTTTATTTTTTCTTTTGGTCTTGCGTGAATATTTCTTAAAATACGCGCTTTTAGTTTTGATTTAACATCTCATAGAAGTCTTTAACACATTTGATTGAAGAGAAAAGAAATATTTAGAAAACCCCACAAAAATACGTTTTTTTTGGGTCTTTACCCCCACTTTTCTCAAAATTTGGACGTGTTAGGAAATTTTGGAATTTTAAAGCGTGCTCAGAGAACAAAAATACGCACTGAAAACGACTCCGATATCAAAAATAAGGAAAAAACAAATTTTTTTTGAGATCTTTACCCTCACTTTTTTCAAAATTCTTATTTTTTCTTTTAGTCTTGCACACATGGGTCTTAAATTGCGCGTTTTTAGTTTTGATTGAAGATTTCATAGAAGTCCTGAACAAATTTAGTTAAAGAGAAAAACATTATTTTGAAAACCCCCCTAAAATACGTTTTTTGGGGGGTTTTTACCCCCACTTTTCTTCAAATTTTGAAGTGATGGAAATATTTGGAATTCAATAGATTTAACTAACGCAGCAGATAAAAATACATTTGAAATCACTTCCATATAAAAAATAAAAAAGTCGAATTTTGCAGACTTAGATATTTTTTTTCTAATTATTATTTTTTTTACTAAAAATTATATATTTATTGCAAAATTATTAGTTATTTTTTTACTAATAATTAAATATTTCTTGAAAATTATTAGTTATTTTTGACAAATAATTAAATATTTCTTAATAATTATTAGTCTTTTTCTTTAACTAAAAATTAGATAGTTCCTGTTAATTATCTTATTTTATTATTTACTAGTAATTTTTTATTGCTTTTGAATTAGCAAATTTTACTAATAAATTAATAGAAATTACTATTTATAAGTAAAATTTACTTTTTGCTTTTGCATTAGTAAATTTTACTAGTAAATTAGTAGAAATTACTATTTATAAGTAAAATTTACTTCTTGCTTTTAGAACAGTAAGTTTTGATATATAAATTAGTAGAAATTACTATTTATAAGTAAAATTTACTAATCCAAAAGTAAAAAGTCGGCAACTAATTCAAATTTAGAGAACTTGAACTTATTGATTCAAATACACTTTATTTGATTTAAATAAAAATTTATTTCATTCAAATAAAAAATAAATATTTATTTAAATCAAATAATTTTTACTTAAGTGAAATAAATAATATTTATTTCAATTTTCAAATGCTTTCTTTAAATTTGAATTAGTGAATAACTTTTTGCCTTTGAATTAATAAATAAATATGTTTCTAATAAATAGTAATTTCTTTTATCTAATTGACTAATTTTAACTGACTAATTTTAATCGACTAATTTAAATTGACTAGTTTTAATCAACTAATTTTAATTAACTCATTTTAATTGATTTATTTTAATTTATTGCATTTAATCTTTTAATTCTAATTGAATAATTCTATTGTCAATCTTCTAAATTTAATTTTCAATTTTTAATTTACTGATTTCAATTTTACTAAATTAAAGTAAAATTTTAATTTACAAAAATTAATTACAATTTTGAATTCTTCGAAGGAGAAAGTCAAACAAGTTTCTCTTCTCTTCTCTCTTTTTACTACCAATTCCAAATATTTTTTAACTATAACTCTAGAAAATAATTTTGGAGAATAATGCAAATAAAAATGTAACATCTATATATAAATATGTAAGTAAATGTGTAAAAATTGCTTTGTGTCCTTCAATTTCTATCGAAACGATTTACCTTCGGCTTTTTTTTTATGACAAGGCCCCTATCCTTTCACGACCTTCTTTGTGTCTCAAGATTGTACGACATTCTTTTGTGTCAGGCGCAATCGTTTCCAATCGATTCGTATTTCAAATCGGACGTAAAACTTGTGTGTCGAGAATAAGCCACAGAGTTTCTGATTCTAAAAAAAAAGAGAGAGAATATAAGAAGATAAAGAAGAAGAAGGAGAAGAAGAAGAAAATGAAGACAAGAGAAATTCACCCCCATTGCAGAAAATAGAAATAAATTTTTATATTTAAACTTGATTTTTCGAAATTATTATATTGAGAAAGAAAAATGTACTTTCAATGTGATGATATTTTTTATTTTACTTTCAAAATCTAAAAAAAGGAAAAAAATATCTAATTCATCGTCTAATTCAAATTATAGTTAAAATTATTTTTAATTTTTTTTTTGCTATTGAGTAGAATTGGAACTAATTAGCATTGAAGTATTTTTAACTAATTAACATCAAATTATTCATCGCTAATTAGCATCAAAGTATTCATCGCTAATTAGCATTGAAGTATTTATACTAATTAGATTTAAACTACTTAGTACTAATTACACAAAAATACACAATACTAACTAATAGTAAAGTACTTAATATTAATTAGCGAAAGCATTTAATACTAATCAGAGAAAGTTCTTAATACTAATTAGAAAAAGTTTTTAGTACTAATTACAGAATGTATTTAATACTCAGAGAAAGAATTTAATACTAATTACAGAAAGTATTTAATATTCATTAAAGGTAAAGTAACTAAATAATAACCTAACACTGCTAATTTTAACTAAAAACAAAAACTATAATTTTTAACAAACAAACTTTTCAGTCTTTTTTTTCATAAAAAATCCACAAATTTGACTGTTTAATGAGGAAAATCAGTTTTCGTAATTTTAATAATTACACTAAAGAGGGAGTTAGAGGGAGAATGAGAGAGTGTGTGTGAGAGAAGGAATTATCGATTCGAAAGCTTCTCCCCGTGGACCTGCAAATTACTCAAAGTCGTTCTAAAACGTTCGTCTATGTAATCTATGGAGAATATCAAAAGATAATTAGAGGAAGTATGATCGGCGTCTTTAGTGGAAATTCTCAAGTTTCTGAAATGTTGCCAAAACTTTGCATTGCTTCTGCGAAAGGCGAAAAAGGACAAGAAAAATTTTAAATTCACATTTTCAATTCCATTATATGATTTAAAAGTCATGTTTTTATCGTTTCACTGAAATTTTATTATAAAATGTGACAACTCACGAAAAAAAACAAAAATAATAAAATAAAACTTTTCTTTCTTGATTGATCACTAGCATCCAATTTCTTTTCTTCATTACAATGAAAAATATCTCTGTTGAAAAAAAAGGAGAATTTTTTTTTACAATTTTTTTCTCAATGAAATATATTCCTCTGTTCGTTAATTAAATTATATTTTGATAAATTTTTGTCTTGGCTCTCTTTCTTTCTCTCTCAAATTTGACATCTTTTCTCTTCTCTCATAGTATGAAAACAGAATATTTTCTTTATAAAAAAGTCGTTAAAAAATTCCTCTTCTCTCGTTCATCGTTAAAAAATAATTATGTTAATTTTCTGCTAAGCTGATTTAAAGGAATTATAGTGCTTTATTTCTTTATATATATATGAAGACGAATACATTTTACGGTAAAATTATTATTTTACTAATCATTTTTTAATTAAAATGTATGTTAATTTATTTTTAAATATTTTGAATTTTTTTTTCTTATTATATTTTCATTTTTCTTTCGCAAATTATTATTTAAATCTCATAATTTATTGCACATCAGAATATAATTTGGGAAAATTATCTAAGATTATTTATTTTTTAGAATCTTTACATTTCTCATTAATATTAAATAAATAAATAAATAAATATAATTAATTAATTTTAGGAACCTTAATATTACCCTTAATATTAATAATAATAATTATTATTATTATTCTTATTATACTTAATAATGATAATAAAATTTTTTTGGAGGCTTTTTTAATTTATAAAATTGTTTTTTCCAACCGTTTTTTTCAAATATTGATAAAAAAAATTAAGGAAAGACCTTAAAAAAGACCACGAAGAAAATTTTATTATCAATATTTGAAAAAAATCGAACGAATAAAATAATTTAATAAATTATAATATATTTAATAATTTTTAAAATAATTTCTAAAGAATCCCTTATACGTTGAATGATAAATTAATATAATTAGAATAAATAATAATTATAATAATTTCTATATTTATAATAATATTATTATTATTATGAGTGATAATAATAATTTTTTAACCAAAAAAATATTTATTCTTTATTCTAATCAAGTAATTTCAATTTGAACAGAATTTAGTGAAAATTTCCTTATAAAAAAAGATTTTTTATGAAATTAACAATAATCTAAAATTATTAAAGTTAATAGAACGATAATTTAATTTATTTTTTTGTTTCAGATTGAGAGTGAGCAGAGTCAACGATCGGCAAGTCATTTTTTGATTGTAAAAAAATATAGCTACTCGACTGTTATAAAAAGTAATTCCTAAAGAGATAAAATTACCCCATATTTCAGAAATTAAAACTTAAATTTAAAATTTAAAAAAATTTAAATAATTACAATTTATTTAATTTAAAATATAAAAGTTATTTTATTCAAGTTGAATATTTATTTGATTCAAGTTAATATTTATATTTGATAATTAACAAGAAATCGATTATTTTGAATCAAATAGATTTTTGAAATCGTTTGTTTTAAAATTTTTACTTCCGTATTAATTTATTTGGCTTTTCATTTTAAGGATCTCATGTCAGTTTTCCTAGTTTCAAAAAACTATTTTTATTTTACAAAATTAAATTTTAATTACTGTCGAAAAAAATTGTTTCATTCGAAACAATTACTACTATTTGAGAGGAATTTTATTTCAGATTTTTTTCGTATAAGCTTATTGAATATTTATACAGAATTACAATTATAATTAATATTATTCATAATGTATAAATTATCATATATACGAATAACTAATCAATTAAATCATATTTACTATTGATATTTCAATATTTTCAGTCAAATAGTTTTTGTAATTTATTTAAATATTTATCGAAATTTATATTTACTTTTGAATATACATTTAATTTTAAATTTACATTTTTAAATTTACATTTTCAAATTTACATTTTCAAATTTACATTTTTAAATTTACGTTTTCAAATTTACATTTCTTTTAAATATAAAAAAATTACACCCAGAGAAAAGAAACTAGATTTTTTCTTTGTTTCAAATAAATTTTATTTGGTTTAAATAAAATTTCATTTCACTCAAATATATATATTTTTTTATGTCGAATAAAATTTTCGTTTAAAAGAATCAAAAAGTCTAGTTGGTTCTGAGACAAATATACGTTTATTTAACTCAAATAAAATATATTTGGTTTGAATGGTATTTTTCTCTGGGTGTAATTAAAATAAAAATTTGTATGTCCAATAATAATTTAATTTTTTAATTTTTAATATTATTTATCCAAATTTGAAAAACTGTTCAGACTGAAGTTCTACTTAAAAATTTGTGAATACGTTTCTTGACTATTTTTTACTTTACACAGTAAAATATTAATATCAACATTTACTAAAAGTCGAATCTAATCTGGTGGAAAATTTTTCCTACTTCGTTTTTTTTGTCTCTTGTAAATGGAATTATTTTTGCTTTCGAATATTTAAACTCTTCATTTTAATAAGGCATGCTATTAGATTTAATTGTCGCTATCTTATATTATTTTTTTGTACCTATTGTTCTTTTTTTTTTTTTTTTTTGTTATTGTCAGTGTCTGTAAAAGTGGCTTCAGCGAAATTAAAACAGTGGTTAGTGATTTAGTGTCACAATGAAGCTTAAGTGTAAAGGAAAATACTGCAAGTAAGTAATATATTCTTTGTATTATTAATTTTTCTTTTTTACTTTTTCTTATTTTTTTACCTTTTTTTTGTTTTTTCTTTTGTTATTTTTCAACAATTTTATTGATTAGTGAATTTTTTTCTGTTTCAGATTAATTTTCTCCAATACCAAGACGATGTCAACTACAACTCGATTGTTAATTTTATTTTAAGTCGCGAATTGTAATTGAAACGTGAATTTTTGAAAAAACCTCAAATCTGAAAACCGTAATTGAGTCATTTTCCACAACAATAGTTATGTGAAAATGATTCTTACGATTTTCAGAGCAGAGACCATATTTCGAAATTCACAACTCAATATTGTAGATTGTATTTTGTAATTAATTGTACAGACACAAAAAAATGTCATAGATATTTTTTTTCGTGACTCTATTCTTTCTCTTTTTCTTCGTCTCACTTCTCGAGAAATCGAAAAACTACTTTTTTCTAATTTCTTGTCTTCTTTCATGTTTCACGGTACTCGGAAATACTCTAAAGGATCGGAAACTTCTTTTCTAATTTCTTATTCCTTCCTGTTTTCCGAGAAATCGGAAACTTCTGTTTCTCTTTTTCCTTTCATGTTTCACGAATCTCTCCTGAGAAATGGAAACTATTCTTTACTAATTTTCTTTCTTTCTTTCTCTCTTCTACGGGCGTAGGAAAAATAGATTCGGATTCAATTTGTATGTACTTCGGATTAGCGGATAAA
Organism: Leptopilina syphax; assembly: GCA_032872505.1. Taxonomy (NCBI): domain Eukaryota; kingdom Metazoa; phylum Arthropoda; class Insecta; order Hymenoptera; family Figitidae; genus Leptopilina; species Leptopilina syphax. Next base: position 32,633,733 of record CM065471.1, on the reverse strand, counting down.
AATTGTTAACTAAATTAGATAGTTTCGCGAAAATTTCTGATTGTATCGAAATATGTTAGGTTAGGTATGGCGGTATTCGGATATTTTGTCATTTAGTGTTAATTTAGGAGAATTTATTTTCTTTTTATTTTTTTTTTTCGTTTTTTTTTATTTTCGTGCATTAGGCCTTCATTGGGATAGCACGTTAAAAAAAAACGCGTCTTGTGTTCAACCTCCTGGGTGACGCGGAATAGAACACAACTTTTCCACGTTTCTTCGGAAAAGTATTTTCCATTATTCGTTTTGTCAATATTATACCTAGTAAGTTCTAATAATTCTACTATTTTAGATTTTCACTCAAAAAAAAGGTATATTATTTGAGTCAAAGATTACCCAGCGGTCAATAAAGTGTTCATTATTGCCCTAGGACAATACTATGTACTTTCTTCCCTAGGGCAGTAATGTTTACTTTATTGTTCGCTCGCAGGTCAATAAAGTACCCATTATTACCCTAGGAAAATAATGAACACTTTATTCACCTTTCTTCACTCAATTTACTCTTCTTCGTCTTTTTTTCTCTTCTTTCTTCTATTATTAAATTATTAAAGAAAGGAAATTATACAGGCTTGACACAAAAATTTAATTTTGTATTTCCCTGACTTTCCCTTATTTCCAGATAAAATTTTGACTTTTTCCCTGACCCTAAAGAATATTCTGATTCACTCCAAAAATTATTAGATACACAAAAAAAATTTTTCGAATACTTTTATTTACGAATTTTTTTAATTGTAAAATTATTAATATGCCTTTAAATGTTCAATTATTATCTCAAATTTTAACTGAAATTCATTTTTAAATCAATTTGTTATTAATAAGTTCTACGAGGATTTAATTATTTCAATACAAAAATAAATAATTTATTCAATAATTAAATGTTTCTTAAAATTTCATTCTCATAAAGAATTTTATCAACAAATTTTTAAATAATTGAATTCTTTTGGATAAATTTATTAAAAATAGTAGACATTAAAAATCATTGAATTGAGAAAATTTTTGAAAATAATTGAAATTTTACCAAGAAATTTATAAAAATTTTTTTAAAAAATTAATTTTTGAAGAAGAATTTTATTACTTTTGAAAATAATTAAATTTTCAAAGTTCAATTATTTCTAAAAATTCAAGCTGTAATGCTTTTAATATTAAATTATTATCTCAAATTTTAACTGAAATTCATTTTTAAATCAATTTTTATTAATTTTCAAAGAATTTTAATACAATTTTAAAGAATATATTTACATTTTTCGACGAATGAGATTTTTTTAAAAATAATAAAAATAATTTTAAGTTCTTTGATGAGTTTTACTATTTATAAAATTAATTGAATTTCTAAAAAGATTTTTATTTATGAAAATAATTAAATCCCTAAAAAGAATTGTATTATTTATGAAAACAATTAAATCTTTGTAAAAAATTTTACTACATACGAAAATAAAAAAAAATTGTGTAGAATTTAATTAAAAATTTTTTAAATAATTGAATTCTTTTGGAAAAGTTTATTAAAATAGTAGATATTAAAATTCATTGAATTCAGAAATTTTTTGAAAATAATTGAAACTTTACCAAGAAATTTATTAACATTTTTGAAAATAATTAAATTTAGATAAAGAATTCTATTACTTTTGAAAATAATTGAATTTTTAAAATTCAATTATTTCTAAAAATTCAGGCAGTAATGCTTTTAATATTCAATTATTATCTCAAATTTTAATTGAAATTCATTTTTAAATCAGTTTTTATTAATTTTCGATGAATTTTAATAAAATTTTTAAGAATATTTACATTTTTCGAGAAATTAGATTATAATTGTATTAAAAATAATTGAAATTCTGCGCTGAGTTTTATTATTTATGAAAATAATTGAATTATTCCGAAGAAATTTATAAAAAAAATTGTAAATAATTAAATTTCTGTGTAATTTTTATTATTTATGAAAATAATTGAATTATTCCAAAGAAATTTATAAAAAAAAAATTGTAAATAATTGGATTCTTGTGTAATTTTTATTATTTATGAAAATAATTAAATGTTTGCGTAGAATTTTGTCAAAATACTTTTTAAATAATTTAATTATTTTCGAAAATTTTAGTAAAATAGTAGATCCTATTAAAAATCATTTAATTGAGGAAAATTTTTGGAAATAATTGTAATTTTGCCAAGAATTATATTGAAATTTTTGAAAATAATAAATTGAATTTCGGAGAAGATTTTTATTTTTTTTTTTTAGAGTTAATTGACCTTTTGACTAGAATTTTCAAGAAATTTTGAAATTAGAATATAATTTTAAATTATAAAATTATATTTAAATAAATTCATTATTTTTAATAATTACTTAGTTTTTTAAAAAATTCAACTAATTTCAGAAGAATTTGAATTATTAAAATTTTTCGAAAATCCAAGTTCCTTAAAATTTCTAATTTATTTAATTTAAATTTAATTGTTATTTAAATTACATTTAAAATTAAAATTTTATAAGAATTAAAATTCTAAAAATTAAATTTTTCCCAGTACTTTTAATAAAGATCCCTGACTTTTCTCTGATTTTCCTAAATTCCCTATCTTATATTATCTTTTTTCGGAAGGATTTTTTTTCCATATATTTTTATCCGATAGGAAAAAAATATTCAAATTTAATAACGATGATGAGAAATTAGAAAATTATTCTTCTGGGAGATGAAAATTTTTCGCGACCACCTTGAAAACATCAATTTTTGTCCAGTGAATCAAGAAAATTGGTTTGAAAGGGTTAAAACTTAATTCTCATCGGGAGCCTTAATTCCGGTTTGCTTTTGCATAAAAGCACTCAATTTCTCATTGGGTGAGACGTTCTTGGAATTGTTAAGCAGGCTGTTAGCGCAATACTGAGCCCAGATGTACTGCATCAAAACAATGGACCAAAGAGACAAAGCAGAGTTGACACCATTTCAAGGCTGTGCTTCTGATTTCAATTAAATGAATTCCCCCCACCATTATTATCATGATGACAATAATAATAATAATAATTATTATTATTATTATCGTCATCGATCATTATTACGATCAAGAGCAATTATTGCTCTATACACTCCATCAGTCGATATTTCTTTCTCTAAAATTTATTGAAAATCAATAAAGAAAAAAATTCTCCTGACATTAAATGTTCATTTTGCACTCAAAACAATTTTTTTTCTTTCTTTTCCTTATTTGAAATTAGCAAGAAAATATTAATATTAAATTAATTATTATTAGTATTAAATATTACTTTTACTATCAGAAATTTTTTAGTTATTTCATTATTTTCAATTTAATAAATTTAAATTTAATGTTGCCAAAAAAACAGATTTATAATTTTGTTAAATATTTAAAAATTTAAAATAATAATAATATAAAAACTTTTTCTAGAAAAATGGAAATTTATTTCACCCACTTTGATTGAGGGAAAAGAATATTTATTATAGAACATTTTTCCTGCTTCTATTTTGTATTAAAAAAACGATGTTAAAATTAATATGCGATTAGGATTTTATCTAACTCGATAAAAAGAAAAGTTTTGAAATATTTTATCTACTTGAAAGTTTTCCTCTTATCCCTCACACTTTTTATATATAGTCTCTCATAATAGACAAAATTATGAAATTTCTTAAACGAAACTACAACTTTTGACATAAATTATAAAAAAAAATGTTCCACGTGTTTTACATAAATTTAGAAATTTTATATAACGTTAATTTTTGTTATCTTTAAAAGTTTTAATATACAGTAATTAATAATTATTACAATTTTGTGTTATTACAGGATAATTCATATAATTTAAAAACAAGGACAATAAAATAATAATATAATAATAATTACTACAGTAAAATGTTTATAATATTATAATAATTTATTACTATAGTAAAATGTTTATAATAATAAAAGCAATAATAATAATAATGCTGCTCTACCGCTAAAAAATACAAAATGATAAAGAAATTAATCCGTAACAACAATTCGAGCGCGACTGACTTCTCTCTCACTTTTTTAAATAAAATTAGCAATTTTAAAAATAATAGAACGTAAAAATTTTTAATTCGAATTTTTTTTTATAAAAATAATATTTGAATTGGAATTAAAATTATGTTCAAAATTTACAAAAAAAAGTCTTGACAAAACCCAATTATTATCTTTATAAATAAAAAAATTCTTCAACAAAAATCAATTATTTTAAAAAATTTTAATAAAATTCTTGTCAAAATTTCAATTATTTTCAAAAATTGTCCTGATTTTAATAATAATTTCTACTATTATAATAAAATTACCCAAAAGAATTCAATTATTTAAAAACAATTTTAATAAAATTGTACGCAAACATTTAATTATTTTCGTAAATAATAAGAATTTCACAGGAATTCAAATATTTACAAATTTTTTACAAGTTTCTTCTCAATAATTCAATTATTTTCAAAAATAATCAAACTCATGGCAGAATTTCAATTTTATTTTTAATACAATTTTAATCGATTTTCTCGAAAAATGTAAATATTCTTTAAAATTGTATTAAAATTCTTCTAAATTTAATAAAAATTGATTTCAAAATGAATTTCAGTTAAAATTTTAGATAATTGAATATTAAAAGCATTACACCCTGAATTTTTAGAAATAATTGAATTTTAAAAGTTCAATTATTTTCAAAAGTAATAAAATTCTTCTAAATTCAATTATTTTTAAAAATAAAAAAAACTCATGGCAGAATTATAATTATTTTTAATACAATTTTAATCGAGGTCCTTGAAAAATGCAGCTACTACAAAATTATATTAAAATTCGTCAAAAGAATTCAATTATTTAAAAATTTGTTAATAAAATTCTTTAGAAGAATTAAATTTTAAGAAACATTCAATTATTCTAATAAATAATTTACTTTTGTATTTAAATAATTGAATTCTTGTAGAATTTTCTGTAATAAAAATTGATTTGAAAATGAATTTTACTTTAAATTCTAGATAATAATAAAATATGAAAATAATTTTTAAGAAGTTACAGTAACAATATTTTTTTAATTTATAAAATTAATGATTTTAACACTTAAAATTTTTAACATGATTAAATTATTTTTTAACACTACATAAAATTCTTCGCAGAAATTCAATGATTTTCAAAAATAATAAATTTTTTTAGTAGAAATTCAATTTATTTTTAAAAATTTCATAAAATTCTTTGCAGAAATTCAATGATTTTCAAAAATAATCAATTTTTTCAGTAGAAATTCAATTATTTTTAAAAATTTCATAAAATTCTTTGCAAAAATTCAATTATTTTCAAAAATAACAAATTTTTCAATTATTTTCAAAACTTTCAAATAAAGTTTGTGCAAAGAATTCAATTGTCTTTCCATAAATAACAGAATTCTTCCTAAAAATTCAATTCTTTTAAAAAATCAACATTTTTAGTTGAAATTCAATTATTTTTTTTTAAATTTTCTGAAAAATTCTTTGCAGAAATTCAATGATTTTCAAAAATAATACATTTTTTCAGTAGAAATTCAATTATTTTTAAAAATTTCATAAAATTCTTTGCAGAAATTCAATTATTTTCAAAAATAACAAATTTTTCAATTATTTTCAAAACTTTCAAATAAAGTTTATGCAAAGAATTCAATTATCTTTCAATGAATAACAGAATTCTTCCTAAAAATTCAATTCTTTTAAAAAATCAACATTTTTAGTTGAAATTCAATTATTTTTTTAACTTTTCTTACAAATCTTCACAGAAATTCAATTATTTTTAAAAATTTTAATAAACTTCTTTGAATTCTAGTAGAATTTCCCAATAAAAATTGATTTAAAAATGGATTTCAGTTAAAATTTTAGATTATATAATTGAATAGTAAAAGCATTATAGCCTGAATTTCGAGCAATAATTTTATTTTGAAAAGTTTTCAAATTAAAATTTAAGGAAAATTTGAATTTTTCATACATTTAATCAACAATTTTGGAGAATTCATTTTTTTTAAGTTTAATTGACTTTTATTAAAATTATTTGAATGTTTTATTTTCAACAATATATTTAATTGAAGAATTTCCAAATAATCGAAATTTTACATAAATTTGTAATATAAAGAAGTGGATTTAAAAATTGTCAAATAGAACTTTTTCGATAATTATTAAAATTTAGAGAAGAATTTTGATTAAAAATTGTAAAAAATAATAATTGAATTGACATGATGAAAATAATTTTGAAGAAGTTGCTGTAACAATATTCTTATATAATGTAAAGTAATGATTTTATCACACTGTTAATATAATTTTTTCCTTTATTTTCTAAAAAATCAAGAAGTTTCAATGTTATTTTCAATTAAATTTTCTAATTGACAAATATAATTTATAAACATTTTTTTTCCTTTATTTAAAAAAAAGACTTTGAATTTTATTAAAATAATTGTAATTAAGAAATAGAATTGATGCAAATCAATTGAAATTATGAAAATGAAATTGAATTATGAAAATTGAGAAGTTTTTAAAAAAATTATTAAGAAACGGGAATATAATAAAAACATTTATTAAAAATTTTTAATTTTTATTTAATAAAAAACATTATTATGATTATTATTATAGTTACTATTATTATTATTGTTTTTTTTTTGTTTTTTTAATTAATACGGTCAAAAAACAAAAATCACAAATATTATTATTGTTGTTGCTATTACTATCGTTATTGGCATTATTATAGAAATAATAATTTAATTAACTAAATAGAAATAATATAATAATTTTCCTTTCAACAGATGCTCGAGAAGGGTATACATAATTTGCCTTTCAAATTGCTTTTTATAATCCAATTGCAATTTGAAAGGGGGAAAATTTTTCCTCAACACAAACTGGTACGTAAAGAAAATCTTAATTTAGATACTTTTCATTATTCTTTTAATCTTAAGAAAAATGCATGAAACTGTGCGCGTAACAAATTATATTTAAAATGAATATTTCAAAATGTATTTTATTTTATGAAAAATAAAATGAAATTAGAAATTTTTTGTACATCTTGTAAAAAATTTTGGAACTTCAACCACCTTGACAATATCCAGTTTCCCATCCAACTTGTTGATAACAAAATCCCGAACAACAAATGCCCATACTTCCGTCACTCTTGCATACGTGACCGTGATGATTGCACAATGCCCATGAAGAGGGAATTATTACCATAATTGTTGCAATTAGCATCATTAATAAACCAAATGATTTAAATCCGGACATTTTTTGTTCTTTTTGCGATATCTAAAAATTTTATATATTTTTATGAAATAATATTAGAAATTAGAAATTATTAACATTAGAACCTATTAACATTAGAAATGAATGACCCTTAATGATTAAAATTGGAAATTTTAGGAAAATTGAAAATTTTTTGGAAAATCGAAAATTTTTTGGAAAATTGAAGGTACCTATGAGAAAAATGTTTGTTACTTACTTTAGAAATTGAATCAAGCAATAGAAGAGGATAATTAAAGTAAATTACGAATTGTAACTTGCATTTATATTGTGAAAATGACGCAATTTCACTCGTTATCTTTTATACAAATTTTTTTTTTTTGTAAAAAAGAAAAAAACTTGTTGTATTTTCCTCCTTCTTATTATTCAATGTGATTAAGTTAAATATAACTTTAGAGGAAAATAAATTTGTACCTCAGAAATAATGTGCTTTTTTTAACTATAGATATTTTATTTTCACAACCTGAAATATTGGATGATAACAATTAACAATATTTGTATCTATTGATGTTTGTAAAAATAAGCATTTTTATCTTGTAAAATATTACAAATCTCAAGTTTTACATTTTTAGTAAAAAAAAAAAAAAACATTTTATAAATATAGTCTAGTTAAAGTGTATCCGATTCGCCCAAAAAAGAAAATTAGATTTCTGGTAATATTTTTTTGCTATTAACTTAAATTGAGTACACAATTTGCCTTGGGCCTTCCTGGCTGTTGATAACAGTAGAATCCGGGACAACAAGGACCCATGGATCCATTGGGCAAACATACGTGTCCAGCTGGAAGGCATTGTTGTGCCTCGACAGTTGGACCAAATAATAGGCAAATTATTCCCATAAGCATAATTAATTCGATTCTTTTTAAAGACCACATTTTCTGTCAAAGAAAATATTTTCGATTGAATTCATCCAGGGAAATATTTTATTTCAACCAAATATAATTTATTTGACTTAAATAAAAATAAATTTGTCTCAGGGGTGCGATTTTGTAATTTTACTTTGAGTTTCTATTCGATTTTGACTTAAACATTGACTTTTTGACTTTAACTTTGACTTTCGATTCGATTTTGACTTTGAAGCTGACTTTGATTTTGACTTTGAAGTTGACTTTGATTTTGAATTTGATTTTGACTTTGATTTTGACTTTGAAGTTGACTTTGATTTTGAATTTGATTTTGACTTTGATTTTGACTTTGAAGTTGACTTTGATTTTGATTTTGACTTTGATTTTGACTTTGATTTTGATTTTGACTTTGATTTTGATTTTGACTTTGATTTTGACTTTGATTTTGACTTCTTGACTTTAACTTTGACTTTCGATCTGATTTTGACTTTAAAAGCCAATATGGAAGTCGAAGTAAAATTTAATTAGTTTTTAGTTTAAATAAAATTTTTCTCTGATTGTAAGTTTTGTTTTTTCATTGTAATTGAATTTTAGGGATGAGTAAATAAACGCTCACCTTTTTTGGTATATATAATAAATGTGTCTTTGTGTTATTGCTGTTATTATTAATTTTATTATTACTTTTTTTCTTGTTATTGTTGTTAGTCATATTAAAGAAGCGTTAGGGGGAAAGTATCAACTGTATGAACTTAAAATCAAAGGCTTGTTTTATATTCAGGTGATATCGCATATTACATATTATTTTTCATTTATTATTATTTTGTTTCCATAAATACACTGTTTTTATTCTGAATTTATTTACTTTCTTTTTTCAATTATTATTTCAAGTGATTATGGTTAAAAATATTTTCTTTTTAATTTTCAAAAGACGAACATCTCTAATTTTGATTTCAGCCAAGAGACCGCAAGGAATATTTGTCTCAATGTCAGACAGTAGTTCAAGTAAAAATTTTATTTTGTTCAAATAAATTATATTTGACTTCATAATTAAAAAAATTATTTGATTAAATAAATATTATTGTTTTGGTACTAATGTTCTACTAATCTATTTATTTAATTCAAATAAATATTTGTTTGATAATTTTGACATATAATCGTTTATTTGAATCAAATAAATTTTTATTCAGCGTAAAAAACAGAAAATGAAATAGAATACAGAAAAATAAAAATTGTTCAATAGAATAAAAGAAATCAAAAGGAAAATAGAATAGAGAAAATAAAAACATTAATATTGCATAATTTTAAATGTTTATTGAATATTTTCAAAAAAGAAATTCTCAGCTTAAATTTTAAAATGTTTCCGGAGGTTTACAGTAGCCATGTGGCCATCCTTCTTCTTGATAACAATAACTTTTAGGACAACAGGGATCAATATTGTCAATAATTTTGCATTCACTCGCAAGTCGAAGACATGCCATTGAAGTTGAAGCGAACAACAAAATAATTACTATTCCAAACATTATTCCCATTATTTTTAATAAACCAGTCATTTCGTTGTGTTTAGCTGCAAAAAAATTAACATAGTAAAATTTAAATAAATAAATATTGGGTAATAAATAAAAAAAAATAAAAAGAAATACAAGTAAATACAAATAAATAATAAATAATAAATAATAAATAATAAATAATAAATAATAAATAATAAATAATAAATAATAAATAATAAATAATAAATAATAAATAATAAATAATAAATAATAAATAATAAATAATAAATAATAAATAATAAAATACAAATAAATAAAATTTAATATAAAAACGATAGAGGAAATTTTTTTTTTACTTATTTATTACAAAAACATTCATTTTAATAATTAATTGATTATTTAAAACAATTATTTATTTTGACCTAGTAGATAAAAATGTGGAAAAAAATGTTTATTTACCATTATAGAAGAAAAAAAAAACACTTTCTCTTAAAGAAAAGCAAAATTTACTCTTATTTTTTAAATGAAAAATGAGAATGAGCAAAATTTTATCACGATTATCTATTTATATCTGAGACAAATTAAGTAATTAACCCAAATCTTTTCTAATCTGTTGATTAAATATGTTTCCATATTGAATAAATTATATTCTCTTTTCTTCATTTTTCTTCTAAATCATTGTCAATCTTATTCACTATGAATTTACTTTTTTACATTAAAATTATTTATTTAATTATTTACTTCAAAAATTTTTTTAAAAAATTCTATTTCATTAAGGGCATTTGAACCATGATGACGTCACAGATTTAAAACTAATGCTTTGCACAAACTGTGACGTCATCAAGGTTCAAATCCCCTTAAAAAAATTTGATTTTACATTAAATAAATATTATTTAGTTTATTCCTTAAATACCTAATTCCAATTGTAGCAAATTTTCATTTCTACTAAAATTTATTTATTATTTTTTTATTTATTGAGTATATATAATAAAAATATTTACTTGAGTAAATAATAATTATTAATTCTAGTTGTAATAATATAGTTAGTATAATAATTTTCTTTTACATACATGATTTTTGGGATAATGAAATTAATGTCGTTTACAATAGCCACGTGTCCATCCTGGTTCTTGGTAACAAAAATATCCAGGACAACAGAAGCGTCTTACATCGCCACCAATGCATGTACTTCCGGTTGAAATGCATGCCATTGCAGTCGGAGAATTCATGACAATTAATATCACAAAAATCATTAAAAATCCGATTGTTTTTAAAGCGAACATATTTATAAATAGTAACAGACAAAAAATTAATCCTCAAGAATCACTAAAAGAAACGGAGGAAAAATTTAATTTGACAAATTTTTAGCATCATATTTAATTTTTTTTAGTTTTAATAGAATGACATATAAATTATTTGATATTTGGGTTAATTACTCAATATTTCAGATGATTCGTTAATATTTTGGATAATTAGGTGATATTTTAGTTGATTTATTGATATCTCTGTTAATTAGTTCAGATATTAGTAAATTAGTTAAATAGATAACAAAGGTAAAAGTTTGATAAATTATTTAATATTTTAGTTATTTAGTAAAAATTTTATTTAATTAGTCAGTATTTTGGTTTATTAGATAATAATTTAGTTAATGAGTTAAAATCATAGTTGATTGGAGAATAATTTTGTTAATTAATTAATAATAATAAAGTACATGTTCCGGTAACTTTTATATATAATTTTCCTTTTCAAATATTTTCAATTTTTAAATCATCGAATTGTTACAAAGAATTTTATGAAAAAATTTGATAATAATTGAATTCCTTGAAAATTATTAAATTATTATTACATTAAAATTTTTTAAAGTCCTAATTCTTTTGAAGAATTTTTTGAATTTTTTTTTACTAATGGAGTTTCTTTAATAATTTTAATTGAAAATTTTGAAAGCAACTGAATTTTATAATGAAGAACTTTATTAAAATTGTATTGAAAATAATTGAATTCTTGCGAAGAATTTTACTGTTTATAAAAATAATTGAATTCTTTCGAAGAATTTTACTATTTATAAAAATAATAATTGAAATTTTATGAAGAATTTTATAGAAATATTTGAAAATAATGAAATTTTTTCGAGAAATTCAATTAAAGTAGTTTTAAAAATACTGATATTTCTTTAAAGAATTTTATTAAAATTAAGTATAATTATATTCAAAATAATTGAATTCATCACAAGAATTTTATTTTTTTTTTTTTAAATAATTGAATTGTTTCAATTTTTTGACGAATATATATTTCAAAATTGCATTAAAAGTAATTTAATTTTTATATAGAATTTTTTAAAAATATTTTAAGAATAATTGAATTTTTTAGAGAATTTTAAATTCTGGTTGAAATTGAATTTTATAAAAATTTTTGAAATTCAATTCTTTCATGTAATTTTATGTAAATTTGATTAAAAATAATTTAATTCCTGCAAAGAATTTTTGTATTTATAAAAATTGTTTGAATTGTTTCGAAGAATTTATTAAAATTTTAGGAAATAATTGAAATTTATGGAAATATTTAAAAAATATTTGAATTCTTCAGAGGAATTCAATTAAAATTGTTTTTAAAATAATTGAATTTGTGCAAAGATTTTACTATTTATAAAAATAATTAAATTATTCCGAAGGATTTGTGAAAATTTTAGAAAAGAATTGAATTCTTTTTAAAAATTTTATAACGAATTAAGAAAAAAAAATTTAATTCTTTCGCGAAATTTTATTGAAAATAATTGAATTTGAATTTTTGCAAAGAGTTTACTATTTAAAAAAATAATTGAATTTGTTTAGAAGGATTTATTAAAATTTTAGAACATAATTGAATTATTTTCTGAAATTTTATAAAAATTTTGTTAAAAATAATTGAATTTTTGCAAAAAAATTTTACAATATTATAAAAAATAATTGAATTCTTCCGAAGAATGTTATTCTTATTTATGTAAAAATAATTTAATTTTTGCTAAGAATTATATTAAAATTTTTGAAAATATAAACAATAATAATTAATTTTTTACTTAATAAGTGAATTTTTTAAATTTTGATTATAAAATTATTTAAAAATTTATATTTGAAAATAAAAAATTATGTAATTTGCATCGAAACATTTGCTAGTTATTTAATAATTTAGTGAATTAGTTAATTAAGTTAAATAAATTTAGTTAAATTAGTTAATTAACTTAAATAGATTGTGATTAATTTATTATTGTTGTTATTTACAGTTAAAATTTTAGTAAATATTTTAATTTATTAGATAATAATGTAGTGAATTATTTAAAATCCTAGTTAATTAGTCAATACTTCTATTAATTAGTTAATTAAGTTAAGTAGATTCTGTTAATATTTTTGTTAATTAGTAAATATTTAGGTTTGAGTCGATAATTTGGTTAATTGGTTAATAATTTAGTAAATTAGTTAATTAACTTAAATAGATAATAATTGATTTATTATTTTTGTTATCTAGTTAATATTTTGGCTAATTAGTTAATACTTTAGTTAAGTAGATAATAATTCAGTTAATTAGCCAATATTTTAGTTAATTACGTAATAATTTAGTCAATTAGTAAATTAGTAATTAGTATTTAGTAATTAATTTAGTCATTTAGTAATTAATTTAGTCAATTAATTAGATACTAATTTAGTTATTTGGTTAATATTTTACTTTAATTACGTAAAAACTTTGTTTAAAAACCAAAAAATAATTTCTAGTTACCACAATTATTTGCGAAGCGATAAAGTTAATTTCCTTTGCGAGGGAAAATAATTATAACTTCAATTGTAAGATGTAAATGAACTATATATATAGGTACATGAATCATGTAACTAATATATCCCTCCTACTCCTTCTCATTATTTACTTATATATGACGCTTCGATACTGAATTAATTACTCAATTTTCCTCATGACTATAAAAAATATTATAAGTTTATCCTTCTACTTTATTGCCTCAGAGTGATTTAATTAACGAGAATAATTAATAATTAAACAAGTAATTCTTCAAGAATGGTAATTTTATTTTCAACATAAAAATATAAATGAAATTATCGTACACTGTAAAAAAGTATTCAATTTTTTGTTTTTTGTTTTTTTTTTGTCAAGTTACTAATTAAATATTAGGATTGTTAAGTACTAAATATTTATTAATTAGAGGTTTTATTCTTAAAATCGAATTAACGCCTTCTTGGTCTACAGTCTCCATAAATCCATCCTACATCTCGATGACAATATGTTCCACGACAACAGATTCCCTCTGACATGCCTTCTTTGCATCTTTCTCCAAGTCTAATACAACCCATTGCGGAGGGAATAATCACGAGAGAAATTATTGCCAAAAACATAAATAGAATTCTTTTCAAAGCAGACATTTTTTCCTGTAAATTTTACAGTGGAAATTAATAAACTCAGGAGGTAGAAGAATTTGATTTTAAAATCGATTGGTTAATTTAACTAATTTGAATGTGGCAAATTGACTCTAAAATGTTTTAAATTGATACCAAAAAGTACAAAAATTATGACAATTGGTACCAAAAAGTATCAAATTACTACCAAAGGTGTAAAATTGATTCGAAAAATGTTCAAATTGGTACTAATGGCATCAAATTGACACAAAAAGAATGAAATCACTACCAAAGGGATAAAATTGATTCATAAATTTTTAAATTGGTGCCAAAGGTATCAAAAAGTACAAGAAAAAGTACAAAAAGTATCGAATTGCTACCAGTAGTATTAAAGGTAGACCTTATACCAAAAAGTATCAAATTGGTACCAAAAAGAATCAAATTTCTGCCAAAGGTATAATTTTCACCCAAAAAAGTATCAAATTAGTACAAAATGTATCAAATTGGTCCCAAAAAAATCAAATTACTACCAAAGGTATAAAATTATTTCAAAGAAGGTTCAAATTGGTACCAAAGGTATCAAAAGAATACAAAAAGTATCGAATACGAACAATAGTATCAAAGGTATAGAATTTGTACCAAAAAGTATGGAGATGGTACAAAAAGTATCAATTTTGGTACCAAAAGAGTAAATTTGGTACAAAAAAAATTCAAATTGATACGAATTTTCTTTTGTAGATTAAACTCAATAAAAATTATGCGACAGATTATTAGTAATGACGTATTTTCTTTTTGCTTTGTTTTTTGAAGAAAGGGAAGAAATAATAATCTGCTTACCGTGTAAATAATAAGTTTCGAGAATTACCAACAAATGGAGTTTAAACTTGAAACTGAAAGACAGATATGATTGAAGTTCGGGGGAAATGAGGAAATTTAAATAGAACCACTACCACCACTTTATCTATTACCGAAGAAAAAATGCGCGATTATCATATCCCCACCATTAGCAATGTAAAATAAATGAAACAAGTAATATATGTGAGTATAAAAAACAATTACACTTTTATCGCAACAATCTCTTTGTCTCAGTATAAAAGTATTTAAGGAGAATGCGACATTTCTTTATAAACCACTAATCTGTTAATATTCAAAATTACCAATTTTGAATTTATTCTATTAATCTGTTATTTATTATTATCTTCTCTGTTTATTATTATTTAATACGTTTTTTATTTTTTCTCTATTTGTGACTACTCATTTTTTACAACTTTTCTCATACAACTTTTTTTGTCTTTTACTATTTTTAATTTTATAATTAAAATTAAATTAAATTCTTATTAACACTTGTTTATTATTTTTATTAGTTTTTAACATTTTTTATGCCACTTTTTGACTATTATTTTTTAAAGGTTTTTTAATTAGAGTACTTTTATTCTTTTCCTAGCTAAAAAACAAAAAAGTAATCACTAATTCAAAGTAGTAGAATTTTTTACAAATACTATTAAATTTTTTTTATTTTTAAATAAATCAATAAATAACTATTTATGAGGAATATTAATTACTGCTGTTTTACCTGATTCAGAATGATTTCATTAACAATAGAATAGAATAATTAATAATTAAACATGTCATTCTTTCATAATGGTAATTTTATTTTCAATTTAGAAATAAAAAAGAATTTATTAGTTATCGTACATTGTAAAAATATGACATATTTTATTAAACTTTTTTTTGAGGCATTATTCGTTAAAGATAAATAATTAGGATTTTACTTCTCTTAAAATCTAATTAACGCCTGCAGGATCCCCAAACCCGTCCTGGTTCTCGATGACAATGTGTTCCACGGCAACACAGTCCCCCTTGTCCGTTTTCTTTGCATCTTCCTCCACGTTCGATACAACCCATGGCAGAGGGAACAATCATAAATGAAATTATTGACAGTAACATTAAAAATAGGATTGACTTCAAAGCAGCCATTTTTTTCTGAAAATTTTTAAGTTAAAATTAATAAACCGTCAGGGGACACAATTTGACTTTGAAGACGAATTGCTTTAAGGAATTTGCTTAATTGAAAAGTGTTAAATTAATTCTGAACTGTGTCAAATTTGATATCAAAAAATATGGAATTGATACCAAAATGTATCAATTTGGTATCGAATTGGTACCAATTAGTATCAAATTGTAGACAATGCATCAAATTGGTACCAAAAAGTATCAAATTGTAGACAAAATGTATCAAATTGGTATCAAAAAAGTACCAAATTGAAACAAAAATTGAATTTCTACCAAAAGTATAAAATTGGTACCAAAAATTTAGAAATTGATACAAAAAGTATCAAATTGTAGACAAAATGTATCAAATTGGTACCAAAAAAGTACCAAATTGGAACAAAAATTGAATTTTTACCAAAAGTATAAAATTGGTACCAAAAATTTAGAAATTGATACAAAAAGTATCAAATTGTAGACAAAATGTATCAAATTGGTACCAAAAAGTACCAAATTGGAACAAAAATTGAATTTCTACCAAAAGTGTAAAATTGGTACCAAAAATTTAGAAATTAATACCAAAAGTAACAAATTGACAAGAACAATCAAACTGTTACCAAGTATCAAAATTTGTACAAGAAAGTATTAAATTGGTTCAAAACCTATTGAATTGTAATCAAAAGTAAAAAATTAGTACAAAAAATTTAAAAATTGGTACTTAAAGTATCCAATTAAAAGCAAGAATCAAATTGGTACAAAAAAGAATCATATTACCACCAAAGGTAGAAATTTGATTAAAAAGGTTCAAATTGGTACCAAAGGTAAAAATTTAATTAAAAAAAGGTTCAAATTGGTACCAAATGCAGCAAATTGGGACAAAAAGAATGAAATTCTATACAAAAGGTATTATAAAATTGATTCTGGAAAATTTAAATTGGTACCAAAAAGTATCGAAATGTAACAAAATTTTTTATGCATCAAAATTATAAAATTGATACATAAAAAGTATGAACTTGGTTCCAAAGAATTAAATTGATACAGAAAGTGTAAAATTATTATACTAATAGTTTCAAAAGTTTCTAATTGATGACAAATATATTAAGTAAACGAAAAATACCCAAAATTGTATCAAATTAGTACAAAAATTGAATTGCTACCAATGCTATCAAAAATATTGAATTTACACCAAAAATAGTCAAACTGCTAAAAAAAGAATACCAAACTGCTACCAAAAGTATCAGAATCATACCATTCAAATTTTATCTAATCAAAAACTAAACAACAGATTTTAAACAATAATTTTCTTTCTTAATCAATTCAGTTCGTTAAATTTCATTAAAAAATTTAGTAATTTCAAAAAAAAATTAACTAATGCTTTAATATTAATGACTATTAATCTGCAATTGAAAATTCGTTTCCTTTTTCTTTTATTCAAATGCAATTTCGAAAATTAAAATAGAGAATGAATCGTAAAATTTTTTTAATTATTTCCTGCATTCACAATAATGTGTTTTTTTCAGTTTTTCGGTTTTTGTAATCAGTGGAATTCAATTTCAGGAAATAGTATATTTTATGTGTGCTTTTCATTAAACTCTACTGGATTTTTTTTTTTTTTTTAAAGGGGACAAATAAAAAAAATGCTTACCGTGTAATTAATAAAATTTCGAGAATTGCCAATAAATAGAGTGTGTACTTGAAACTGTAAGACAGATATGATTGAAATTAAGGCGAAATGAGGAAAATTAAATAGAATCACTGCCCCCACCTTATTTACCGAAGTAAAAATGCGCAATTATCAAATCCCCACCATTTGCAATATAAAACAAATAAAATAAGCAAAAGAAAATATTTTGCAATTTTAATATGGTCAGTTTATCAAGATTATCAAATTTTAAAACTTGTGCGTGTACAGAACAGGTTTCTTCTTCAGTCATGACTATGTAGAAACTTGAGAGAAACGTTTCAAATCCCTCAATTATTATCAAGATTAATATAATATTGATCTTCTTTTTCTAATTAAAGTAATAAATGAATTTTGGCTTTTTCACCCCGTTCTACTCTTTTTATTATATTTATTTTAATTAATTAATTAAAGTAATATGTTTAGTTACAAGTTAAGTAAAAAGTTAAGTAAAAATTCCAGTAAAAAGTACAGTAAAAAGTTAAGTAAAAAGTTAAGTAAAAAGTACAGTAAAAAGTACAGTAAAAAGTCCAGTAAAAAGTTAAGTAAAAAGTACAGTAAAAAGTACAGTAAAAAGCCCAGTAAAAAGTCCAGTAAAAAGTACAGTAAAAAGTCCAGTAAAAAGTTAAGTAAAAAGTATAGTAAAAAGTCCAGTAAAAAGTCCAGTTAAAAGTTAAGTAAAAAGTTAAGTAAAAAGTACAGTAAAAAGTACAGTAAAAAGTTAAGTAAAAAGTACAGTAAAAAGTTAAGTAAAAAGTCCAGTAAAAAGTCCAGTAAAAAGTTAAGTAAAAAGTACAGTAAAAAGTACAGTAAAAAGCCCAGTAAAAAGTCCAGTAAAAAGTACAGTAAAAAGTCCAGTAAAAAGTTAAGTAAAAAGTATAGTAAAAAGTCCAGTAAAAAGTCCAGTTAAAAGTTAAGTAAAAAGTTAAGTAAAAAGTACAGTAAAAAGTACAGTAAAAAGTTAAGTAAAAAGTACAGTAAAAAGTTAAGTAAAAAGTCCAGTAAAAAGTCCAGTAAAAAGTTAAGTAAAAAGTACAGTAAAAAGTACAGTAAAAAGCCCAGTAAAAAGTCCAGTAAAAAGTACAGTAAAAAGTCCAGTTAAAAGTTAAGTAAAAAGTACAGTAAAAAGTTAAGTAAAAAGTACAGTAAAAAGTTAAGTAAAAAGTCCAGTAAAAAGTCCAGTAAAAAGTTAAGTAAAAAGTACAGTAAAAAGTACAGTAAAAAGCCCAGTAAAAAGTCCAGTAAAAAGTACAGTAAAAAGTCCAGTAAAAAGTTAAGTAAAAAGTACAGTAAAAAGTACAGTAAAAAGCCCAGTAAAAAGTCCAGTAAAAAGTACAGTAAAAAGTCCAGTAAAAAGTTAAGTAAAAAGTTAAGTAAAAAGTACAGTAAAAAGTACAGTAAAAAGTTAAGTAAAAAGTTAAGTAAAAAGTATAGTAAAAAGTCCAGTAAAAAGTCCAGTTAAAAGTTAAGTAAAAAGTTAAGTAAAAAGTACAGTAAAAAGTCTAGTAAAAAATTAAGTAAAAAGTACAGTAAAAAATCCAGTAAAAAGTACAGTAAAAAGTCCAGTAAAAAGTTAAGTAAAAAGTACAGTAAAAAGTCCAGTTAAAAGTTAAGTAAAAAGTACAGTAATAAGTCCAGTTAAAAGTTAAGTAAAAAATACAGTAAAAAGTCCAGTACAAAGTTAAGTAAAAAGTTAAGTAAAAAGTTAAGTAAAAAGTCTAGTAAAAAATTAAGTAAAAATTACAGTAAAAAATCCAGTAAAAAGTACAGTAAAAAGTTAAGTAAAAAGTACAGTAAAAAGTCTAGTTAAAAGTCCAGTTAAAAGTTAATTAAAAAGTCCAGTAAAAAGTAAAAATTAATAACTACATTTTCTATTAATTTATTAGTAAAATGATTAATTATATAATTTGTGATTAATTAATTAGTAATTTAATTCCTTTTTAAATATTTTTTAAAGGTTTTTTTAATTAGAGTATTTTTATTCTTATCCTAGCTAAAAACAAAAAATTAATCACTAATTCAAATTAATTAAATTAATTAATTAAATTAATTTTGATAAACTCACTATTAAATTTTTATTATTTTGAAATAAATAAATTAATAAATAATTACTTATGATGAATATTAATTACTACTATTTTACCTGCTTCAGAATGCTTTAATTAAGAATGTAATAATTAATAATTAAACATGTAATTCATCCGTAATGGTAATTTTATTTTCAATTTAGAAATAAAAATGAACTTATTAGTTATCGTACATTGTGGAAATATGACATATTTTATTTTACTTTTTTTTAAGGCATTAATCGTTAAAGTTTAGTTAATTAGGATTTTAATTCTCTTAAAATCTAATTAACGCCTACAGTTTCCCCAAACCCGTCCTGGTTCTCGATGACAATATGTTCCACGGCAACACAGTCCCCCTTGTCCGGTTTCTCTGCAATTTGATCCACGGGCGATACAACCCATGGCAGAGGGAACAATCGCAAAAGAAATTATTGCCAAAAACATTAAACATAGGATTGACTTCAAAGCAGACATTTTTTTCTGAAAATTTTAAAGTGGAAAGTAATAAACAGTCAGTTAGGGGATAGAATTTTACTTTGACACCGAAATGTTTTGAGAAATTTACTTAATTGAAAAGTGGTAAATTAGTTCTGAACTCTGTCAAATTTGATACCAAAATGTATGGAATTGATACCAAAATGTATCAATTACCAAAAGGTATCGAATTGATACCAATTAGAATCAAATTGAAAACAAAATGTATCAAATTGGTACCAAAAAGTACCAAATTGAAACAAAAATTGCATTGCTAACAAAAGTATAAAATTGTTACCAAAAATTTAGAAATTGATACTAAAAGTATCGAATTGATAAGAAAACAATCAAAATGGTACCAAAAAGTATCAAATTTGTACAAGAAAGTATTAAATTGGTTCAAAACCTATGGAATTGTAATAAAAAGTATAAAATTAATAGAAAAAATTTGGAAATTGGTACTAAAAGCAAGGAAAAAGAATTGGTCCAAAAATAACTAAATTCCTTTGAAAGCATAAAATTAATTTAAAAAGTATCTAACCAAAAAGCATCAAATTCGTACCAAAAAAAATCAAATTCCTACCGAAAGTATAAAATTGTTACCAATAGTATTAAAAGTGTCGAATTGATAACAAAAAGTATAAAATTGGTACCAAAAAGAATCAAATTACTACCAAAAGTAGAAAAATTGATTTAAAAAAGGTTCAAATTGGTACAAAAAGAATCAAATTGCTACCGAAAGTATTATATAAAATTATTACCAATTGTATCAAATTGATAAGAAAAAGTATTAAATTGGTACCAAAAAGAATCAAATTACCACGAAATGTAAAAAATTTGATTGAAAAAAGGTTCAAACTGGTATCAAAAGGCATCAAATTTAATTGCTCCAAATAGTATCAAAAATGTTGAATTGATACCAAAAAGAATGAAATTGGTAGAAAAAGAATTATCAAATTGCTACCAAAAGTATCAGAATCATAAGAATTCACCTCATCCAAATTTTATCTAAACAAAAACTAAACAACAGATGTTAATTAAATTTGTTAATCAATTAAGTTCATTAAATTTTATTAAAAAATTTAGTAATTTAAAAGAAAATTAATTAATACTTTAAATATTGATGACTATTAATCTGCATTTTAAAATTCGTTTCCTTTTTTTTTAATATTCAAATGATTTTGTAATCGCAGTGGAATTTAATTTCAGGAAATATATAATATTTCATGTGTGCTTTTAATTAAACTCTACTGTATTTTTTCTCTTTTTTTATAAGGGGGCAAATAAAAAAAAAATGCTTACCGTGTAAATAATAACTTTCGAGAATGATTGACAAATAGAGTGCTTGAACTTGAAAGTGTAAGATAGATATGAATGAAGTTACTGGGAAATGTGGCAATTTAAATAGAACTATACTACCACCACTATATCTATCGAAACCGAAGTGCGCATTTCTCATATCCCCACTATTGTTAATGATGAACAAATTAAACAAGTTGTAATACATATGTGATAATAAAAATACAGAATAATAAAAATAAATAGTAATTAGTAATGAAAACATTTTTTTTTTTTTGCTGTTTTGTACTATTTTTGTTTTTACTTTTATTATTACTTTTAGTAGAAATAATATGGAAAAAAATGGACAAAATAATTATGGAATAAATTATTTTTTCCATTAGTGAATTTTGAACTGATTCAAAAACAAACTCAGAGAAAAGGTATAATATTTGACTCAGAACCAACTAGACTTTTTATTTGTTTTAAATAAATTTTATTTGGTTTAAATAAAATTTTATTTGTTTTAAATAAATTTTATTTGGTTTAAATAAAATTTTATTTGTTTTAAATAAATTTTATTTGGTTTAAATAAAATTTTATTTGTTTTAAATAAATTTTATTTGGTTTAAATAAAATTTTATTTGGTTTAAATAAGTTTTTATTTGGTTCAAATAAAATTTTATTTGGTTTAAATAAATTTTATTTGGTTCAAATAAAATTTTATTCAAATTATTTAAATTGCCTCAAATACTGAAATTATTGATTCAATAACAATTTATTTTGTTTAAAAAAAATTATTAATTCAAATAAAATAAAATTGTTTACTTACTAATAAATTTTTATTATTTTCAAAAATAAATAAATACATTACAATTGCAGTATTCAATAATTTTATTAATAATTACAATTAATTACTCTATTTCATTGCAAGGTGGACAATTATTCAATTATTTCCAATTTCGAAATAATAAATCACAGTTTTCGATTTTGTTTTTTTTAATCTGAAAATTGAATGTGATATTAACGGCCAACGCAAATAGAGTAAGTCCATCCCGATGGTTGTAAACAATAAAGTTGAGGACAACAGATGCCAATAGTTGTTTCAGTTTTGCATACATTTCCTTGTTGTATGCATTGTGCCATTGTAGAATGACCAAAATACGAAATAATTAGTACCACAAGTAGTACGAAAATTGGAAACAATTTCAGAATAGCAATCATTTTGTTTTTAGTTTAAAAGAAAGAACAGTGGAAATAGTAATGCGTGGAAGAAAAAGAGAAACCTTTCTCTCAAATAATATTTTTTTCACTATTATTTTTATTTTATCAAAAGAATTTTTTGAGTATTAAAAATTTTCGCCAAATTAGTTTCAAAACTGAAATTTGAAATTAACACTTTTGTCAGATATTTACAGTTCTTATTTACATAGTTAAAAATAACTAAAGTTTTCTTTCTTTCAGAGACAGAAAATTAAGGGGCTTTTATATATTAATACGATTGTGCGCACATTTTTATTTACCGTTCTTTTCAAAACTTGCGTCAAAATATATTTTTATTATTTCAAGTGATTTGTATTTTTTTATTTACACGAAGAATGTATATTTTTTCCGGAATGATTTACCGAGTAAAATGCAAAAAAGAAAATTATTTTTATTTTTAAATAAAATAAATAATGAAATGAAAATAATAAATTACGTAATAAATGAAGAAAATTTATACTACAAATATGGTAGATGTTTTTTTTTTATATTTATTTCCAAGAAAAATTCTCTTTTCTAAGTTAAAATATTTGCTTAAAAACTAAAAAGTGAATCACTAATTTCAAATTTGTAAATTTGAATGTCCGGCTATTTTTAGTAGGTAATTTTTGTCGCAATACACTTAAAAAAAATTTATTTGATTCAAGTAAACGATTACTTGTCAATTATCAAATAAATATTTACTTGAATCAAATAATTTTTATTGAAATCAAGTAAATTGTTTTTGAACCAATAATTTCAGTATTTGAAGCAAATATGAATTGAACCATTTAATTGACTCAAATAAAAATTATTTGATTCGTGTAAATATTAATTTGATAATAGTCAAGTAATCGGTTATTTGAATCAAATAAATTTTTATTCGGTGTAACTATTTTGAGAAAACAATAAGTTTAAATCAAATATTAATTATTTGATATATTAAATTAAAATTATTTATTAATTGAATATAACATAAAACGAAAATAATAAAAAAAATGTAAAAAATGAATTGGGTTGGGTGCAGAGGCCAAATACCCTGGATGCAGAGGTACGAGCGGTGAGGAAAACCATCACCGCTGCCTGCGATGCATCTATGCCGCGTCGCAGGTGTACCGCTTCACAAAAAAGCTCGGTGCACTGGTGGTCGGATGCTCTGGCCTCCTTGCGGAAAGCGTGCTTCAAAGCTAGAAGGAATTATACCCGTTCTAAGGGAGATCCTTTGCTAAAGGAAGTATTTAAGGAGGCCAAGAAAAGCCTGAAAAAAGAGATTCAAGCGTCACAACGCCGTTGCTGGAAAGACCTAATTGATGATGTCGAGAAGGACCCATGGGGTCTGGCTTTTAAAATCGTTACTAAGAAATTAGGAACGAGGCAAAAGACCCCCGGCCTGGACAATCCCGATTGGGTCAGAAGGATTATAAAAGCTCTATTTCCTCCTGCAGAACCGTGGGTTAGGAAGGACTGGAGTACCTGCGAAGTCGGTGAGGAGGAACTCTTCACTCTTACAGAATTGAGAAATGCAGGTAGAAGATTGAAAACAGGCAAGGCGCCTGGAATCGATGGGATAAGTAACGAGATCCTAAAATTGGTTATCGACACTTCACCCCAGATTCTGCTCCGATGTTTTAATCTTTGCCTTGAGAAAGGAGAGTTCTTCCGCGACTGGAAGCGGCAGAGGCTAGTCCTCCTAAGAAAAGGCGAAAAACCTCTGGATAAAGTCTCGTCGTACAGGCCTATTTGCCTGTTAGATACGATGGGTAAACTTCTAGAGGATATGGTTCTGCAGAGACTGCAAACCCATTTGACCGGAGAGAATAGTCTATCCGATTACCAATTTGGTTTCCGCAAAGGCAGGTCCACGGTTGATGCCATTCAGGCAGTTGTGGACATAGCCAAAGCGGGAAAAAACAAATTGGGACCAAAGAAGAAGAAGGGCTTCTGCGCATTGGTGGCTATTGACATACGTAACGCGTTTAACTCCGCACGATGGAAAGATCTCATCCAGTCGATGATGGAGAAGAGAATACCGCCCTACTTGTTGCGGATAATGAATGATTATCTTAGCGACAGGTGGGTAATCTATGAGGGGGACAACTGGACTCTGAAGGAAGAGATGCAAAGTGGTGCCCCCCAAGGCTCGAGGGTGGGACCATTCGTGTGGAATGTATCCTATGATAACTTCCTGCGAATGGGTCTACCTGAAGGCGCGGTCATCATCGGCTTTGCGGACGATGCGTTGGTCGTGTGCTCAGCCGAAAGCGAGGAAGCCCTTGGGACATTGGTGAACGAATGTCTGCGGCGAGTTAAAAGCTGGTTGGATGCCAGAGGTCTTCAAATGGCCTTGGAAAAAACCGAAGCTCTGCTCGTCACAGACAGACGTGGTTATAGTTTCCCACGAATCGTGATAGATGAATTCGAGGTCAAGTGGAGTAAACATATTAAGTATTTAGGAGTGGAGCTCGATGGAAGGTTAAACTTCCATTACCATATAGCGACGGCCTTGAATAAGGCGATAAAGTGTGCGTCAGACTTGGCACGACTTATGCCAAACGTTCGCGGACCACGTGAAAGGAAAAGGAGACTGGTGGTTAGTGTTGCCCACGCTAAGCTGTTTTACGCAGCAGCAGCGTGGGCTCCCTCACTTAAAACAAGAAGCAAAACCATTTGCGATAATATGCTGTCTGCGCAGAGATGTGTTACTACCCGTATCGTTTCTGCGTATAAGACGGTCTCGACGAGCGCTGTGCAAGTCCTTGCAAGTGTCCCGCCGGCAGATCTTATGGCAAGGGAAAGGGAGGAAGTATTTCTTCTTTTTAAAAGAAGAAATAATCCCGAGTACCCAGAAGAGAAAAGACCTAGCAAGGACTACATCCGCAAATACGCGAGAAACAGACTTATCGAGACATGGCAGGACAGATGGGATAGGGAGGAAAAGGGTAGATGGACCTATCGTCTGATTCCAACACTCACCACCTGGATAAACCGAAAACATGGAGAAGTCTCCTATTATTTGACTCAGGCGCTCACAGGTCACGGGTGTTTTAACTCGTACCTGTGTCGCTTTAAATTACGCGAGGACGAGGTGTGTGCATATTGCCAGTTCCCTGAGGACAACGCGGAGCACACCCTCTTCTCATGCAAGAAATGGGACTTGGAGAGGCGGGCCATGTTCAAAGGTGTAAACAGTCAAGTTACACCGGAGAACATGGTATCGCTGATGACCCAGTCAGCAGATAATTGGCGGAAAGTCGAGAACTTCATAATCTCGGTTATGTCGAGGAAGGATCTCGACGGCCGCCAAAAAGCGTAATTTAAACAGCTTTTAATTTGTTTATTTGTTTTTTATTAATTTATTTTGTGATTTATTTGTCCATATACATTTTTTAATTGTGTGTGTTTTTTTATTCATGTTTGTACAGTTTTGTTTTCAATATTTTATACGCGTTTATTTTTTTCTTTTTTTTTATATATCCGTTTATAATTTTATCTTTTGACTTTTTAAACTTCATAAAAATTTTGTTTTTTATTGTTGTTGTGCTGTTAATTCCGCTTTTATATTGAAATAGTTTTAAATTTTTTAACTATTGACGCAGGAGAACCGTAGACACAGAACAAAGTCGCAGCAGCGATAGAGTTGGAGCGCCTCCCTCGAAGGCTAAAGTCTTACGACAGTTCCGAGGGAGGGTAAAGGGCTCCAAAAGAAGGGTTACGGGTTTTAGTGGGTCGGGCTGGTAGTAGGTCGCCAGTTAATTAAATTTCTTATAACATTTCTTTATTTATCTTTTTTTTATATTCCCCTTTTTTTTTCTTATTTTACCAACCCCACATAACCTTGGAGTGCGGAATCCAAGGTATCTGTAGGCAGATTTCCCAAAAGTCCCTAAGCAAAAAAAAAAAAAAAAAAAAAATAATAATAATAATAATAATAATAATAATAATAATAATAATAATAATAATAATAATAATAATAATAATAATAATAATAATAATAATAATAATAATAATAATAATAATAATAATAATAATAATAATAATAATAATAATAATAATAATAATAATAATAATAATAATAATAATAATAATAATAATAATAATAATAATAATAATAATAATAATAATAATAATAATAATAATAATAATAATAATAATAATAATAATAATAATAATAATAATAATAATAATAATAATAATAATAATAATAATAATAATAATAATAATAATAATAATAATAATAATAATAATAATAATAATAATAATAATAATAATAATAATAATAATAATAATAATAATAATAATAATAATAATAATAATAATAATAATAATAATAATAATAATAATAATAATAATAATAATAATAATAATAATAATTTAATTATTTTTTAATTAATAATTTTAATTTAATTTATTTTCAAAAAAGAAATTTTATATTTGAATCAAATAAAATTTTTTTGGAACAAAAATAATTATTAAATTTTAATTATTATTATTATTAGTAGTAATTTTACATATTGAAGAAGCGTCAGTAGGAAAATATCAATTAAGAGACATGAAATTCAAAGACGTTTTTATAATCAGGAAACATTTCAATTTTATTCATTTATTAGCAATGTAGTCGTAAATAAATTGTTTTTGTTTTCTACTTATTTAGTTTTCCTTCTCGTTTATTATTTCAACTGGTTTAGTATAAATGGAATATTTTTTTAATTTTCAAAAGACGAACGTCTCAAATTTTACAGTCCAGAGAAAAGGAATATTTGCCTCAAAGCCAGAAGGTAATATTTATTTTTGTTACAAAAAAAATTTTATTTGATTCAAAAATAAAATTTCTTTTTTGCAAATGAATTAAATTTGATTCAAACATAAAATTTATTATTTGCAAATGAATTAAATTTGATTCAAACATAAAATTTATTATTTGCAAATGAATTAAATTTGATTCAAATAAGTTTCATTTTTGCAAATGAATTAAATTTGATTCAAATAAGTTTCATTTTTGCAAATGAATTAAATTTGATTCAAATAAGTTTCATTTCAAATGAATTTAATTTGATTCAAATAAGTTTCATCATTTCAAATGAATATTTAATTTGATTCGTATAAATTTCATTATTTCAAATGAATTTGATTTGATTCGAATAAATTTTAATTTGATTCAAGTAGAAATTTCATTTACACTCCAAAGAAATTTATTTTTTGACAAATAAAAATTTTGTTTGAAAAAAATAAAAAGATTAGTAGATGTTAAGACAACTACTAATATTTCTTTTAAAAAAATACATTATATTTGATTCAAATAAAATATTTCTCTGGATGTACATAACCGAAGAAATGTAAAGAAATAAAGTAGGTAGTAAAATAAGTTATAAATTAATTCAAATTTAGCAAAAAATTCTACTTTTTTCAGTTATTTTTACACTATAAAATCTTTACTTAAATCAACTTTGAACCAATAGATGCACTGTAAAAATAAAGATTACTATTTTTGTGCCAATTTTGATACTAAATCGTAATTTGGTTCTATTTTAATACAGAAATCAGCTCTAATTTAGAACTTTTTTTTTTAGTGTAAAATTTTAAATATAGAAAAATGTATAAAAATGGAACTAAAGAATAAAATTAAAAAAATAAAATTAAACAAGGAAAATAGAAGAAATATTTACGATTGATGCGGAATTTTATTTTTTATCACAACTTTTAATTAGAATAATAAGATAACAGAAGGAAAAAAAAATACATTTTTTTTTCTTTTTTTTTTGTATTAATTTCTAATTCTTATGCAATATCCTGTGCGCCATCCTGGACTGATATAACAAAAATGACCAGGACAACAAATTTCCACTTGCGATACAGGATCACATGGACTTCCAGATAAAAGGCATCGTTGTGCCTCAGCAGAAGGACCAAATAATAAACAGATCATTCCCAAAAGCATTATCGTTAGTCCAATTGATTTCAAAGAAGACATTTTCTGCTAAAAACAAAATAATTTTCGATTGAAAACGATTTTAGATTTGGAAAACTGATCTTAATACTTTTTTTTACACAGTCGAAGAAAGATTTTTTATTTAAAATGCTCTAAAAATTTTGTTATTATTCATAACAAGATTTAAGATTTAAAAAGGTGCGTTAAAAATTTTTTCACACTATAAGTGAATAAAAAGAATATTAATGATGTTAGCTGACAATTTTATGACCAAAAATTTTGAAAAATTTTTTTTAACGCTAAGCATCGACGCTAAATTCAGTGATTGTGACTGTTAGATGTTCAATTTTAATTTTTCGACAATTGATCAATTCCACGTGAAATGATCAAATAAAAATTTTAATTTTATGAGAATGACTTTAAACTCGCTGGTAAATTGTTGTTTTGTATAAAAGTAAGAAAAACCTAAAATATTAACTTTTATAAAAATTAATTGTTTAAATTCAAGCAGATTGCAGCTATGCAGTTTTCAGCAAAATTTTTTGTGTACTTTTCAATTCAAAAACTCTTTTTTTAAAAAAAAAAATGTTAACCCCTCTTTTTTCAAAAATAAGCCTTATTTTTCAATTTCCACAAAAACTGCCTCTTTTTTTCAAGTTTTTATCATTTTCATTGGAAAGCTGAGATTTTTTTCCAATAAATTATGTAAATTTTAAAAATAGAACTGGGTTTTCAAGAAAATAAAGGAAAACAACTTTTTAAATCCTTTTCGTTTATTTTATTGAAAATTATTGAAAACTCTTTGTTGTCCCATTTTTTAAATTTACATAATTTACTTGAAAAAATCTCAGCTTTCCATTAAAAATGATAAAAAAAAAAAATAAAAAAGAGGTCATTTCTGTAAAAAATAGAAAAGCAAAGGTTCATTTTTTAAAAAGAATTGAATCAGTAATTTTACAAGAATTAACGGATTCATTAGTTAAAACTAAACTTATTGAATTAGTAAAAATTCTACTAATTTAAATTTAGATAGTAAAGATGAGTAAATAAACACTCACCTTGATACAAAATAAATAATTTATATTTATGTAATTGTCAATATTATTTTTAACCTTATTATTAGTCTATTGTTATTATTACTGTTCAAGTAGCGTCAACAGGAAAATATTAACTTTCAGCTAACTAAAATTCAAAGAGGTTTTTATATTCAGGAAAATTTTGCAACTATACATTCATTTATCAATGTGGTAAATATTTTCCTTGCATAAATTTGATTTTCCTTTTCATTTATTATTTCAAGTGATTCGTTATATTTTACAAAAATTTTCAGTAGATAAATATCTGGAATTTTATATTCTTATCCAAATAGTGCAACATTTTTTGCTAAATATTGTGATAATATTGCATCAACATTTATTTACAACAACGTTGCATCACAATATTAAGCGTATTATGGTCACTCTACACTACCTGTGTCGATGCAAGCTAAGTTCATAGCCAAGCAGGTCAAAAAAGTGACCATTATTGCCCTAGGGCAATAATGAGTACTTTATTGACCCAGGGCATAATAATGAATATTTTATTGATGTAGGACAATAATTTACAAATACAAATTAGTAAAAATTCCACACAATTTTAGTAATTTTTACAAGTTGAGTAAAAAAGAGAAGAATTTTTTGAAATCTCTCTCTTTTAATTAAAAATTCTCAAATACTCGAATTCTTCATTCGCAATTAAAAATTTCAATTCGTCGAATGAAAATAAATATAATATTAAGTATTTAAAAAAATTAAATTATATATTTATTATACATTAAATATAACTAACATTTCTTGGTTAATATTTGTGTTTTTGGAATTGCTCTGAGGAAACTATTGCGTTCTAGTTTGTATATTAAAATTTAATCACATTTTCGTATGTGTGTAGTGTGTAAGTTGTTACTGTTAAAATTTGAAGTGTCCTGTAAGGTTTGAGGAGTCGCTTATGTGAATTATGTTGTATGTGTATTGTGTGCATTATGCTTGTACCAAGGGTCTTTGTCTCAACAACCATATAGGGGAAATGTGGGGCAAGACGGGACACTTAAGGGTTTGAGCTTTTGAATAAAATCCACAATTTTCAAAGGAAAGAAAGAGAGAGAGAGAAAAAAAAGCTCTTTGCTTATTTAAACTTTGTTTATTAGTCTCTCTTTAAAGGCAAATGAGTACCTACTTAAAATGTTCTTTAATGAAATGCAATTAATCGGATCGAATTTAACTTTCTCGAATGGACTTTTTAATAAATATTTTTTTATAAATAATAAACAAAATGTAAATTGAAATTAGAATTAAAATTAAAATTAAAATTTAAAAAGTAGTCTTTTATTTACTTTATTTTAAATTTAATAGAAATAAAAAATAAACGTAATAAATAAATTCTTTACTAAATTCATTTTTCCATTTTATTTTCTTTTATTTAAATTATCACGTTGCCACATTTGTTTTCCAGTGAGAAAAATTGTTTAAAATTGTAGAGTAAAAATACGAGTCTCTGCTGTCTTTTTGTCGATTTTATTAAAATATTTGAAAAAAAAGAAATTCTCGCTGAAATACAATCAAACGATTGGGAGAAAAAAAATACAATCGAACACCAGTGATTATTTCCAAGCTAATCCAAAACCGACAGAAAAAAAAACCATTAAGCCGAATTAATGTTAAAGGGATTAAAGAGCTTACAAAATGTTTTATGTCGATTTTCATCGTTTATTCATCAAAAAGAAAAAAAAGAAAAAAAAAGAAAACAATAATCAGACAAAATTTTCACCAATTTTTTTCCAACTCACTTTTAACGAAAAAATATTTTCTTCTATTTTTCTCATGTAGATTTTTTTTTTTTTTTTTTTTTAATACGGAAATCAGATAAAATTTCATTGTAAAACAAATACATATACATTTTTACATTCAGGGTATGAAAGGATATTTCAACGGAAAAATCGTTCCATATCAAGCAAAAGAACAGAAAAAAGAAAGAAAGAATTATTCATGTGTATAGTAAAAGAAAAAAAAGGGAAAATTTTCCGGTTATTTTTTCTTTTTGCTTTTTGCATTTATATGAACGATTGTCTTTTCATTTTTGTGCCACGACATATTATGTGAAATCTTTTCACATGGATAGTTTTTCCTCCAGCAAAATATAGTGAGTCTCTTGCGAAAATAAATAACTCATAATGCAAATGGAAATAAACAAAAAAAAAACAAAATAACAAACAAACGAAACAATATGTAAGTAAATCAAAATTTTTGGAATCGTAAATCAAGATTAAAAAAATGTAACGAGTGAAATAATACGTCAAATAAATATCATAAAAAATTGATAAAAAATTTTTTAATTTAATTTCAATTAAATTTCAAATTTTTTTTATAATAATTCAATTTCCTTTCTTTTATTTTTCTCCTTATTTCTTATTTTTATTATTATTTTTTGATCGTTGGTATTAATTTTTTTTTTATTTTTGCTTTAAAAATTTTTAGTAACATTTTCTTCATTGTTTTATATTCTCATATTTTTTATTTTTATTATTATTTTTTGGTCATTGGTATTAAATTTTTTTTTATTTTTGCTTTAAAATTTTTTAGTAATTTTCTCTAATGTTTCTATAATAATTAATAACCTTTCAGTTACTGGTTTTTAGTTTAAAAATTGTTACACACTACACAATTTGCAAATGTGAGATAATTCCCCCGTCAATTAAAATTGCAGACCAATTTACATACTAAACGATTTTCAGCTCAAATTTTAATTAATTTATAACATTGCACAATTATACGTGAAATAAATAATTTCCCGATTACCAGTTTACTGATTGAATAAATTTTTTTTCATTTCTTGATTTTACAATTTACGATACAATAAATATTTGAAAGTTTATTTTTTTTAAGGAATATTTTTAATAATAAACTTTATTTTACGTATAATTTTTTTTAATAGAATTATTTTTCCATAGAATTATAAAAGTAAATTATTTCTCGTTAACTAATTTTTATGTGATAATTTTTTTCTACTCACCAAAATTTTAGTAGTATAATTTTTTTGACTGTATAAAAAATTGACTTTAAAAAAATTGATTAAATAGAAATCAAATAAATATTATTATTATTACGAATTCTTCCTTTGATTAGAAAAAAAAAAACAAATAAAAGTAAGAAAAATGAGAAAAAAAGAAAAATATTAATAAAAATAATAATAATATTAATAGTAATAGAAAAAAGCCTTCGTGGCCGTGCGGTTTAGTTTCCTGCATTATTCAGGTACGCATTAGGGGACAGGAGTTCGATCCCACATGCGAGAGCGATATTTTTTATTCTTCGTTTAAGCGTCTAGTAATAATATTACGTAATAATAATAGTAATAATAATAATAAGTATCAATAAACAATATTTAATTATTAATTAATTAAATAATAATTTTATTAATTCAAAAATAAAAATAAATTGAATAATAAATAATAGAATATTGACTAAAAAAATAGTGAAAATTATGAATATAAAAATTTATTATTATTTTATTGTTTAATGCTACAGATAAATGAATAAATAAAATAGAAAATTTAGAAAATTTTCTCTTTTTTAAAAATGTTCTAAATTCCATTTGACCTAAAGAAAAAGAAGTATAACACTTGAAATAATAAATTGCAAGGATAATATTGTTTAATTTTGATAAGTGAAAATAAATACAAAGTGATAGAATATAAAAAGTCGTTTAGTTGCAAATTTTGATAAATTCTTTTTAAATACTGCAACGAATAAGAGTTTCAAAAAACTTAAAATTGTGTGAAAATTATTTGACGATTTCGAAAAT
The DNA here is from genome assembly GCA_032872505.1 of Leptopilina syphax. Lineage (NCBI taxonomy): Eukaryota > Metazoa > Arthropoda > Insecta > Hymenoptera > Figitidae > Leptopilina > Leptopilina syphax. The sequence continues at coordinate 32,600,272 of CM065471.1, read as the reverse complement.
AGAAAAATGACAACTAAAGTGAATTTATATAAAGTTTTCACTATTTTCGTGGGATTAATTATTTTGTTCATTGCACCTTCTACTGTGGCGCAGTGTCTTGGTCCGGGAAGTATTTGTGGAACTGACACTAGTGTTGGTGTCTGTTGTCCTGAACTTTATTGTTATCGATCACCAGGATGGTCAAGTCCTATATGTATTAGACGTTAAAAACCATTGCCAATCAAGCGGAAACATTCTTTACTTTTGAAAAACAAAAAAAGAAGAAAAAAAATTGAAGCAAATATTAAAAAATTGGTTGTAAATCAAAAAAAATGGTAAATTATAAAAATTGTAATTTAAAAAAATTGTAAATAATAAAAATTGTCAATTAAACAATTTTTGTGAATTCTCAAACGAAAATTTTTTACTTTGAGAAAAATCATTGATGTGATAAAATATGTTTTATATTTAAAAAAAATATTTAAAATAAATTTATCTTCTGAAAATTGAAAAAACTTTGTTAACTCACTTGAAATAATAAATTGAAGGAAAAAACGTTTTGTTTATTTTTAATATAATGATAAGCGAACAATAAAACCTCAATTTTTTAAAATTTGATCAAAACCTCAATAAGTTTGTGAATTAAGTCCATTTTTTACTGAAAGTTATACTGGAAGTTACTAATCAGTTGTACTGATTTTAAAAAGCATTGGAAAATTTTGATCAAAAAAATTTATTATTTTAGAAAAAAAAATGATTTTGAAATTATTTGCATTTTTAATTATGTTTATGGGAATTGTTAATTTATTTAATTGCCTAACTACTACTACTACTACTGCAGATTGTATTGAAGAAGGTGGTCGATGTCGATTGGACCAATTTGTTTGTAATTGTTGTCTTGGCCTTACTTGTTTAACAGTAGGAGAAGGAGCCTCATATTGCGAATGTCGACGAGGTTAATTAATTTGTTGCGATTGTTCATAATATTTTAATAAAAATAAACAAATATTCATTGTATGTATAATAATAAAACATCTGCAAACTAAAACTGAATTTCTGTGATAATGAGCTTAGATTTTCAAAGTGGTCCAACCTTGACTACAATACGACTAAATTTTCTAAATTTATTTTTTAAAACAAAATATGTACACAAAGTATACCTACAGATGGTGGTCCAATCCTGACTACGGGCTTCTTTACAATTTCCTAATATTTGGATACTTTTTTTTACATTTGTGGCACTAAAAACTACCTTTTCTTTGTTTTTCGAATATTTTATTTTATTTTATTTTATTTTATTTTAATTATAAATAAAATTATAATTATAATTGACACTACTTTAAATTCTCTAATAATTGAAATAAAAAAATGATTCTCAAAATATTAATAAAATTCTTAGAAACAATGAAATAAAATTTTAATTAATTTCTTAGAAATAAATAAAGAATTTTGATAAAATTCTTTGAAAAATGATTTAAAAGAAATTAATTATTTAAAACAAATTTAATAAAATTTTCCGAAAGAAGCTTTTGATAAAAAATAATTGATTTCAATTATTTTTATACAAATAATAAAATTATTCACAGCAATTGAATTATATGAAAAAATATAAAATAATATAATATAAAATATAAATAAATAAATTCTTAGGAGCTTCTCAAATATTTTTAATACAATTTTACAAAAATTGCTCAAAAAATGAAATTATTTTAAAAAATTTTATTAAAATTCTTTGAAAAAATTCAATTATTTAAAAAATTGTTGATAAAATTCTCTATAAAAATTCAATTATTATCAAAGATTTTAGAAAATTTTTTTGGAAAAATTCATTTATTTTCGTAAATAATAAAAATCTTGGCAGAATTTCAATTTTTTCAATACAATTTTTATAAAATGTTTCTAAAAAATTTGATTATTTTCATAAATAATAAAATTCTTATAGCAGCTTTTCAAATTATGTTTAATATACAATTTTAAATAAATTCCTTAAAAAATGCAATTATTTTTTAAAACTTTATTAAAATTTTTCAAAAAAATTAAATTATTAAAAAATTGTTGATAAAATTCTTTATAAGACTTCAATTATTTTCAAAGATTTTAATAAAATTTTTTGAAAAATCTAATTATTTTCGTAAATAATAAAAATCTTGTTAGAATTTTAATTTTTTTAATACAATTTTAATAAAATGTTTGTAAAAAATTTTATTATTTTCGTAAATAATAAAAGTCTTATAATAGCTATTCAATTATTTTTAATATACAATTTTAAATAAATTCCTCGGAAAATGTAATTATTCTTAAAAAATTTATTAAAATTTTTCGAAAAAATTAAATTATTTTCAAGAATTTTGTTAAAATTTTTTATAAAAATGTAAATAATTGAATTTATTCTCGTTGAATTTTCTGATAAAAATTGATTAAAAAAATGAATTTCAGTTAAATTTTTTTTTTGATAATAATCAAATATTAGAAAAGTTATAGTATGATTTTTTTTAGAAATAATTAAATTTTAAGAGACTTTAAAATAAATTTTATATTATTCTAAAGAATTTAATTTTTTTATTTTTAAAAATTATTTTTAATTTTTAAATAATTCTATAATCTCAAAAACTTGGAAAATAATATTGAACTAGCAACAATTCGTGCGCGGCTCACTTTTCACTCACTTTTTATAATAAAATTATCAATTTTAAAAATAATAGAACTTAAAGATGTTGTAGTCAAATTTTTTTTACAAAAATAAAATATGAATTCGAATATATTGTTTTAATATTATTATAATTATAATAATCATATATTCTGACATAAGGAATTCAGAGAAAAGTCATAAATTTTTATTAAAAGTACTGAAAAAAATTAAATTTTTAGAATTCATATAGAAAATTCTGAATTTTTGTGTATTTTTTGTTTTACTTATCAACCATAAAATTACCACGAATTGTAATAAAAAACCTTCAATCTTTTTAAATTTCTAACTAAAATTTCTTCTCAAATAACTTAAATCTTGAACAACATAAAATAAATAAATTATTTATAATGAATAATTTTACTTAAATATTTCAAAATTAATTCCATTTTAAAAGAGTTGCGTTTACAAATTTTATAAATAAATTAACTTTAAATGGTTTTAATTTGAAATTTTATAAAATTTCAATGTTGAATTAGTTTAATTAGAAATTTTAATAATTCAAAATCTTCTAAAATTACTTAAATTTGGCAATATATATTTAATTAATAAAAACTCATCGCAGAATTTCAATTATTTTAAATACAATTTTAATCATAAATTCCTTGAAAAATGTTACTAATAATCTAAAATTTTTTTTTAAATTTGTCAAAAGAATTCAATTATTTAAAAATTTAGTAATAAAATTATTCAAAAGTAAATTAAATTAAATTTAAATTATTTAAATGAAGATTATAAATCTTAATTTTTACCTTTTTATTATAGCTCGGTAATTTATAGAAAATTTTTAATTTAGCAAAAAATTTCGTTCCATTGAACTCTCAGAGTACTTGTGGATCATTAAAAAATTCAAATAGAAGAAAATAAATATTTCAACGCAAAAAATTATGAAAAAGAAAGAAAAATTAAATTTTTCTACTCTCGAATTTCCCCTTTCTTTTTGTCATCTGCTCCTATTAAATGATAATTAATTAAAATTGTTGGAGAATAAAATGTTTCTTATCTGAAACGATCCGGAAACATTCCACTTTGTGACCACTTGAATTTACCATTAGTGAATATTTTTCTTCTCTCTCTTTTTACATCCTAACTGACTTCGAAACCTTTTTTCGAGGGCGAAATTCGCTTTCCTGCTTTTTGCGGTTTAGAGCAGAGAGATATATAGAGAGAGAGAGAGTGAAGTGAACAAAACAAAATGATAGGAAAAAAAAAACGAGAAGAATGAAATTCTCTTTCGATTGAAAGGATATGAATAAACTGACAAAGCCTATATATGATTTATAACGAGGGTGAGAAAAGGAGAAAAATGGTAGAAAAATACAAAAAAAAGAGAGAGAGAAGGATAGTTAAATCCTAGGTAGAATATTATTTCGTTGTAATTTCGAGGAAAATGGAAAATGATTTTAATTTTTTGCTGCACGAACATACACAGGAGAAAAAAGAAAATGATTTTCCTCGTTTTATTATTTGGTTTGAGATTTGAGTTGTACCGTAACTTGTTCATTATGTTTTGGAATGCTTTTGGAAGTAAATTGTCATGTTCCATTGTGACAGTAAATGAATATGAAGTTAAACAAAACGGTAGCTTGACGCATTTACGACAGGTGAGAGGCACAACGAAATTACCGTAGTTGCCTTTACCATCTGACGAGTGGATGCATTCAACGTCATATATAATGCAAAATTCTAAATGAGAAGGATAAACTCAAAACAAGTTCAGAGTGCTGAAAACTACACTACTAAAATTAATTTACACCGCGTACTCTCAAATATTTTTATTTAGAAGGAAATGACTTATTTTTTACCTATTTTTTTACGAGACTTCTATTTATTTGAATCAAGACAAAAAGCATAACATGTGACAATAATATTGCCTCATTACACTTATAGTTTTTCTAAGAATATCAAATTGAGACAAAAAATTTTTATAAATTAGTAAAATTCTTCGCAATAATTCAATTATTTTTATAAATAGTTAAATCCTTCGAAACAATTCAATTATTTTTTTAAATAGTAAAATCTTTGCAAAAATTCAATTAATTTTTTATTTTTAATACAATTTTAATGAAATTTCATGAAAGCATTCAATTTTTTATAATATTTTTCGAAAAAATTCAATTATTTTCATGAATAATACAATTTTTTTCAGAGATTCAATTATTTTCATAGACAATAAAATTCTTTTTATGAATTCAATTACTTTCATAAATAATAACTATCTTCGGAAGAATTCAATTATTTTTTAATATATATGGGCAATTCCACGGGAAATTTTTCTACGACATTTTAGAATCAGTTAAACATATTTTTTTATCGTTCTTGATAGAAAAATATTAAATACGTATTTTTTTATTGTTCCATATTTGCCAAAATTTTCGAGTTATGAATTTTCGAAATTTTTGATTTTTAAAAGTAGTCCCATTTTCAATAGCTTATAACTTTGAAAGTATTGAGTTTGGAAAAAAGTTGTCAAAGGAAGAAAGTTTTGGTTTTTCTTCAACTTTTAAAAGATTTTAAAAAAAAAATTTTTTTTTAATTTTTAATAAAAAAAAATTTTTTTTTTTATAAACAAATTAATTTTTTTTAAATTTGGGCGCGATTTTTTTTTATTTTTTTTTTATTTATTTATACCTACTAATATACAGAAAAATTTCCAAAAAAATTCAAGATGGGCCGACTCATAGTTTTCGTTCTATAAATTTTTTAATTAATTTGTTTATAAAAAAAAAAAAAAAAATTTTCTTAAAAATTAAAAAAAAATTTTTTTTTTAAATTACATAAAAGTTAAAGAAAAACCAAGATTTTCTTTTTCTGACAAGTTTTTTTTAAACTCAAAACTTTCAAAGTTACAAGCTTTTAGACTTATAATTCACAGTTTTTGTTCTATAAAAAATTTATGGAACGAAAACTACGAGTCGGCCCATCATGATTCTTTTTGGAAATTTTTCTGTATATTAGTAGGTATAAATAAATAAAAAAAAAATAAAAAAAAATCGCGCCCAAATTTAAAAAAAATTAATTTGTTTATAAAAAAGAAATTTTTTTTTATTAAAAATTAAAAAAAAATTTTTTTTTTAAATCTTTTAAAAGTTGAAGAAAAACCAAAACTTTCTTCCTTTGACAACTTTTTTCCTAACTCAATACTTTCAAAGTTATAAGCTATTGAAAATAGGTCTACTTTTAAAAATCCAAAATTTCGAAAATTCATAACTCGAAAATTTTGGCAAATATGGAAAAATAAAAAAATACGTATTTAATATTTTTCTATCAAGAACGATAAAAAAATATGTTTAACCGATTCTAAAATGTCGTAGAAAAATTTCCCGTGGAATTGCCCATATATAGTAAATTTTTTTTAAAAAAATTCAATTATTTTCTACAATTTTAATAAATCCATCAAAAAAATTTAATTATATTTTTAAATAGTAAAATCTTTGCAAAAATTCAATTATTTTCTAAAATTTTAATAACTCCTTCGAAACAATTCAATTATTTTTTAATAAATATATAGTTAATTTTTTTTACAAAAATTCAATTATTTTCTAAAATTTTAATAAATCCATCAAAACAATTTAATTATTTTTTTAAATAGTAAAATCTTTGCAAAAATTCAATTATTTTCTAAAATTTTAATAACTCCTTCGAAACAATTCAATTATTTTTTTAAATTGTAAAATTTTTGCAAAAATTTAATTATTATCAATAAATTCAATAAATTTTTAAAAATTTCTAAAACAATTCATTTTTTTTCTTAATTCGTTATATTTAAATTTTTTTTACAAAAATTCAATTATTTTCTAAAATTTTAATAAATCCTTCGAAACAATTCAATTATTTTTTTAAATAGTAAAATGTTTGCAAAAATTCAATTATTTTCTAAAATTTTAATAACTCCTTCGAAACAATTCAATTATTTTTTTAAATTGTAAAATTTTTGCAAAAATTCAATTATTTTCAATAAATTTTCAATAAATTCAATAAATTTTTAAAAATTTCTAAAAGAATTAATTTTTTTCTTAATTTGTTATATTTAAATTTTTTTTACAAAAATTCAATTATTTTCTAAAATTTTAATAAATCCTTCGAAACAATTTAATTAATTTTTTGAAATAGTAAAATCTTTGCAAACAGTCAATTATTTTAATAAATTTTCAATAAATTAAATAAATTTCTAAAAATTTCTCAAAAAAATAATTTTTTTTCTTAATTTGTTATAAAAATTATTTTTTAATTTTGAATAAAATTTTACGAATGAATCCAATTATTTTCTAAAATTTTAATAAATTCTTCGAAACAGTTAAATTATTTTTATAAGTACAAAAATTTATAGCCAGAATTAAATTATTTTTTTATAAATACCGAATAAAATTCTTCCCAGGAATTCAATTATTTTTTAATACATTTTTAATAAACTTCAATAATCAAATATTTAATTATAATTATTAACAGACACGATTTTTTTAAATTATTTATTTTCTAAAATTTTAATAAATCCTTCGAAACAATTTAATTAATTTTTTGAAATAGTAAAATCTTTGCAAACAGTCAATTATTTTAATAAATTTTCAATAAATTAAATAAATTTCTAAAAATTTCTCAAAAAAATAATTTTTTTTCTTAATTTGTTATAAAAATTATTTTTTAATTTTGAATAAAATTTTACGAATGAATCCAATTATTTTCTAAAATTTTAATAAATTCTTCGAAACAGTTAAATTATTTTTATAAGTACAAAAATTTATAGCCAGAATTAAATTATTTTTTTATAAATACCGAATAAAATTCTTCCCAGGAATTCAATTATTTTTTAATACATTTTTAATAAACTTCAATAATCAAATATTTAATTATAATTATTAACAGACACGATTTTTTAAAAAAAAAGTTGTAAAAATATTTTGTTTAATTCAATTATTTTCAAAATTTTCAATTAAAATTTTTAAAGAAACTCCATTATTTTTTAAAAACATTCAAAGAAATTCTTGTTTCAAATGAATTTAATTATGATTTTCAAAAAGTTTAAAAAAAACTCTTCGAAAGAATTCAATTATTTTAATGAATAATAAAATTCTTCGTAGGAATTAAATTATTCTCAAATTTTTTGATAAAATTCTTTGAAAGAATTCAATGATTTTTAAAACATTAATTTTAAAATTGAAAATATATTTGAAAAGAAAAATTATTGAAAAAGTTAGGAAACAAAAAAGCAAACAACATCTATCTTCAAAAATAGTCAAATTTAATATTAAAAACTGTTATTTCTATGAATAACTTTTATTTATTTTCAAAGACAATTTTTTTTAGAAAAATTAGAAAAATTTATTTTAAAAGTGATAAAATTTACTCTAAAAATAAAAATATATTTAATAGCTAATTGTAAAAAATTAATTCAATTTGGATTTTTCTTAGAAGTATAAGTTATTTTATACCCATTTGTTACCTTTTATTGAAAAATTTCGAAGTGTAAAGACTCTGAGAAATAATATGGAAAGATTTTTAAATTTCAAAATACTAAAATTTTTCTAAAGTTTGCGAAAAGTAAACATTTTTTCTTCAAACATAACTAAAAATTTTTCTGGCTTATAAGAAATGATCATTTTTACACTTTTTTTTAAATATGGGGAAAAGGGGAGAAAATTTATGATTTCAGGTGTTTTAGGGGATTTTAGTAATTTTAAGGGGATAAAATGGGGGAAAAGAGGAAAAAAGGGGACTAACTGTAAATCACTGATATAAAAAAAAACAAAAAAAACAAAAACAAAACAATACAGAAATTATTGAATCAAAAAAATTAAATTCAATAGCATAGATGCTATTGAATCAATATTTTTTTTCAGTGTATTGGAGCAATATTTCCTCAACATTGCAGTAAAAAATATAAAAGTTTTTCAATAAAAAATCCTTATGGTTTTTTTTAAGAAACAAAAAAGTTCCCTTCTTCAAAATCTATTTTTCTTTTTTTTTATCAATTAATTGATAAAATTGCAAAAAAATTCACTTCACATTGTGTATTAAATATAAGAATCGAAAGGGGTGAATTTCAAACTGGCTGACTAAATCCATGGATTGATCACTTTCATTGCGCAGAATTACGCTCTCGGTCCCAGTGCAACGACGACGACGACGACTTTCTAAAATTACTCTCCCATTGGAAATCGAAGAGAAAAAGTATCATCTCTCTTGCAAACTTGTATTAAAAAAAAGAAAAAAAATTAAAGCTATTTATTTCAAAATCTCTTTTTTTACAAATTATAACAATAACAATAAAAATAATAATAATTATTTTGTCAGATCAATTTTACGAGGCCATTAAACCAAAAAGGTTTTTTAATTAAGTACGAGTTGTCAATTCGTGGTGTTTATTTTTGTCCAATTAAATATATTGTTCAAATAATTTTACGACCGTTATTAAATATTTTGTCAGATCAATTTTAAAAATGATCTGACAAAATATTTAATAACGGACGTAAAATTATTTGAACAATTATAATAATTATTATTATTTATTATTACTTATAAAATTAACTTATAATAATCATGTTTTTGTTATAAATAATTATTATAAATGATTATCACAGTTTTTATTTATTTATTTATTTTATTTATTTATATATATCAAATCGATAATCAAATAAATTTCCTTTTCATTGAAATATTAAAAATTGAAAAAAATATCTTTTTTTAAACTTTTATTGTAAAAGATAAAACAAAGAATGTTAAATTAAATTAATTAATTTTTAGAATATATTAAAATTATGTGAATAGGAAAATAATAAGAAAAATAGAAGAGGAAAGTTTAAAATTAAAAAAAAATTGTAAATTTCATGAGTTAAATTTTACGCGAAGAAATTTTAATTTAAGCGAAAAATTTGAATTCCAACGGCTCACTGCAACTATCATCACTAAATCCTTTCATTCCCGGATTAAAGATTAGATTATGAACTCGCAGAGAAATTCGTTCCCTTCCTTCCTCTTCGTCTATCTTTCTCACTCTCCTCCCCCCCCCATCTACTCACTTCAGCCCCTAAAGAACGAGCGCAACTTTTGCCAAGAGATACTATCTTCTCTGCAATAATTTTATTACACAATGATAAAACTTGTTTTGAGTATGAGAAAATATTTCTCTCCAATTTTTTGTTTTTCTCCCTTTTTAGATGAAACATTTCTATAATAATCTTTGTTTAAAAAACAGAGCGAAGAAAACAATTATTACTTATGTTTATTTTTTAAAGAAAAAAAAAACCAAATTCATTTTGATTAATTTTTTATAAATATTGAATATATTATATATACATTTTTAAAGACATTGAATATTATATTTTTTACCATTTTTAGTTTATTATTCATTTTTTCGTTAAATACTATTTTATTTTTAAACACACTAGGAGAATAAATAATTAAATTTTGTAAAAGTATTTTAAAATTTAGTGGAAAAAATGCAATAAAGGAAAATTTTGATATAAAAAATATAGGTACTAAACTTTAAAAGAACTTATGTATGAAATTTAGAATATTACAGAACAAGAAATCTAATTCAAAAAATCCAAACCAAAAAATACAAGAAAAAAAGTCTAAAGTACAAAAAATCCAAAATAAATAAATGAAACATGTGAAAAATCCACATTTATACTTTTTAGAGATAAAATCGGAATTTAAAATTTTGAATGTTAAAATCACAGGATTTTAATTATTTACATAAATAATAAAATTATTCAAAAAAAAAAATCAATTATTTTCATAAATAAAAAAATTGGTTGAAAAATTTCAATTATTCTATAAAATTTTTACAATTATTACAAGAAATACAATTTATTATTTTCAACAATTTTGATAAAAAATTCTTTACAAAAATTCAATTATTTTTTTTTTCAATACAATTCCAATTATATTACTCGATTAATTTAATTATTTTCAGAAATTTAAAATGTTAATTTTACCTATACTTTCGATTCACAGTTATCGAAATAAGTTAAAAAAAGAACAATTTAATTCTCTAATTTTAGAGAAAAAATATTGTATTATTAATTAATTTAAATTAATTAATATTAATTTTGTCTGGTGAGGGGTGGGGAGGGGGGGGGGTAATGAACTTTTGAACAATTATCAATTGTTTATTTAAAATTCGACAATAGGAATTATAGTCTATAAATAATTTACGAAGGAAAAAAGAATCATAAAGAATGAGTAACTATAATAGAAATTAGAATAAATAATAAATAATAAAAACCTTTTTTTTATAAAATTAGAGGTAATATTTATTTTTCAACAGGTACATTGACGATAGAAAAGAGTGAATAATTATTGATTATAATTTTGTTAGAAATTGCATAGAAAAACAAAATTAAATAAATTATTTTCCGTCGAGGAAAAATCCAGAATGAAAAAATAATTGTTCATTTGAAAGTAGACTTAAGAATTATTTACTATTAACGGTCTTACAAATAAAAATTGCCTTTTTTATAATTATGATTTATGATTATTAATCAAATAATAGTAATTATTTAGTTTTTGTCAAATTTAGTATTAACAGACTTAAAGATAAAAAAATAGCCTTTTTTTCATTATTAGATATAATTATTTATTTATTTAAAAAATATACGGGTTTACAATACGAAATTATTATAAGAACTAATTATATAAGAGTAATTATTATAAATAATAATTAGTAATTTTTCTTGAGAGAGAGGGGCGGGGGGGGGCTTAAGATAAAAAATCTCATTCAGAAACATAATTTCCAGTTAGAGAAATAATTTTCAGCGTTAGTGTACAAATTTTTTTTTCCTTCATTTTTTTCATTTTGTAAGCAAGACTGAAACAATTTCGGAGAACAATTAACGTTTTATTTCGCGTTTAATTGAATTTACCCATTTGGGAATTTTTATTTTATTTTTTTTTTATTAACAGAGAAGCGTTTTAGGATTTAAAAGAGTTTACGCATTTACATTTCACAGTTGGTGTATTAAGTTCTTTTTATAAAGTGGAATTTTCGTTGGGAAATTTAGGAGTTTGAAATTGACATGTTTCGTTACAGACAATCGAGCGATTGAACATTTTCAAAGTACTTGAACGTTTAATGAAAGTTTATTTCATTTTTTTTTTTTTTTTTTTTTTTTTTTTTTGAAGCTATTGAGGCGCAAGCACTCAATCGGAAAACTTTCCACAAGAACATAAAATACGCAAGCACGAATAGCCGCAACACGCAACGTGAGTTTTTCGCAAGAACTGTGGAAATGTAACGAAAGTCGATAATCTGTTTTTTTTTTCGTTTAGAGGGAAAAAGAAACTTCTTTTCTTTTTTTTCTACTTTTCCTTAGAAGCGAATGAATGAAAAAAAAGCCGGTAAAAGGTTTCTTTTCTGATAAAGAATGTTTAAAGAATTCTTCACTCGAGAAGCTTTATTTTCATTTTTTTTTTATAATTTTTATAATTGAATCAATAAATAATATAAGAAATCCAATTAAAAGTTTTTCGAGCGCAAAATAATTCATTAATTCGTGCGATTAGAAAAAAGAAATAGTGGCTAATAAATTGAATTTCTTGGAGGAAATTTTCTTTTCTTTTATATTTTAAATGAAAATTTTTTATTTGTTTTATTTGATATTTGTCAAGTAGGTATTTTATTGAAAATTGTGTAAATGTATTAAAAAAGCAATTTATTCATTCGATTTTGCTTTTAGATTTTCTTTCAGTCATTGATTTAAAACAATGTTTTATTTTGTATTTATTTCAAATGCTGTTTGTAGAAACAGAAAATTACATTTTATTTTTTTCCCCCTTTTCAAACAGAATACAAAAGGGGAAAAATTCTCTTTGATTTACTTGAAATAGATACGAATTTAATATTTTTTTTGTGTTTTTAAACTTTAGACAATAATTATATCATAATTATTTCCGACATGTGAATAAATAATAATTAATTAAATTTGAAAATTTCTATTTTATTCGAACAAAATAACCAACTTTTAATTCGGACGATTTTTCTGTTACTTTTCCCAATTAAAAACTTTTTCAAAAAAATGTTAATTTGTAACTTTTTTAATTTTTCATTTCTGACAATGCTAAAACTTCTAATAAAGCAGGAAAATTTTTTAAATTTAATTTAAATTTAATTTTTTTTTTAAATACAAATTTTTTAAAATTAAAAAAAATTTTTTTGTTTTTTTTTTAATTTAAATTTTTTTCATATTTATATTAAAGCGAAACAATTTTTAATTATATTCTTTAGGGGAAAAGATATTTTTTTCAAAGTCATTTTTAAAAAAAATTTTGTTAATATTTTTTTTAATTCCTTTTTTTTAATAATAATAATTCTTTTCTTCCAAATGCGATAAAAGAGAAAAATTTTAATAGTCGAATAAAAGTCGCTTCCCTTATCGATACCAAAAAATTTTATTCTACGTACCGCAATAAATTATAAAATAATACCAATAAATCAAGAACCATTAAAGTAGAAACAATTCTAATGAATAAAATACAAATAATTCACGAAAGTAAATGAGATTAATATGTTTTCCAATAAAATGATAATACTCTCATAAATAAAATGAAACCCCCTGATGCATTTCACTGTCAAATAACTGACAACGAAAATTATTTTTAATTCTTCTCCACTTCATTTTTCTTAAAAAACAATTACTCACCTCATTTAATCGCATAAAATTCTTCCTTTATGCAATTAATTTTTGACGAGGTTAATTAATTCATAAAAAAATAATCGATTTCTAGAAAAAATCAGGTAAAAAAATATCCCCATTTGAATAAAAAAAAGGAGGAAAGAAGAAAAAAGAAGATATAAAGTTCACATATATGGTCCAATCAACTGTATCCATCCTAAGGTCGTTCACTTCACAACCTATGTTTACAGCTTATGTCAATATTTTTACTATCCATTTAGTTTCATGGTTTTGCAGTTTCAACGAAATTGCCCGTCGAGAATAAAGTTGACACTTAAAAAATAAAAGTCTATTGTTTGTCGGAGAATTTTTTTTTTGTTTTCTTTCTCTCTTTGAAAAAATGATTTTTTCCAAACATAGAAAATATTTTTTTTTTTTCCTATAATCCAGAAATTAAAGCACTAAAATAGTGTACTCACCGGTGTTCCTTTAAATGACGACGTAAGAGCGGAAGAACTTTTTTTTTTTTTTATCAAAAAAAAACTAATCACAAAGTACGGAATTTAAGAAAAAAGAAGAGGAAAAATTTTTAAAAAAGAAAAACACACACGAATACGAAAACGATCGAAAATTGATTTTTTTTTATCAAAACAAAAATACGACAGAGAGAATAGGGGAGGGGCTGATGTGGGGGGGAGGGTAAAATTTATAAATTTTAAATAATTTTTTTTGCGGTTAATTATTTTTTTTTTTTTCTTATTCTTCTTCTTCTTCTCTATTATAAAATCGCGAACATGTAAACCGTGCGTGACCGGAGTTTTGCGACAACTAGACGGACGGTTTCAAGAGAGAGAGAAGAGAGACATTGAACGAGGTTTCGAGGTTGCGGCAGTCGTGGCACGACGGGTTTTAGAGGGTTGGTTTCTGCGGAGGAGCCGACACCGCCCTCGCGCGAAATTCCTCGGGCGCGGCGACACGCGCCGACGCGAATACCAACGAATACGCAAACGCAAACATACAACCATGGTTTGGTCCATTTCAAGCTTTTCACCCCTGCCACTAGAGTCTAAGCAGTCAAAATGGAATGAGGGGGAGGGAGGGAGTCTCTATTCTGCCTACGAAATTTTCGACAATTTTTCTCTTGGGTAAAAGAAGAGAGAGAGAGAGAGAGAGAGAGAGAGAGAGAGAGAGAGAGAGAGAGAGAGAGAGAGAGAGAGAGAGAGAGAGAGAGAGAGAGAGAGGTGTTTTTGGGGTGGGGAAGGAAGGAAGGGGAATAGATTTTTTCTCCAGGGATGAAAGAGAGCGAGGGAGATGAAAAAATTAATTACCACACGATTAATATTTTTCCCCTTACCCTCGCAATTAGAACGCCGGTTTTTATGTCTTTCTTGTAAAAATTTTTGAACATATTTCGTATATACCAAAAATTAAAAATTACGGACCAATTATTACTGACAAAAATATAATAACAAGTCAAATAACAATAATAATAAAATATAACTAAAATAAAAAAAAAACTATAAAAAAAATTTTTTTTTATTCTTAAAAAATTATAATTATATAATAATATAACTGGTCAAATAATAATAATAATAATAATAATAATAAGAAATAATAATAAAATATAACTAAAATAAAAAAAAATTTAAAACAATTTTTTTTTATTATTAAAAAATTATAATTATATAATAATATAACTGGTCAAATAAGAGAACATTATACTTAAAATTATAAATTAAATTTTTTCATAACTCCGAGTCTTCGACTCGGAGTGATCAATTTCTTCATGTTTTATAATATAACCAAAGATGGTAAATTGATAAAATCATTATTTTATATTATATAAGAATATTGTACTTCTTTTAAAACTTTTTTATCATTTCAATTCAATTATTATTTGTAAGAATTTTCCACTAAAATTTTTCTTTAAATCAATTAATTGTCGAAAATATATTTCAACAATTTTCCTCACAATTTTCAAAATCTATTTATTTGCAATATTAAATTTTAGAAATTTCAATTATTCGTGAATTCTTCAATTAAATATATATATATATATATATATATATATATATATATATATATATATATATATATATATATATATATATATATATATATATATATATATATATATATATATATATTATATATTAGAAAATAGAAAACTTCAATTAATATAAAAAAATTTCAATTACTCTTTTTAAAAAAAATTAATGTCAAAATTCAATTATTTCTAAAAATTCAAGCTATATTTTTATTTATTAAATAAATTTGACAAAACTTCCATTTAATTGGAAATTTAATTTAATATTTTTACATTAATTATTGGAATTTAACTATATTTTTGATAAAATTTAAATTATGAAATTCTTCAGAAGACTAATTCTTTTCATAATTTCTAAATTAAACTATTTAAAGACTGCAATTTAAAAGACTTTTAAAATTTAATTATTTCTAAAAAAAATCATACTATAACTTTTCTAATATTCGATTATTAGGTATCAAAAAAATTTAACTGAAATTCATTTTTTAAATCAATTTTTATCAGAAAATTCAACGAGAATAAATTCAATTATTTACATTTTTATAAAGAATTTTAACAAAATTTTTGAAAATAATTTAATTTTTTCGAAGAATTTTAATCAATTTTTTTAAGAATAATTGCATTTTTAGAGGAATTTATTTAGAATTGTACATTAAAAATAATTGAATAGCTGTTATAAGACTTTTATTATTTACGAAAATAATCAAATTTTTTAGAAACATTTTATTAAAATTGTATTAAAAAAATTGAAATTCTGACAACATTTTTATTATTTACGAAAATAATTAAATTTTTCGAAAAATTTTATTAAAATCTTTGAAAATAATTGAATTCTTATAAAGAATTTTATCAACAATCTTTTAATAATTTAATTTTTTTGAAGAATTTTAATAAAGTTTTAAAGAATAATTGGATTTTTCAAAAAATTTATTTATTCTGCCAAGATTTTTATTATTTACGAAAATAATTGAATTTTTCGAAAAAATTTTCTAAAATCTTTGATAATTGAATTTTTATAGAGAGTTTTATCAACAATTTTTTAAATAATTGAATTTTTTCGAAGAATTTTAATAAAATTTTTAAGAATAATTTCATTTTTTGAGCAATTTTTCCAAAATTGTATTAAAAATATTTGAGAAATTCAAACTATATTGCTTTTAATATTCCATTATTATCTAAACTTTTAACTGAAATTCATTTTTAAATAAATTTTTATTAGAAAATTCTACGAGAATTCAATTATTTAAATACAAAAAAAATAATTTATTGAATATTTGAATTTTTCTTAAAATTCAATTCTCACAAAGAATTTTATCAAAATATTTTTAAATAATTGAATCCCTAAGAAGAATTTCACTATTTTTGAACACAATTAAATTTCTGCGAAGGATTTTATGACTCTTGACTTGATAACAATTGATTTTCTGCAATAATTTGTAAATTCTCCAAAATTAAATCTTTTTAGTGTTAACTAAAATTTTTCTATAAATCCATTAAGTCTTAAATGGATTTTATAAATCCATTTGATAATTTTTAAAATAGTTTTTTTGAGATTTTTCAAATTCATTTGTTTTTAACTGAAATTCATTTTTAAATAAATTTTTATTAGAAAATTCTACTAGAATTCAATTACTTAAAAAAAAAAATAAATAAATTCATTGAATATTTGAATGTTTCTTAAAATTTAATTCTCATAAAGAATTTTGTCAACAAATTTTTAAATAAATGAATTCGTTTGACGAATTTTAATGAAATTTTTAATAATAATTACCTTTATAGAGGGATACGATTAAAATTATATTAACAAATTTTTAAATAATTTTGAATTTTTTGGAAAATTTTATTAAAATAATAGATATATATATATTAAAAATCATTGAATTAAGGAAAATTTTTGAAAATACCTAATTGAAATTTTGCCAAGAATTTTATTAATATGTTTGAAAATAATAATTGAATTTCGGAGAAGAATTTTATTATTTATAAAGATAATTGAAATTTTAAAGAGACTTTTTAAGAAATTTTGAACATAATTGAATTTCTGCTGAGAATTTTATTACTTTTGAAAATAATTGAATTTTGCAATAATTTGTAATTTTTTTTCTAAATAATAAAATTTTTTTTGTGAATTCAATTATTTTCAGAAATAATAAAACTCAATGCAGTTACACTGTATAAATTTTTGGGAATTTTTACGAATTATTTATGGTGAATCTTCGAAATTTTCTAAGGAAAATGCTTTTTCTTAAAAGGCTGGTGAAAATTACCAAAGAATTTAATAAAAGAATAAAATAAAAGAATTCAATTATTTTTAAAAAATGTAATAAAATTCGTTGCAAAAATTCAATTATTCTCATAAATAATAAAATCCTTCGCAGGATTTCAATTATTCCAAAAAATTATGCAATAAAGTTTGTTGCAAGAATTCCATTATTTTTATTAAGTAATAAAATTTTTCACAGGATTTCAACTATATTTAATACAATTTTAAATAAATACCCCGAAAAATGTAATTATTTTCAAAAAATATTGGAAAATTTTTGTTAGAACTCAATTACTTTTCATAAGTAATGAAATTCTTCGTTGAAATTCAAATATTTTTCAAAATCTACTATTTTAATGAAATTTCTCAAAATAATTCAATTATTTTTTAAAAAATTGTAATAAAATTCGTTGCAAAAATTCAATTATTTTCATAAGTAATAAATCGATTATTCAGAAATTCTTCAATTAAATATATTATAAGAAAATTAAAATTTTCAAAAGACCCATAAGCTCAAGACAAAAAAAGTGGAAGATTTTGAGAAAAGTGGTGGTAAGACTGTCGAAAACACGTTTTTTGGATTCTGACCACCACTTTTTTCAAAAACTTGCCATGCTAGACAATTTTGTGACACGAGTTCGTATTCATCTGTCAAAAATACACTGAAAACCACTCCAATATCGAAAATAACAAAAAAAAATGTTTTTGGGTCTCTTACCCCCACTTTTTTCAAAATCCTGACATGCCAGACAATTTTGGAACCCGAAGTCGTGTTCAGAACACAAAAATACATTGAAAATGACTACAATATCGAAAATAACCGAAAAAAATTTTTTTTTTTGGGTCCTTTACCCCCCTTTTTTTAAAATCCACTATTTTTTTAGTCTTACTCATATAGGGTCTTAAAATAAACATTACAAACTTTAATTTAACGTCTCATGAAAGTATAGCACGTCAGATTGAAGAGAAAAATGTTTTGAAACCCCCCAAATATTTTTGGGCCTCTATCCCCACTTTTTTCAAAAATTTAACTTGACAGGCAATTTTGAAGGAACGTAGCAAAATTTACTCTGCAAAAATAGAAAAAGTGACGGGTATTTTTTTTTTTTTTTTTGCTAGAAAAAATAGTAAAAGTTGCTCTATAAATCAATTTATTTCTATACAATTCGCCAATTTTTGTAAAATTGCATTTAACGGAAAAAAAATTTCAGCTAAATTGCAATGAAGATTTTCTCTAAAATCGAGTTTTAGAAACTTCGTGAAAGAAATTGAAAACAATACTTGTCTCTCGATTTCTAATATATAAAAGCACAGTATATTTTCCTTGCCAAAAAACTATTCCAATAAGTTTCGTATAAATGCGCTCGCAGGAGAAGAAATTATTTCATCTCTTTTTCATTTCATTTATTTATTTCAGTAAACTATTTAAGGAAAAGCAAATTTTTTTAAACCTTTGCCGAAAATTAGTCCTTTGCTAAATCCTAAGAAAAAATTTTAATTTACCAAATGCCAAGAACAAAATCAAAAACAAACATATTCTCAAAAATTTAGAGGACAATATTTTCCTCTGAATTTTTGAAAACAGAGTTTATTTTTTCGTTTAAAATTTAAAAAACAATTTTGTTCGTTTTTTCCTTTTAAAATTTAAAAAGAAGTTTGTTTTTTCGCTTAAAATTTAAAAACAAGTTTGTTTCATTTGTTTTTTCGTAAAAGGAAAGGAAAAAAACAAGACTATAATGCGGATTCAATTAAACTGAAAATATGCGAAAAAAAAAACTTTTTTAATCACAGCTGAATGTGTATATCATGTTGATGTCTTTTTCTTTCACGAGTCACGGGGAAGGTCGCAGAGAGCGAGTGAAACGAGTTTTCAGCACAGCCTATCTAACTTCTTTTCAATGAATTTCTACGGACTTTACGTACATACTTGAGCTATAAAGCACTTGACACTTTTCGACTTGAAAATTTTTCAATCTCACTTCCGTCTTGTATATACATATATATATTTAAATATATATCGCAATAAGTCATAAAAAACTTGGCAACAAATTAGTGAAAATTTTTCATTAAACAGTTAAAATAATTTTCCGCTCAGAAAAGCGAATTCTTTTCCCAAACAAATTTTAGATTAATTATTATATTTTAAAATAATTTAATTTATTTAATATTTACAGAAAAAGTATTTAATTTACACGAAACTAAAAAATAATAAAAAATAAATAAATCAAAAAATGAAAATTTGTTTACTTTGCAGAATATTTTATTATTTATTATTTTACTTTCTATTCATTTTATTGTTTTAATTTTTATTATAAATAAAATTTATAATTACTTATTATTTACTTATTTCATTTTATTGTTTTAATTATATAAATAAATAAATAATAGTTATAATTAGTTTACTTACTATTAATTTTTTATTGTTTTATTTATTTTAATTATAAATTTTATTCATTATAATAATTAAAACAATAAAATGAAATAAATAATTATTTATTTTATTTATTATAGTTATAATTAATTCTATTTATTCGAATAAAAAAAGATTGTTAATTTATACAATAAATTTACTATTTAATTTTTTTTTAACTTTTTTAATAAATGTAATAACTGTCTATTTATTCCTTTATTAGAAGTGAAAAAAATTTTTAAGCAAAATTGAAACAAAAAAATAAACTTTTCTTATAGCGAAATAAAAAAAAGTAACATTTTTGTTACTGTCGAACCTCTAAAACTGGGCTAGAGAGCCTCTTGCGCAGTTAAATTTAATTTCTTGACATTACTTTGTTGAAGTACCATGACTTATTATACTTCAGGTTTTAAACTCGAAGTTGCAAAATTCCCCAGGAAAGTGAATTAAAACTATAACGGAGTTGAACTAATAGAGAAATTTTTTTTAACAAAAAGTTTTCTATAAAATTGCACAAAAAAAAATTTTTATTTTTAAACTTTTGAAAGTATTTTACATTTTAAACAAAATATTTTTTACATAAATCCTAGCGATGATATTGTACATTACAGAAAAAAATACATTTTTCCAAAGATTTGTTTAGTAAAAAATTTTAGCAAACAAGATATACTTTACTAAGTATTTTTCACCAAAACAAAATTTTTTAGCGAAAAAACATATTTTTCTTTAATTTGTTTTTTTTTATTTGCAAAATATTATTTATTATAAATATTTTATTTATTATTTATTTATTTAAGAATAAAATAGTTCCTAGGGCATAATAATATTTTTTCTAAAATACACTTTACCAAAAAGTATAATTCACTAACGTAAGTACTTTCAACCAATAGAATATTTTAGCGAAGAGAATAATTTACTAACAAGTATTTTTCACCTAAAAAGTAATTTATCAAAAAAAGAAGATATTTTATAGAAACCAAATATATTTTTCTAAAGTTGTATTTGCTGAAGTATATATTTTACTAAAAAATATTTTTTGTAAAATATATTTTAGCGGAAATAAAATTTATAAAATATATTTTTCTCAAAAATTTTTGTGAATAAAAACACTTTTTAGAAAATTATATTTTTTGCTAAAATTTTGTCAAAAAAATGTTCAGTAAAATATATTTTAGCAAAAATAGCATAACATACCTATTAAATTTATCGGATAAGGAGGAACAATAAAATTTAGTGAACAAAAAAGAGTAAAAAATTAAACATCGCAACTTTAGTAACTGTGGATTTATTAAAAGACAAACTGAACTTTGTATTCTTTAACAATGTATCATCATTTACATGTACCATCATTTAAAGAGGAAACAATTATAAATTTATATAGCAACATTTTTTAATTATTATTATTAGGAAATTCTTAAATTAATTCATATTTATTTAAAAGAAAATTAATTTTCTTAGCTCCTCGAATTAAAATCACAAAAAATCGATTCTAAAATTCAATTCCCAGGTCACTCGCAAAAAGTTTTATATCTTCATCGACATTGGAGAAATCTAAAGATAAGAAAAAAATCAACTTATGTTTTCTTCACGAAATATTGCAAATTTTAAGAATTTATTTCTAACCTTCAGCAACATTGTCATCTTCACTTATCGAGTCAAAAACTTTTTTCTTAATTTCAATTCTCTTTTTTGGAGAAACTGTAAATATATATTAATATAAACTGTTAATAAATTTCCGCCTGTAAAGATTGATAATAATATTTGCAGAAATAATATAAAATTATTGCATGAAATTTCTGCAAGTGCTGTCGTGAATCTTTTCATCTTCTGCGGTTAAATTTTGAAAGACAATTTTTTCATCTATTTCAAATATTCCTCTGATACTTAACGCATTTTTACTAGTTTTTTTTTGCACATGAATGTACAATTAGTTGTATCGTGCTAAAAATATCAAAAAGTAAAAATAAATTAAGGAATTATTTAAAAATAAAATATATGTAAGATATAAGAGGCATTTCCATTTTAAAAAAACCACCTTCGTAAACAATTTCCAATGTATGATAATTTTTAAATAAAATATTTCTTGCATTCAGTGGAACCAAATTACTTTTTATACCTAGTGTTTTCAAAAGTATAATTTCTGAACTTTCTGATAAAAAATTTTGTATTTTTTTAATTATGTAATTTAAATAGAAATTAATATAACCTTCGAAATTAATTAATTAATTATTTTCTTAAAATCCACTGAAATGTCCATTATTGTTTAATAAATAAAAAATAGAATATTCAAACTTTTGTTTGATAGAAATTTAACTAAAAATCGGAGGTAACGTGTTATGTTTTTTCAAAGTTCAACTTTGAAACTCAATTTTCTATTTAAATTAAATAATTAAAAATATATAAACTATTTTATCAGAAAGTTCAGAAATTCTACTTTTGAAATCGCCAATATAAAAAGTAATTTGGTTCTACTGAATAAAAGAAATATGCATTTAAAAATTGTCTTACATTGGCAATTGTTTACGAAGGGGGTCGTTTTGAAATGGAATTCCTCATATAATACAGAAGAATTTAATTATTTCTAAAGATAATTGAAATTTTTACGAGGATTTTTAAAAATTTTTGAACATAATTGAATTTCTGCAAAGAATGTTATTAGTTTTGAAAATAATTGAATTTCTGCAATCATTTGTGATTTCTCTAAAATTATCCAAATTACATGGTACAATTTACCAACTTTTCGACCTTTTTCAATTAAATTAGAGACTTTACTGACCTTTTTTCAAAAAAAAAACAACTTTTACGGACTTTAAGCAAGGTTACGGACTTTACGGACCTAGTTCGAGCCCTGATTGTACCAAAAAATATAATTTTTACTAAAAAATACTCTACTAGTACTCTCTAACTCTACTTTTGCTAAAATTTATTGTACCAAAAAATATTTTTTAATAAATAAATACTTTAGTGTTGACTATTAGCAAATACTACTAATAAATTAGTATAGAAATTACTATTTATTATCAAAATTTACTAAATCAAAACCAAAAAGTCAATCATTAATATATTATATAAATATAATAATAATAATTATTATTATTATGAAACTAATATATTATACATAGAGTTTATTATATAAAGTTAAAAAGAAGAAGTGTCATAAAAAATGTAATTCAATTCAGTTAAGGGAGAAACGTAAAGTATTAATAATAAAAAGAAAGGCCAACGAAACATATATAATAACCGTTAAGCTTAAGTCCTGTGGAAACATAAACAGCGAACATATTTCCTGCGTTAGGTGAGGTCATATAACTACTCCATCTCCATCCGTTTCTAGGGAAACGTTACTAAAATGGATCAAACTGGTTTTAGGGTTGTACACTCCTTCTGGTCACTAGACTGAATACAACAACTCCATGCATGTATATATATATGTAGGCACGAAACGAAATAGTTCACCACACGACAACATGATACCACTCAGAATCTTGTTAATTCATTGATTGTTTCAAACGACCAACTAAATTGGACATATATTCATGATAAGCCCGCAACCATTCAGGTAATTATCATTAACGATCATTTGTTTTCAAAAGTGCTTTGAAGAAACGAAAATAAAAAAAGAAAGAGAGAGAGAGAGAAAAATTCATACTCCTCATTATCGATTTTTATTGCACTGTGTACTTGCTTATTACCAGGAGATGAAAAAACTTTTTCTTCTAATATATATATATATATATATATATATATATATATATATATATATATATATATATATATATGTATCATTCTCTCTTTATTTCTGCGGTATTAATTTTTTTTGTCCTTACACTCAGGAAAAAAATTACTCAGAGCTAACTAGACTTTTTGTGTTTCAAATAAATTTTATTTGGTTCAAATACAATTTTAATTGGTTCAAATAAATTTCAATTGGTTCGAATACAAGTTTAATTGGTTTCAATTAATTTGATTTAATTTGAATAAAATTCTATCTTGTTTGAATACAATTTTATTTAGTTCAAATAAAAATTATATTTCTGTCGATGAAAATTTTATTTGATTCAAATAAAAGTTACATTCGTTTAAAAAAAAATTCTATTCATTTTGAAGAAAATTTTAATTTGTTCGAATACTAATTTAATTGCTTCAACTAAAATTCATTTGGTTCGAATACAAGTTAAATTGGTTTAAATAAATTTTTTTTAATTTGAATAAAATTATATCTTGTTTGAATACAATTTTATTTAGTTTAAATGAATATTATACTTGTGTCGAAGAAAATTTTATTTGGTTCAAATAAAAGTTAAATCGCGTTGAAAAAAATTATATTTATTTTGAAGAAAATTTTATTTGGTTCAAATACAAGTTTAATTGCTCCAACTAAAATTCATTTGGTTCGAATACAAGTTAAATTGGTTTAAATAAATTTTATTTAATTTGAATAAAATGTTATTTCGTTTGAATACAAGTTTAATTGCTTCAAATAAATTTCATTTGGTTTGAATACAAGTTACATTGGTTTCAATTAATTTGATTTAATTTGAATAAAATTCTATCTTGTTTGAATACAATTTTATTTAGTTTAAATAAAAATTATACTTGTGTCGAAGAAAATTTTATTTGATTCAAATAAAAGTTAAATCGCCTTGAAAAAAAATTATATTTATATTGAAGAAAATTTTATTTGGTTCAAATACAAGTTTAATTGCTTTAACTAAATTTCATTTGTTTCGAATACAAGTTAAATTGCTTTAAATAAATTACATTTGGTTTGAATACAAGTTAAATTGGTTCAAATTAATTTCATTTGGTTCAAATACAAATTTTAATTGGTGACAATAAATTTTATTTTATTTGAATAAAATTCTATTTGGTTTAAATACCAACAATTTTATTTGGTTCAAATTAAAATTATACTTGTGTTGAAGAAAATTTTCTTTGGTTTGAATAAATTTCATTTGGTTCGAATACAAGTTTAATTGGTTCAAATAAATTTCATTTGGTTCGAATACAAGTTGAATTGATTCCAATTAATTTTATTTAATTTAATTTAAATAAAATTCTATTTGGTTTGAATACAATTTTATTCAGTTCAAATAAAAATTATATTTGTGTCGAAGAAAATTTTATTTTGTTCAAATAAATGTTACATTCGTTTTAAAAAAAATTATATATTCATTTAAAATAAAATTTTTTTGTTTGAATACAAGTTTAATTGGTTCAAATAAATTTCAATTGGTTCGAATACAAGTTAAATTGGTTTTAATAAATTTTATTTTATTTGAATAAAATTTTATTTGGTTCAAATAAAAGTTCTAATTGCTTCAAATAAATTTAATTTGATTCGAATATAAGTTAAATTGGTTTAAATTAATTTTATCTAATTTGAATAAAATTCTATTTGGTTTGAATACAATTTTATTTAGTTCAAATAAAAATTATACTTGTGTCGAAGAAAATTTTATTTGGTTCAAATAAAAGTTAAATCGCGTTGAAAAAAATTATATTTATTTTGAAAAAAATTTTATTTGGTTCAAATACAAGTTTAATTGCTTCAGATAAATTTCATTTGGTTCGAATACAAGTTAAATTGGTTCAAATTAATTTTATTGGGTTCAAATACAAATTTTAATTGGTGACAATAAATTTTATTTTATTTGAATAAAATTCTATTTGGTTTAAATACCAACAATTTTATTTGGTTCAAATTAAAATTATACTTGTGTTGAAGAAAATTTTCTTTGGTTTGAATAAATTTCATTTGGTTCGAATACAAGTTTAATTGGTTCAAATAAATTTCATTTGGTTCGAATACAAGTTGAATTGATTCCAATTAATTTTATTTAATTTAATTCAAATAAAATTCTATTTGGTTTGAATACAATTTTATTCAGTTCATATAAAAATTATGTTTGTGTCGAAGAAAATTTTATTTTGTTCAAATAAAAGTTACATTCGTTTTAAAAAAAATTATATATTCATTTTAAATAAAATTTGTTTGTTCGAATACAAGTTTAATTGGTTTAAATAAATTTTATTTGGTTCGAATACAAGTTACATTGGTTCCAATTAATTTTATTTAATTTGAATAAAATTATATTTGGTTTGAATACAAATTTAATTACTTCAAATAAATTTCATTTGGTTCGAATACAAGTTGAATTGGTTCCAATTAATTTTATTTAATTTAAATAAAATTCTGTTTGGTTTGAATACTATTTTATTCAGTTCAAATAAAAATTATATTTGTGTCGAAGAAGATTTTATTTGATTCAAATAAAAGTTAAATTTATTTTGAAAAAAATTATATTAATTTTGAAGAAAATTTTAATTTGTTCGAATACTAATTTAATTGCTTCAAATTAATTTCATTTGGTTCGAATACAAGTTAAATTGGTTTTAATAAATTTTATTTTATTTGAATAAAATTTTATTTGGTTCAAATAAAAGTTAAATCGCGTTGAAAAAAATTATATTCATTTTGAAGAAAATTTTATTTGGTTCGATATGCAAATTTAAACTTTAGATAGATTTTATTTAGTTGGAATACAATTTTAATTGGTTCAAATAAATTTCATTTAATTTGAATAAAATTTTATTTAATTTGAATAAAATTTTATTTAATTTGAATACAATTTTATTTTTGTCGAAGAAAATTTTCTTTGGTTTGAATAAAATTTTTTTGGCTCAAATAAAAGTTATATTCATGTTGAAGATAATTTATGAAAATAATAATTAATGTTTATTAAGAGAAAAAAATTCTAAACTATTAAAATCCGTTTTTTTATTTAAAAATTAATTTTTAAATTTCGTGACAAAGTATTAATTTTAATGTACCCACGATAACGAAAAATTAATTTAAAAATTAATAATTTTTGTGTTAAATTCCCATGTGTGAGAAACGGGTGTCAATTTAAAATTAAAAATGTGAATGGAGGCAAAAATTTAATTCGTAATATATATAATTTAATAAAAGAAAGAAAAAATTTGAAGGTCAAGGATATTTGGAACATGGAATCAGAATTTTCTGTTTTGGAGCATGGAGCTATATTATCAGCATTGGAGGAATGCACAGACGCATTAGCCATATACCAGTACACACTGAAGAAGCCATCAGTGCATATAGGCATTGATATCGACTGCATTCCACCGGAAGTGAGGTACCAGTTTCAGAAATGCATGTAACTTGACATAAGGACTGTATATAGGGAATATTTCAAAACAGTGGCGTAGAATTTACAAGAATTCTTTCCAAAAGACTCAAATTTACATCGTTCGTTTTAAATTGATACAAATTTCCCCTCTTATTGTCAATTTGATCCAAAAATTTTCAATTTAGTACGAAAATTGACAATTTGTTTTCAAATTTGAACAGCCGGAAAGTAAAACCACATATCAAATTTGTACAGATATTTTCATTGGTCCCTGATGCCTGAAAAATCAATGTGCAAAATACAAATTTCAGTTTAATTTATTTTTTCCGTTTTCAAAAGATAAATTTGGCTAAAATTTATGTTTGAAACATTGATTTTTTAAATATGACAGGTCAATATGAAAACGATTGAACAAATTTGTCAATTTTAGCCTAATATTTTCTTTTGGCAACAATTTGGTTAAAAAAAAAGTCAAATTTAAATACGAAAAGTATCAAATTGATCCAAATGCTTGGTTTTGGTATTAATTTCAAAATTTTGGTACCAAACAAAAGTACAAAAATTTTCAATTTAGGCAAATGTTTTTTTTTGTGTCAACTTGGTTCAAAAAGAGTCAAATTGGTACCAAAAGTATCGAATTGATTTAAATTTTTGGTTTTTGTATTAATTTCAAACTTTTGGTACCAAACAAATGTACAAAAATTTTTAATTTTAGCCAAATGTTCTTTTTTGGTATCAATTTGGTTTAAGTACCAAAAGCATCAAATTGCTCCAAATGTTTGGTTCACTTTTAAGCCTGCTTTTAAGTGAATTTAATTAGAAATTTTAAAGAAATTAGTTTCTTGAAAAATTTTAATGATTCAAATGCTTCTGAAATTAGTTACATTTATTAATATTCATATATTTTATTAATTATTAAAAATAATGTATTTCTCGAAGAATTTTATAGTTAAAAATATTAAAAACAATTGAATTTTAGAAAAATTATACAAATGATTGCAGAAATTCAATTATTTTCGAAAGTATAATAAAATTCTTCGCAGAAATTCAATTATGTTCAAAAATGTAAAAAAATTCTCATTAAAACTTCAAATATCCTTATATAAATAATAAAATTTTTCTCTGAAATTCAATTATTTTAAAAAATTTTAATAAAATTCTTGTCAAAATTTCAATTATTTTCAAAAATTTTCTTTAATGCAATGATTTTTAATATCTACTATTTTAATATCAAATTTTCCAAAAGAATTCAATTATTTAAAAAAAATGTTAATAACATTCTACGCAAACTTTTACTTATTTTCATAAATTAATAAAAATTTCACAGAAATTTAATTATTTACAAATTTTTTATAAATGTCTTCGCAATAATTTAATTATTTTCATAAATAATAAATTTTTTTACTGATATTCAATTACTTTTATTAATAATAAAATTATTTTTAGGAATTCAATGATATTTTTAAATAATAATACTCATCGCCGAATTTCAATTATTTTTGATACAATTTTAATCGAATTCATCGAAAAATGTAATTAATCTTAAAAATTTTATTATATTTTGGCAAATGAATTCAATGTTAGAAAACATTCAATTATTCAATAAATTATTTATTTTTGTACGTAAATAATTGGATTATCGTAGAATTTTCTTATAAAAATTGATTTAAAAATTAATTTTAATTAAAATTTTTGATTATAATTGAATTTTTAAATTATTATAGAATCCATTTTTAGATATAATCGAATTTTGAAAATTCAATTATTTTTCAAAATTTGTTTATATTAATTCAGTTTTCTATTTAAAAATAATATTGATAAAATTTTTCGCAAACATTTAATTACTTTCGTAAATAATAAAAATTTTCACAAGAATTCAATCATTTCCAAATTTTTTATAAATTTTTTCGCAATAATTTAATTATTTTCCTAAATAATAATATTTTTTTTATAGGGTTTCAATTATTTTCAAAAATAATAGATTTATTTTTAAGAATTCAATTATTTTCAATAATAATAATATTCGTCATAGAATTTCAATTATTTTTGATACAATTTTAATAGATTTGCTTGAAAAATGTAATTAATCTATAAAATTTTATTATAATTTGTCGAAGGAAATTTTGAAAAACATTCAATTTCATCACTCTATCATCTTTAATTTGAAAAAATCGATAACTCCGAGTCAAAGACTCGGATTGATCGATATTTTCATGTTTTATAAAAATATTTTTATAAGTTATTGAATTTTAAAAATATTTGAATTTGAATGTTTTGAAGAATTTTAATTCTTATGAAAAATAGTAATGATTAAATATTTAATAAAAAAATAAGTTATTGATGTTTTCGAAAAATGTTTACAATTAAAGAAATTTGTAAATAAATATAATAGAAAATTTTTTGAGTTTCTTATAATTTTTAGAGTGAATCAAAATATTCTTTAGGGTCAGGGAAAAACTAAAAATATTCTCTGGGAAATCAGGGAAAAACAAAATAAAATTTTTGTGGCAACCTTGTTTTGGTACAAATTTATCGCCGTTTGGTATCAATTTGACACTTATTACAAAAATAAATACTTTTCTTAATAAATTCAATGCTTGTTTTGTATAAATTCGACTCTTTCTAGAAATAATTAAATATCTTTTGATTTTACGTACTTTCAAATAAATCATATGCGACACTTATATTACAATATTTTCATTTTATTAGATACTCAAAGAAAATTCAACAAAATGGAAATAATAATTCGAATAATGTCGTGGAGAATTTTATCGAGCAACGTGCAATATTTGATAAATTACAACGAGATGGGTCTGTTAAAGAAATTACTTTTTCTAAAATTAAATTAACTCCTCTTTTTTTTCCCTTCTCTTATCTTCATTTAATGTAATAATGCGCAGTTTGTACATAGAGAGGCTTGTGACAGAGACGAAGAAGATTTTTCACAAGAATGGATATCTCGACATGTTGATCGATGAAGTCGAAAAGGAGGAAAGTCGAAAAAGCCGAGAAGAATTTTTATTAACGGAAAGTTTACAATTGGAGAAGGAATTGTCGAGTCTCTGCCAAATCAGAGACGGGGAAATTTTAACTAATAAAGAGGAGGCGGAAAGTTTACAGCAAAAATTACTTGATAGAAAGGTATAATATTTAAATTATAGTTGTGAAAAAAAGCGCGAAGAAAAACAAGTTTTCAAGAATAGAAATCAAAGAATGAACAATACTAAAACAAATCAAAGAAACAAAAAACAAATAAAACAAATCCTCGAACAAATCAAAGAAACAACAAACAAAACAAACAAAGAAAAAGCGAAAGAAACACAAGAAACAAACAACAATCATGAAAATACAAAAAGAATAAAAAAATGAAAAAAATTGCTTTCATGAGAATTATTTTTATGGTTAAAAATATTTTACAGAGGGAAATGAACGAGATGACGAGTAAGGCACATGTGGAGTTGAACTATATAACTGCTTGGAAAAAGACACAATGTCAGCAAAGTATTTTACGTGGGAATATTACTTTAAAGAGTCTGAATTTAGCTCAGAGGGAGTGTATTATTCTCAAGGAGAATGAACGTCGTGTAACTGAGAATATCGAAGCTTTTCTCCTGCAGAACTTGGCTGTAAGATCGCGATTGCTTTTCTATCACAAAAAAGAACCCCCCCCCTCGCCCAAAAAAATACACTGAGAAAAAAATGTTATCGAATCAATGACATATTTGTTTGTCGCAATTTAATATCGTTCGAATACAAATACTGTCATTGGTTTAATAACATATATGATTATTGCACTGTTGATTTGAATTTCCTTATATACCAAATTGACGAAATTAATACCGCTTGTGAGAGAAAAAAATTAATTTTCCAAGCAGGTATATTTCTGTACATCACTAATTTTTAAAATAATTTAAAAACTTTCCTTTTTTTCACGTTTGAATCCATTTTTTTTATCTACTATTTATTTTCCTTTTATTCTCTATTTTTCTTATCAATTTTTTTTCCTTTTTTTTTGAGGCGAATGAGAAGCAGTCAGTGCATAGGAAACAGAGGCACGTCAAAGAATCAACGATGTATGAGGATGAAATCCGACAACTCAGAAACGAAATAGAAATTCGTCGAAGCGTTCTTGAGGATCTCAAACGTGAGGTATATGTTTGATTTGCGAACGATTATTATTATATCATCATACCTCAAGGGGCAAATTAACTGGCGCATGTGACATGAAAACTTCTACCAGCACACACTTATATATATATATATATATATATATATATATATATATATATATATATAGTATATAGTAAAATGAAGTTTATATGTCAAGAAACTTTATGAAATTATGAGCAATCTTATTTTCTCATGGGGGGAATTTAATACCATATTTTATACGTCTCCTCGTTTATCTTGTATATACACACGAAAAGTTGTAAATTTTACCATATCTAAGAAAAATATTTTCATTATATCATTTCCAAATTAACCCTTATTTAACGGTTATACGTTTATAGCCGTTTTGGCAATTATATATCACAGTTTTATCTCATCTGATAAATAATCTTCTTACTGAAGAAAATTCGGATTTTTTTTTATCGATATTTGTATATATGTATATCAATTTTTTATATTAATTGTTAAATTAATTTTCAAAAATATAGATGAAGGGTGCGGGTAGTTTTTTATATATTTTTTTTTTTGTCAGACTTGTAAAATAATGTGTGCGTGTAAATATACACAGAGGAAAGGATAAAATTGGGTATGGCAATATCAAGGTGACATTCTGGAACTCATGAAAATGCAAGAGGCGAGGACAGAGAAACTGCGCCCTACTGCGTTTATTACCCTGGCACTCTACAGAAATTAAATGCGATTGTTTTACGTCAAAAAGCTTCTTTACTGTATTTTAACTAGTAAACTCAATCTGAAAATCGTTAACTTATATAATTATCATACGCGACATTTGAGGATTTTCGCCTCTTTAATAAATCTGTTTACTCGTTAAAAATAGTCATAAGCAATAGTGGTATATTATTAGCAGTACGAGTAATGATAAATAGTAGAAGTATTAGCAGTACTAGTATCAAATTTTACAATTTTAGACAAATATATTTTTTTGGTACCAATTTGGTTCAAAACGAGTAAATTTGGGGTGGCGTAAAGCTAGCGGCCCGCCATCCGCCAGACACCTGACAAATTCATAGGCATCGCAACTGAATAATACGACATGATCCATTCTTCATTCTTTAATTTTCGTGATAAATTCTTTCTCTATAGAGTTCAATATAAATATTCTACAAACATAATGTAACATACAAAACCAATTGTTTATTAACAAATAAATTTTTTAAAGCCCTTAGCATCGCAAAACTCGAAAATTCGATTGTCTGCTAATTAGCGGATGGAGAATTTTGACTAGTAATTTTGCCAAAATTATTTTACTAAAGAAAATTTTCGTAAATAGTCATCTAATGAACAACAGGAAACAACAAAACCAATTGTTTATTAACAAATAAATTTTTTAAAGCCCTTAGCTTCGCAAAACCCGAAAATTCGATTGTCTGCTAATTGGCGGATGGAGTATTTTGACTAGTAATTTTGCCAAAATTATTTTACAAAAGTAATTTCTAGTAAACAAAGATACAATAAACAAAAGGCAACAACAAATCCAATTGTTTATTGACAAATGAATTTTTAAAGCCCTTAGCTTCGCAAAACTCGAAAATTCGATTATCTGCTAATTGGCGGATGGAGTATTTTGACTAGTTATTTTGCCAAAAATATTTTACTGAAGAAAATTCTTGTAAATAGTCATCTAATGAACAACAGGAAACAACAAAACCAATTGTTTATTAACAAATA
This sequence comes from Leptopilina syphax, assembly GCA_032872505.1. Classification (NCBI taxonomy): domain Eukaryota; kingdom Metazoa; phylum Arthropoda; class Insecta; order Hymenoptera; family Figitidae; genus Leptopilina; species Leptopilina syphax. The sequence goes on along the minus strand of CM065471.1, from coordinate 32,567,264 downwards.
AATTTTTTAAAGCCCTTAGCTTTGCAAAACTCGAAAATTCGATTGTCTGCTAATTGGCGGATGGAGAATTTTGACTAGTAATTTTGCTAAAATTATTTTACTAAAGAAAATTCTCGTAAATAAACATCTAATGATTAATAGCCACCATAAAAATTAATTGTTTATTAACAATTGAATTTTTCAAAACTCTTAGCTTCATTAGATGTTTATTTACAAGAATTTACTTTTCTAAAATCATTTTTGCAAAATTCCTTTCAACTCTCCATTGTTCGTTAGATGTTTATTTACAAGAATTTACTTTAGTAAAATAATTTTGGCAAAATTAATAGTCAAAATACTCTATCCGCCAATTAGCAGACAATCGAATTTTCGGGTTTTGCGAAGCTAAGAGCTTTAAAAATTCATCTGTTAATAAACAATTAATTTTGTTGTTGCCTTTTGTTTATTTTATCTTTGTTTACTAGAAATTACTTTTGTAAAATACTCCATCCGCCAATTAGCAGACAATCGAATTTTCGAGTTCTTCAAAGCTAAGAGCTCTAAAAATTTATTTGTTAATAAGCAATTAATTTTAATGTTGCCTTTTGTTTATTGTATCTTTGTTTACCAGAAATTACTTTTGTAAATTAATTTTGGCAAAATTACTAGTCAAAATACTCCATCCGCCAATTAGCAGACAATCGAATTTTCGGGTTCTGCGAAGCTAAGAGCTTTTAAAATATTCAATTGTTATTAAACAATCGATTTTTATGTTACATTATGTTCGTAGAATATTTATATTCAACTTTATAGTGAAAGAATTTATCACGAAAAAGAAAGAATATGAAGAATGGATCATGTCGTATTATTCTGTTGCGACGCTTATGGATTTGTCAGGTGTCTGGCGGATGGCGGGCCGCTAGCTTCACGGCACCTAAATTTGGTACCCAATATATACCAAATTGATCTAAATGTTTGGTTTTGGTATTATTAATTTCAAACATTTATAGGATTGCCACAATAATTTCTTTTGAAACAACTTAAACTCGAAGAACTATCATAAAATTATTACTGAAACTTGATATTATTATTTGATATTATGAAGCGATTTTTAATATAGAATTGCGCAAGAAAAGAATATATTTTTTCCACCATGAGACAATAAATTTTTGCTGAGAAATTTTAATAAAGAAAAAAGTTATATAATATAACAAAGAGAAGAGAAATGCGCTTGAAAAATGAAGGTAAATCTAATAGATGTAATAATGGATGCATGTGGATTCACAGTATGATAGTAGGCAAGCGTTCATAGACACGTATCTCGCGGAGAAGGAAGCCATCCGGAAGCAAAAGGAACACGAGGAACATGTTAGAAGAAGTGCAATCAAGATTCAAGCTTGGTGGAGAGGCGTGATGGTTCGCCGGAAACTGGGACCCTATCGACCAGAGGATAAGAAGAAGCGTTCAACGAAAATCAAAAAATAATCTCGCCACAGCATCTCAATTCTGTAGCGCATATATGTATATCTTGTATACTACATATATATAATAGCGCAATGATTATATTATATTGTATTTTATAATCTTAATTCTATCTTTCCTTCATAATAAAAAAGTTTCGAAGCTTAAAATTCACCTTCTTTTTCATTTTTTATTTTGTTTTTACAGTTTCACCAAGATTCTCAAATTGAGACAATATTATAGAATCAAAAAACTTTGCCTTGCAATAATTTTCATACGTTTTTTTGTTTCAATTTGATATCCTTATTACAGGGCTCAAACTAGGTCCGTAAATCCCGTAATCCGCAAATATGCGCTTCCAGTCCGTGAAAACCGATTTTTTTTAAAAAAAGGTCCATAAAGTCCGTAATTTGATTGAAAAAGCTCACAAAAAGTTCGTAAATTGCAAGATATTTTAGAGAAATTTTAGAGAAATTACAAATGATTGAAGAAATTCAATTAATTTTTAAAAGTAATAAAATTCATCGTAAAAATTTAATTATGTTCAAAAATTTGTTGAAATTATTGTCAAAATTTCAATTATCTTTGGAGATAATTAAATTCTTCTCTGAAATTCATTAATTTTCAAAAATTTCCCTTAATTCAATATTATTTCCAATATCTACTATTTTAATAAAATCTTCCAAAACTATTCAATTATTTAAAAAATTTTTAATAAAATTCTAAGCAAACATTTATTATTTTTATAAAATAATAAAAATTACACAGAAATTCAATTATTTACAAATTTTGTTTATATATGTATATAATTTTTTTCGCAGAAATTCAAATATATTTTCAAAAAAAATAAAATTTTTACATGGATTCAATTATTTTTATAAATAATAAAACTCATTGGAGAATATCAATTATTTTTAATCAAATTTTAATCAAATTTCTCGAAAAATGTAATTATTCTTAAAAATTTTATTAAAATCCGTCTATAGAATTCAGTTATTTGAAAGCTTGTTTGATAAAATTCTTTATAGGAATTGAATTTTAAGAAACATTCAATTATAATTTTTAACGGTTTTAGTCAAATAATCAGAGAAAAAGTTTTTAGTCAAAAGTGTATGCTGAGAGTTAAGATTTATACTTTTTTAAAGTGTGATTAAAATCAATCAAGTGAATAAAAATTAAAAGAATCACTTTTTGTAATTTTCTCAAAAAAAAATATAAATTCTTTCATTGGATTTGTTGGAAGTTATTTTGAATCCATATACTTAGAATTCATTTTGAAAATAGGCCTGTAGGACCCGCCCTGAATATTTGGGCCTGCCTACCTAATGATTTTCTTTCGTATTCGAAGAAGAAAAACTGTTTTCCTCGAAACTCCAAATCGATTCTGCTTTCCTGTCTCCAAAGTATACAAAAGTCAACTAATCCCATTCATCCACTAATTGACCGTGAAATTTGTCAATGGGGGGTCTTTATATAATAATAATAAGAAGTCATTTTAAATACCCAAGTCCCTGAATTATGGGCCCATTGGGTAAACGAGAAAATACCAACTTTTCGTTTCTGGAATCCTGATACTAATGTGGAGCATTACCTGTCGCTTTCAGTATTTCTACCTCAATCCTTTCGAATTCTCGGAAGCGTACGTTTTCGGGTCTCACTCTCACTCTCTTTTCCCCCATAGGTATATATTTCGAAAGGGCCATTCAGTATTTATTTTCCTCAGGTATACGGCAGTTTCAAAAGGAGAAAAAATAATTCTCTTCTCGAAACAATTTTTTCTCAAGTATCATATTTTCGTATGTTTTCATGTACAAAAAATTTTTTCCCTTTTCGGATGAATTGTTTATGCAAATTTTCGAAAACAACTTCCTAAAGTCTTCCGGAAATTTTAAAATTAAATTTGTTTCAAATTTTATTTTTGTTAAATAAAATTTTTATTTTTGTAAAAATCAAATTTTTTTGAGACAATTAAATAATTAACTTGAAACAAATAAAATTTGTTCGAAACAAATAAATAATTTCAGGGCTCAAACTAGGTCCATAAATCCCGTAAAGGTCCGTAAATTTTTTTTTAAGTTCGTAAAAGTTAAAAAAAGAAAGGTCCGTAAACTCGGTAATTTGATTGAAAACGCAGAAATTCAATTATTTTCAAAAGTAATAAAATTCTTCGAAAAAATTCAATTATGTTCGAAAAATTTTAAAATTCTCAACAAAATTTCAATTATCTTTATAAATAATAAAATTCTTTTCCAAAATTAAATTATTTTCAAAAATTTTATTAAAATTCTTGTCAAAATTTCAATTATTTTCAAAAAATTCTCATTTATTCAATGATTTTCAAAATCTTATATTTTAATAAAATTTTATTTATTTATTTATTTATTTAGATGTATAAACGGGCGACAAATTTTCGAAAAGAATTCAATTATTTAAAAAAATATTTTTATAAAATTCTACGTAGGTAAACATATTTAATTATTTTCATAAAATAATAACAGTTTCACAAGAATTCAATTATTTTCATAAATAATATAAAATTTTTACAGGGATTCAATTATTTTCGTAAATAATAAATTTCTTTTTAGGAATTCAGTTATTTTCATAAATATTAAAATTTCCACAGGAATTTAAATATATTTTAAAACACAATATTCATAAAATTTTTCGAAAAAAAAATCAATCCTGTATTTAAAATGATTTTTATAAAATTCTTCGCTAGAAATCAATTATTTAAAAAAAAAATTATAAAATTCTTCGTAAGAATTCAATTATTTTTGAAAATTTTAATAAAATTTGTTGCAAAAATACAATTATTTTTAAAAATTTTAATAAAATTCGTTGAAAAATTCAGTTATTTTAAAAAAATTTAATAAAATTCTTGTCAAAATTTCAATTATTTTCAAAAAATTCAATTTCACAAGAATTCAATTATTTTCGTAAATAATAAAATTCTTTTTAGGAATTCAGTTATTTTCGTAAATATTAAAATTTTCACAAGAATTTAATTATTTTAAAACACAATTTTAAATATTAAATTTTTAATATTTTTGAAATATTTTCATAAAATTTTTCGAAAAAAATTAAATGGGTATTTAAAATAATTTTTTTAAAAAATTTTATAAAGCTCTTCGCAAGAATTTAATTATTTTTTTAAATTTTAATAAAATTCGTTACAAGAATATTCAGTTATTTCTAAAAAACTTTAATAAAATTCGTTTAAAAATTCAGTTATTTTAAAAAAATTTAATAAAATTCTTGTCAAAATTTCAATTATTTTCAAAACTTTTGATAAAATTCTTGGCAAAATTTCAAGTACATATTTTCAAAAATTTTCCTGAATTCAATGATTTTCAATATGTATAGTATTTTAATAAAATTTTCCAAAAGAATTCAATTATTTAAAAAAATTCAAATAATATTCTACGCAAAAATTTCAATATTTTTTTTAAAAAATAATAAAAATTTCACAATAATTCAATAATTTACAATTTTTTTTATAAACTTCTAAGAGCAATAATTTAATTATTTTCATAAATAATTAAATTTTTTTACAGAGATTCAATTATTTTCATAAGAAAACAAATTCTTTTTAACAATTCAATTATTTTTAGAATTATAATAAAACCCATCGCAGAATTTCAATTATTTTTATTACAATTTTAACCGAGTTTCTCGAAAAATGTAACTTAAAATGTTTATTGAAATTCTTCAAAATAATTCATTTATTTAAAAATTTGTTGATAACATTCTTTATTATAATTGCAATTTTGAGAAATAATAAAATAAAAAATAATAAAAACTGATTTAAAATTGAATTTCAGTTGAAGTTTTAGATAATAATTGAAATAATATTCAAAAGGAATTTGAGTTAAAATTTAGATAATAATTGAATATTATAAACATTATAGCATGAACTTTTAGAAATAATTGAATTTTGAAAAAGTATAATTTAATTTGTTTTTGAAAGTCTTTTATTTTTTTTATTTTCTAATATATGTATATTTAATAGAATAAGAATTTACGAATAATTGAAATTTCGTAAAATTTAATTGTAAAATTGGATTTGAAAATTCTCAAAGAACTTTTTTGAAAATTATTAAAAATAATAATTTTTGTCAGTAATTGGTCGATAAATGGTCCTTAATTAAAATTTTTCTTTTGTTTTGTAGAGTCCGTATTTTTAAATACTTTTACGGGTTCGAGTCCTGTAATTATTTACTTGAAACGAATAAAATTTACCTTGAGACAAATAAAATTTATTCAAAACAAATAAATAATTTAGTAGACTTTTAATAGCATACATTTTTTTCTTTTATTCGTAGAAAAAATAATAATAATTTTTTTTTTTTTTTTTTTCTTTTATTTAGTAGACTTTTAATAGCATACATTTTTTTCTTTTATTCGTTATTTATTCTTATTCGTTATTAAATTTAATTTTATTTTCGCAAAAATATATATTTTTATCTCAGGGAAAAGTCAGAGAACAAAGAAAACAAATATTTTGGTGTCAATCTTGTAAAATTAATAATAAATAAATAATTTTTTTTTTAAATAAAAATTTCCTTTATTGCAAAAAAAATTGTGTGCACCTTTTGACACTGGGATTTTCAGTATAGGAGCAAGTACGATACCAAACATTAGTTCAGCGGTCGCATGGATTAAAACCTATTATGCGGTGCTTACCGCGCATTTGCACATTTTAGGACCATTCTCTCTTGCATACTCGCTTCCCACTCTATACGTACAATATGTGTGTATATATATTCCAGTTTCATGCGCTATTACATATAGTGCAATGCTAGCACGCATATTCTATATATATACATATATATTTTCACCTGATACCTTATAGGCACGTAAATACAGCAGATTCGGCCACAAAATTCAGGAAGTACCACACAACAGGAAATGAGATCCTTGCGTGAACAATTCCTCAACTTTTTCTGTATATATAACATACTTACACTCGCACGTTTAATTTCAAATTTCACTGTATATAAGAAAAATAACCGCATATAGGTGCATCTTCAAAGTAAACTGCGAGAAAAAAATGCTATTGAATCAATATAATATTATTTTACTCTCTAAATTTGAATTAATAAAAATATTTATTAATTTAAATTAGTGACTGACTTTTTGCTTCTGAATTAGTAAACTTTACTAATAAATTAGTGGAAACTGCTATTTATTAGTAAAATTTTCTAATAAATTAGTAGAAATTACTATCTAATAGTAATATTTATAAATTTACAAAAAATTACAAATTCAAAAGCAAATAGATAATAAGTGAGTGCATTTTTGTTTTTGAATTAGTAAATTTTACTAATAAATAGGAATTTATAGTAATTTATTAGTAATATTTACTATCTTCGCTAATAAATATAGTAATTTATACTAATTTATTGGAAAAATTTACTTTTTTCACTAATAAATAGTAATTTATACTATAATTAAATAGTACATTTGATTAATAAATAGCAATTTCAACGAATATATTTGCTTTTTAATTAGTAAATTTTACTAATAAAAAGTAATTTTTACTAATAAAATGTAATTTTTACTAATTTATTAGTAAATTTTACCAATAAATAGTAATTTTTACTGAATTTGTAAGCAAAATTTACAAATTAAAAAGCAAAAAATTAGTGGGTGAATAATTCACTATGAATAATAATTACTAATTCAAAATACTATAATTTAAAAGCAAAAGATTTTGAATTAGTAAATTTTTACTAGTAAATAGTAATATATACTAATTTATTAGTAAAATTTCGTAAAATTTACTATTTTTATTAATAAATAGTAATTATTATACTAATTTGTTAGTAAATTTTACTAATAAATAGTAATTTTTATTGAATTAGTCAAAATTTTCAAATTCAAAAGCAAGACGAATTATAGTGACTGACACTTTGCTTTTAAATTATCAAATTTCAATAATAAATTATAGTGTAAATTATTATTTATAAGTAAAATTTACTAATCCAAAAGCAAAAAGTCAGTCACTAATTCAAATTTGGAGAACTGAAATTATTGATTCAGATACACTTTATTTGATTTAAATAAAAATTTATTTCATTCAAATATAAATATTTATTTAAATCAAATAATTTTTACTTAAGTGAATTAAATAATATTTACTTCAAAAGCTCTCTCTAAATTTAAATTAGTAAAAATTTTTACTAATTTAAATTAGTTATTGACTTTTTGCTGTTGAATTAGTAAACATTACTATAATTAATTAGTAAAAATTACTAATTTGAATTAATGACTGACTTTTTGCTTTTGAATTAGTAAATTTTACTAATAAATTAGTAGAAACTGTTATTTATTAGTAAAATTTACTAATTTCATTGAAAAATTCAATTGAAGTACTAAATGTTACTAATAAATTAATGCAAAAATCTTTTTAAAAATAAACATATTTTTGCTATTGATTCCAAAGCATATTGTATCATCGAAAATATGCATAATTATGCAAACTGTAAATACTATTTTTCAAAATTGAACTAAATGACAATTTAATACTCAAAATCACATTAAATTAATACTTAGGTAAGTTTTTACATATAGTGAAATATTTTCCACTAGAAATACTTGCTTTATTTTATTTTTATTTTCACTTTATTTATCTAATTTTAAATGAAAAATATTTTGAATTTAATTTAATTTAAATTATAATTGAATTTAATAATTAAATTTTTTATATTAAAGCATTTCAACTTTTGTTCACAGTATCAATCTCGTGTTTTCCATGAAAAGTTTTATCTTTCGTTCCTTTAATTAAACTACGACTTTCATTAAACGCTGACATCTATTAGATATCAATTGGAAATAGATTGAAAAAAGTGCAATTGATTTTTTAGGAAAAAAATTTGAAGAGAATAATTTTTTTTATTCAAACTAATATCTTTACCCTTATATAGAGGAAATAAGTATCAAAAAATATATAAAACAAAAGAAATATGTTCGAATTAAACATATTTTATATAATAGAATTAAACGTAATTTTAATTGAATCAAACTTAAATATGTTTAATTCTAATTTAGAAAGTATGCTGTGAGACAAATGTAAATTTACTTAACACACAAATATATAAAATATTTCTCTAGATGCGAAAAATTAAAATCTTGTATTTAAAATTTATAATAAGTTACACCTTCAAAAAATCATATAAACTCTTTTCTAAAATTTTTGTTGAAATTTACATATAGAAATATTAGAAATCCATAAAATTTCCATGCTGAGCCCCCGCCCTAAATATTTGGGCCCTACCCCCTATATAATAGTCCTCTCTCAACAGAAAAATAAAATCATTTTCGTTAAACTCCACCTCGATTCTGCTTTCCTGTCTCTAAAATATACAAAAGTCAAAATTTTCTATTCATCGACTAATTGACCATAAAATGTTGTTATGCCGACGACATGGGGGGTTCCTTTTCATCATGACTAGTCCCTTTTCGTGACTGCGGTCCCTAAAATACAGGGTAAACGAAAACCAACTACTTTCTTCTTCTGGAATCCTGATACTAATGTGGAGCATTAACTAGCGTTGGTAGTCAATTAATCTTTGCAATTTGTAGCAAAATTATCTTTCTATAAAATTAATATATGAATAATTACTAAAACTAATATGAATTTATTATAAGAAAAAAAGTGTCATGAGTTCTTTGGAAAATTTTAAGCTAGGGGCCCTTTTCTCTCATGTCATACATTAGAGACATTCTTTCTACAAATTATCAAAAATTTCTTGACCCCCTCCCTCACCTCTTTATCCGATTAATATTCGCTGAGTCATTCCCACTCCAGCGCTTTTTTTCAATAAAATATATTTTTTGGTAAAATATTTTAGAAAAAATATTAGTAAAATATATTTTTTACGACAGTGAATCGTGCGTCGGAATGGAACTCGATTTTTAAAATTTTATTACTAAACAATACGAAAAAAATTGTTTTATAATTTAATTCTGTAATATTTTTTACAATATTCTGGATCTAATTGAAAATAATTCTTGTTGGACATTTTTGAATATAAGACAAAATTTTAAAATACAATTGCATTTCGACTGTATAAAGTATATTTTTCATTAAAATATTTTTTTTTATAAAATATTCTCCGTATTAAATTATTTTTTGGTGAAAATTATTTATTAATATAATATAAAGTATGTTTTTTGGGAAAATATATTTCTTGGGAAAAATAGTATTTGTAAAATATATTTATTTCTTATAGGAAAAATATTTGTTAAGACTAAAATTTGTTTTTTTTTTTTTATAAAATATAAATTATTGTTTGCAGAAAAACACTGGTAAATACTAAAAAAAATTACTGAAACAAATTTCTTTATTACAAATTCTATTTGTCTGCTAAATATTTCAATAAACAGAGATTCTTATAAATGTATACAAGTTTCGGAAAAAGTACAACAAATTTATGGCAGTAAATTTTCCCCTGGGAAGCGTCTATTTTGAAAATGACTCACGCTGGGCCCATTCTATTTATAGCATTTCGTCTACTTCCCTAAAATATATGGTTTTACACATTTCCAATATACAATATATAAATGTACCTAAACGAAAAAGGAAAAGGCAGAAAATTTTTTTTCCAAACCTCCACTCTAGTTATGTATTCCTGTTACAAAAGTACACAAAAGTCAAATTTTTCTATTCATCGACTAATTGACCATAAAATTTGTAAACGATACCTTTTGTGTATAATATAATATTCAGTCCCCTGAATTATGGGCCCAGGTAGACGAGAGTTGAACACACCAACTTCTTATTTCTGGAATCCTGATACAGATGTGGAGCGAAACCTGTTGTTTTTTTTATTACTTCAATCCTTTCGATTTCTGCGGATAGTCTCACTCTCACTTCTTTCAAGAATAAAGTGCAATTTTTTTTCCACTAAAATGCAACAGTATTTTTGAAATTTAAACAGAAATTTTATAAAATGCTGCATAGGATTCTCGAAACGGTCTTCTTCTGGTGGAGATTTTGGGAACTAATTTCTGTTGCATTATAGAGTGGGGATAACTAGTTGGTAACTACCAATGACATCGAGTGAAACTATATTTTCTTCTGTACTTATACAATTTATAATTAACACTATATTGTTAATTACTATTTCCTATTTATTAACGTTAAACAATATTCATTATTATTAACTTTAACTTTTAAATAATTTTCGATTCAAAATTTAAAAAAAAAATTAAGTATAGGTATGATTAATTTTATTGTTTATTATTTTCAAAAATATTAATAAAATTTTTCGTCAAAATTCAATTATTTTCAATTCAATTTTAATAAAATTTCTCGAACTGTTTCTCAAAATAAAAAAAAACTTTGATAAAATATTTATTCATAAAAATTCAATTATATTCATAAATAATAAAAATTCTACAGAGAAATTCAATTATTTTTAGTACAATTTTTATTTAATTTCTTGAGAGAATTCTATTATTTTAAAATATTGGAATCAGGGAAGAATTCAATTATTTTCAAATTTTTTTAATTAAAATCATTTAGAAACTATTCTTTTCAAAAAATTCAAAAAAATGTAATTTTCTATCAATAATTTTAATAAAATTTAATAATAAAATTATTAATTAAAATTATTAACAAACAGGATAATTTTATAAGTTTAAAATAAATTCTTTATAAAGAATTCAATTACCTACTTTCAAAATTTTCAATTAAAATTATTAAAAGAACTCCATTATTTATAAAAAGAAAAATTCAAAGAAATTCTTCAAAACAATTCAATTATTTTCACAAGTAATTAGATTCTTTGAAAGAATTTAATTGTTTTTAATACAATTCTAATAAAATTTCCTCGAAACGATTTCATTATTTTCAAAATTAATTTTTTTTAAAGAATTCAATTATTCTTAAAAGTTTTGAAAAAAATGTTAATTTATGAAAATTCAATTATTTTTAGTACAATTTTTATTTAATTTTTTTAGAAGAATTCTATTATTTAAAAAAAATGTGAATAAAATTCTGCTGGAAAAATTCAATTATTTCCAAAAAAATATGATAAAATTTTCAATAATAAAATTTAATTAGTATTTTAACATGTAATCATTATTTTAATAATTAATAGAATTCTTTCAAGAAATTAAATGAAAATTGTTCTAAAAATATTTGAATTTCTCCGTATAGAGTTTTGATTATTTATGAAAATAATTGAATTTTTATAAATAAACAATTTATTAAAACTTTTGAAAACTTTTTTCAATTATTTCCACACAAATAATGATAAGTTTATCGAGAGAATTCAATTATTTTAAAAATAATTTTAATAAAATTTCTTTGAAAATAATCAAATTCTACGGGGAAATTCAATTAATTTCAGTACAATTTTTATTTAATTTCTTGAGAGAATTCTAATATTTAAGGAAAATTTTAATAAAATTCTGGGAAGAATTCAATTATTTCCAAAAAATTTTGATAAAAGTTTTAATTACAATTAATGACTTAGCGATTATTTTATAATAAGTTGAAAGGAATTTTTCGTAAAATTCAATTACTTTCAAATTTTTCAATTAAAATTATTGAAAAAGTGTTCTTTTCAAAAAATTAAGAAATTATTTAAAAAAAAAAACAGTTTAATATTCTGTCAATAATTTTAAAAAAATTTAACAATAAAATTATTAATTATATACAATTATTAACAAACACAATAATTTTATAAAAACTGGAAAGAAATTCTTTATATAAAATTCAATAACTTTCAAAATTTTCAATTATAAAATATTAAAAGAATTCCATTTGGTTATTAAAAAAAATTGAAAGTATTTCTTCATAACAGTTCAATTATTTTTACAAGTTGTAAAATTCTTCGCTAGAATTCAATTATTTTTAATACAATTATTTTAAATTCCAATAAAATTTCCCTAAGGAATTGAATTTTTTTCAAAAATTTTGATTTATATCGAAATTTACAGTTGTTTCAGTAGGTAAAACATTACTTTTTCGTGTAAAACTTTCTTTGTAAAATGTTACCCCTCCCCCACCCCCTTCCCCATGTAAGACACTATTGCATATACATTATCGTCGTAAAAACTCTCTAGATTCCTCCCCCCCCTACTATAAGCCATACGTAATTTATGGACAGCCATTGTAGAATAAAATTTTTATTTGAAGAAGAAATATAAAAAAAATATCATTCATTTTGAGCATTGAGAAACTTTAAGGGCATGTACGCTATACTTTTGTAATATAAAGAAAAGTTAAACTATATTATTACTATTTCTTATATATATAGAATATTCTCTAAGAGAAAAAAAATTTACTTTTATATATAGAAAGAAGAAATATGTATTATCTTATTTTTGAAGTTATAAAAGAAGAAATTCATTTCCTCTTCTTTTCGTCACAGCAATTGCGGAACAAGTATTACCGTTTAGTTATAAATTTTAATATCTCGGTTCTCTTAATATTAACGTCACTTTCAGCGCGGATGCATTCTTTTTTTTTTCGTCAAGAATCCCTTTTTTCAATATTGTCTAGCAAAGATTTCATTTTAGAGAAAAAAATTCATAATTGTAAATGTTTGAATTTTTACGCGTATATTGTTTAAATTCTATTATTATTATTATTATATTAAATTAATAATAATAATAATAATAGAATTTAAACAATATACTCGTAAAATCATTAATTTAATATAATAATAAATAATAATAATAAATAATAATAAAATAAAAATTTAAGAATTAAAAACAATTGAAATGGAATAAAAATAATTGAAAATTAATATAAATATTGAAGAGTAAAGACAATATAAATTTCGAGTAAATCATATAACTGTGTGAGTATTCATTTAGGCGCATATGAAATTCAACCGCGAGACATTTAACCTACTACTCCGTTTTTCGACCATCATATGCAAAACCGAGCCCCGGTCTCGTGGCCAGCCACCTCCTTAGATTACGATATAAGGGAGCGATTAACGTGACGTGGCGAGCCACGCATCTCATATAGTAATTGTAGAGTAGCTTATAGTGTTTGCGAAAAACCACTTTCGTGACTTAACAATGTATCATTTTCTACATATAACAAAAATGTTGAAAAGCCTTATTATAGCTAATAATTATAATAACAAAAAAAATGAAGGAATATAATATTATATATGTATATTCCGATCGAAGAGACCTGATAATTCTGAAAATATAGGAAAATCCACTATTTTTATCATTTATATTTTTATGATTAATTTATTTATTTAATAATTAATTTACATTTTCATTTTTTTATTACAACTTTAAACGAATTTATCTGACTGCGGTGTTTTACTATATACTTACGGTAAATTTAAAAAAATTCGTACACGTTCTGCCTGACTAAAACTAATGCTCCTACTACTAGTAAATAATTCTCTATTTATAAGAGAAATTTACTATTAACGCCAGTTTCTCAAAAATGGTCACTTGTCTGACTAAAAATATATTTTACTACTTACAACAAAGCAAGTTTGATATTTTTCTCTGATTTCTATTCTTCTGCAGCGAATAAATATATTTACAAGAATATAAATCATTTTTGTCTGACTAAACAAGTGCTGCACTACTTAATACCAAATAAATAACTTTCAACGAATTTGTCTGACTGAATATGTGTTTTTCTACTTATAATAAATTAACAAAAAGTTTAAACGTTCCGTCTGACTGAAAGTAATGCTCTACTACTGATAAATTATGTAAAAAAAGTATACTCTCTAAATGTGAGGGAAATTTACTACTATAACGTAAAATTTTTTTAAAAATCGACAAATACGTCGGACTGAAAATGTATTTTACTACTGACAAAAAAAATAATTGACAATAAAGTACAATAAAACGTTCATTAAAAACCATTTATAACCATTTTTACCACTAATACTATAAATAAACAATCACAGTAAAAAGTAAATATTAATTTAAATTCAGTCTTAAAATTCAGCACAGTCTGCTTCAATGAAAACTAGTTCAAAAGACTTTCTTTTCACTGTGAGGATTACAAATTCTTCGTCTGACCAAAACTTTGTTTTCTCACTGAAAATACAATTTTAATAGAATTCCTCGAAAAATGAACTTATTCTTAAAAGAATTTATTAAAATTCATAAATGAATTTAATTACTTAAAAAGCCATTTTAATAAAATTCGTTTTTTTAAAATTTCAACAATCTTTATAAATTTTTCTCCGGAATTCAATTATTTTCAAAAATTTTAATAAAATTCTTGGCAAAATTTCAATTATTTTCAAAAACTCTTATAAAAAAAGAGTTTCAAAAACTCTTTTCTCTTTGGAAAAATTCAATTATTTTTAATTAAATTTTAATCAAATTTCCGAAAAATAAACTTATTCTTAAAAATTTTATTAAAATTTGTCAAGAGAATTCAATTATTCAAAAATTTGTTGATAAAAGTCTTTATAAAAATTCAATTTTCAGAAACATTCAATTATTTAATAAAATATTTATTTTTATATTTAAATAATTGAATTCTCGTGGATTTTTCTAGTAAATATTGATTTAAAAATATGAATTTCAGTTAAAATTTTAGATTATTATTGAATATTGAAAGCAATATAGCGTATATTTTTAGTAATAATTAAATTTTGAAAATGTTTCAAATTAAAATCATTTAGAAAATTTGAACCTTTTCATACTTTTAATTAACAATTCTGTAGAATTTATTTTTTAAAAAAGTTTAATTGAATTTTTCTTTAATTCTCGAAGTTTTCTATTTTCTAATGTATATTAATTTAATTGAAGAATGTCAGAATAATCAAAATTACGTAAAAATTAATATTGAAAATAATTGAATATTTACGAAGAATTTTATCATTTTTGAAAATAATTGAATTCTTACGGAGAATTTTATCAAATTTTGAAAATAATTGAATTTTTGCGTAGAATTTTGTCAATATTTCAAAAATAATTGAATTATTTCGAAGAATTTTATTCAAATTTTTTGAAAATACTGAATAATTGAATTTCTGCGCGAATAATTTTATTATCTATAAAAACATCGATTTTTTAAGGATATCAAATTGAGACAAAAAACGTATCAAAACGTTGCTTTGCAACAATTTTGATACGTTTTTTGTCTCAATTTGATATCCTTAGAAAAACTGTGAATAATTAAATTCTTGACAAGATTTTTAAGGAAATTTAGAATTAATTTTTCTCAAAAAGTTTAATGGAATTTTTTGTTAATTATTTAAAATTTTTAATTTCTAATTTATTTAATTATGAAGAATGTCAGAATAATCGAAAGTTTACACGGTAAATCGTTAGGTATTAAAATAACACCAAAAAGGATTAAAATAATCCAATTTAGTGTTATTTTAATCCATTTTGGTGTTATTTTAACACCTAACGATTTACGGTGTAGGTAATATTGAATTGTAAACAAATGGATTTAAAAATTCTCAAAGAAGAACTTTTTCAAAAATTATTAAAAAAATATTGTTTTAAAAAAGAATTTTAATTTTAAATTCTCAGAAATAAAGAATTGAATTAAAATGAAAATAATTTTGAAGAAATTACAGTAACAATATTTTTATAATATAAAATAATGATAGTATCAAGTTTTAATGACTATAAAACATGAAGAAAGCGATTACTCCGAGTCGAAGACTCGATATTTTCATGTTTTATAATAATATTCTTAATTTGTTATTGAATTTAAAATTTTTGAAAATCTTCATTTCTGTAAGAAAATAATAATGATTAAATATTAATTTAAAAACGAAGTTATTTATGTTTTCTTTTTTACAATTAAAGAAATTCGTAAATAATTGTAAATAGAACAGGAAAAAAGTCGTTTTGTCTGGAAATCAGGGAGTTTGGTAAAATTAAAAATAAAATTTGGTAAAATATAAATGTAGTTTTAAAAACCTGGAAAATTACGTTTTTTAACCTGGAAAAGTCAGGGAATTTGAAATGAGGAAAAGCGTGGCCCTGTAATTTTAGAAATTCTTCACTCAGGGCTTAAAAAATAAATTTAAACTCAAATACTTATTGATTAATTTATTTTAATACTAATTGATAAAGATTTATATGGAAAAATTTAATTTGAAAAACATTTTTTTTTAAAAAATAATTTTGTCAAAAGTGACCACATCCTGAAGAATCACCTACTATATATATGTGGATAAACTTTTGTTTTCTACATATATATATATGTTAGCATGACCCATCGAGCTCATTACAGGAAACGTGAATGAACCAAGGGTATTATTTTAATGAGGTGGACTTCCTGTTACTTGGGTTTGTTGTATTTTGTGTTAAACGTTGAAAAATGTTTTTTCAGACGAAGCTCATTATTACAAAGAAATGCTCGAGGGGAAGATAGAAAATTAACTATAGCACTTTCGCATGGAAGCTTCTTTTGTTAATTCTACTAATTGTGCTCCACCCAATCTCCCGTTTGCTGTTCAGTGTTTCACCCGCTCTTGCGCCTCTTCAATATATGTAGTCCTCTCTCTCTCTCACTCACTCTCTTACTGTCTTTCTCTCTCATTCTCCTTGCCGACATATATATATATATATAAATATATATATAGTATACCTATATATGGACTATAGAACACGGTAAATTGCAATACTCTTCTCATCTCTCTTCTTGTCTTCGTCAACCACTCCCCCTGTCTTTGTCGGTTCTATACATTTGACCCAGAATTGCCGAGATAACAGTAGACTAGTAAGGTGCAACAATAATGAATCCCTATATCTATATCTATATATATAGATTCCCGTCTGCCAAAAGAATATATGTGGTTAACCTGCGTACACGAACATCTCGTGGTATCGATTGACTTCTATGGTTTGTTATCACGATTGATAATATCATTTCGTATCTGATGAATCAACCGCAGGATTCCTATTAGGATCAATTTTCTCCCATTATATACATACATATATGTGTCTGTATGTATATACACATTAATTATTCTCTTGTGGTTATCTCAAGAATATTGAATTTATTTCCATTCGATCTAATAGACTTTAACTCCCAACAGGATTCTATATTTTTTACAGTGTCTAATATACACTATAAAAAATAGAATCCTATTAAAGATTTTAAGGTAGTACGCTCGTGATCGCACTTTTCTATAGAATTTCATGAAATTTGAAATCAGAATAGTTAATAACAAGATCTATGTATTTGCAAAATATGAAAAAAATTGACCGTTTCTAAAACAAGATATTTAAGTTCAAAGTTTGTTATTTAACATGGTTAACCTATGAAAAGTGCATGTAAACGGCACATTTCTTCTAATAACTTCTAAAATTTTCTGTAGATTGTTTTAAAAAACTAATATATTATAAATGAATGTTTGAGAAATTTATAACAAAAAGATTTAACAATATTAACCGTTTCAGTTAAAAGATATAATATAATATAATATTCTAACCTGACTAGTATACTTGTGTGTGAGTGTGTCTGTACATAGGGCTGACTATGTATTCAGTACAGTCCAAGCAATAATATGCTACAGTAACTGCACCATACTATAGCATTTTATTAAAATTTACTCAATTTACTTTTGAGAGTGACTGTCGCGAGCGTACTACCTTAAAGTGTTAAAGTAAAATAAAATTTTTAAAATTATTTTTAAAATCTTCACTGTTTTCCTAAAAAAATCAAAATAATCCCCAATTGGATTAAAATGATCAAAAAAATTGAGATCAAATTCTGATTTGATCCATTTTTTGAGATCGCAATACGTTGTAATAATTTGATCCTTTTTAGTTAACAGTGTTGAGTTAAAATTTAACACATTTTTTACAGGGTTGACACAAAAAAACTTAATTTTGTTTTTCCCTGATTTTCAGACAAAATTTTGACTTTTTCTCTAATATTCCGATTTCCTTTAAAAATGATCAGATATATAGGTACTAAAAAAAAGAAATGTTCTATTTCTATTATTCTTGAAAAAAATTTGTAAATAAATATTTACGAATTTTTTTCCAAGAAGAATCCGACAAACAATTGGAACAAAAGTTAGTAAAAGTTAGTCCAATGTCATAATTTCGTATTTTAAAAAAAAAAGTTAAATTAAATTTTAAATTCCTTTTGTTAGAAGCGTGAGGAATTTAATTTTCTACATTTTGAACATATATTTTAAAGTTATATTTGAATAAAAATTATAATTTTTTGTCAATAATAAATGATTTAAGTGACATAACCTAAAATTTAACAAAATGTTTCTTATTGACGGAAAATTGTAATTTTTATGCAAATGCAACTTTTAATCGTTTTAAATATTCAAAATTAAATTCTTCGCCTTTCCACCAAGATGAATTTAAAATTTAATTTTTGTTTTTCTTTTAAATTACGAAATTATGGTATTGGACTAACTTTTGATTTGACTGTCCGTCAAAATTACTATCCTTCGGTAGAAATTAAAATTCTTCAAAACATTTAAATTCAAACCTTTTGAAATTCAATAATTTAATTTAAATTATTATTTTCTACAATTTTTAAATAAAATTCTTCTTTAGATCAATTATTTTTAACAATATTTAAAAAAGTTCTTCTTGAGAATTTTCATTTATCCATTTGTCTACAAATCAATTTTACGTGAAATTTCGATTATTCGGAAATTCTTCAATTAAATATATTTTAGAAAATAAAAAACTAAAAATAATTTCAATAAAAATTCAATTAAACTTTTTCAAAAAAAGTAATTCTACAGAACTGTTAGTTAAAAGAATGAAAAATTCAGATTTTCGAAGATTTTAATTTGACACTTTTTCAAAATTCTATTATTTCTAAAGATTCACTCTCTAATGCTTTTTAAATTCAATCATTATCTAAAATAACTGAAATTTTTAAATCAATTTTTATTAGAAAAATTCTACAAGAATACAATTATTTAAATAGAAAAATAAATAATTTATTGAATAATTGAATTTTTCTCAAAATTTTCCATGACGAATTTTACCAACAAATTTTTAAATAATTGATTTCTTTCGACGAATTTTATTAAATTTTTTAAGAATAATTACATTCTTCAAGAAATTCAATTAAAAATTTTATTAAATGTTTCTAAAAATTGCAATTAATAAGTAAATTCTCAAAAATTCAATTATATTTTTGAAAATAACTGAATTTTATTATTTTATTTTTCAATTATTTTCAAAATAATTGAATTCTTGAAAAGAATTTTATAAAAAATTTTTTTTTTCGAAAAAAATTCATGAAAATTCTATTTTAAATAATTGAATTCTTATGAAATTTTTATTTTTTTGAAAAATAATTGAATATTCTTGTAGAATTTTATTAAAATTTTTTTTGTTTAATAGTTAAATTCTTTTGGAAAATTTTATTAAAATAGAATATTGAAAATCATCGAATTAAAGAAAAATTTGTGAAAATAACTGAATTTTATTATCTTATTTTTCAATTATTTTAAAAATAATTGACTTCTTGTGATGAAAACTATTATTTATGAAAATAATTGAATTTTTGCACTGAATTTTATTAAAATTTCTGAAAATAATTGAATTTTGTTGAAGATTTTTAATATTCATTTATAATGATAATTGAAATGTTGACGACAAGTTTTTTTAAAGATTTTTCGAAAATAATTGAATTTTCTGCCATTTATAAAGACCCTAATTGAAATGTTGACAAGAATTTTTTTTTTAATTTTTGCAAATAACTGAATTTTTATGAAAAATATTGTCATATTTACTAAGATAGTTGAATTCATTCAAAGAATTGCATTAAAATTTTTCAAATTGAAACTAATTTCAACAGAATTGAAATTAAAAGTTTTAAAAAAATGCTTCATTAAATGATTTATAAGTAATAACTTTATGTCAGTTCTTCAATAGAATTAAGTTATTTAAAATAAATTATTGTCAGAAATAGAAAAAATTTAAGGTTTTTTTTAGAATTTGTGGAAAAATTAATGTATGAGACAATCAAAAAGACACAAAAATTTTTAATTTTCTTTTTTTCTATTTAGAAAATAAATTAGTTTACGATAATGAGTATTAAATAGAGTAAAGAATTCAGAATTAGTTACTCTTTACTAAAATAAAATAGGACCGAATCGTTCATTAACAGTTCATTAACATATTTTTAGATAAATGTTTTTACAATGAAGGATTTAAAAAAAAATAGCGGAAAAGCCATTATTCGTTTGAAACGAAATTGAGACAAATCGGTATATATACATTAACACTGATTTAAAGTGTCCGAATTGAGGTGTAAGTGTATTGGTTAATTAACCGATTAATTTGCGAGTTAGTTGAACTGTGATGGTTTATTTGCGTTACCAGGGGAATTTAGTTAACTACTGTTAAATTAACTTATACTAGAGAGAGAGAGAGAGACACACACACTTAGCATTTCTCAGTAAACTGATTACAGATTAAATCACGAAAGGCGCACTGTTTTTGTTTATGCTAATGAGATATGCATTATTATATATGAATTTTACGGTAAATGTGCATATACATATAGTGTAAAAACAGTTAATTTATATAATAGTTTTCAAGATGAATCTTGTTGATATATGGGAGCTTTTAAAATCCTATTATTTCTGGGTAAAAATGTTTCAAGTAAATTAAAAATTGTAATAAATTTTTCTATTTCCTATTTTTGTTAATTTATTTTTTATTATAAGTAGTAAAACACGTATTCAGTCAGACAAATTCGTTTAAAGTTATTTATTTGGTATTAAGTAGTACAGCACTTGTTTAGTCAGACAAAAATGATTTATATTCTTGTAAATATATTTATTCGTTGCAGAAGAATAGAAATCAGAGAAAAATATCAAACTTAATTTGTTTTAAGTAGTAAAATAAATTTTTAGTCAGGCAAGTGACAATTTTTGAAAAACTGGCGTTAATAGTAAATTTCTCTTATAAGTAGAGAATTATTTACTAGTAGTAGATCATTAGTTTTAGTCAGGCAGAACGTGTAAACTTTTTGTTAATTTATTATAAGTAGTAAAACACATATTCAGTCAGACAAATTCGTTTAAAGTTATTTACTTGGTATTAAGTAGTGAAGCACTTGTTTAGTCAGACAAAAATTGTTAATGTATTTTTGTGAATATTTGTTATCAGTAGTATAACACAGTTTTTAATCAGACAAAATGTAGTACCAGCAGGTGTAGTACAAAAAAATTCTTAATCGTCCACAAAAGTTTAAAATTTTGAAAAAACTTGGAATCAGTAGTAAACATCATTTTTAGTCAGACGATATTTTTAATTCTCGATTATTTATTATCAGTAGTTAAACACTACTTTGGTCAGACAAAACCTGTAATATCTTTGTTAATTTATTGTCAGTAGTGAAAGTCAATTTTTCTCAGACATATACAATTTTTATTCTTGTAAATGTCCTGTTAGTAGAAAAGTTCTTCAATAATTAAACATTGGGTATATTTTTGGAAATTTAGTAATTTAGTAATTTTAGTAATTTTGGAAATTTAGTAATTTAGTAATTTTAGTAATTTTGGAAATCAGTAGTAAGAACATTTTTTAAGTCAGACAAAAATGATTTATATTCATGTAAATATATTATATTATCAGTAGTAAAAAAAATACGAATCAAATACAAAAGATTGAAAGTTCTTGAAAATTCGCAATTAGTAGTAAACCACTTTTTTGGTCCGACTTTTTCCTATTTTAATAATATTATATTTATATTCTAACTTTAAGAATAAAATACTTATGGAAAATATGCTAAAGTAAGAGCCAAGATTATATTCTTAATTTAGAATATCGTTTTTTTTGTGAATTTATTAGTAAAGTTAGTTTCAAAAGTATATTTGTAGACAAAGGATTTTTAATCCTTGATTGTGTATAGAATCAGTAGTATAACATAGCTTTAGTCAGACCAATTTAAATTAGTATTTTTAATTAGTAAAATGTTAAAAATTTTTAAATCTTTTTAGTCGAAGGGTGAAACTTTTTACGTTCATCTGAATAGAAATTAAATTTTACTAAGATGCAACTTTTTTTTATATTTAAATGTTTCTTTAAAATTTTCTCATAATAAAAATTATATATATATATACACCTATATATATATATATATATATATATATATATATATATATATATATATATATATATATATATATATATATATATATATATATATATATATATATATATATATATATATATATATATATATATATATATATATATATATATATATATATATATATATATATATATATATATATATATATATATATATATATATATATATATATATATATATTATATATATATATATATATATATATATATATATATATATATATATATATATGATACATATAAAAATAAATTCATTTCTCGAGAGTGACATTTGTGAAGTGAAATCTACTGCAGTTCTTATTCCTTGTCGAAGGCGATAGCAAGTTTCAGAATCAGATATAAAAGGTAAAGGACTCGAAGGCTTTTTATTGAAAATGATAAGAAGTGACATTTCGAATTCCCGTTATCCTTATCGGACAGTATCTCCATCTATATATATATATATATATATATATTTTTTTTTTTTTTTTTTTTCTCCCGCATATTTTTTGACACAAACTGTCCACAGGGGGAAGACAATTTGAAATTATTATATATCTACATTATTAAGTTGCATACTTTTCAAAACCCAAGGAATTTTTATCGAAATTTCGCTAATAAAATGGCACAATAATAATATAAATTTTTTTTTCATAAACTTTTAAGAATATAGGAAACAAATATAATATAGTTATGAAGAAAATAACACACAAAATAACAAATATTATGCTTTTAGTTGATAATCAAATTTTAGAAAGTGCGCTTTACGTTTGTAAATAACTTTATTAAAATTTGCACAATATTGGTTTAAGAAACTTTTTCTCCATCTCTGCGACTGGAGAGCGAAAAACTTTTGACAGTGATTGTAAATATATATAATTATAAATATATATATATATATATATATATATATATATATATATATATATAGTTATCAATATATAAAATTATGAATATATTTAGTTAACAATTATAAAAAAATTACACAGAACAAGCAAAATCTGTGAATCCGTTTACATCTTAAAATTAAAACTATGGAAAAAGTATTTTGGGTCAAAATATTAAAAACAAAAGTTGTTAGACTTAAAAAATCTATTAAAATTAATTTTTTTAAACCTAACAACTTTTGTTCGAAACATTTTGTCCCAAAATACAGATTTTAAGAAATATTTAAGGGGTTCTATCCCGTGTAGAAATTTCCTCATTTGTCCCTATCTCTAGTAGGGACCTCGCTAGATTCTGACTAGAATCTCTAGTCTAGAAAAACTAGTCGGGCTTCAATCAAATTCTAGTTAGATAATTCAGACTGGAAAAAACTCACTAGGACCTTATCGATTTCAAACTAGACAAACTAGTGTACAAGTATGACATACATAAATTATCTTTCTATAGATATAAATAATTCAGATTAATAGATAGAAAAACTTACTAGCATTATTTATTAAAAAATTTTGCATATTATTTAATTATTTAATTTTTTAACATTTTTTAAACAAAATTTTAAATATTGTAGAATATTTTTACAAAAAATTCCAATAAAGCAATTTTATTAAATAAAAATCTTTTATTTAATATGTAAATTAAAAGAATAAAACATAAATAAATATTAATTATGTGGGTATAACTAATTTTTATTACCTAAATATTGTAATATTATTCGTAAAAATAATTTTTTTTTAAAAAGATATGTATGTGCAATTATACTTTAAAATGTTTTTCACAATTAATGCAAGTATTTAATAATAATTAAAAAGATGCTATAATATTATAATTACAATAATAAATTGAATAATATAATTATAATAATTATAGTAAATATAAAAAGCACTGCAATTAGTAATGTTTAATTTTTCAATAATGTCATAATTAATTATTATTAACTATCATTAGGAATGCAGAGTTAAATAAGAGTGATGAATAATAACTCCCTAAAATTCAAAATATTATGAATTAATTATATCTATAACGTTATTGAAAAATTAAACATAACTAATTTATTACATTACTTTTTATATTTTTATATTTACTATAATTGTTTTAATAAATAATAATAATAATAAATAATATAATAATAAATAATATATTACAATATTTAGTTAATAAAAATTAATTATATCCACATAATTAATATTTATTTATGGTTTATTCTTTTTTAATTTACTTAATAAATAAAAGATTTTGTTTAAATAATTAAAAAATTAAGTAATCAAATAATATGCAAACTTTTTTAATAAATAATGCTTGTAAGAATCATCTAACTAGAATTAGATTGGAACCCGACTAGTTTTTCTCGACTAGAGATTCTAGTCAGAATCTAGCGAGAGCCCTACTAGAGATAGGGACAAATGGCGGAATTTCCAAACGGGATGTACTTTAAGCGGAAGTCCATCCAACCTATCATGGCCGAGAGGTATGTGTATCCGTCTGGTGTCCCCAAGGTCCAAGGTTCGAACCCTCATAGGCACGAGATTTTTCGTGTGCAACAATCATTAATAATGTTAATATGAATGGAGAATTCAATTATAAATAAGTTAAGTTGAAAAATAATAATTTTTAAAACCGGTAGAAGTGAACTAGAACTTCTAGTCGGGGCCCTATCAACTAGAGCGTGACAAAATCGACTAGAACCCCACCAGTTTCTCTAGTTGGAGCCCTTTTTCAAATGGGGTAAACTGGTGAGGTCCCCACTAGAACCCGACCACCATTTCTACACGGGATATTTTTGCCACACCCTGTATAGTAACTTTTATTATATGTTTAGTAGATTATATATCCTAAATGCTAAGAATACACTGTAAAAAAAGGGAGTTAAATTTTAACTCCCCCGGGGGTCTATAAAAGTCGCACCCATTGGGGAGTTAATGCCAGGGGAGTTAAATAAAGAGAGTTAAAATTTAACACCCAAATGCTAACTCCCCATGGAAAAAATAACTCGCGCGGGTGTTGAATGAAGGGAGTTAGAAATTAACTCTCTTTTGGAGTTGATTTTTAACTCGAAAAATTTAACTCCCAACTCCCGAGTCTGTTAACTCCCTAAATTTTTTACAGTGTATAATATTATTCAT
This sequence comes from Leptopilina syphax, assembly GCA_032872505.1. Taxonomy (NCBI): domain Eukaryota; kingdom Metazoa; phylum Arthropoda; class Insecta; order Hymenoptera; family Figitidae; genus Leptopilina; species Leptopilina syphax. The sequence continues at coordinate 32,541,714 of CM065471.1, read as the reverse complement.
GTTTTAATAGAATACATCCTAAATTTAAGTACAAAATATTCTAAAACAGACGTGCTTAGTATATTCCAAACTAATTTTTTTTTCAGATTTATAATAATTTTATCATCACCTTATTTATTGATAATTATTAATAAAGTGATGAAAAACCAAACAATCCATTATGATTGGAATACAATTATAATTATACAATATTATGATTTAGAGCATATATATATACAGTGATTTGTTATAACGAGTTAATTATAATAACAATAAAGTAAACATATTTGTGAACTATATCTAATAATGATAAAGTCTATAATTAAAGTTTCATTGTTATCAAGTATGGAATAGTTAAATGTGTATATATATCTGATTATGACAGTATATAGAACGTTGTATGGATGCGGATATATATACTTGATATGCTTCTGTTGCATCAAACTCAGTTTCTACATTCTCTACATTTATATACTATCCTATATGTATATGTATATATGCTTCATTGCGACTAAAATGGAAATTAAGTCTGATGACAATATGCCTTTTGTTTGTGCTTGTCGAAATACTATCGCGTAAATTTGCAAATGATCTAATTTTTTTTTTAGTATGAAGAGTGATGATAATCTAAGGACGAGTCTAAGGATGAATGGAGAAATAATTTAAATTTTATCTAATGCGAATTTAAGAGGCGCAACGTTGACCTAAATTTTATGTGCTTTTTGTTTTCTTAAAGAGGAAACGAAAATCCCCTATAAAAATATAGCATGTTTCTCTTGTCGGATTTTTCTTTCTTCACACTTTGTTATTTTACTTCAACTGTTTTATTTAGTAACTATTTAGTAATAATTCAGTAGGTTTAATAATTATTTAGTAGGTATTTTAGTATTTAGAAATTATTTTGTAGTTAATTTTTAAATAATTGTTTGGTAACTCTTTAATAGTTATTTCGGAATTCCTAAGTAGTTATTTAGTAATTATTCTTAGTAATTATTTAGGAATTCTGCGCAGTACTTATTTTTGTTTCAATTTTTTAAATTATTCTCGGGAATTCAATTATCTTAAAAAAATTATTTTAATTACAATTTTTCAAAAAGCTAATTTTTTTAGAATTTCTACATTAAATTATTCAAAACTCCAATTATTTTTTATTAAACAAATATTTACATAAATACTTTTAGATATTTATTGAAATTTCAAATAATTTCGATGTTAAACCTTTTGAAATTTAATTATTTCTGAAAATTACAACAGCAATTTTTCCAAAAGTCAATTACTATTTAGAATTTTTGAATAAAATAATTCTAAAATTTTAACTGAAATTCTTTTGAAATCAATTCTTATTAGAATTCTACAATAATTAAATTATTTAAATTCAAAAATTATTGTAAAATTTAATTATTTTCCAAATTTTTTAGTTACAATTCTTCAAAACATATTATTAATATATCTCTAAATAATTTTTTAAAGTGAGAAAATAAAATCCTCTGAAATATAAAATTTATTTTAATAAAATTTCCTATTTTTCATTGTTTTAAAATTCTTTTCGTTAATTTTAACTATTTTTAAAGAATTTTAATTACGATTTTTTTTAAAAAAAACTCATTTTTTAAGAGTTTCTAAATAAAATTTTTCAAATTTTATTTATTTTTGTCTAATAAATATTTGAATACTTATTATTATTTATTTATCATGAAGGAATTAAAATTTCAAAATGACAACTTTTCAATATAATAACTTTTGATAATTATTATTTTTAATTTTTAATTTTAAAAATAACTTTTTAAAATGTAATTATTTACTAAACTTCCTTCTTTCATTTCTTAAACTTTATTGTTATATAACGCTTCTAATATTCAATTCTTTTTCAAAATTTTAACTAAAATTCTTTTTTAAATTAATTCTTTTTATCAACGATAATAAAATTATTTAAATTCAAAAATTATTGTAAAATTTAATTATTCTTCAAAATTTTAGTTAAAATTCTTCAAAAAATACAATAATAAATATTTAAAATTTATTTTAATGAAATTTGAGAAACTATTTTTTCAATTTTTAAAATTGATTTTCGTGAATTCAATTATTTTCAAAAAATGTTAATTACGATTTTTTAAAAACCTCATTTTTTCATAATTTTTAAATAAAATTTCTAAAATTTCTTTAGTTTTTGTTATTTAATATAAATATTTGAATACTTATTGCTGTTTATTTTTCCATCAGAAATTAAAATTTAAAAATACCTCTTGAAATTTAATTATTTCCAAGAATTAGAACGGCAATTCTTTTAATTCTTCAAATATTTTCTTAAATTTTAATAAATTTTTATTTAAATCAACGAAATTGTTTTATCGTAACAAATAAAATAGGTTAATTAAACAGTTTGGTTAAGTGAAATAAACTTTTTCTCTGAGTGTATTAATATTAATAGTTATAAATGTTAAGGATTATAAAAAATTATTTATTATTAAAATAAATTTAATAATTTAATAACATTTATTAAAATAAAAATTGTATATTAATTTTCGATTATTAACCAAAAACATCTTATTTCTAAAAATTTTTTGGCTTTAAAAATTTTTAATAAATTATAAAAAATTGTAATAACTCCGTAAAAAAATATTTAAAATATTAGTTAATAATAAAAAAAAAGAAGAAGCCAACACTACGCGGTATTCCCAAGCGGTCACCCATCCAAGTACTAACCGCGCTCAAATTTGCTTAACTTTGGTGATCGGACGAGAACCAGTGTACTACAAAGTGAAATGAGCGTTGGCTGAAAGTATTTATTTCCCGAGTCGACAAAATGCTTCGTGAGCGACAAAAGCCTACTCCCCACTTCAGAGAAAAATCGACATTATTTCTCAATCCATTTTCTAATTTAAAAAAATTTTAATTACTTAATTACTTTATTATTTATTACTCAATTTCTAATTTATTTATCAAATTATTTACTCTAATATCCACATCTATTTTGTTTTAAACTATAATTCTTTAAATAACTTGAAATATGGACAATTTTCCCTCGACCAATAGAAAACGAGATTCAACAGAATTCACTTTCTCTCCATTCACCGTAACGTGACGCTGCAATCGTTCGCAATTGTCAACAATAAAAAAAAAATTCCATTCACCTTTAAAATTTTCCACACTTCGTGAAAAAACGATTAAAAATACATTATTTATTTTGTACATTAATGAATAACTTGAAAGAACCTGCCTCTAAGTAAAAAAAATGTTGGTTATAAAATGAAAATTTGATTGAGAATGCGCGTGAATGATGGCGCCAATAGGGACGCCATTTTTTTTCTCAAAGTGTTGTGTCGTGTCTCTCTGTTAAAATCAAGTTGAACTCTGGTTGCCGTAAATTTTCCCCATCCAACATATTTTCATTAATAATTTCCATTGAAAATCCATCGTATTTTGTTGTTTAATGGAGAAATAATGCATACCTTGTAAGTAAAAGAAAAGAACAAATGAAACAATGTCGACACGATTTTTAGTGTGTATGTGTATATGGTTTTGATGTGAACTAGAAGCGCATGGCCTATGGCAAGGGACTTCCGTTCAATCGAACAGGAACAGGAAGTTCAACTCTTGTCTTTTATATGACAAAAATAAAAACATCCTGTACAGAAGGAAATTTCGAAAAATTAATTTCTTAAAAAACACAATTATAAAATAAGAATCAATTCAAGATTGAAATTAATATTCAATAATTTCGTCTCGACTTCAATTCCATCTTTTTTTTCTGTTTTCTCTATAACAAATTTTTGTCATTCAAGGCCGAGCTGAAAATGTTTTCTGAATTTTTAAATTTGGAAATATTTATTAAATTGAGATATGTAAAGTATTTTTATAAATATTTTCTTTTTAGAGTGCATCGGAAAATAGGTTGATAATTTTTTTTTTTTGGAGAAGTAAAAGAAAATGCAAGCGGAGATTTGTACAAACGTCATCGATGGATTTGAAGCTGAAACATTCATTCCAGTGAGTAAATTTTTTTTTAGTAAAAATTTATTTATTTATTTATTTATTTAAATGTCTAAATTAAATTTCATGTTCTTTTCGATTCTTTTTGTCTGTTTATTGTTGTGTATAAATATTTATTGTTTGTGTAAAATGTATGTTTGTCGTTTTATTGTTGTTTTTTTCTCCTGGCATTTGTTTTTTTTTTCCTCGAATTTAATTGTTTTTCTTTTTTTCAGGAGGAGAATTATATTTTGTCCTGTGATATTATACAGCGAAATCGATCACAGGATGCCTTGTCCATAGTTGAATTGGGAAAACAACTTCTCGAGTGTGCAAGAAATGGAGCTACAGATTTGGTTAGAGATCTCATGTGTCGAGGAGCACCGTTCACAACAGACGGGGTAAAAAAAAATGTTCTTTAATACTAAAAAGTAAAAATAATCCACCAGAGAAATTCGAAAAATCTATTTTTCAAAATACTGAATTTTTAATTAAAATATTTTTAAATAACCACTGGGAATGAAAATCAAGAACGTAAATTAAACATTTTGAAACAATTTTGATAGTAAAGTGTCAAAAGTAAAAGTAAAGTACGAAATTAGTATTTTATTCGTTATTTATTTATTATTTGTAATTATTTGTTATTATTTTTATTCTCTTTTTATTGAAAGGAATATTTATTTTCAGTTGGGAACGAGTGCATTGCATTTGGCAGCTCAGAAAAATCATACGGAAACTGCTGAGGTTTTGCTTAGAGCTGGAATATCGAGAGATGCACGAACTAAAGTTGATCGTACACCTTTACATTTGGCTGCTTATGAGGGACATCATCAAATGGCACAATTACTCCTTAAATATGGAGCAGACGTCGATAGTCGCGATATGGTAATTGAAAAAAAATTACTGAATTAATTTTTAAAAAAAACGTGATTCTAAAGTTCCGAATATTCAGACGAACGAAATTTATTCATTTCTTCTTAAAATTAAATTTATATTACAACTTATTTTGTGTCACTATCAAAACAATTAATGAAAAAGTTACTAAATGTAAAATTTAGGTTTCTAATTTTTGTTGCAGTCAGTAATTTATGTAAATATTTGATCTGAGTTGCCAAAGATTAGGAAAATCAGAGAAAAGTCGGGGATTTTTATTGAAAAATACTAGAAAAAAAATTAAATTTCTAAAATTAAAAAAAAATTCTGAATTTTAATTTTGTTTGTTGAATTTTGAATTAAAATTAATTAATTTAATTTAATTTTTTTTTTGTCATATAAACTATGAAATTATTACGAATTCTAAAACGAAGCCTTCCATTCTTTCTATTTCTGACAATAATTTCTTTTTAAATAACTTAATTCTTGAAGAACTATCATAAAATTATTATTCAAAATAATTTAACGAATATTTTTACTTAAATATTTCAAAATTAATTGAATTTACATTTTTTTTGCAATTTTCATGAATAGATGAACTTTAAGAGGTTTCAATTTGTAATTTTATAAAATATCAATTTTAATTGAATTTAATTAGAAATTTTAAAGAACATAGACTTTTGAAAAAATCCAATTATTTTCAAAAGTGATAAAATTCTTCGCTAAAATTCACTTATGTTCAAAAAGTTTTTTAAATTCCGGTCAAAACTTCACTTATCTTTATAAATAATGAAATTTTTCTCCGAAATTCAATTATTTTCAAAAATTTTAATAAAATTTATGGCAAAATTTCAATTACTTTCAAAAATTTTCCTCAATTCAATTATTTTCAATATCTACTATTTTTATAAAATTTTAGGAAATAATTCAATTATTTAAAAAAAATCTAGATAAAATTCAACGCAAATATTTAATTCTTTTCATAAATAATAAAATTCAATGAAGAATTTCAATTATTTTTAAAATACAATTTTAATCAAATTCCTCGAAAAATGTAATTATTCTGAAAAATATTATTAAAATTCGTCAAAAGAATTCAATCTACAAAAAACATTTAATTCCTACTCAATAAATTATTCCTTTTTGTACATATTTAAATAATTGAATTCTAGTAGAATTTCTAATTAAAATTCATTTAAAATTGAATTTCAGTTAAAATTTTAGATAATAATTGAATTTTAAAATCATTATACCATGAATTTTTACAAATAATTGAATTTTTTAAATTCAATTATTTTAAAGAGTAAATAAAATTCTTCGCAGAAATTCAATTATGTTCAAAATTTTTTTTTTTAAATTCTCATCAAAATTTCAATTATCTGTATATAAATAACAAAATCTTGGAAAAATTTCAATTATTTTCAAAAATTTTCCTCAATTCAATTGTTTTCAATGTCTAGTATTAAAATAAAATTTCCCAAACGAATTCAAATATTAAAAAAAAATTTCCCAAAAAAATTTAATCATTAAAAAAAAATTTTCCAAAAGAATTTAATTATTTTTAAAAAAATACAACAATACTACAAGGATTTAATTATTTAAAAAAAATACAACAATACTACAAGGATTTAATTATTTGGAAGAATAATAAAATTAGTTTTAAAAATTAAATTATTTTTATAAATAATAAAATTCATAGCAGAATTTCATAATTATTTTTAATATTGCAATCGAATTTCACGAAAAATGTAATTATTCTGAAAAATTTTATTAAAATTCGTCAAAAAAAATTCAATTTTAAGGAACAATCAACTTTTCAATAAATTATTTATTTTCGTCTTTAAATAATTGAATTCTCGTAGAATTTTCTAATAAATATCGATTTAAAAATGAATTTCAGTTTTAATTTTAGATAATAATTGAATTTTAAAATCATTTTAGCGTGAATTTTTAGAAATAATTGAATTTTCAAAAGGTTTCAAATTAAAATCTTTGAAAATCTGAATTTTTCACACTTTTAACTAATAATTCTGTAGAAATAATTTTTTTGAAAAGGTTTTATTGAATTTTTTAAAAATTATTTGAAGTCTTTGATTTTCTAACATAAATTGAAGAATTTCCGACATTGAATAATCGAAATTTCGTAACTAGTAAAAAGGAATTGTAAACAAATGGACTTGAAAATTGTCAAAGAACTTTTTTAAAAATTATTTAAAATAATTGATTAAATGAAAAATTTTAGTTAAAAAAAATTTAGGAAATAGTAATTGAATTACTAAATGTAAAATTTGAGTTCCTAATTTTTATTGCAGTCAGTAATTTCTGTAAATATTTATTAGATAAGAAATATTTCATTCATTTGAACGTTCAAATTTTGTGGATCGGTGAAAAACGGAAATTTTTGAAAAATTGGCTCAAAAATTGAATAAAAATACCAAAAGAACAAAAATTGACAAATTGGTAAACAGTTGAAGAGAGAAATATATTTTCTCTAAAAGAAAATTATTTTTTCTAAAGAAACTCTTTTCCATGAAAGAAAACTATTTTTTTTTAAAGAAACTCTTTTCCATGAGAGAAAACTATTTTTTTTAAAGAAACTCTTTTTCCTGAAAGAAAACTTTTTTCTAAAAGAATCTCTCTTCTTTGAAAGAAAACTATTTTTCCTAAATGAAATTAATAAAATGAATAAACATTATGATTGTTTCAGCTAAAAATGACTCCACTGCATTGGGCGGTAGAGAAGCAGAATTTAGAAGTAATTCACGTGTTATTGGACAATGGCGCTGATACGAACGCAAACAGTAAATTTAATAAAACGCCAATTAGTATTGCCTTGGAGAAGGATAGATTGGATTTGGTGGATCTTTTACAACAGGAGAGAGTCAGTACATTTCATGGGCAATCGTGTGCTGTTGAATTGGAAGTTGCTACACAAAATTTAGTCGATCTGGAAAGCGAGAGGCAAAAGGATCATCAAGTCAAATTTCAATTACCAGACGCTGTACCTAAACGTAAACCAAATTCTGGTGAGTCACAAAACGAGGAAAAAACCATTTGCCAGGCCTCAGATATTTTTTTCTTTTTTTTTTTGCGCCTTAAAGTCGATCCTCGGATCGACTTTATGGCGCAAAAAAATGTCGATTAAAAAGAATGCTGGCCTCGACTTGCATTTCATTCAATTCCTCTAATTTACATTTTTTTATTTGCATAGCCTGAATAAATCTCAGTGGAGATTTATTTTATTTTATTTAAATTTAAGCTTTTTTGCTAATAAAAAAAAAATTTTCAGCCAAGAAGGAGAGGGTAATTTTCCGTCAAGTACCAATTTCATCAGCGAGCGATGAGGATCAGGAATTTGACCTGGGCAGTATTACGAATATGAATAATAATTCATCACCGGGAAATAGTAAAAAGCACAAAGATCTGGAGAGCGTGGAAATTGATCAACCTTTAAGATTGTTACAAGCGCACGGACTTGCAATGATGATGGACAATGATACAATTGTCGAAAATGCAATGGAAAGCGGACAAACTGTCGTTCTAACTGGTAAATTAAATTTAATTTCCTTTAAATACAATATTTCGAATTAATACGAAAATTATTTATTTGTAACTTTTCTTTTTTTCTTTAATTAATTTCTGTTTAAAATTGCAAATAAATAATTTTTGTTTTGCTCGAATCAGATGTTAAAATCAACAGGCCTCTGATATTATGACTATTTTGACTTTTTTCGACTATTTTTGAATACTGCGACTTTTATCGACTTATATTAAAAAATTGCGACTTTTCCGACTTTTCTTCCAAATTTTGCGACAAAGTACCATATTTTTTAGTATAAAAATGCAACTTATTTCGATTTTTACTAGTGTGAAAAGTATAATAGACAAATATTTAAAAAGTCATTTTTAAATAATTTTTCTAATTAAATTTTTGAAATATATAATTAAAAAGATTTTGAATAATTGAAATTTTGCAAAAATTTAATTGAAAATAAATCATTTTTTCACCAATTTTTGAAAAAAAATATCTTTTAAAGAATTTTAATTGAAATTTTTGGAAATAATTGAATTCTCAAAAATTTTAATAATCTTCATAAGTGTAAATTTAATAAAAATTAATGGAAATTAGGTTATAAAAATAATAATAAAATATTTTTGAATAAACTAATTCTCAGAATTTTTTCACTCTAATTTTTTAAAATTTAACTATTTTAAATATTTTCAATTACATATTTCCAAAAATTCAAATACTTAAAAAAATAATAACATTTTAGAATTATTTTTAATATGAAAAAAAAATATTGTTCTGAATTTTTAATCAAAATTCTTCAAAAAATTAATTAGATTATTTTTAAATTATACAAAAATTCTTTGTAGAAATTCAATTATTTTCGAAAAATTACATTACAGTATTTATAAAAAACTAATTATTCGAATTGTTTTATCATAATTTTTTAAGATTCAATTACCATCGATTTTATCAAATTTTAATTATTCTTCAACGATTTTTCCAAATTTCAATTATTTTTTAAAAATTTTACCAAATTTAAATTATTTTTCAAAAGATTTTATCAAATTTCAATTATTTTTCAAAGATTTAACCAAATTTCAATTATTTTTTAAAAGATTTTATCAAATTTTAATTATTTTTTGAAAGATTTGATCAAATTTAAATTATTTTGCAAAGATTTTACCAAATTTCAATTTTTTTTTTAAAAAGGTTTCATGAAATTTCAATTATTTTTAAAAATATTTTATCAAGTTTCAATTATTTTGCAATTATTTTTAAAAAGATTTTATCAAGTTTCAATTATTTTTCAAAAATTTTACCAAATTTTAATTTAATTATTTTTTGAAAGATTTGATCAAATTTAAATTATTTTGCAATGATTTTTCCAAATTTCAATTTTTTTTTAAAAAGGTTTCATGAAATTTCAATTATTTTTTTAACGATTTTATCAAATTTCAATTATTTTTCAAAGATTTTATCAAATTTCAATTGTATTGTTAAAAAAAATTTAACAAATTTCAATTTTTTGGACATTTTTTAATTTTATGTAATTGTAAAAATATTGTCTTTCAAAAATTATTTAGAAATATTTTTAAAAAATTAATTTTAAATATTTCTTTATTAAAATTTTTGAAAATATTTTTCCTTTATATCTTTAAGGTCATGTTATTCAGTGGTCACGTGTTCCCATAGTAAAGTATATGGAGCACGTGACCACTAAATAACATGACCTTAATAACGAAAATGGACAGTTTCAATTATTATAAAAATTTGAATTTTTGTATTGGAATGATTGAATTCTCGGAGAATTTTCGGAAAATTATTAAGAATCAATCTATATAATCGATTTAGAGATAAAGTTTAGTTCAAAATTGTAGAAAATAATTGAATTTTGAAAGGATTATAGTTGTAATTTTTAAAAATTAATAAATTTCAAAAGTTGAAATTTTAAAAATTTTATTTCTCATGAAAAAATAAATAAGAAGTATTTATAAATATTTATTTAGAAAAATTATTAAAGTTTTAATTAATTGAATTTAGAAATCAGTGAAGAATCAGGAAAATACAAAATAAAAATTTTTCTGACAACACTGAATTAAATAAACGACTTCTTCGACTTTTTTTCAATTTTTAAGACTAAAGCGACTTTTTTGATTTGTTAAAGTCGATCCGAGGCCTGAATCAAATAAGCTTTGCTCTTCGAAAAAGAAATTACAAGTAAATAATTCTTTTTGAAGAGGCAAATAAATAATTTTTGTTGCTCGAATAAGAAGTTAAAATTTTCTGATCGTAGAAGAAATTGCAAGTAAATAATTTTTGCTGCTCGAAAAAAATTGACAAATAAATGATTTTTGCTTCTTGAAAAAGAAATTTCACATTTTTGCTGCTCGTGAAGAATTTCGAGGTAAAAACCAAAAAATAAGGAATAATAATTTTTTTTCTTTTTACAGAAGCGGGAAAATTGGCATTAAACTTAACAAGATCGCCGCCACTGAGTATAAAACGTTTACAATTCGGTGCGAAGAAGGGATCGTCAAAGAAATTAATTGCCATTCGGGCTGATCAATTTTTAGCCCACAATCAATCCGGAACAACTGCACGAGCGCCAAATATTTTGAAAAGGAACGCCATTGAGTCAAAATCAGGAAAGGTTTTTATTAATCCAGTTACGAATTCAACGACCGTTCCGACGCTCACGCCACCGAAGAATACAACCCCCAAGGTAAATATTAAAAAATATTTTTCCCTCCAAATTTTCTTGATACTAAAATTTTTCTTTTTTCCTTTTTTTGACAAAATAGCAAAAAACAAAAGCAGCATCACCAATAAAAGTGCCAGAACCAGTGATATTACAATTAGAAGACGAAATAGAAGAGGTAGAAGATGATAATAATTTTTCGGAGGATAATTCCGAACCAATAACCGATGTTGCCGAGCTCAGCAGACAATTAGCGGAAGCAAGAAGGGAAATAGCAGTGTACAAAAAGCGATTTCAGAAAAAAGTCGAGGAAGCCGAAGTGTATAAGCAGCAGATAAAAAATTTTACAGCTCAAAAAACGAATCAGTGAATTTTTATCAAGATTATTTATTTTCAATTATTTTTTCCAAGAATTCTGATTATGAAAAATAATTTCTCTCCTCTGAAAAATGGAAATTTTTTTCTACTCAGTTTTCTTTATTTAATGAAGAAGTGAACGCGAAAAGTAGGAAAAAAACAATTTTTCTTCTTAAAAAAAAAAGAATTTTGAATTTCGCTTTTACATCTTCATTTTCTTTGGGAATTATTAGAAAAATTAAAATTACTCTCCATTTCTTTGTAAAATAATTTTTAAAAACTAATATTGGAAATTTAATTTATAAATATTATAAAATTTAATTTTAATTTTTCTAATTGAAATTGAAAATTTTTTTTTGTAAACTCTGTACACAACTTACGTGTTATATTTTATTTTTTCTATTTAATTTTTTGCAAAAGTACTAATTTTCCGAATTAAAATTAAAAAACATTTGCAAAAATTCCTCTTTATAATTTATATGTCGTGGATATTTTCATTTTTATATAATTACAATTTGAAAAATATTTATTTTCTTTCATATTAAATTGAAAAATTTATTTTTTATAACAATTTTTAAAAAGTTTAAATTAGATTTTTTTTTAGAAAAATATTTAAATCTAAATGAATTTAAATTTAGAAAAATATTAAAATTCAAAATTTTAATTTTTGGAAATTTTAATTCAAAATAAAATTTTTAATTAAAATTTTTAAATTTATTTAATAGAAAGTTCTGATTAAAATTTTAATTAAAAGATAAAAAATAAAGAAAATAAGTTAAAATTTTTTTAAAAATATATATTTAATAAATCTAAATGAATTTAAATTGAGAAAAATATTAAAATCAAAATTTTAGTTGTTGGTAAATTTTTAATAAAAATAAAAATTTGTAATTAAAATTTTGAATGTCATTTAATAGAAAATTTATTATTAAAATTGTAATTATACTGTAGAAATTAAAAAAAAACAATTTAAATTTTTTTAAAAAACATTTAATTCAAAATGAATTTAAATTTAGAAAAATATTGATAATGAAAGTTTTAGTTTTTGGAAATTTTAATTCAATTTCAAATTTTTAATTTGAATATTGAATATCATTTAATAGTAAAATTCTCATTAAAATTGTGACTTCGCATAAATAAAAATTAAAAAAACAAAATATTTAAATCTAAATGAATTTTAATTTAGAATTTAGAAAAATAATAAAATTCAAAATTTTTATTTTTGGAAATTTTAATTCAAATTTAAATTTTGAATTTCATTTAATAGAAAAGCTGTCATTAAAATTGTAATTAAAATATAAAAATTAAAAAACCAGTTAAATTTTTTTTTTAAATATTTAAATCAAAATGAATTTTAATTGAGATAAATATTCAAATTCAAAATTTCAGTTTTTGGTAAATTTTCAATTACAATTAAAACTTGTAATTAAAATTTTGAATTGTCATTTAATAGACAATTTCTCATTAAAATTGTATAAGTATAACATAAAAATAAAAAAAACAGTTAAAAATTTTATAAAAAAATATTTAAATTTATATGAATTTAAAAAAATTGAAATTAAAGAAAAAAATTCAAATTCAAAATTTTAATTCAAATTTTGAATTTCATTTGATAGAAAAGTTCGTATTAAAATTGTAATTAGAATGTAAAAATTTTTAAAAAAAATTTTAATTCTAATGAAAGGAAAATAAATTTTTTCTAATTAAAATACTATTTAAAAAATATAACATTGAAATTTCTAACTTGAAATTATACTTAAACTTTGTACAAAATTTCTAATTTTTTTAAATACAACTAGAATTTTTTCTTTTTTTTTTGCAAATTTTCTACACAACTTCTTTTAGAAGAATATCTTCATTTTAAAGCATAAAACGACTGACGGCTGACTTGTTCATAAAACTTGAACGTTATTGTAATATATAAATATATAAATATATATATAAATAATCGTAAACTTACTCGATATCTTGGATTCCAGAAATGTTAAAAGAGAAAAAAAAATATGAATATAATTTAGTTTAATACTTTTGTATAGAAAAAAAAAGTGTGAGGTATTTTACATACATATGAGCGATTCCACGTCAAGTGATCAAGGGGTCTTACGGTGCAATGTTTACTTTGAAAATTTGTTACTCTTAAACAATTAAACATGGAAATTCGATCGAGTACAGTTTCGAAAGGTTTTTTCATGCTCTTTCGATTGGAAATAAGCATTTTGAAAAAAAAAAATTTTTTGACCAAAAAAAATCAAAATTAAAAATAAATTTTAATTTTTGGGGGGGAAGGATACGATTTTTTTTTTTTTTTTTTTTTTTAAACGAAAGCTGAGGTTTTTTCCTAAAAGAACATATAAATGAAAAAATGGGACAAGAATGTTTAAACACTAAAAAAAAGAGATTTCTACTGACCGGAGTGCTAAAAACCCGGTTTTTGGCTCTGTTTGGTAGAAATCTCTTTTTTTCAGTGTTTAAACATTCTTGTCCCATTTTTTCATTTATATGTCCTTTTAGGAAAAAACCTCAGCTTTCGTTTAAAAAAAAAAAAAAAAAAAAAAATCGTATCCTTCCCCCCCAAAAATTAAAATTTATTTTTAATTTTGATTTTTTTTGGTCAAAAAATTTTTTTTTTTTAAAATGCTTATTTCCAATCGAAAGAGCATGAAAAAACCTTTCGAAACTGTACTCGGTCAAATTTCCATGTTTAATTGTTTAAGAGTAAAAAATTTTCAAAGTAAGCATTGTACCGAAAAACCCTAAACTTTCACCCCCTCCCCCTCGGAAAATATTTGACTAAATTAAAAAATATTTTAACCAAAAATCACTATCCACTAGTACTACAAAAGCCCCAAGTTTAGGCACGATTGGAGAAAAAATTTTTTCCACCTTGATCACTTGACATGGAATCGCTCATATATATGTATTTATATATACATATATGTATAGAAAAAATACTACAAATGTTACTAATTTAAGTTTAAATTAGAGAATGTAAAAAAAATATTACTTATATAAAAAAAGAAAAACAGATTTCAATATTATTTTGAAAAAGTGACTCATGAGAAGAGTGTCCATCTTTGTGCTTTACGATATTGTATTAAGGTCGTAAGTTTAATCTTACGTACGATACACTCTCGTGGAGATTATTTTTGTTAAAAAAAGAAAGAATGAAAAAAAATATATTTTACATGCTTCATATTGATGCAGAAAACGTGTTATTATTGAATAACCAATGACGGGGGGGTTGGGGGGTTGGCGGGTACTTTTTTGTATTTCTTTATTTTTGAAAAAAATTTAAATGAGAGAATATTTTTTTACATATGTGAAATTGGGGAATTTTTTTTTAGTAGGGAGAGGAAAAAATGTCACTAAAGCGGCTGCTTTTCATCGAAAGTTTGGAAAGCGTGCGGAAAAGTAAATAAATAATTTTTTTTTTTATATAAATAATTTCTTAAAGAAACACCGCTAGAAAAGTAATTGATCATGATCAATTACTTTTCTAGGAAATTATGAAAGAAAAATAAAACTTTTCTTTCAAAATTTCCATAAATACACTATTCGTAAAGAGATAAATTTTTTTTTCCATAATTCCTGTTTTTATAAAAAAAATGGATATTGTTAATTGCCGGTTATTAATTGTATTACATTAGTTGGGCTTTAGCCAGGGGGATGCAACAGTTGCTGAAAGTTAAATTCGAATATCGCGAAGGTATTTTCATTGAGTTCTCGCCCTCTTTTTCTCTCTCTCTCTCTCTCCTCCTCTTTTCTACATGGAGGAAAACTCGTGGTTGAGGATTCATTCATTTATTCATTTCTTTGCTTATCAATATCTACCCTATATATATATATATATATATATATATATATATATATATATATATATATATATATATATATATATATATATATATATATATATATATATATATATATATATATATATATATATATATATATATATATATATATATATATATACAGTCAATAAATTCTCATTACTCGAGAAACAAAATCCAATACTCTACTGCCTTTAAAAAGAAACTTTCAAAACAAATTTTTATGAAACTTGAACCAAATTTCTTTTATATTTATTTTTTAGTTTTAAAACTTAGTTTATAAGAAAGGAACATTTACTCGAAATAAGACTAAATTTTCACTTATATTCACTTATCATCCTTAATCTCACTTGTTCCACTTATTAACTTATTATCTACTTATTCTACTTATTGACTTATTCTACTTATAATCACTTATTCTACTTATTAACTTATCTACTTATTCTACTTATACTTCTCATTGTAATAAGACGAATATTTTTTTAATGTTAAGTGAAGTAAATATTTATTTTCAATAAGTGAATATTCACTTATTCCTCTCTAAATCTATGAATAAGTGCATATTCCAATATTTATGTTTCAAAAGTCTTCCACTTCAGAAATAAGTGAACATTCACTTTAATAAGTGAGTTTTCACTTTACAATTTACATAAATAATTTTACACATTTAATAAATGAATATTTACTTTTAATAAGTGAATATTCACTTGTTCAAGGAGTGAATATTAACAACCAAGTGAATATTCACTTTTCAAGGAATGAATACTATAATTAAGTGAATATATTCATTTACTTTTAATTAGTGAATTTTCTCTGTACAAGTTCCATAAATAATTTTACACAATTAATAAGTGAATATTCACTTTCAATGAGTGAACATTAACCGCAAATGAAAAATTCACTTATTAAAAGTGAATATTCACTTCCAAATAAAAATTCACTTAAAATTTACTTTATGTAAATCTTATAGTGAAGATTCACTTATTAAAAGTGAATATTCAATTTTTAAAAGTGAATTTTCACTTGAAAGTGAATATTCACTTTTAATAAGTGAATTTTCACTTGAAAGTGAATATTCAATTTTTTTAAGTGAATTTTCACTTCCAAATGAAAATTCACTTAAAATTTACTTTATTTAAATCGTAAAGTGAAGATTCACTTTAAAAAATTGAATATTCACCTTTAATAAGTGAATCTTTAGTTTACGATTTACATAAAGTAAATTTTACACATTTAATTAGTCAATGTATTGACTAATTACTGAATGGACATTTTTTTCAAAAATTTACATTCACTTATTGAATGTGATTATTCATTTTCAATGAATAAATATTCACTTTCAAGTGGTGAATATTATAAAATGAATATTTATTTTCAAGGACTGAATATTAATTAAGAGAAGATTCACTTTTAACTAGGGGATTTTTACTTTGCATAAATAATTTTATACATTTAATAAGTGTATATTAAGTGAATGAATATTCACTCTTAATAAGTAAATTTTCACTTTACAAGTCATTTTAATAATTTTTTTTATTTCACTTATTTAAAGTGAATATTCACTTTCAATTAGTGAATTTTCACTGTACAATTTCCATAAATAATTTTACATATTCAATAAGTGAATATTCACTTTCAATGAATGAATACCAACTAAGTTTATATTCGCTTTTAAATAGTGATTTTTCACTATACAATTTACATAGATAATTTTACACGTTTAATAAGTGAATTTTCACTGTACAATTTCCATAAATAATTTTACACTTTTAATAAGTGAATATTTACTTTCAATGAGTGAATATTAACCGTAAATGAATATTCACTTCCAAATGAGAATTCATTAAAAGTGAATAGTCACTTTTAATAAGTGCACATTACGATTTACATAAATAATTTTACACATTTAATTAGTCAATGTCTTGACTTATAGTAAGTGAACATTTTTTTTTCAAAAATGAACATTCACTTAACTGAATGTGAATATTCATTTTTAATTTTTCACTTCTTGGAATCTAAATATTCGTATATGTAAAGTGAAACTTCACTTATTCTAAGTGAATATTCATTTTTAATAACAAAATATTCACTTTCAAGTAGTGAATATTATAAAATGAATATTTATTTTCAAGAAGTGAATATTAATTAAGCGAAAATTCACTTTTAATTAGTAAAGTTTTACTATACAATAAGTGAATATTGAGTGAGTGAATATTTAATTTTAATAAGTAAATTTTCACTTTGCAATTTACATAAGTAATTTTATATATTTAATAAGTGAATATTAAGTGACTGAATATTCACTTTTAATTAGTGAATATTAAGTGACTGAATATTCACTTTTAATTAGTGAATATTAACCAAGTGAATATTCACTTCCAAGGAGTGAATATTAACAAAGTGAATTTTCACTCTACAATTTATGTAAATAATTTTACACATTTAATAAGTGAATATTGACTTTTACCAAGTGAACATTTATTTTTTATAAATGAATATTCACTTTTGGAAACCAAATATTCGTATATTATGGAAAGCGAAAATTCACATATTAAAAGTGATTATTGCCTTTTTAATAAGCGACTCTATTAACTCTCAAAAAATGAATATTTTCGCTTACAACTTATTGTAAGCGAATTTTTTGTGTTGAATTATATTCATTCAACAATTAGGTAAATTTTCACTTTCAATAAGTGAATTTCCACCCGACACTAATATATTCACTTTCCTCAAGTGAATATTCATTTCTCTCGTAAAAAGTAAACTTTGATTTATTGAAGTTTACACAAAAACTTTTAAATTCCAATCAATTTCGTTTCCTCTTCTAATTTAAATATTGATCTACTCAGTAGTAATAAAAACAATTAATTTCTAATTTCAACAATCAATCCTCATGTTAAGTAATTCTTTTTTTTTTCAAATTCTTCCAATTCAACTATCTCTAGTTCTACGAAATCAGCTTTGATCGTTAGAGCAAGTAAGGAAACACCCTCTTTTGACTCCGTGGTCGTCGATCGATTGCGGCTTCTAGCTAGAAAGCCTTTTTTTAAAAAAAAGAATTCCAAAGTAGAAAAACAGAAAATTACAACAATTACAATACAAGAAACTAAAGAAGAGTTTTTCAACTCCCTCAACAAACTTTTTACTTTTCAAAGTTATTAATATAGTTCAAAAAGTTATAAACAAAGAACAAACAGTTCAGTACTGCAAATAAAATTTATGCAACGAAGGTAAATTTTCGTTTTTTTTTTAATTTCCCTCTAAGAAAAAGAATTATTTGAATGATTAGCACGTGAATATCAAAAATTGATAGAAACAATAAATAACAAGATTGGGAGAAAAAAGGTATCGAAAAAAAATCTATTTCTACAATTTTGAAGACACATTTTTTGTTCGGGTTTTATTATCAGAATTTATGTCCACACGAGGTGTATACTCGCATTTCTTAGAAAACTAACCATAGTGCAATTGTTTCAAAAAAAAAAAAAAAAAATACTCTTTGCCTCCAACATTTATTTCTTTGAAGGTGAATGGTAAAACTCATGTAAACTGAACACGTCGAGCATGAAAGTTAAGAGAAGGGGGTTGTGTGTTGTATAATGCCAACTTTTAAAGTGAAGGGCACAACTTTTGACCTTTTCGCCCCTGGTTACTTTGTAATAATCCCCCCTCCCTCCCTCCTCACACTTCCCTCACAATCTCTCAAATTCTCCGAAAAAAAAGACCATTAAAACCCTATCAATTCTATTTTATTAAAAAAAAAAAAACCCCCAAAAAAATTAATTTATAGAAAAGAAGTGTTTCTATTTGTCCATGTCGAACGGCTATACTTTTTCCAAAAAAGAAAATTACTCCTATTGAATCATTAAAAATATTTTTAATATCAAAAAATTTCTTTTTGAAATAATAATTTTTTTTAGTTCGAAATTATTCTTTAAATTTTGAATAGAAATTACGAAGTAAAAGAGAAATTAAAAATAAAAAAAAAAAAAAGTTTGTTTATAATTATGAAAGAGGGGGGTGGTGGTGTTTGAATTCTATTGTTACGCACCTGTAGGACAGTGGTGATCATTCAGTTGGGACGATTTATGATCTGTTGTCGATGCCGAAGAACCGAGAGACCGAGAGAGCCCGAAAGGAAGGCGAAATAGGCATCGTTCGGAGTTATTCAGTGCTAATTTCGCGGTGTTTCGTTCAAGGAGCGAATAAATTTTTTGCGCTCGCATAAAAAGAAAACCGAAATAGTGAGGAAAAAAAAAACACCCAGGAATATTGAATGGTGTGGCAACTGAACAACGGCAACGCTATTCTTTGTAAATTTGCCAAGTTACGTACAATGTGAGAGAGAAAGTGACAAGTTTAGTGTTTTTTTTTACTCTTCCTTTTTTTTTTTCTTTTTGGTGCATCGTAAAACAAAAAATCGCTGGCGAATAGAGGAAAATTAAGAAGTAGAAAAAAACAGCCAGAGGTGTCTGCAATTTTTGTTAGACACCCTGGCCGGGGGGTGGGTGGGGAGGGGTCAGTGTATGTTGTGGTGCGGTGTGCGTGTTACGTTTTCGGAGCGGTGTATCGTCCAGGAAGCGTCTCGTTCTAGTTTGGCCCCCTCGACATCCTAAAGGCGTCATTTTTAATATTTTATATACTAATTTTCAACTAGTGAAATATTCAAAGGAATTTTTATTGTTTTATGTATTGAAAGAAGATTAAAAAAAAAAAAAATGGTACTTTTGTGATGAGTCGGTAAAGGCCCCTCTCTCTCTCTCTCAATTAGAGACACAAGTGTGTGCGAGGCGCGACGACCGACGACGACGGGCAAGAGCGGCGGAAAAATGGCGTCCGATAACGAAGCCTCCTGCGTGAGTGACCCAAATTTCGCTGTGATTTGCTCATTTCTTGAATGTTTTGGCAAAAAATGTGGCATTGAATATCCTGATATTGCACAGCTTCAGGAAATGATTGAAAATACACAAGATGGTGAGTGGAAATTTTCATTGAATTGAAAACGGGCGCTCCTTTCCCGCACCTTTCCCAATTCATTTTTCCTTCCGGGTTAATTTAGTTTTTCTTTCTTTGCAGCAAGAAAATTTTTTAATATTTCCAAAGAATCGAATTAGAATTATAAATTCTCTTTTTTCTAACCAAAAAAAAATAACTCCACTTGTATGTTTTTCGAGAGTCGAGAGCAAAATTTAGTGATTGCCGCCTGATATTGACGGATAGATTCGTATTTGTTTTCTTGTTATTATTTTGTTCCACGTTTTCCTTCCGAGGTTTTACATTATCCCTCTTCTCTCCTTGACCACCGCGAGTTTGTTATTTCATCCACGTGATTTTTTTTCGAATATCCACCACACATTTCTATTGGATTTTTGTTTAAAATGAAGATTCTATAGGCGAGCCAACCCTTTTTTTTTACTTCTAAGCACAATAGCGCTTTCATTTCACTGTCGTTGAGTCTATTTGACTTGTCGATTTATTTATTTTTTTTATCACCTACTGCAAAAAGATGTTTAGAGGAGAAAATTCCAGGTTTTTTGGAAAAATATTTTCTTTCGCGAAAATGTTTGAAATTTTGAATATTTCAATTACTCAAAAAATTTGCCTACTTTCAAATTAAATAAAAATATTGTCGAAATATTCAATTGTAAATTCAATATTAAGTAAAGTTCCTCAAAAAAAAAAATAGTAGAAAACTAAAATCTTTACTTAAAGACGAAAAAGTCTAAAGAAGAGAAAATTTCGAGAAATTTTGAACCCAAATAAACATTGTGGGAAAAAAATTAAAAAATGCTCCCAAAGTTCCGAACGTTCAACTGAACGAAGTTTATAATTATTTCTTTCTGAAATTAAATTTTTACTACAATAATTATTTACGTCACTTGTCACAAAAATTAATCACAAAGCTTCAAAATATAAAATTTGAGTTTTTATTGAAATTTTTATTGCAATTGGCAATATTTATGAAAATATTTGTTGTAGTAAAAAATATTTTGTTCATTTGGGCGTTAAAAACTTGTGAATCGTTAAAATAACACGTTTAAGTTAAAATAATTTAAAAATTTAAATCAACGTTTAATTTCGACGTTTAACATCAACGATTTGAAGAAAACAATTCTTTTCTCAAAAAAAAACTTTACGTTTACAAATTTTTCCTGTTTGATTTGTTGATCGAAAAATCTTAAACATTTGAATTGAAATTTACTTTTTCTTCTAAATCGTTGATTTAAAAAAAAGGTTTTTTTTTGTCAATTCCGAGAACGACGCGGGAATATTCGAAAGCAAATTCGAATTTAACTGAAGAATTTTTTTTTTTTGCAGTGCCACAACCTTTAATTGATTTACACATAAAATTGATGCGAAAAACGAGAAAATCTGTCACTGCTGACAAATGGGAGAGAGCTTTGGTAAAGTTCTGTCACACCTATTCTAATCAGGATGGTTGGGAATTGGAGCGTTTTGGATACAAAAAGTCACGTGTTGCTGTCAAATTACGAATTCTAAAGGTATGGGAAAAAATCAAAGTTATATTTCTCGTTTCATTTAATAATGGATTATATAAAGACAAAAAAAAAATCAATTTTAGGTTCTTCTCGAGGCGCAATTCGACTTTAATCAAAAATTCAAAAACGAATTGAATAAACAAACTGGAAGTGAATTGAGATTGGAACCTTTGGGAAGAGACAAAACTGGATTATCTTACTGGTGTCAACTCGATGAGGAATGTAACATAAGAGTTTATCGCGAAGATTTAGAGGATGAAAATTGGGAACTTGTCGCCCAGTAGGTTTCATTTATTTTTTTACCATAACAAAACAGGGTTGCCACAGCTCAGGGAAAAATTCAGGGAAAGTAGAATTGATCTAGGAAATCAGGGAAAAATCAGAAAATTTTATTAAAAGTACTGGAAAAAAATTAAATTCTTAGAATTCATACGAATTCATTATTTTCAGAAGTAATAAAATTCTTTGCAAAAATTCAATTATGTTAAAAAATTTGAAGCAAATCCTCTTCAAAATTTCAATTATCTTTATAATAATAATAAAGATAAAGATAAAGAAATAAAATTCTTGGAAAAATTTCAATTATTTAAAAAAAATTTCCTCAATTCAACGATTTTCAATATCTGCAATTTTAATAAAATTTTCCCAAATTATTTAAAAATAATTTTGATAAGATTTTGCGCTTATATTTAATTATTTTCACACAAATAATAAAAATTTCACAGGAATTTAATTATTTTCAGGGATTTTAATATAATTCTATTATTTGCATTGAAATTTATTTTAGAAATTCAATTATTTTCATGAATAATAAAACTCATCGCTGAATTTGAATTATTTCAAATACAATTTTAATCGAATTCCTCAAAAAATGTAATTATTCTTAAAATTTTTATTAAAATTCGTCTAAAGAATATAATTATTCAAAAATTTGATAAATTCTAAATTAGTATTATTTAAAAATTTGTTGGTAAAAATCTTTGAGAAACATTCAATTATTTAATAAAATAATTTATTTTTGTATTTAAATAATTGAATTCTCGGAGAATTTTCTAATAAAAATTGATTTAAAAATGAATTTCAGTTAAAATTTTAGATAATTGAATATTAAAAGCATTACCTATAGCATGAATTCTTAGAAACAATTAAATGTTGAAAAGGTTTCAAAAATTAAAGTTTTTGAAAATATATATTTTTTAAATTTCATTTATAATCAACAATTCTGTAAAACTAATTTTTTTGTGAATTGTTAATTTCAATTCTTTTGAAATTAGTGGAATTTTTTAATATATTTTTAACTATTTCAAAAGTTTAACGCAATTCTTCGAAAGAATTGAATTATCTTCAAAAATAATAGAATTTTTCCAGAATTTCAATTATTTTTAGGATTAATTCAATTCAATTATTATCATAAATAATAAAATTTTTTACAAGGATTCAATTATTTTCATTAATAATTAAACTCTTTTAAATTAATTCAATTATATTTTCATAAATATTAAAACTAATCGCAGAAATTCAATTACTTTTAATACAATTTTTATTTGAATTTTTTTGAAAAATGTAATTATTTTTAAAAATTTTATTAAAACTCGTCGAAGGTAATCAATTATTTAAAAATTTGTTGATAAAAGTCTTGGTGAAATTTTTTGAGAAACATTGAATTTTAAAAGTGTTATAGCGTGAATTTTTATAAATAATTAAATTTTGAAAGAGTTTCAAATTAAAATCTTTGAAAATTTGAATTTTTCATACTTTTAACTCAAAATTCTGTAGAATTAATTTTTTTGAAAAAGTTTAATTATTGGAATTTTTTTAAGTTTTTATTTTCTAAATATACTATTTAATTGAAGAATTTTTGAATAATCGATGAAATTTCGAAAAATTGAATTTTAAAAAAATTTTATTTGAAAATTTGAAATTTCTTAAAGAACTTTTTCAAAAATTATGAAAAATAATTGATATAAAAAAGAATTTTATTAAAAAATAATTCTAGAAAATAATAATAGAATTGAAATAATAGAAATATTTTTGAAGAAGTTACAGTAACAATATTCTTATAATATAAAATAATATGATTTTATCACTCAGTCGTCTTTATTTATTATAAAACATGAAGAAATTGATTACTCCGAGTCGAAGACTCGGAGTGATCGAATTCTTCATGTTTTACAATAAATATTCTTATAAATTATTGAATTTCAAAAGATTTAAATTTAAGATTTTTTAAAATTAAATTCCTATGGAAAAAAATAATGATTAAATGATTTTAATTTATAAAAGAAGTTATTGATGTTTTCGAATAATTTTACAATTAAATAAATTGAATAGAAATTTTTTTTGTCTAATCATTTTTAGAGTGAATCAGAATATTCTTTAGAGTCAGGGAAAAATTAAAAATTTTGTTTGTAAATCAAGGAAAATCAAAATTAAATTTTTGTGGCAACCCAGAAAAATCAGTTTTCCCAAAATTTAGTTCATTCGAAATTAATTAAATTAATTAAATTGATTATTAATTTTAATTTTATTTTTAGGGATCGTGAAGGAATGGTTAATCTCATAAGTTCCTTGTCAAATGGAGAAATAATTCCTCTAAATGAAGACAGCAGTAGTTTGGAAACTCTAGAGAAACCCACAATTGACACAGGACAGGAAACAGCACCCGATGAACAAGTAAATTCCGAACCGGAAAAACTTCCCCAGGTCGAGAAAGTCGAGGAGGAAATAAATTTAAAAGATCAAGAAAAATTACCAAAATCGATTGAAATTCCAAAAACACTAAATGAAATTTCCATCGAAGTGAAGGAGTCACCAAAAGAAGAAAAAACCGAAACTCCACAATTAAAAGAAACCACAAAAATCGAAGAAACAAAACCTTCCGAAATAGCGAATTTAAAAGAAGCTGACAAAATTGAAAAACCAATTGAAATTCCAATTGAAAATCCAATTGAAATTCCAAGTAAAAAGAAAACAGATGAAAGTCGAAGAAAATCCGAAAACAGTAAAACCATCGAAGAAGTGAAATCAATAGAAACTCCTGTAATAACAACATCACCATTGAAATTAAACATCGAGGTGAAAAAATTGGACCAAAAATTAACGAAACAAGTAGAGGAGACACCAGATTCGTTAATGAAAACTCTGGAGAAACTTTCTGGTAAAATTAGTAGCAGTAGTAGTAGTAGCAACGTTCTAGAGACATCATCGATTCTTCACAATAAACATTCGATCAAGCCAATCGATAAATTAGCCGCCAATCTCGTTAGGATACAATCCGAGAAACTTGAGAAGCCAATCAAGTCACTTGAGAAGATAGCCGAGAATTTGGCAAAAACAAATCATCAGGCAATATTGAATAACGATGATTTCCCCCAAGATTTACGCGGTACTGAGAAAACATTAAAAAATCGTCGAGGAATTGATCTTTCAACGTCGCCGCGCAGTTGGGAGAGTGCTAACGATCACAATAGACCAGTAGATTTCTCAGGCATTGATCTCTCTAGTAAGAAAACAAACAAAAATGTTCATAATTATACGGACAATATTCAGCACAAGGAAATGGATTTGAGCACAAAAAAGACGAACAAACAGGACGCTCCATTAGCGTACGATGCTAGGGCCGTTATGATGAGGAATCATGCAATGGTCGCCGATCTCAGTAAACGACAAATGTCCTTCACTAATTATGATTTACCGTCTTATCATCAATCGGGACGAACGCCCACCAAGGACGAGCATCGTTTACCAAGTTACAGCATTGTTCCCGATCCGAGTAAACTCGCTGCCCTTCGCATGGGCGTTGGACCATTGAAACGAAATCTCGAGCAGGAAATGGTGCAAAGTGAAATTGTCAAGAGACACAGGCCCGACGTGATTCCAATTCGACCCACTGACAAGCGACCAGTCTTCAATCCCGAGTGGCGAGACGGTGTTGGCGAGGCCATCGAGGAACCTCTAATGATGGTCCAGGGCGAAGGCTCGGGCAGCGATTGCGACGCTCCAAATCCAGTCGGATTCCTCGTCGGCGAGGAAATTGTCGAGGATGTCCTCTTTTTCTACGGCGAAGGTTCCGGTGCCGATTGTGATACCGGCAATCCCGGCGATGACACTTCCAGCGACAGTCAAGAGAAGGACACGAAAATCGACGAAACCACCACAAACACTCTTCCGCCGAATAACATTATTTCGAATTCGAAAATTTCCCGAAATTGCTCCCAGCCAGAGGAGGAGAATTTCCAACCGAAATTCAAACCCACTCTTGGAATTCAAGTAATTGCAAAATCTTCCACATCCCCATTGAAGAGGATATCGAGGTGGGACGTCGGCGGACCGGAGAAGAAGGACGACGACGATAACATATCAAAGGATTGCGACGAAGCGGAGAATCGACTATCACCACCGAGATTCTTTTTTGG
The DNA here is from genome assembly GCA_032872505.1 of Leptopilina syphax. NCBI lineage: Eukaryota > Metazoa > Arthropoda > Insecta > Hymenoptera > Figitidae > Leptopilina > Leptopilina syphax. The sequence goes on along the minus strand of CM065471.1, from coordinate 32,515,579 downwards.
ACCCAATTGCGTCTCCTTTGGACAAAGAGACGAAGTTGATCGTGTCATGGAAAATGACACAACCGAGAATTTTCAGGTCTCAAAGGACAATAATAATCTCAAACCTCTTGCGAGTAATGAATCCCAAGACAGTGAAATTTTACCGTCTATCGAAAATTCCGATCCGAAAAGTGAATTTTCAAAAATTGTAATTGAAAAATCAAGTACTTCGCAACTAGGGGAGAACGAAACGGAAGAATCCGAGAATTCGAAAATTGAAGTCGACAAATCCGAGAGTTTGAGTGAGAAATCAAATTTAGAAGAAAGAAGTGAAAGAATAATTGAAGAAAATAATGAAACAGCTGAAAATGCGGAACATAATCAAAAGAGTGAGAAGATGGAATCAAAAAACAGGGAAATTGATAATCAAAGTGAATCGATTTGCGAGAATCAAGTCGAAAGTACGCAAATAGAGAAAGAGAAGAAGAAAATTCCGGATTGTCTAGATTTTAACAGTGAAGTTACTCGACAAGAGAGCAAGGAACCTTCCGAGGATAATTTCGAGCAAGAATTGAGGAAAGTCGAGGAGGAAATTAAAAATTTGGAACCAACGGACGAAGGAGTTTCGCCAAGTGCTTCGAAAATGGAAGAAGACGATTTTTCTGAGAAACAAGCGGAAAATTGCCCGGAAGATACAACTCCAGATGAAAATTGTTCAATTCCCAATGAGAAGAATTTGGTAACGGAGGAAAAATCGGCGACAGTTTGTGAAAAAACAAATTCAGATTTGGAAGCCAACGCTGGAGATTCGATTGCAGAGGCAGTTTCGAAAATTGAAGATCCAGTTTCGGAAACAATGGAAGAAGATTTACTTTTGGAGGAAAAAATTGAAGACTCGCTTTTGGAGGAGAAAAACGACGAGGATTCGACTCCAGAAGGAGGAAACGCTGAAGATTCGATTTTAGAAGCAAAAAGCGTCGAGGATTTGATTCTAGAAGAAGAAAACGCTGAAGATTCGATTTTGGGAGCAAAAGGTGTCGAAGATTCGATTTTAGAGGCAAAAAGCGTCGAGGATTCGATTTTGGAAGAAGAAACCGTTGAAGATTCGAGTTTAGAAGCGAAAAACACCGAGACTTCGATTATGGAAGAGAAAAATACTGAAGATTCGATTTTAGATGAGAAAAATACCGAGAATTCGATGCTGGAAGAAAAAAACACTGAAGATTCGATTCTAGAAGAAGAAAACACTGGAGATTCGATTTTTGAAGGAAATAACCCCGAAGATTCGATTCTAGAGGCGAAAAATTCCGAGGATTTAATTCTAGAAGAGAAAGATACCGAGGATTCGATTCTAGAAGAGAAAAACATCGAGGATTCGATTCTAGAAGAAAATAATACCGAAGATTCGATTCTAGAAGACAAAAATACCGAGGATTTGATTCTAGAAACGAAGAACACCGAGGATACGATTCTAGAAGCGAAAAGTGTCGATGATTCGATTTTAGAAGCCGAAAGCATTAAAGATTCGAATGTAGAAGAGAAAAACACCGACGATTTAATTCTAGAAGAGAAAAGCATCGAAGATTCGATTTCAGAAGGAAAAATTACCGAAGATTCGATTCTAGAAGCGAAAAATTCCGAGGATTCAATTCTAGAAGTGAAAAACACCGAGGATTCGATTCTAGAAGCGAAAAATTCCGAGGATTCAATTCTGGAAGAGAAAGACACCGAGGATTCGATTCTAGAAGAGAAAAACATCGAAGATTCGATTCTAGAGGGAAAATACGACGAGGATTCGATTCTAGAAGAGAAAAACACCGAATTTCCGAATCCAGAAACAGCAGTTACCGAGGATTTACTTTTAGAAGCAGAAGAAGAAGAAGAAGAAAATTCTGTTTTGGAAGATAAAATGGAAGAGTCACTTTTGGAAGAAAAATCCACAGAAGATTTATCACCAAACAAGGAAAATCTCACGAACTTCGAGGACAATAGCAATAAAATTTTCGACGAAGAACTTCCAAACGAAAAATCGGAAATTTCTCCCGAAAGTGTTGAAGATTTTGGGGAAACTTGTCAAAATTTGGGCAAAGGGCCAAGTGAAAATGAAGATGACTCAAATTTATTTGATTCTCCAGTCGAAAAACCTTCAATGGAAAGTGAAAAATCAAAAAGTGTGGATGTTCCTAAAGCAAGAACGGAATTACCTTTTACTTCTCAAGACACGATAGAAGTAAATTGCCTGGAGGAAAATTTTGACGCCGAAATTCTTGAATCCAAAGCAGAGAAGGAAGTAATTTCAATGGTTTCTGAAGAGAAAGTTTCCAGTCCCATCGAAACGAGAGAAGAAGAAGAAGAAGAAGAGTATGAAACAAAATCAATTTCTCAAGCAGAAACATTGAATATTTCTGAAACGGAACAAAATTCAAATTTGGCAGCAAAAATCGAAACAAATTTCACAACCAGTTCGAATATTCCAGAGGAGTTAAGTTCGAAGGAGGAATCAAGTGTTTTAGAGACTGGTGAAATTTCACAAAATCCAGAAGAAGAATCACAAATTGAAATGGCAGAAGTTTCGAATCAATCCGAAGAATCGAATCAATCAGAGAAATTAAATCCTACCGAAGAGAAAGTGGAGCCGAATATTCCAGAAGGAGAGAAAATTTTAAATCTTCCTGAAGAATCGAATCAAGAAAAATTGAATTCCCCAGAAGAAAAAGAAGAAGAAGAGGAATCGAGTGTTCCAGAAAGTGAGAAAATTCAAAATATTTCCAAAACGAATCAAGAAGAAATGCTAATTTCTCCCGAAGAGGAAGAGGAAACGATTATTTCCAAAAGCGAAAAAGAAACAATGGAAGAAGAGAAATTTGATTCTCCCGAAGAAAAGGAAGAAACAATTGTTTCCAAAATGGAAGATCTAAATTCTTCAGAAGCGAATCAGGAGGAGGAATTTGATTCTCCTAAAGAAAAGGAAGAAACGATTGTTTCCCAATTAGAAGATTTAAATCCTTCAGAAAAAATGGAAGAAGCGAATCAAGAAGAGAAAATTGATTCTCCTGAAGAAACGAAAGAAGCAATTATTTCAGAAAGTGAGAAACCAGAAACAACTTCTCTCGAAATGATAGAAGAATCAAAAGAGGCTTCGAACATTCCCGACACAATTTCTGAAAATCTTCCTGACTCCCAAAATCCTATCCAACAATTAGAAACAACAAACGAATCGAGTCAAGAACCCCAAGTTTCTCAAGAATCAATTCTTCCGATTGAATCCATCGAATCGAAACTCCCACAAGCAACAACCGAATCGTTGGACAATAATTTAGACAACGCTCAAGAAATGAATCCACCTTCAAATAGTGAACAAGAAATGGGAGAAAAATTGCCAATGGAAACAATTCAAGAATCAAAATCTCTTGTTGGCGATTACGGGAGTGATGAAAGTTGCATTGACAATGATAATAACGAAACTTCTAATCATCCCCTTCAAATGAATGACAACGCAAGTGATAACGACCAAGATAATCTCAAAGTCGATAAAGAATTGTGTAATGATGTCAACATTCTGTCAAACATTGCGAAAATTAATACCAAAGATGTAATTAATCTATCGGAATCGAATAGTAGTAAGGAATTTGATAACGGCAATGATAATGCAAACAAGACTGAAGACATTCAATCAGCAACGAATTTTGAATCTCCAACGAAAATTGATGTCGGTGAAGTTGAATCGTCGTTTGAAATTGAGGAAATTGAGAAATCAACGGCCGAAATTGAGGATAAGAACGAAGTCGAAGTATTAGCTGAAATTGAGGACAAGAAAGAAGTCGAAGTACCAACCGAAATTGAGGACAGAAAAGAAGTCGAAGCACCGAGTGAAATTGAAGAAAAAATGGAATTCGAATCACCGAGTGAAATTGATGACAAAGAAGTTCCATCAGCGAGTGAAATTGATGACAAAAAGGAAGTTTCCTCATCTATTGAAATTGATGACAAAGAAGTTCCATCAGCGAGTGAAATTGAAGACAAAAAGGAAGTTTCCTCATCGATTGAAATTGATGACAAAGAAGTTCCATCAGCGAGTGAAATTGAAGACAAAAAGGAAGTTTCCTCATCGATCGAAATTGATGATAAAAAAGAAATTTCCTCATCAATTGAAATTGATGACAAAGAAGTTTCCTCATCGATCGAAACTGAAGACAAAAAGGAAGTTTCCTCTTCGGTAGAAATTGATGACAAACAAGAAGTTTCCTCATCGATCGAAATTGACGACAAAGAAGTTCCCTCGTCGACCGAAGTTGAGGACAAGAAGGAAGTCGAAGTACCAACTGAAATTGAAGACAAAAAGGAAGTTCCATCACCAACTGAAATTGAAGACAAAAAAGAAGTTCCAACGCCAATTGAAATTGAGAAAAAAGAAGTTGAACCACCGACCGAAATTGAGGACAAAAAAGAATTCAAATCTCCACTTGAGGACAAAAGAGAAATTGAATCAACCGTCGAAATTAAAAATCCGAAAATTGTTGATTCCCCAACGGAATTAGAAACGAAAAAGCAACTTAATATCGCCAATGAAAATATTTCATCTAATGAACCAAAAGCTACAAATTTCATCGAAGATCCTGAAATATTGAAGAAGGATATTCAAGAATTTGCAAAAGAAAAACCAATTTCCACGGGAATTTTAACGAATTTCAACGTAGAGGACGAAGAAACTTTAATGGAGACGAAAAAAACAGTGGAAATTTGCAATCGAGTTCAGCATATTGTTACGGACAGTATGGATATGGTTGACGATTCCGAAGATCAAGAGGCATTTATCGAATCCGGAAAAGTTGACGATCTCTGCAATCAAATCGACAGTACTCTCAATGAAAAAAGTGATTCCGATAATAACGAAGAATTCCAATTCGCCAGAAAGTCGGAAACTTTCTCAATAATCGCCAATACCGACACAAATTTAAAACAATTTCCAATTGCCAGTACGGAAAATATTAAAAATCTCGATAAAATTTCCGAAAATGAAAATTCCAAGAAGAAAATTGATGAAAAAGTGAAAGGAGACACGGAAAATAATGAAGTTCCTGAACTAGAAATTATTAAGCCCACCGAGACTGAAATTCCAAAAAATAGGGAATGTTTCGATTCAGTGCCTGTTAATATAGATATTGAAAAAGAAGAGAGTGTGAAAACTGATGAATTAGTTATTAATAAACTAAATCAGAAATCACCAAGTAGAAAATCGTTTACATTACACAGTGACGAGAGTGATCCACTTGACGATCCATCGCTAATTATTCAGCCTTCGAAAAGAAGAAAAGAAGACTGCGATGATAAATCATACGAGGAAAGGACTTTAACCCAAGAAACAATAAAAATTCCAAAAGAAGTGCCTATTATGAATCTTAAAAATAATTCCCCTTACGAGAGAGCAAAACTTGATGAAAATACTATTATATTTACAGAACAAGAGACACAAGAACTGGAAAATTATATCAGTGAAAAGAGCAGAATTGATAATCTAATTGATAATCCTGGAGCTTGTAGCGAAACTAAAAATGTTCCCGAAATCAAAGAATTTAAGAAAGATGCCAAACGATCGGGTGTTAATTTCGATAGCGAAGAGTGTCCACCTGCTAAAGTAAAACCTCCTGGCGATCAAAGTCAAAAATTACCGACGAATACTACTTCTGAACTTGAGATCAATGAATCTTCTGAGACGGAAAATAAGGATCGGATTTCTGAAAGATCGGATAGTCCGGATTCGGGCGGCAGATATGAAGACGTGGCGATTATCGAAAGTTCGGACGAAGAAGATGTGGCGATAATCGAGAATTCGGAGAAGAAAGAAGAAGAAATTCTTGACGCCCCGGAGAAAAATGTTGTCACGATCGTTGATTCTTCGAAGGAAAGCGAACAAATCGAAGGCAATAACGAACAAGGGAACAGTGAAACGAAGAACCTAAATGAAAGTGTCAGTGAAGCAATTGCCGAGAAGAATGAAAATGTTCCGATCGAGGCGAATTCGGAGGAAAAAATCGCTTCCGCTCCAGAGTCGACTTCCGCTGAAAAAGTGTCTGGTAAAAAAGAAGAGAAAGTGGAGAAGAAAGGAAAGAAGAACACCAGAAGTTCCAAAGTTCAAGAAGAGGTGAAAATATCCGAAGAGTCGACGAAAGAGAAAAAAGTTGTCGAAGAGCCAAAAGTGGTGGAAAACGTCCGAGTCACCAGGAGTTTACGCGTACGGCAAGATCTCGGTATCGTGAAACCTCCGATAATTGAGGTGAAACCTCCGATAATTGAGGAAAAACCGCAAGTCATTGAAACAAAACCCCAACCGGCCGAGTCGATAGTAATTGATTCAGACGACTCGATGCCGCTCGATTCGGACACAACTTTCAATCCCCCAGAGGAGACGGATCCCCTGGCCGATGACGAGTCATCGAAAACAGTGCCCGAGGAACCACCGCCACCACCGGTTCATAGAATGAGTATTCGTGTCAAGTCCTTCACGGAACTCACCGGTCGAAAGCCGGAGAGTCCCGAGTTGCCGAAACCAACCCGCAAGCGCCGAAAGGCAGAGATTGAAATCACTCCCGAGAGTATAAAAATCGTCGAGGAGGATCAAGGTGGCAAGAGAATGAGACTTCGGGGCCGGAGGGTCGATCTTCAGTTGAGAAAATCGGTCGAGGAGAGTCGAGTAATTGCGATCAGTTCCGAAGACGAGGCGGGAAAGACTATAACTCCCGTTGCGATACCTGCGGAGGAGAACAAAAATGATGATGATGATGATGTCGTCATCGAGAATGAAATCGCGTCCAAGAAACCACGAGGCAGACCTAGGGGACGTAAACGAAGAGGCGGTTTCCGAGCACCGAAGAAACAAAAACCAGGAGGAGGAGGAGGACAGTCGACAGAAACACCGGAACCGGAGTCAGAGGACCAAGAACCGGAGATTATCGAAGACACCCATTCGCAGGAGCCAAAATCCGAAGTTGAGAAAAGTGAAGTCGAAGAGGTTCAAGAACCAGAAGCACAAGAACCAGAGTCCCAAGAAGCAGAATCACAAGAACCGGAATCACAAGAACCGGAAACACAAGAACCAGAAGATCAATCGATCGATCCACCGGATGCGGCGTCTTTGGATGACACGCCCGACTCAAAAAAGAAGCGAAAGAAACGAAAAATGGTTCTAGGTTTAATGGTCGGACGAGACATGCCCGAATCGCAGTCGAATTCAGAAATGCCAGTGAGGGCCTCGAGGAGAATTGCGCAATTGAAGATAAAAGAAGAGGCGGACAAGAGGCGAATCGAAGAAGAGGTTAAGGGTCGAAAACCAGAGGACTCGCCCGACAAAAAGAAGAGAAAGAAGTACAAGCCGGAGAGTGAGGAGGAAATCGTCGTCGTAAAAGAGGTGGAAAAAGAGGTAAAGTCAAAGAAGAAGAAGAAAAAGAAGAGGAAACGAAAGGAGAAGAAGTTCAATGAATCAAAGCCCTGGGAGAGTTCGACAGACTCGAGTAGCGATGAGGAGAACGAAATCGAAGAGGAGGAGGAAATCGAAAGTGACGTCTCTCTGGAATTGAAGAGCGATCATGAATTCTCGCCTGAAAGTGATTTGGAGAAGGATGAAGAGGCGGAGCCAATGAGACGAGCGAGAACGGCGAAAAAATCGCAAAGTGACGTGGAGGAAGTTGATGATGAGTACGCTTGTCAAAAGTGTGAGAAGGCCGATCATCCGGAATGGATTTTACTCTGTGATAGTTGTGATAAGGGTTGGCATTGCTCCTGCCTCCGACCGGCTCTGATGATTATTCCCGAGGGCGATTGGTTCTGTCCACCGTGTCAGCACACTTCCCTGGTGCTGAAACTCCAACAGAAACTCAGAGACTTCGACAATCAATCGAAGAAACTCGAGAGTGAATTACTCAGGAAAAAGCGATTGGCCTACGTTGGAATTAGTCTTGAGAATGTCATCAAAAAAGACGGTGAGAAAGAGGGAGGTTCGAGTCAATCGGACGAGTCGTCGTCGTCGTCATCGAGTTCGGAGTCGAGTTCCGATAATTCGAGTAGTGACGAAAGTGAACCTGTCTATCAACTCAGGGAGCGTCGATGTGCTAATACGTATAAATTTAATGAATATGACGATATGATCAATGCGGCGATTCAGGAGGAGGTTGAGGCTGTGCAAGGTGCTGGTAATCAGGGAAGAGGAAAGGATATTACGACGATTGTGAATGCGGAGAAGGAGGAAGCGGAAGCGGAGGCTCTGAAGAAGCAAATGGAGGAGGAGGATGACAATGAGGATAAGTCGGAGAAGGAGAGCGATGAGGAGTACAAGGAAGACAAGGACGACGATGAAGAGGAGGAGGAGGACGATGATGAGGAGGAGAAAAAGAGAATTGTTGTCAGAAAACAATTGGCTAGGAAAAAGCATCGAAAACTGAATAGTCTGGACGTGAGCAGTGAGGAGGATGATCGTATCAGTGATGAGGACTTCAAGGGTTCGAGTTCCGATGATGAAGAAGATTTCGACGATCGGAATAGTTCCACTGATGAGTCCTTCTCCTCTACTAGACGAAGAGGAAGGAAAGGCAACAAGAGACCTGTGAGAAGATCCACCAGGGCTAGAACCACTCGCTACGATGAAGAATTCAGTGAGTACAACTTCAATTTTTACTTCTTAGAAGTATTAATTAATTAATTAATTAATTAATGGTTGCAACAAGTCAGGGAATTCAGGGGAAAATCGAGGAAAGTAAAATTGATCAGGAAAATCGGAAAATTTTCAGGGAATTCAAAGAAAAATCGAGGAAAGTAAAATTGATCAGGAAAATCGGAAAAAATCAGGGATTTTTAATAAAAGTGCTGGAAAAAATTAAATTTTTAGAATTCATGGGAAAATTCTGAATTTTGGTTTCTTTCTGTTTGCCTCACAAACTATGAAATTACCACGAATTCTAATACAAAACCTTCAATTTTTTCTATTTCTATGACAATAATTTCTCTTTATTAACTCAATTCTTGAAGAACAGTCATAAAATTATTACTTATAAATTATTTAATGAATAATTTTGCTTAAAAATTTCAAAATTAAAAATTGAATTTTAAAACAGTTGCGTCTATATTTTCATAAATTGATGAACTTCAAAAGATTTCAATTTAACATTTTGGAAAATTACAATTTTGAATTAATTTCATTAACATTTTTAAGAACTTAGTTATTTGAAAAAAATGAATAATCCAAATTCTTCTGAAATTACTTAATGGATATTTAATTAATTATTAAAACTAATGGATTTATAGAAGAATTTTAAATAAAAACAGTAAAAAATTGAATTTTGGAGAAGTTACAAATAATCGCAGAAATTCAATTATTTTCAAAAGTAATAAAATTCTTCACAAAAATTCAATTATGTTCGAAATTTTTTAAAAATTCTTGTAAAAATTTCAATTATCTTTATAAATAATGAAATTCTTCTCTGAAATTCAATCATTTTGAAAAATTTTAATTAAATTCTCGATAAAACTTCTATAATTCAATTATTTTTGTAAATAAACATTTTCACAGAGATTCAATTATTCTCATGAATGAAATTCTCTTTAGGAATACAGTTCTTTTCATAAATTCAATTTTTGAAAAAAAAAATTTACTAAAATTCTATGCAAACATTTAATTTTTTTTCATAAATAATGAAAATTTCACAGGAATTAAATTATTTACAAATTTTTTTACAATTTTCTTCGCAATATTTCAATTATTTTTATTAAAAATAAAAAAATTTTGTAGGAATTCAATTATTTTCATAAATTCAATTATTAAGAAAAAAATTGTACTAAAATTCTATGCAAACATTTAATTATCTTCATAAATAATCAAAATTTCATAGGAATTCAATTATTTACAAATTTTTTTTACAATTTTCTTCGCAATAATTCAATTATTTTTATTAAAAATAAAAATTTTTTTTAGAAATTCAATTATTTTTATAAATAATAAAATGAATCACAGAATTTCAATTATTTTTAATACAATTCTAATCGAATTCCTTCGAAAAATGTAATTATTCTTAAAAATTTTATTAAAATTTGACGAAAAAATTCAATTTGAAGAAACATATTCAATTATTCAAGAAATTAGTTTTTTTATTTAAATAATTGAATTATAGTATAATTTTGTAATAGCATTTGATTTAAAAATTAATTTTAAGTTAAAATTTGAGATAATAATTGAATATTAAAAGCATTATAGCGTGAATTTTTAGATATAATTGAATTTTGAAATTATTTCAAATTAAAATCTTTGAAAATTTGAATTTTTCATACTTTTATCTAACAATAGTGTAGAATTCTTTTTTTTAAGTTTAATTGAATTTTTTTAAAATTATTTTAAGTTTTTTTTATATCATTTTTTATGAGAATTCAATTTTAAGAAACATTTAACTATTTAGTGACTTATTTATTTTTGTATTCAATTATTTGAATAATTGAAAATTCTCGTTGAAGTTTCGAATAAAAATTGATTTAAAAATTTATTTCAGTTAAAATTTAAAATAATACATTTTTTCTAAATTCTCTTTTTACAATTTTTCCTTTTTTCTTCCTTCCAGTTAATGACGACAGTGATGAAAGCGATCGTCCAAAGAGAAAAAAGAATCGCGGCTGGGGCAAAGAATCAGAAAGCGAGGAAAGTGACAGTTCATGGAGACAAAGAAAAAAGCGGTAATAATTTAATTTCTATAAAAAAAATTCTTTTTTTCCTAATCTAGGGTGTTTTAAATTATTAACTCTTTTTTTTTGCAGAAGTAAGACGATACCATCGAAACCACGCTGGATAATGAAAACAAAATCGAAAAAGAAAAAGAAGAGAAGACGCATTATCGAGCATTCCGACAATCAAAGCGATAATGAAGAGGAAGAGCAAATTAGAGCAGTTAGCGAGAGTGTAGAAAATAAAGAAAACGAACAAGAAACAGAAGAAGTACATCCCGCTCCTGAAGTAAATCAACAAGAAAATCAATTGCAAACCGAAGAAACTCCATCGGTTAGTAATACACCACCATCGGAGAATTCACCAGAAATTGATGAAACAGCGAAAATTGTGGATAATCCCGAGACAATGGATACCACCGAACCATTGGATAATGTTCCGGTTGAGGAGGATAATGATGATGAGGAGGATGAAGAGGACGAGGAGGATAATGAGGACGAGGAGGAAGAAGAGGAAGATGAGGAAGAAGAAGAGGAAAATGAAGATGAAGAGGAACAGCAACCTGAACCTGAACCTGAAGCCGAACCTGAACCTCAACAACCGGAACCAGAAGCTGAACCACAAATTGAACCACAACCGAATGTGGAAGCTACAATTTCTGCTCAACCACAGGAAGTTATTCCTCCACAGAGTGAAATTTCGAATCAGGAAGAAGAAGAGGGGGAAGAGGAAGAGGACGAGGATGAAGAAGAGGAAGAAGAGGAAGAGGAGGAGGAAGATGAGAAAATTGACGAACTCGTTAAAATTCCCATTCATCCTCTATTGGAGGAGTATTCCAAAAAGCGAAGGAGGGAAATTCTCATGCCAAAGGAGAAGAAAATTCGGCGAAAGGTAAAATTTAAAACAAATTTTTTTTTCATGTACAGGGTTGTCACAGGTCAGGGAAAAGTCAGGAATTTTTATTAAAAATACGGGAAAAAATTAAATTTTTAGAATTCATAAGAAAATTCTGAATTTTTGTGTATTTTCTGTTTACCTCATAAACTGAAATTACCATGAATTCTAATACAAAACCTTCAATTTTTTTCTATTTCTCACAATGATTTCTTTTCAAATAACTTCATTCTTGAAGAATTAAGAATTATTATTTATGATAATAAAATTATTACTTAAAATTATTTAATGAATAATTTTACTTAAATATTTCAAAATTAATTGAATTTTAAAAGAGTTGCGTTTTCCATTTTCATAAAACGATGAACTTCAAAAGATTTTAATTTGAAATTTTTGAAAATTTCAATTTTGAATGAATTTAAATATAAATTTTAAGGAAATTATTTTTTTTTATTTTAATAATTTATTTATTTTTAAATTGTACTTTTATTTCAAAAATTTTAACGTAATTCTTCGAAAAAATTCAATTATCTTGATAAATAACAAAATTCTTCCTAGAAATTCAATTATTTTCAGAAATTTTAATAAAATTCTTTGCAAAATTCAATTATCTTGATAAATAACAAAATTGTTCCGAGAAATTCAATTATTTTCAGGAATTTTAATAAAATTCTTTGCAAAATTCAATTATTTTCATAAATAACAACATTCATTACAATAATTCCATTATTTTCAAAAGTATTAAAATTCTTTGTAGAAATTCAATTATTTTCAAAAATTTTGATAAATTATTGTCAAAATTTCAATTATTTTCAAAAAATTCTCCTCAATTCAATGATTTTCAATAGGTATCTATTTTTATAAAATTTATCACAAGAATTCAATTATTTAAAAGAAATTTCAATAAATTTCTACAAAAACATTAAATTTTATTTACAGATAAATAATAAAAATTCCACAGAAATTCAATTACTTAAAATGGAATTTACGTATGAAATTTATAATTCTAGAAGAATTTTAGTTAAAAACACTAAAAAGAATTGAATTTCATTTATTTTCAACAATTAACTTAACAAATAATACAATTTTTCTTTGAAATTCAATTATGTTCAAAAATAATAATAAAGTTCTTCTCCGAAATTCAATTATTTTCAATAATTTAAATAAAATTCTGCGCAAGAATTCAATTAATTTTAATACAATTTTAACTAAATTCCCCGAAAGAATTTAAATGTTTTTTTGAAACAATTAAATTGTTTTCAAAAAATAAAATAAATTTCTTTGGCACGAAATCAATTATTTTTATAAATAATAAAGTAACTCGGTGGAATTCAATTATTTTCCAAAGTAATAATTTTATTCGCAGACATTTTTCAATTATGTTCAAAAAAATTTTTAAATTCTCATAAAAATTTTCAATTATCTTTATAAATACATAATACAATTCTTCTCCAAAATTCGATTAATTTCAAAAATATTAAAATTCTTCACAGAAATTCAATTATTTTTAACAATTTTAGTAAAATTCTTGGCAAAATTTCAATTATTTTTAAAGATTTTTCACAATGTTTTTCAATACAATCTATTTTAATATTTTAATAACTATTTTAATAAAATTTTCAAAAAGATCTCAATTATTTATAAGAAAAATTTAATAAAATTCTACGCAAACATTTAATTATTTTCATAAATAATAAAAATTTCACAGGAATTCAGTTATTTACAAATTTTTTAATAATTTTCTTCGCAATAATTAAATTATTTTCATAAATAATAAAATTTTTTATAAGGATTCAATTATTTTTATAAATAATAAAATTCTTTTTAAGAATTCAATTATTTTCATAAATAATCAAGTTTTTTTTATAGGAATTCAATTATTTTCATAAATAATAAAATTCTTTTTCGGGAATTCAATTATTGTCATAAATAATAAAACTCATCCCAGAATTTAAATTTTTTTTAAATACAATTTTAATCGAATTCCTCGAAAAATGTAATTATTCTTAAAAATGTTATTAAAATTCGTCAAAAGAATTTAATTATTTAAAAATTTGATAAAATTCTTTTTGAAAATTCAATTATTCAATACATTATTTATTTTTGTATTTAAATAATTGAATTCTTGTTTAATTTTCTTATAAAAATTGATTTCAAAATAAATTTTAGTTGAAATTTTAGAGAATAATTGAATATTAAAAGCATTATAGTGTGAATTTTTTTAGAAATAATTGAATTTTGAAAAGGTTTCAAATTAAAATCTATGAAAATTAAAATTTTTCATACTAACAATTCTGTAGAACTAATTTTTTAAAAAAGTTTAATTGAATTTTCTTTGTAATTATTTGCAGTTTTTTTCTAATATATATTTTAATATTCTTTTAAGTTATTGAATTTCAAGAAGGTTTGAATTTGAAATTTTTGAAAATCTTAATTCCTATGGAAAAATAATAATGATTAAATATTTATTTAAAAAATAAGTTATTGATGTTTTAAATTGTACAGTTAAAGAGATTTGTAAATGAATACAATAGGACATTTTTTTATATAATTATTTTTATCAGTTAATCAGAATATTCTTGAGAGTCAGGAAAAGTGTTAAAATTTTGTCTAGAAGTCAGGGAAAAGTGAGGGAAAACAAAATTAAATTTTTATGGCAACCCTGGTTTAAAAGTATTTTGAATTAGTTTAGCAAACTATTAATTTCGTTTTTGACAGATCATTTATGGTGGTCTACCTGATGAACGAGCAGAGCGTGAGGAAGAAATCCTTGGAAGACGAACGCGAGGAAGGAAAATTAATTATCAAGAGGCGATGGCGTCCGACAGTGAGGAGGTAAGAATTCTTTTTGTAATAAAAATAATTTCCCTTTAATCTCTTTTTTTGCAATTATAACACGATAATAAAAATAAAAAGTATTCCCTGTTCTCACAGGAACTGAAGAAAGCTTTGAGGAAAACAGAAGAGAGCGAAGATGAATTCGTTGTCAATGACAATGAGGAAGTTAATGAAGATGCTGAAAACGATTCAGGTAATAAAGAATTAATTAATTTCTCTTATTAGGTATTTTTATTTCTTCACAAACCTTGAATAATTGAAAGAAGAAAATCAATATGAAGAATATAAAAAATTTCAGGTGATACGTACTCGCCGAAGAAAGATGGAACGAAAATAAAATTGAAATCGCCAAAAATCAAGAAGCCAAGGAAGAGTAAAAGTCCAACGAGAAAATTGCTGGATGATGATGGTACAATGAGACAGAGGAAAAAGCCGGGACCAAAGCCAGGCAGTAAAAATAAGCCAAGAATGTCAAAATTATCAATGCATCCATTAATGGACGATGAGGAGATGCTGAAGGGCGTGGATGTTGAGGCAATGGCAAATCCAATGGTAATGGATAAGGTTGACAATGTCTCGATGCATGATCCAAATATTTCAGGCAGCGGTCTAGTGTCAAGTGAAGTTGGCGAGGGATCTCTCGCTGGACTTGGTCCTGGTGAATTGGCCGACATTGACGACGAGCAATTCACTCAAATGATGATGGAGGACGAGGAGTATGGTAAACGACAATTGGAATTGGCAGCAATTGAAATTGCCAAACGTAAGAAGGAGGAACGTGAGGCGAAAAAAATGGAGAAGGCTCGACTGAAGGCACTGGAGATTTTGGCCGCTGAACGAGAACGTGAAAACGCTCCCGAGGGCATGGATGGCGAAGTGCCGAAGAAGAAGAAGAGAGGACGACGCAGC
Organism: Leptopilina syphax; assembly: GCA_032872505.1. Classification (NCBI taxonomy): domain Eukaryota; kingdom Metazoa; phylum Arthropoda; class Insecta; order Hymenoptera; family Figitidae; genus Leptopilina; species Leptopilina syphax. The sequence goes on along the minus strand of CM065471.1, from coordinate 32,500,260 downwards.
AAGGCTGAAATACTCGCCGAACAAATGAGAAGGGACGGAACGACAGACATTAACGCCCTTTCGGCGATGCCTCTGCCATTGTCCGGACAACAAATGACGCCGGGGTTATCTTCCAATATGACGTCGCCAAATATGACGTCACCAAATTTGATGACTCCCAATTTAGCAGCTCCGAATATGTCCGTCATGCCTGGAATGATGACGCCGGATGTTGTTGAGGCCCACATGACAATGATGCCCGGAGATGGACAACTTTTCAGTCCAGAGGGCTCGCCCATGAAGCCAAAACGACGCGGTCGGGGTAAAGGTAAGAAAACACTAGCTTTAGAGGCTGCACGAGCTGCTGAGGCTGTCGGCAAAAATCCTATGGACACTAGTATGATGGGCATGGGCACCGATTCGAATCCATCGTCAAAGTATGACGAGATGCCAAATATTCTTCCCACTCCTGGTAGCAGTACTTCCGGTTCAGCGCCGTCGACACCTCCAGCTCCAAATATTCAAGGATCCCCATCAACTCAGGCTTCCAATTCCTCACAGGTATGTATAGACAAATTTCAGAAAAATAATGCTTATCGCAGGGTTGCCTCAGCTCAGGAAATTGAGGGGAAAATCAGGGAAAGTCGAATTGATTAGGAAACAGTCAGGGATTTTTATTAAAAGTATTACAAAAATTTAATTTTGAAACAGTTACAAATGAATGCAGAAATTCAATTATTTTCAAAAATAATAAAATTCTTCGCAGAAGTTCAATTATGTTAAAAATTTAAAAACATTAAAATTTTTGTCGTCTAAATTTCAATTATCATTACAAATAATAAAATCCTTCTACAAAATTCAATTATTTTTAATAATTTTAATAAAATTCTTCCAAAAGAGTTAAATTATTAAAAAAATTTTTTTTTTAATTCTATGCAAACATTTAATTATTTTCATAAATAATAACAATTTCACAATAATTAAATTAAATATAATTTTCTTACAAACATCATCGCAATAATTCAATTATTTTTATAAATATTAAAAGTTTTAACAGAGATTTAAATATTTTCAGAAATAATAAAATTCTTTTTTGGAATTCAATTATTTTCATAAATAATAAAACACATCGAAGAATTTCAATTATTTTTAATACAATAATTTTAATCGAATTCCTCGAAAAATGTAATTATTCCTAAAAATTTAATTAAAATTCGTCGAAAGAATACAGAATTAAAAAATTTGTTGATAAAATTCTTTATGAGAATTCAATTTTAAAAAACATTTAATTATTCAATAAATTATTTATTTTTGAATTAAAAAAAGAATTTTAGTTAAAATTTTAGATAATAATTGAATATTAAAAGCATTATACCATGAATGTTTAAAAATAATTGAATTTTGTAAATTCAATTATTTTCAAAAGTATTACAATTTTTCATAAAAATTCAATTATGTTCAAAAATTTTTAAAAAATGCTCGTTTACATTTCAATTATTATTATAAATAACAAAATTCTTACCAAAATTTCAATTACTTTTCAAAAATTTTCTTCAATTCAATGTTTTTTTATATATACTATTTAAATAAAATTTTCTTACAAAAATTTCAATTACATTTAAAAAATTTTCTTCAATTCATTGTTTTTCAATATCTACTATTAAAATAAAATTTTCCAAGTGAATTCAATTACCTACTTAAAAATAATTTTGATAAAATTCTACGCAAATATTTAATTTATTTTCATAAATAATAAAAAATTCTTAGGAATTTAATTATTTACAAATTTGTAATAAATTTCTTCGCGATAATTCAGTTATTTTAATAAATAATAAAATTTTTACAGGGATTCAATTATTTTCATAAATAATAAAATTCTTATCAGCATTTGAATTATTTTTTAATTCAATTTTAATCGAATTCCTCGAAAAATGTAATTATTCCTAAAAATTTTATTAAAATTCGTCGAAAGAATACAAAATTCAAAAATTTGTTGATAAAATTCTTTATGAAATTCAATTTATGTTCAAAAATGTTTAAAAAATGCTCGTTTACATTTCAATTATCTTTATAAATAACAAAGTTCTTCCAAAAATTTCAATTAATTTTTTAAAATTTTCAAAAATTCAATGTTTTTCAATATCTACTATTTAAATAAAATTTTTCAAGTGAATTCAATTACCTACTTAAAAATAATGTTGATAAAATTCTACGCAAACATTTAATTATTTTCATAAATATTAAATAATAAAACTCATTGCAGAATTTCAATTATTTTTGATACAATTTTAATTGAATTCCTCGAAAAATGTAATTATTCTTAAAAATTTTAATAAAATTTGTCGAAAGAATTCAATTTTAAGAAACATTCAATTATTCAATAAATTATTTATTTTTGTATTTAAATAATTGAATTCTCGTAAAATTTTCTAATAAGAATTGATTTAAAAATGAATTTTGAAGAAGTTACAGTAATAATATTCTTGTAATGTAAAATAATGATTTTATCACTCGGTCATCTTTAATTATTCAAAAACATGAAGAAATCGATCACTCCGAGTCTTCGACTCGGAGCAATCGATATCTTCATATTTTCTAACAATACTTTTATAAGTTGTTTAATTTAAAAAAAGGTTTGAATTTGAATGTTTTGAAGAATTTTAATTCCTTTGGAAAAGCCATTAGGATTGAATATTTATTTAGAAATGAAGTTCTGGTTCTGGTGAAGTTTAGTGAAGGGTCTTACTAATGAATTGACAATTGTTTCGTGAAAAATTCTGGGAAAAATTCAAATAAGTTCTGGATGTTTTTGAATAATTGTACAATTAATTTAAATAAATATAAAAGAGAACATTTTTTTGAGTATCTAAGTAATAATTTTTAGAGTTAAGCAGAATATTCTTTAGGGTCAGGGGAAAAGTCGGAAATTTGTCTTAAAATCAGGGAGAAGTCGGGGATGAACAAAATTAAATTTTTCTGGCAATCCTGTAATGGTTTTGTATTTGGTTTCAATGTGTCTAAAAATGTTTATTAATTTTTCAGGGTTATCCACAGCCCGGTCAGCAGTCTTCCGTGATAACGCGAATGCTCCAGTCGCAACCGGTTCCAGGCAGTCCGCAATCATTCACCGCGGCCGCAACGGCAATGGGTCACAAGTACTTTGGCGGTCCCGGTGGACAATTAATTGGCGGTCCCCGACCAAACTACGATATGCAACCACGAGGTAGAATTCCATCACCATATCGACAACCGCCACCAGCGATGCCTCCCCATTTCGCCGCGGTTCGCTCAGGAGCGCCTCCAATGCGACTCCGAGGTCCCGGTCCCCAGATGTACCACTCGTCACACCATCCAATGGATCCCTCACCATCGGGCGGCGGTCCAATATCAATAAACAATCGCGACCGCAGTTCGCCACTTGGCCACGTGCCGGGAATGATTCCGCCCACCTCCGGCAGTCCCCTGGCTAAAGGCGATCCAACCCCACCCCCACCGCCTTACGTTCGTGGACCGCCAATGTCGAGGTTCCCCGAGAATACTCTCGGCGTTCGCCACCAACTGCCACCATTCGCTGGCGCATCGCCCGGAAGTCATTCGCTCCAACAACCATCGCCACCGCCCAGTCGACCACCTGGCAACTTCTCCCCCTATCATCCACCCCCGCCGCCCAACTATCATTACGGTGCCTACCCACCCCCGCCGCCAATGACCACCGCCGACGACGCCGCCGCCTATCAAGGCTCCCCATATCCCGCCGAACATTTTTCAACCTCCTCCGACAATCAACCACCAATCCAACCACCAACGGCTCCTCAGCCCCAGCAACAACAACAACAACCAACACCACAACAACAGCAACAACAAACACAACCACCTCATCCCCAACAACACCCAAACGACGAGGAGGGCTCCGGTGAATTTGGCGGTCTCGTCTCATACTTCAGCAGTCAACGTGAGGACGATCTTGAATCGTAGCAAGAGTGAAATCTTGGCCAACTTTAATTCCCCTTTTAAGAAAAAAAAGGGAATTTTTCTTCTTTTTCCAATCTTTGTATACCAATTCTTTCTACTTTCATATTGAAGAATTTCTCATTATGTGTGATGAGAAAAATGAAAACTGAGAGTCGAAAGTGTGACGTGTAGTTTGTCCCCCACCCCCTCAGTGTTGTCAAAATGACGCTTTTATAAACGAAGACTACTAGTTTTTGTGTGCATGTATGAATGTGTGCTAGTAAAGATAAAAATGTTAAAATGACGCGAAAGAATTTTTTTTTTAAACAATTTATTGTCAAATCCGATAATTTGGACATTATTATATTATTAGGACAATTGTGACGACGCCTTCTCTCTGACTCCAGTCTCAAAATTTGATTAATTCTTTTCCCTTGTTGGTCAAGTTTAATTAATTGGTTTCGCTGCCAATAATAATAATAATCTAGTTTCAATCAATTATTTGATTATTTATCCAAATTGTTATTCATCAATTTTTGACAAAGAAAATTTTTTTTTTCGGTTTTTATTTTTTTGGTATTTTTTTTACTGTTTATCAAGATATTAATTACTTGTCAATGAATTAATTATCAAAATATTAATTACTCGTGAATTATTTATCAAAATATTAATTAATATTAACTACTCATGAATTAATTATCAAAATATTAATTACTCATGAATTATTTGTCAAAAATATTAATTACTCATGAATTATTGATCAAAATATTAATTAATTATCATAAATATGTTTATTAAGATATAGAATTTATATCAGAAAATGTAAATTGTTTTGTCAAGGTACAGAATATTTATCGAAAGTACAATATATTTATCAAAAATAAATATTATTTACTAGTAAATATCCCTACTTTTTTTAATTATGTTCGTTATTAAATGTAATAGAATTTTTATTACTTGTCTCTCAATAAGAGTATTTTTTTATAATTAAGAAAATAATTAATAAAATTAATAAAAAAATTAATAATATGATTGTTAAATTAATAAAATTGATAAACAATCATACGATTGATAAATCGTATGAATATTATTGATAAATAATAAACGAATTAATGGAAAATTATTAAAAAATAAAAAATCATTGAAAAATAGTAATTTTAAAATAATAAATTCTTGGAAAATAATTAGTACAGTAATAATCAATAAAATAAAATTATTAGTAAATGATTAACACAGATGAACAATTGAGATTTTGATTTTGACAAATTGACAAAAATAGACAAGATTTGCATTAATAAAATTGATAAAATTAAAATTGATATATTAATAATTATTAATTATTGTAATTATTTATTTATTAATTAATTTATTAATGAATTTATTAATTTATTAATAATTAATAAATAAATATTTGTTAATATTAAATATTAATTATTGCAGCTAATTTAAAGCATTCTCAATCAACAATATGGATAAATAATTAACAAAAAAATTGATAAATAATCAACGAAAATTGGTAAATAATTGACAAAATTCATAATGACTATTTATGAACAAAAAAAAAGGTGCTTATGAATTTAAAAATCACCAAGATTATATTAAGAAAAATTATTATAAAATTTATAAAGAACCTTTACAAAAAAAATTTATCAAAAAAAGGTTTCTTGCAGATTATTTATCAATAAGATTTTTTACAGATAAAAATTTTTTTCTTAATTCAAAAAGATTTTTAAATTCAAAATGGAATTGAAATTAAAAATGACTTTTGCATTCAATAAAATTTGTAAATTTATATAAAAAATCGAATTTAAAACTAATTTTTTAATTCCTTAAAATTGTATTTCATTAAAATGGAATTTAAATTTTATTTTTGAATTCAATAAAATGGAATTTAAAATTAATTTTTGAATTTAAAACTAAACTTTGAATTCAATAAAGTGGAATTTAAAATAACTTTTGAATTCAATAAAATTTGTGAATTTAAATAAAAAATCGAATTTAAAACTAATTTTTGAATTCCTTGAAATTTTAATTTAATAAAATGAAATTTAAAATTAAGTTTTGAATTCAATAACATGGAATTTAAAAATAATTTTTGAATTCTATAAAATTTGAATTTAAAGAAATTGAAATTTAAAAATAATTTTTAAATTCAATAAAATGGAATTTGTAAATAATTTTCGAATTGAATAAAATTTGAATTTAAAGGAAATAAAGTTTAAAAGTAATTTTTGAATTGAATGAAATTTCAATTTAAAGAAAATAGAATTTAAAAATAATTTTTAAATTCTATAAAATTTGAATTTAAAGAAATTGAAGTTCAAAAATAATTTTAAAATTCAGTTAAATTTGAATTTAAACAAAATGGAGTTTAAAAATAATTTTCGAATTCAATAAAGTTTGAATTTAAAGAAAATGGAATTTAAAATTAACTTTTGAATTAAGAAATAATTTTTTTGAATTAAAAAATCTTTTATATATTATAAATATATATATATTAAAAAAAAAGATGACATAACGCAAAGTAAATGTACGAAAGACAAGAGCTGGAAATGAGAAATTGACGATAGATCTGATGCGCTCCTTTACACAGATTTTTCAGCTCAGGTAGAAAAGAAAACACATGTTTTGCAAAAAAAAAGAAAGAAAGAAAATGATAATTGAATTTTTTGAAAACAAGTGTTTTATTATAATAATTTTTTTTATTCGAGTCCCAATGGCCTCTACATCAAAGTTATTATTTTTTTTAAATATTTTTTTCTCAACGAACGGATAAATCATTAAATAAAAGCCGTTGTTACTTGTACATATGTAAATAATACGAATCCTTTAGATTATTATATTGTATATGTATTATATACACAGTCAAGCAGATCACAAATGTAATATTTAAATTAAAAACAAAAAAAAAAGTGGAAAGGAACGTCATCCGATTATAATAAATTAACAAACAAAAAAAACAAAAAAAAAATGGTGTGAAGACTACTACTATAATTATTTATAAAGAAAAGATTAAGAATTTATAATAGGCAGCATATTGTATTTTACAAATTTTACTTGATAATGATTATTATTATAATTATTACGATTATTATGATTATATAAAAAAAATGAAACCAGTATGCTTACTGGAGTGAGTCGAAGAGCACGAGGCTGCTGAATTTGACAAAATTCATATTTTTTCTTTTCTTTTGTCCTCAAGTTTCTTCGATGTGCAATACAGAATTTTCATTTGCTTAAAAACGAGAATTTTTATTTTTATATAATATTATATATTATTCTTTCTTTTTTGGGCGATAGCAAATTATCAAATGTTTATTTTTTATTGTAATAATCGAGGAATTTTGTTGTCTCGTTTTTATAAACGAAATTCGTTTCAAACTCGAATTTTTAATTAATACTTAATTATTGACTAATATAATTAAATATTAATTAATTGAAAAAGAATTAATTATTTTCTTGTAGTGGAATTAATTATTAATTAAAGACAAATATTATTGTAAAATTGTACATTAAAATCAAAAAAACAAATTTGTTTTTTTCCTCTCGAGACAATTTCCACGATTATTGAGAATTTTTTTCCTTTGTAAATTTTCATTTAAATCTTCGACAAATTTTATTTTATGATAAGTGAATAAATGGGTGAGCAACGTTTTTTTTTATGTTTTGTTATAAAATTGACATTGAATTTATTTTTTCTTTTGTCAAAACAAAAAAAAAATGAGAAAGGAAATAAAATCGAAGGGAAATTTTGATTTTATTTCCTTTTCGTGTTATTTTCAATGTAAATTTTAGAAAATTTTCTCAATTTCAGTTAATTAGATTTTAACTTTTTCCAAATTTTCCCTTTTTTTGATTAAAAAATTTTGTAAAAAATTTCTTTTGTAATAGAAATTGTAGAAAATGTGTTTTTTTTCTTATCGACAGGTAGTAAAAAAAAAAATTTGGAAAAATTTAAATTCTCGAGAAAGTAAATAATAAGTAAATAAGTGAAATTGGGAAAATTTTTTTTTCTCTGTATTTTTGGGTAAAAAAGCAATCTCTTGATCTTCGACGTCTGCAAGCCTAGTGGGTGATGCGTAACAGAAATGAAAAAAAAACTGTTTAGTTATCACGAGTAAATGCATACCTAATATAAATAGAAATTATATGAATAAACGAAAGATATTACATTATCTTAGGATTAGTAGCTTGGGATAGTTTCCTTTACTTCGAACGTTATTCATGGCACGACAATTTCAATGTTTAAACAACAAAAAAATGACATTTCAATTTTTGAACATAAAAACAAATGTAATCGAAAAGTTAATCACCAATTTTTATTCATTTTTTTTCTCATAAAACATAAATCCTTTTTTCGACAAAATTTTAATACAAATATATGACTATATATATCTTATTCTAACAATATTTTTTCTGCGTTCGTTTCTAATTCTCGTTTTTTATCCTGAATGTTTCTTTTTATTTGATACTTTTATTTTTAATTTTAATTAAATAGGGAAAATAATTTTATTATTTTTTTCTATTTATTATTAGGTATTCAATTTTAATTATTTATTTTATTTAAAAAAAATTACGCTCGTTTCATTTTTAAAAATTAAGAGCAGTTATAGATTTAATTTTATTGTTTTCCGTTTAATGTTTACGTGTCGAATTTTTTAATTTAAAATTTTTGTCTAATTTAATTTAATTCTTTAATTTGAATATTTTTCTTAAAAAATGTCTTTGAAAATATACACTCTAGGTCTGAATTAATGAAAGTCGATTCAAATTTAAAGTGTAGAATAATTATTTCAGTTGGGAGTATAAACCATTTTTTTGTATTAATTTTTTCTATTTATTTTTCGTATTTATATTTTTACAAATTTTTATTATTTTTTGCTAATTTTTATTATTCGGCATTTTTTATTAATTAAACCAATTTTAGGAAAAAAAGTTTTTAATCGAAAGAATGTTTTTAAATTCATTAAAAAAAAAAAAAATTACGTACGCAGAAAAAAATTGTAGAGAGAAGAAAAAAATTTCTCATTTGGTTATAAAAGCAAAAAATAATTGTCACATTTTTTTTTCATTTTGTTCTTATTTTTTTTTCTCAGTAAGGGTCTAGACCAAACGCAATTATTATATTACATGTTGTAGCCTAATTACAGACGTTTTGTAATAAAATTCAGTATATTGAATTTATTGTTTTTATTCTGTATTTTATTATAATCAAGTAATTAATCTAGAAATATTTAATATAACTTGGAATTCTAATTTTTTTTTTATTTACAAGAACACAAAAGGAAATATTTTTTGTATTATATTTATATAGAATTTGTTTTTACATTGTTTATATATAAAAAGTAATTAAATGACATTGTTTACTTTTTTAATTTTATTTTTTTAGTTTTTAAATTGGCGAAAAGATTTTTATTTTTTTTTCCTTTTAGGAAGGAATTTTAATATTGAAAATATTTTAATATTTACTGCAGATTGAATATTACTATCAAAGAATTTAATTGTTAATTAATTCACTTTTAAATGTTTAAATAATTTAATTTATTTTCTAATTATTAAATTAATTAGTTTATTTTTTAATTATTAAATTTGTTAGTTTATTTTTTAATTATTAAATAAATTTGTTAATTTTTGAATTTTCTACTAAAGCGCCTCTTTAGTCGTGAATTGATACTAAATTAATGATCAAGTCGTCTTCAGTTGACGTGTTTCCAAAATCTTTCCTTCATTTTGCGCATGCGTCAGGAAAATCATGTTCATTGGCTTATTTTCCCGCGTATTTTTAACCTCTAAGTTCTTTTTTTGTTTATTTAAAGTAAATAACTAGATTTTTAGGATGGAAATCTGATGGAAATTATGAAAAGAAGCTGTTAATTAGTTTTTGTTTTTCAAACGAGTAAATATTTAGAATAGTTTTTAATTTCTTTGAAAAATAGGAATAAGTTTTCTACGCTTGCGCAGATGTAAGAGACAGATTTTAGAAATACGGATTATTAACGAATAGAGAGGTTATGTTCTCTGGTTCGGAGCAATCAGTTTGTTGACGTTGATTTGCCTTAATGTCAAAATTGTCAATTTTCTAGGTTTTATAAACATTAAACGTGAGGTTTGAAAATTAAATTTTTAAAAAATGGACGACACTAGGAGATTAAAACTCAGGGAGGAAATTGGTTTACGTGGAGTTGACGGTGTTTGGGGAAAATCGCCAACTAGAATCGATGAGTAAGTATAAAGTTTTTTTAATTTCTATTTTTTTTCTTAATTTAATCTTTTGGTAATTTGAACCTTTTGATTCTGAACTTTCGATAATTTGAATCTTTCGGTTCTGCACTTTCAATAATTTGAACCTTTCGGTTCTGAACTTTCGATAATTGGAACCTTTTATTTAACCATTTAATTTTTTAAAAAATTTTATTGTATTTAATCTTCAGTTCCGAAGATGAGGAAGAAGTGTTGCATAAAAAAGTGGACGAATCAGTCTCCAGCGATCGGAAGAGAAAGAAAAAGGACAAAAAGAAGGTAAAATAGAATTTTTATTTTTTTAGCTGGAAAAATACTGAAATATTTATATATAAAAATTAATGTTTGTACAGAAAAGCAAAAAGCACAAGAAGGAGAAGAAAATGAAGAAGGAAAAGAAGAGTAAGAAGAAAAAGAAGAAGAAATATTCCGATTTATCATCGGAGGACAGTTGTTCGGATGATGAATGGAATGAAGAATCGACGTCGACAAAGAAATCGAAGACAAAAGCTAGAAATAATTCGAGTTCCGATGAGAATGCAGAGGAGATTATTGGTCCATTGCAAAAACAACAGATAACATTGTCAGCGAAAGAATTTGGCAAAGCTCTATTACCTGGTGAAGGTGCTGCAATGGCGGCTTATGTTGCCGAGGGTAAAAGAATTCCCAGGAGAGGTGAAATTGGTCTCACTTCGGATGAAATTGCTTCATATGAATCAGTTGGTTATGTGATGAGTGGCAGCAGGTATTTTATTTTTACGGCAGAAAAACTAATTTTTTAATTCAATTTCTTGTTATTTTAATTTCTTTCTATTTTAATTTCTCTTTCCTATTAATTTTTCTTTTTTTTCATTTGTTTTTTCTTTTAATTCTTCTTTTATTTAAATTTTTTTCTATTAATTTCTTTTCTTTCAGTTCTTTTATTTTAATTTTTTCTATTAATTTCTTTTCTTTCAATTCTTCTTTTTTTTCAATTTTGAAATTGAATGCATTTGCATTTGAATTTTTTGAATTTAATTTTTTCGTGTTCTGATTTTTCCTGCTTTTTCACATTCTAGACATCGACGAATGGAGGCTGTGCGTATAAGAAAGGAGAACCAAATTTATTCGGCCGATGAGAAGAGAGCCCTTGCAATGTTCAGTAAGGAGGAGAGACAGAAAAGAGAAAATTTAATTCTCGGTCAATTTCGTGAAATGGTCAGGCAAAAATTAGCGCAGGACCAAACGAAAAAATGAGGCAAAAAAAAATGAATTTTTTTAATGTACATAGCAATTTTTTTCGATTTTAATTTCTTCTCACGTTTTGTACATAAAGTTTAAATTGTATAATCTATGACTGATAGTAAGTTATAAATTAGAGAAAATTTAATTTAAAAAAATAAATTTAGGTTTTTTTCTTAAACGAAAAATTGTGATACTTTTTCTCAAAAAAAATCTGTATATTGCCATAGCTAAGGAAAAATAGTTTTTGTTAAATTCAAATTCAAATTTGTCTAAAAAATTAAAATTAACTATTAATTAATTAATTAATTGCCTGAAGGCAATTCCAAAGGAATTGCATTATTTTAAAAAACATTTTGATAAAATTCTACACAAACATTTAATTATTTCCATATATAATAAAAATTTCACGGGAATTCAATTATTTTTATAAATAATAATATAATAGTCAGGAGTTCAATTATTTTCGAAAATTTAAACAAAATTCGTTGCAAGAATTTATTTATATTTTAATGATAAAATTCTACTTGTGAATTCAATTTTTTCAATACAATTTTATTAAAATTTCTCCTCAAGATACAATTATTTTAAAAAAATTTTTTTATATTCTGCGATAGAATTCAATTACTTTCAAAACAATTTTAACCAGATTCCATTTCAGTATTGAATTATTTTCAAAATTTTTAATATAATTCAGAAATTCCAAAATTTGATTAAAATTCTTGTCAAAAATTCAATGATTTTATTAAATAACAAAATTCTTGTCAAGAATACAATTATTTTATTAAATAACAAAATTCTTCGCTGGAATTCAATTGTTTAATTATAAATTTTATTAAAATTCTTGGCAAGAATTCAATTACTTTTAAAAAATTTTTATTAAATTCTTAATCAGAATTCAATTATCTTATCATAAATAACAAAATTCGTCGCTGAAATTCAATTATTATCATAATTTTTAGTCAAATTCTTCGCAAAAATTGAATAATTTTCAATACAATTTTAATAAAATTTCTCCACAAGATTCAATTATTTTTAAAAAATTTAATAAAATTCAATTACTTTCAAAAGACTTTAATAAAAATCTTTATAAAAGAATTAAATTAGTTTCAATTTTAATAAAATTCCATTGAAGAATTGAATTATTTTCAAGAATTTTAATATAATTCAAAGCAGAAATTCAAATTATTATCAAAAATTATAATGAAATTCTTCGCAAATATTCAATTATTTTTCAAAAATTTTATTTAAGTTATCTTCATAAACAACAAAACTCTTCGCAGGAATTCAATTATTTTTAGTTGAAAAATTTACCAATTAAATTCTGATAAATTGTGATTTTTAATCAATTAAAAAAAATTTTCCTTTATGAGAATTAAATTTTAAGAAATATTCAATTATTCAACAAATTATTTGTGTTCGTTTTTAAATAATTGAATTCTCGTAGAATTTTCTAATAGAAATTGATTAAAAAATGAACTTCAGTCAAAATTTTAGATAATTGAATATTAAAAGTAGTACAGCGTGAATTTTTACAAGTAATTGAATTTTGAAAATGCTTCAAATTAAAATCTTTGAAAATTTGAATTTTTCATAAACTTTTAACTAAAAATTTTGTAAAATTATTTTTTTTGAAAAAGTTTAATTGAATTTTTTTAATTATTTGAAGTTTTTATTTTCTAATAAACATTTAATTGAATAGTTTCAAACTCAAAGAAGTTTTTCAAGAATTATTATTAAAAATAATTGATTTAAAGTAGAATTTTAGTTAAATATTCCAGAAAATTGTAATTGAATTGTAATGATGAAAATAATTTAATTAAATAATTTAAAGTGAGTCAGAATATTCTTTAGGGTCAGAAAAAAAATTAAAATTTTGTCTGAAAATCAGGGAAAAACAAAATTAAATTTTTGTGGCAACTCTGGATAATTGATAAGTCTTAAATTGCAAAAAAATGAATTTTAAATTGAGTGTTTATTATTTTCACGAATCTAAAGGAATTGTACATTGCATTTGGTTTCTTAAGGACACTTTTGCTTTTGTTCCCATTCGCTCCAACCACCTTTGTAATTGTAAACACTGAAAAAAGGAAAAATTAGGTTAATTTATTTTTTTTTTTTTTGGTTTAAATATTTGTGAAGAGGGAGAAAAAAACCTACTTTGTAAATCCCAATTTTTTCATTCGATCTTGGACAATACTGCTTCTCCTTCCGGACATACAGGAGAAAACCAATTTCGTTTCCTTCGAGGGTAAATCACGACTATATTTCTCGCAAAATGTGTCGCCAGAAAGATTTGTCAATTCATCAGCAACGTTGCACACTGAAAGAAATTTTATTCTTAATTGTTAATTTATTTTTTTCCTTTTCTTTCTTTTATATTTTTTCGTTTTCTGCTTTTTCGGATTTTATTTTACGTCTCATTTTTCTCGTTTTATTTACTTTATTTTTTTGTTTCTAGAATAAATTATTTCCTACTTGGAATGTGAATGCTCCCCGGCAGTGCTCCGGTTTTATCAATTTCCGCATGTTCACGTACGTCAATTATCAAAATATCGCAATTTTTTTGAGCCTCCAAAAGTTGATCGTAATTCATGTCGAATTCATTGGAATCGCCTCCGCCACAATTCGCCATTTCTGCTCTCAAGAAGCTTGTACTTGAAAATAATCTATTTGTACCTATATAAGAAAAGAAAAATTAGTTAGTTCAAATGTTAAATTTCAAAAATTAATTTCAGACCAAAAGTTGTCTTGAAAGATAAAAAAAACATTTTTCTATCAGGAAAATTTTGTTACCAGGAAAATTATTTGCAAAATGTTGCCTCAAAATATGTGAATGAATAATTTTCAATGATGGTGCAGTTTTTAGAAACAATGGCAATGTAATCCGTTGGAGAAAACGAGTTTTGTGACAATTCATCATGACCTTTGACATCTGCATCATAAAAACGAGAAAAAGCAGTTCGATAAAAAATTTCGTCTCATTTAATTTTTTTCTTCTTCTTTTAATTTTCGAATTTTTCTCTAATGATTAGAATTATTTTCAATTTAAATTTTCTGGTCCATTAAATTACTTGTCAATTTTTATAATCTTATTCGAGTCTAGAGTCTAATGAGAAAAATGTTGTTTTTTGTTTGCAATTTCCAAACAACGCACGTGATTTTATCTCGACCAATCAAAATCGATTTCATGTTTGAAAATTAAGCGCGAAAATATTTTCTAGAAATAGGTAGATTTTCAAAAATTAATTTCCAAAAGGCAAACGCCAGAGAAAAAAAGGCAGAAATATTGCAGGGGGGAAAGTTCACCATAACCTTAAATTCTACCTCTTATTATAAATAATAAATTAATTCAGTTTGTGAAGAACATCGAAGAAATATTTCGAAGGGAAAAATCGAGAAAAAAACAATAGAATAGAATAGAAAAATAGTAAAAAAAAGCAATTAAAAAAACACCTGTTATATTTGTATGATTTAAGGCCTTTAAGGCGATTAAGGCCTTCAAGTGCAAATTAATTTTCAGTGAATCAAAATTTTTGCGTCAGACTTTAAACAAAAAATTTTATGTTCCACGTACAATATCAAAGAAAATCCCTTTTGAAAGTCTCGAATTTTCCACCTTTTTCTTTTCGTGTTCTTTCTTTTTTTTCCTCTCTTTTTCTACTACTCCCACACGTGCGTCATCACTTGAATTCGAAGGTGAAAAAAAAAGAAGATGGTGAGAGTGCCCCCTTTCAATTGTGGCGCCACATACGAGGAATTTGACAACTATGAATTTTTATTTCTCGTGCGCGGAGGAGTAAAGTGTACCAATTTATAATATTGAAAATAATTGCGATTCTCTAAAAGCTGTTGGATAACTCTTATTGTGTGAGTAAAATTTTACTTAACTCGTTAAACATAATATTTTCCTTTTTTTTCCAATTTGTTTCTACACAATTTTTATTTGTGGTGTAAAGAAAAGGAAGAAAAAAAAAATTTGTGAGACTCATTGGCAGATATGCATTCGGTGTTGTCCTTTTGTTTATTTGTGTAATTCTTTTCTTGGGGAGCTACGAGAACTTTGATAGAAGGAGAGAGAGAGAAGGAGAGAAATAGAAACCAAGTGTGTGAGAGAGAGAGAGAAGAAAAATGCATTAACGTAAATTTTTTGTTTTTGTTACCTAATTTACTCCAAAAGTATTATATTTATGGTTATAGTGGCAAATTCGATTGTCAGTGAAAGACTGAGTGTGTGACTTGTTGCGACGCTCTTTAATGACCGAATCTTTTATATCTTTTAAGATTATCAACATTCCTGAGTGTTGACACCTCTGTCAGCGCACTGTGCCTTGTCAGTGGGCGCGTTCAACACAACTTGTTAATTTCTTTTGTTTTTTTCTACTTTAAGTTACATTTTTTTACTCTCTCCTTTCTTTTTTGTTGTGAGGGGAAATATTTCAATTTTTGGTGAAAAAAAAAGTTTTCCCTACGAACGGTTTTTTTCTTTTAATTCGAAGTTATGTGCTTTTTATCTCGAATATCTGCAGCTGCCTATGTTGTCTCACAGTTCAACCGTTTTCAGAATGGAGTTCACTCCAAGGTTGAGTATATATTAGAGAAAAAAAATGTATAAAATAATTTAAATAGATTCTTTTTTTTAAGGGAATTTTAATGTCGATTAGATTTTTATATAGAATTTCAATGGAAAAATCTCGACTTTTGCATGCCCTTAAGACTCAATTTTCTTTATTTTGTTATTGTGCGGGGAAAAAATAAATTTTTATTGTGTATTTAAAAATTTTGTTTTTGTGAATTCTCTATTGTTTTTTTTAAACATTTTTCTTTATATTTTGGGGTTATCCATATTTTGTTATTGGAACAAAGTTTGAAATGCTCTTAAGGCCCAAATATTATTTTTTTTAGAGAAAAAAATTATTTTTCCTTGTCAATTTAAAACTATAATTATATTCACTTCTTTTTATCATGTTTTTCTTGTAAACATTTTTGATATTTTTTTAATTCATCACAATGATTTTTTCATGCCCTTAAGGCCCAATTTTATTTTTTTTTTAAAGACACTTTTTTTATTGTTAATTTGAAAATTTAATTCTATAATCTTTTTTTCTGTTTTTTAAGCTTTTTTTTAATATATTTTGTTATCGTTACAAGTTTGATATGCCCATAAGGCCCAAATTTCCTATTTTATAGAACAAAAATAATATTTCATTGTAAGACAAAAAGTATAAAATTCTATTCACCTTTTTTTTATTCTGTTATTCTTCTAAACATTTTTCATATTTTTTTAATTAATAGCAATGATTTTTTCATGCCCTTCAGGCCCAAATTTTCTTTTTTATAAAAAAAATACTAATTTTTCATTGTGAATCTAAAATTATAATTCTATTGCCTTCTTTTTATTCTGTTTCCCTCGTAAATATTTTTGAAATTTTTTTAACTGATCGCAATGACTTTTTCATGTCCTTAAGGCCCAATTTTATTGTTTTTTTTTACAGAAAAAGCAATTTTTTATTGTGAATTTCAAAATTTAATTCAATAACTTTTTTTCGTTTTTTTTAAAAGTGTTTTTTATATTTTGTTATCGTTACAAGTTTTACATGCCCTTTAGGCCCAAATTTCTTATTTTACAGAAAAAAAATAATAATTTTTCATTATGAATCTAAAACTATAAAATTCTATTCACTTCTATTTATTCTATTATTCTTGTAAATATTTTGCATGTTTTTTTAATTAATTTCAAAGATTTTTTCATGCCCTTAAGGCCCAAATTAATTTTTTTTTATAGAAAAAACATACTTTTTCATGCCCTTAAGGCCCAATTTTATTTTTTTTTCATAGAAAAGACAATCTTTTATTATGAATTTAAAAATTTAATTCTATTGCCTATTTTTATGCTGTTTTCTTAAGCATTTTTTAATATTTTGTTTGACATGCCCTTAAGTCCCAAAATTTCCTCTTTATTTTTAAAGAAAAAATAATTTTCATTATGAATTTAAAATTTTAATTCTATTCACTTTATTTACTCTGTTTTATTTGTAAACATTTGTTAATATTTTTTAACTGCTCGCAACAACTTTTTCACGCCCTTAGGGCCCAATTTTATTTTTTTTTTGGAAAATAAATTTTTATTGTAAATTTAAAAATTCAAATTCTATCCACTTTCTTCATTTTCTTTGTCTTTTATAAACATTTTTTGATATTTTGTTATTACAACGTCTTTGAAATGCCCTTAAGGCCCAAATTAAAAATTTTTTGAAGAAAAAATAATTTTTAATTGTGATTTTGAAAATTAAATTTTATTCACTTTTCTTATTGTCCTTTTTCTTTTATAAACGTCTTTTTAATATTTTGTTATTGCAACGACTTTGACCCTGCCCTTAAGGTCCCAATTTTTTTATTTATAGAAAAAAAGAAATTTTTCTTTTTGTTGTAAAAAAAAATTTTACTAAACTGTGTAAAATTATGTTTGAACCTAGTACAATAATTATTGTAATATAAATTATTTAAAAATTAAAATATTTAACATTTTTAAAAATATTTATTATTTATTTGATAAACAAGTGACAGAGTTGAGAATTATTTTTTAAAAATATTTATTGGACAATTGAGAAAAATGACAATTGAGATTCATTATATACAAGCAGAAACGTAACATATTTTTTTTTTCTTTTTTTTCTGTAATAATATCTCAAAATATTCAGTTTATTTGATGTTATTGTGTAATCGAATATTTAATTTTTCAGTTGGAATATTTTCGTTCTCAGCTTTTAAAATAAATTCCTAATGATTAAAATCAAATTTCAAAAATTTAAAAATAAATAATTGTTAATTGTTTAATAATTTGTTTTTGAAACAAAGAATTCTTGATATTTTTTTCTAAAGAATGAAAATTAATATAATTTACGGTATTAATGACATAATATTTTTTTTTGAACACTAAGACAAAAATTAAAACAATTTTCGACGTCGTAAGGAAAAATATTAATTACTCTAATAAAATTATAAAATTAATTTTCAAATAAATATACGTTGAAAGACTAATAATTATTATTTAGAAATATATTAATTATTAATTAGCAATATATTAATTATTAATTAACAATATTTTAATTATTATATAATAATATAATACTAATTATAATAAATAATAATAATTCGTTAAGATTCATTATTAATACCAAAAAAAAAACATCGATTACAGAATTAAAATTTTCTTTAATGAATCAATCATATTAAAAGGTGTAAAACTGATTAAATTTGATGAAAATTTATATTATTAGATAAAAAGAACAAAATTCCTTTTCTTTAAATCAATGCAGCATAATTTTTTTTTCATTATATATGAATACTTTTATCGAAAGGGGGGAAAAATGTCATTAAATTAATTCACGTTTCGCATAGTGATTATTATAATAAAATTAAACGATTCTTTCAATGAACTATCTTTAGATTTCTGATTTGAAAACTAATACATAACGTATGGAATAGAATGGAGGTTAGCGCTTTTTTTGTTGTTGTTGTATATGTTTATTGGTTTTATGGCCTTTGATCTTGCAAGTCGTATTTTATCTAATATGGTAAATATGTTTTGAAACGATTACAATTCATAAAACATCTGCTTTTTCATGTTTTAAATCAAATTATTATTTTGCGTTTCTGCTTTAACTACTAAGGCCTTTCAATAATGGGAAATAAAAATTTATTTTTCTTTTCCAAGAGAAAACATCTCGAATTTTCGACTGTAAATTTAATTTTTTACATATTTTTTAGTTTTTTTAATTAATTTTTTAATTTTTTTTGCATTAATTCTTCAGTATTAATTATTTAAATTAATTTTTAAAATTTATTTCGAGATTTATTTTTCTTCTTTACTTTTTTATACTTTCGTTTTATTTCTTTTTAACGAATTTGATGCTGAATTCTAGAATAAAATTTTTTTTTTTTAGTAAAAACGAACAATTTTTAATTTATTTTCTCTGATGGAAAGAAATGAATAATTAAATTTTAACAATATATTTGAATTTATTTTTATTTCTTAGTGATATTGTTTTAATATTTTGTTTTTAAATTTTAGGTCAGACAAAAAATATTTAACTTAAATGAATGTTTAACGTCATGAGTTCCCTTCAACAAACGAGCCGGTTTCTGCCTTTTTCTAACAGTAACATTCAAAGAAAGCAACTAACGACTCAAGGTAAGTTTGAGTAACAAAATTTTGCTAATTTCAGATAAAAATACTTTTTCTAAAATGTTTACTAAAATATTTACTAAAATATAGTACAAAATATAGTACAAAATATAATACTAAATATAATACTAAATGTAGTACTAAATATGATACTAATTGTAGTACTAAATATAGTTACTAAAATAATAAAATTACTAAAGTAAGGAAATTTTATCCAAAAGAAATATCAAATTATCTAAAATCTTAAATAGTCTACGAATTTTTTATCTAAAGTACAAAATAGTCCAAAAGTAGTTACAAATTTTAGAAATAATTGATTATTTATTTTTGTATAAAAATAATTGAATAAATTCTAGTACAATTTGTCATAAGAATTATAATTTGAAAAAGAATTTCAGTTAAAATTTTAGAAAATATTTCAAGAATTAGAAGACTTTTGCAATTCAAATTTTTAGAAATAATAAAATTTCAAAAAGTATTATAATTTATAATATTTTTCAAAATTTTAATTAAAATTCTTTTTCAATCAATTTTTATTAGAATTCAACGATAAAAGAATTATTTAATTAAAATTTTTTGTAAGATTTAATTGTTTTCCAAATTTTTAGTTACAATTCTTCAAAAAATACAATAATATATTCAAAAATAATTTTTTAAAGTGAGAAAATAAAATTCTTTGAAATGTAAAATTTATTTTAATAGAATTTGCAAAAATTTCCTGTTTATCAATTTTTTAAAAATTATTTTCAGGAATTCAACTAAATTAGAAAAAACATTTTAATTACGATTTTTTAAAAACCTCATTTTTTTGAGAATTTCTAAATAAAATTTTTCAAATTAAATTAATTTTTGTTTTTACATTGAAAGTATTTTGAAATTTTAATTCATGTGGACAAATAAATGATAAGTATCTATTTAAATATTTATTTTACAAAAATTATTGAAATTTGAAAATGTTTAATTTAAAAATTCTAAAAAAATAAGGTTTTAAAAAAATCATAAAAATTTTTTAAAAATATTTGAATTTCCCAAAATAATTTTACAAATAAATTGAAAAATAGGAAATTTTCTGAAATTTCATTAAAATAAATTTCATATTTCAAAGAATTTTATTTTCCCACTTTAAAAAATTGTTTTTAAATATTATTGCATTTTTGGAAGAGTTTGAAGTAAAAATTTGTAAAATAATTGAATTTTACAAAAAATTTTATTTAAATAAATAAATATTAACCGTTGAATTCTAATAATAATTAATTTAAAAAGAACTTAAGTTCTAATTTTGAAAAATAATTTAATTTTAGGAGCTTAATAACAGGAATTATTATTATATTATTTTCTTTCAAAAATTATAAAAGTTTTGAAAAATTTTATTCAAAAATTCTTTAAAAAAATAATTGATTTTTGGAAAAATAGCAGTTGTAATATTTAGAAATGATTTAATTTCAAAAGATTTAACGTTGAAAGTATTTTAAAAATTTTAATTCCTGATGGAAAAATAAATAACAATAAGTTTTGAAATATTTGTGAAACAAAAATGAACGAATTTTGAAAAATTTCATTTAAAAATTCTGAAAAAATGAGGTTTTTAAAAAATCGTAGTTACAATTTTTTGAAAATAGTTGAATTCCTCGAAAATAATTTTAAAATAATAACTTTAAGAATTATTTTTAAATACTTTTATATTTTTTACAGAATTGTAACTAAAAATTTGTCAAATAATTGAATTTTACAAAAAATTTTGTATTTAAATATTTCAATTATCGTTAAATTTTAATAAGAATTGATTTAAAAAAAAAAATTCAAATTAAAAAAAAGTTAAAATTTTGAAAAATAGAGTTGAATATTAAAAGTGTTTATAAGAGAAAAAAGAAATAATTAAATTTCAAAAGGTATAATAATATTTAAATGTTTATTTTAAAATGTTATTAAATATTATATTCCTTTAAAAATTATAAAAGTTTTTAATAATTTTAATCAAAAATTCTAAAAAATAATTGACTTGTAGAAATATTTTTTTTTTTATAAATTTTAGAAATAATTAAATTTAAGAAGTTTATACATTGAAATTATTTGAAATTACAATGAAGATAGATAACAATAAATTTTTAAATATTTGTTTAACAAAAATATTTTAATTTTGAATAATTTAATGCAGAAATTCTTTAAAAAAAGTAGTTTTTTTGAAAAATTATAATTAAAATTCTTTTCAAAATATTTGAATTCCCGAAAATAATTTAAAATTGAAACAATTAAAAGAATTGTCAAATTTCATTGAAATAAATTTTTATTTAAAAGAATTTTAATTTTACTACTTTTAAAAATGGGTTTGAAACATAGTGGTTTTTTTAACGAATATTTCGAACGTATATTTCAAAAAATTATATTTTGCCAAAAATAATAAATTTTCATGAAATTTAAAAAAAAAGTTTCTGTAACTAACAATGGGCGTTAAATTTTAAAGTCTTAAAGTTAATAAAATAAAAATTAATTTTTCTTTTGAAGATATTTCTAACTAATCGTTTTTAATTTAACAGGTGGTTTACCTCAAAGTTTGAGCGGTAGCGATACCGATGTTTCGACTTCAAACGAAAATTTAAGTAACGAGGAGCGCTATGTGATAAGACACACAGCTCGTCAGGAGCCTCAAGGTCAAGAGAATCAGCAACAAAGTCCCTCTAGATCTTCCAGTCACAAGGAGAACATACCAAATATCCAAGTAAAGACCATTTTTTCAAAAAAGAAATTAAAAAAATAATTTTTCCTTTTTTACAAAAAAATTTTTACAAATTTTGAATCAATATGTTTTTTTGAATTACATAATTTTTTTGCTATTAAAAATCACATTCTGCCTGTAAGGTCAGATTTGTCATTTTTAAATATACCTACGTATGTATGTTTTTTTTCAATCGTTTTGTCCCATTCAGTAAACATTTCATTGTTAGGAAAACAAAACTATTATATAAGTTTTAACAATATTCTATTCTAATCTATAGGGTAATCTCTTGAATAGAAATAGTTTAAAAGATAGTTTAAACGGATCGAATCGAAACAGTTTAAAGGAGAGTTTAAATGGCTCGAATCGCAATAGTCTTAAGGACAGTATAAACGGATCGAATCGCAACAGTTTAAAGGATAATTTAAGTAATCGAACGAGCGTTGGTTCTAATAGAAGTAGTCTCGATGTCTCTACAAGTTCATATAATACACTCATTATTCACAATGCAAATGAGGAATCATCTTGGGCGCCTTCAGGAAGGTAATTAATTTCTTTCTTTTATTTCTAAATTTAAAAGCAAAAAAAGAAAAAATGTTTTATTAAAAGTACTGGAAAAAATTTAATTTTTTAAATTCATAAGAAACTTCTGAATTTTTAGTGTCTTTTTTGTTTGCCTCATAAACTATCAAACTACCACGAATTCTAAAACAAAATCTTCGAAATTTTTTTCTATTTCTGACCTGAATTAATTTTTTAATATTATTTAATTATTTCAAAAAATTTAACGCAATTACCTTGATAAATAACAAGATTCTTTACAAAGATTCAATTATTTTTTAAATTTTAACGAATATTTCGTTAAGAATTGAATTATCTTTATAAATAACAAAATTTTTTCGCTAAAAATTCAATTATTTTCAAAAAATTTAAATAAAATTCTTTGCAAAAATTTCAATTATTTTTAAAAGTTTTTTGCATTTCAATAATTTTCCATATTCACTATTTTCATAAAATTTATCAAAAAATAATTATTATTTAATTATTGAAAAAAATTTCTGTTAAAATTCTACGAAAACATTCCATTATTTTCATAAATAATAAAATTTCTTTTAGGAATTGAATTATTTTCACGAGAAAATTTTAAATATTTTTAACATAATTTAAAATAAATTTCTCGGAAAATGCAGTTATTCTTAGAAATTTTATTTAAACTTGACGACAGAATTCAAATTTAAGAAACATTCAATTATTCAATAAAATAATAAAATTCATTGCAATGAATCAATTATTTTTACAAATAACTTTTAATTCGTCTCAGGAAATCAATTATTTTCAAAAACATTTTTAAGTAATTCTGCAAAAGAATTCAATTATCTTTGTTAAACAACAAAATTCTCCCCATAAAATCAATTATTTAAAGGAATTTTAATTAAATTCTTTTCCAAAATTCAACTATTTTCATAAATAACAACATTTATCACAAGAATTCAATTATTTTCAAAAATAATAAATTTCTTCGAAGAAATTCAATTATTTTTTCAAATTTTAACGAATATTTCGTTAAGAATTCAATTTTCTTTATAAATAACAAAATTTTTCGTCAAAAATTCAATTATTTTCAAAAAATTTAAATAAAATTCTTTGCAAAAATTTCAATTATTTTAAAAAGTTTTTCGCATTTCAATAATTTTCAATATTCACTATTTTCATAAAATTTATCAAAAAATTTAATTATTGAAAAAAATTTTTTATAGAATTCTACGAAAACATTCAATTTTTT
The DNA here is from genome assembly GCA_032872505.1 of Leptopilina syphax. Taxonomy (NCBI): domain Eukaryota; kingdom Metazoa; phylum Arthropoda; class Insecta; order Hymenoptera; family Figitidae; genus Leptopilina; species Leptopilina syphax. The sequence goes on along the minus strand of CM065471.1, from coordinate 32,476,185 downwards.
CATAAATAATAAAATTTCATTTAGGAATTCAATTATTTTCTCGACAGAATTTAAAATATTTTTAATACAATTTTAAATAAATTCCTCGAAAAATACAGTTATTCTTAAAAATTTTATTAAAACTTGACGAAAGAATGATTCAATTATTTTTATAAATAACTTTTAATTCGTCTCAGGAAATCAATTATTTTCAAAAATATTTTTAAGTTATTCTGCAAAAGAATTCAATTATCTTTGTTAAACAACAAAATTCTCCCCATAAAATCAATTATTTAAAGGAATTTTAATAAAATTCTTTTCCAAAATTCAATTTTTTTCATAAATATCAAAATTTATCACTAGTACTCAATTTTTTTGAAAAGTAATAAAATACTTTGCAGAAATTAAATTATTTTCCAAATTTTTTTAAAATTCTCGTTAATAATTAAATTATCTTTATAAATAGGTAGCGAAATTCTTCTCAAGAATTAAATTATTGGCAAAAATTTTAATAAACTTCTTGTCAAAATTTCAATTATTTAAACAAAATTTAATAAAATTCATCGCATGAATTCAATTATTTTCATAAATTATTATTTAAATTTTTCTCAGGAATTCAATTATTTTTCTAAATTTTAATAAAATTCTTCAAAAAGTTTTCAATTATTTTCAAAAATTGTTATAAAATTTAATTATTGAATGAATTATTTATTTTTGTATTTAAATAATTGAATTCTCGTAGAATTTTCTAATAAAAATTGATTTAAATGAAATGAAAATGAATTTCGGTTAAAATTTTAGATAATTGAATATTCAAAACATAGCATGGATTTTTAGAAATAATTGATTTTTGAAAAGGTTTCAAATTCAAATCTTTGGAAATTTAAATTTTTTGTTGTTTTAAATAATAATTGATTTAAAGATTTGAATTTGAAATTTTTGAAAATCTTCATTTCAATGGAAAAATAATACCTAATGATTAAATAATTATGATAAACAAAACAATTGTTTTCGAATAATTTTACAATAATTAAAGAAATTCGCAAATATTCGAAAACTTTTGAGTTTCTAATAATTTTTAGAGTGAATCAGAATATTTTTTAGTGTCAGGGAAAAGGTCAAAATTCTGTTTGTAAATCAGGGAAAAGTCAGGGAAAAACGAAGTTAAATTTTTGTGGCAACTTTGCTGCTACTTTTGATTTTTACTTGTTCTCAGTTTTATTAAAACTAATTTTTTATTTCACTTCAACTTTATTCAAGTTGGTTTTGGTTGACCTGAGTTCTATTAAACATTATTTTTTAATTTTTACATTCATTAATTTTAGTAAATCTGCCTTTGAAACCTAAATTTACTTGATCTACGATTAACTAAAAAGGAACTTTTGTTTGACCTAAGCTTTTTTAAAAACTAAGTTTTCTTGCACTGAGCTTTACTAAATCTAATTTTAAATTTTTCAATGCTTTTTTGAAAACCTAATTTTTTTATGGAGATTGATTTTTAATTGACTTGAGCTTTATTGTTAATTATTATAATTCATTGTTAATTACTGTAAATAATTTTTTTTTTGCAGATTGTCAGGTCTCGTGAGAGACCATGGCGATATGGGGTATTTATATTGCGAAGGTGGAGGAAAAGGGCATTCAAACAGCCCTACAATGCAATCATTGTCAAGTTTACCACACGACGATCATCTCTACGAGCAATCTGGAAATGGTGGCTGTCAAGAAATCACCGACATCCCTGACGATTATCTCAGCCAGTCGCAGGTAATTTTTTTTTTATTTTTTCAAAATTAACCAAATAATTTAAAAAAAAAATAAAAAAGAATTTTTACAAAATGAACCAATTAATTTTGAAAGAATTAAGAAAATAATATTTTTACAAAATTAAAAATAAATTTAAGAAATAAAGAAAATGAATTGAAAACTGTTAGTGTAAATTTTTTGATTTTTTTCTCAAGGTCCTGAAACATCTCGCGAAGGAAGTTAAGGTGCCCTCATACAGTAAACTGTCAGGAAATGACAGTAGTATTGATATGAGACTCAGAGAAAGTGATCGTGGAAAGCAAACGGATTATGAAGATAGACCTTCATCGTCTTCATACACCACGACATTACTACCTCTTAAAAGTAAACACAGATTACTTGGTCCCACGGAAAAATTAACTCTCTCCCGTTCGCAGCCCGATTTGTCCCGAATTGGAAAAGTCGACATGGATAATTACGATCCACGAACAACTTCTCCAAGGTAATAATTTTTTTATTCATTAATAAATTGACAATTCAATTTACTTTAAAATTAAAATGAAATTTTTTTTTTCTACTTTTACAGAAAAGCTCCCTAATTACTTTCTTAATTATTTTATTTTATTTTAATTATTTCAATGAAATTTGGCAAAATTTTCAATTGCTTCAATTTTTTAAAATTATTTTAGGAATTTTTATTGTCTTCAAAAAATTAAAATTACATTTTTTCAAATAAATATTATTTTTTCGAAATTTCTAAATTAAATTATTCAAAACAAATTATTTAAAAATTTATTGTTATTTATTTTACCACTAGAATTAAAATTTCAAATAATCTCAATGAAAAACCTTTTGAAATTTAATTATTTCTAAAAATTACAACTGCAATTTTTCCAAAATTCAATTCTTGTTTTTAGAATAAATATGATTTAAAATTCTTTAAAAATTTAATTATTTCCTCAAAATTTTTATTATAACTCTTCAAATTTTCAATTGTTTTCTAAAATTTAACTGCCATTTGTTTAAAATCAATTTTTAAAAATACAACTACGAGAATTGAATTATTTGAATAAAATAATTTTTGTAGAATTCAATTATTTTCTAGATTTTAAGTAATAACTAGCCAAACTATCCGCGCGCAAGCGCGCGGGAATGTTGTATGGGGCTGCTTATTTTAAACAATTTAAAAAATTTTAAAGAAATAATTATTATAACCTAACAAAGAGATTTTACTAACTAAAATTCAAATAATTTCACTCAATGGTCTCAATTTAAATAGAATTTACATTACTAGACTTAAACTATGGCTAGAACAATTACAATTAGTATCTGGGTCATCTTTTGCATTGCTTATTTTATAAAGCCATTTTAAATTAAATACTTTTTAAAGAAATAATAATTATTACACACTGAAAAAAGTTTTACTTGAAATAGCGATAAGTTTCTCTAGAATAACGAAAGTATTAATTGAAGCACTGAATAATTTCGCTACTAAAGTGAAATCTGTAGTTCATCCAGCTAAATATTTTTTGCCGTGCATAACGAAAAAAGAATTAAATTAACATCAGATTTTCTACATTAAAAAAAAAACGAATTCAAATAGAAATTAATCATTTTACAACTTAACCAAATTCACCCCAGAAATCACTGAATTCGATAATTTAGAAGAAAGTCAGACAAAAGCAGGGTTCCTACAGAATCACGAAATCATGGAAATCATGGAAATGGTATAAAATTTTTAAAAGGCTTCTGGAAATCAGGGAAATCATGGAAAAGGCCTGTAATTTTTAAAAATTCTAAATTTTTTTCAGTTTTTCATTTTTTCTCTTCAATAAAAATTCAAATAATAATAAAGCTAAATGGTATAAAAGCGAAAAAAAATGTTAAATTTTAAGAAATTCAATTTTTCGGATTTTTGATAATTTTTAATAATTTTTTATTTTATTCCAAACAGTCGAGACAATTTAATAAGTAAAGTATTTTCCAAAAGCACAAAAATAATGAAGCTAAATCCTATAAAAGAAAGGAAAAAATGTTGAATTTTAAGAAAATCAAATTTTTGAATTTTTTCGAATTTTTGATAATTTTAGATTTTTTACCAAAGAGTCGAGACTATTAAATATGTAAAGTATTTTCTAAAAGCACAAAAATAATAAAGCTAAATCCCATAAAAGAGAAGAAAAAATGTTGAATTTTAAGAAATTCGGATTTTTGAATTTTTGATAATTTTCATTAATTTTAGATTTTTTACCAAAGAGTCGAGTCAATTTAATAAGTAAAGTTTTTTCCAAAAGCACAAAAATAATAAAGCTAAATCCCATAAAAGAGAAGAAAAAATGTTGAATTTTAAGAAATTCGGATTTTTGAATTTTTGATAATTTTCGATAGTTTTAGATTTGTTACCAAAGAGTCGAGACAATTTAATATGAAAAGTATTTTCCAAAAGCACAAAAATAATGAAGCTAAATCCCATAAAAGAGAAGAAAAAATGTTGAATTTTAAGAAATTCGGATTTTTGAATTTTTGATAATTTTAATTAATTTTAGATTTTTTACCAAAGAGTCGAGACTATTAAATATGTAAAGTATTTTTTAAAAGCACAAAAATAATGAAGCTAAATCCCATAAAAGAGAAGAAAAAATGTTGAATTTTAAGAAATTCGGATTTTTGAATTTTTGATAATTTTCATTAATTTTAGATTTTTTACCAAAGAGTCGAGACAATTTAATAAGTAAAGTATTTTCCAAAAGCACAAAAATAATGAAGCTAAATCCTATAAAAGAAAGGAAAAAATGTTGAATTTTAAGAAAATCAAATTTTTGAATTTTTTCGAATTTTTGATAATTTTAGATTTTTTACCAAAGAGTCGAGACTATTAAATATGTAAAGTATTTTCTAAAAGCACAAAAATAATAAAGCTAAATCCCATAAAAGAAAAGAAAAAATGTTGAATTTTAAGAAATTCGGATTTTTGAATTTTTGATAATTTTCATTAATTTTAGATTTTTTACCAAAGAGTCGAGTCAATTTAATAAGTAAAGTTTTTTCCAAAAGCACAAAAATAATAAAGCTAAATCCTATAAAAGAGAGGAAAAAATGTTGAATTTTAAGAAATTCGGATTTTTGAATTTTTGATAATTTTCGATAGTTTTAGATTTGTTACCAAAGAGTCGAGACAATTTAATATGTAAAGTATTTTCCAAAAGCACAAAAATAATGAAGCTAAATCCCATAAAAGAGAAGAAAAAATGTTGAATTTTAAGAAATTCGGATTTTTGAATTTTTGATAATTTTAATTAATTTTAGATTTTTTACCAAAGAGTCGAGACTATTAAATATGTAAAGTATTTTTTAAAAGCACAAAAATAATGAAGCTAAATCCCATAAAAGAGAAGAAAAAATGTTGAATTTTAAGAAACTCGGATTTTTGAATTTTTTCGAATTTTTGATAATTTTAGATTTTTTACCAAAAAGTCGAGACTATTAAATATGTAAAAAATTTCCCAAAAGCACAAAAATAATGAAGCTAAATCCCATAAAAGAGAAGAAAAAATGTTGAATTTTAAGAAAATCAAATTTTTGAATTTTTTCGAATTTTTGATAATTTTAGATTTTTTACCAAAGAGTCGAGACTATTAAATATGTAAAGTATTTTCCAAAAGCACAAAAATAATGAAGCTAAATCCCATAAAAGAGATGAAAAAATGTTGAATTTTAAGAAATTCGGATTTTTGAATTTTTGATAATTTTCATTAATTTTAGATTTTTTACCAAAGAGTCGAGACAATTTAATAAGTAAAGTATTTTCCAAAAGCACAAAAATAATGAAGCTAAATCCTATAAAAGAAAGGAAAAAATGTTGAATTTTAAGAAATTCAGATTTTTGAATTTTCGATAGTTTTAGATTTGTTACCAAAGAGTCGAGACAATTTAATATGTAAAGTATTTTCCAAAAGCACAAAAATAATGAAGCTAAATCCCATAAAAGAGAAGAAAAAATGTTGAATTTTAAGAAAATCAAATTTTTGAATTTTTTCGAATTTTCGATAATTTTAGATTTGTTACCAAAGAGTCGAGACAATTTAATAAGTAAAGTATTTTTCAAAAGCACAAAAATAATGAAGCTAAATCCTATAAAAGAGAGGAAAAAATGTTGAATTTTAAGAAATTCGGATTTTTGAATTTTTGATAATTTTCGATAATTTCACATTTTTTACCAAAGAGTCGAGACAATTTAAAAAGTAAAGTATTTTCCATAAGCACAAAAATAATGAAGCTCAATCCTATAAAAGAGAGGAAAAAATGTTGAATTTTAAGAAAATCGGATTTTTGAATTTTTTTGAATTTTTGATAATTTTAGATTTTTTACCAAAGAGTCGAGACTATTAAATATGTAAAGTATTTTCTAAAAGCACAAAAATAATAAAGCTAAACCTATAAAAGAGAGGAAAAAATGTTGAATTTTCAGAAATTCGGATTTTTGAATTTTTGATAATTTTCATTAATTTTAGATTTTTTACCAAAGAGTCGAGACAATTTAATAAGTAAAGTATTTTCCAAAAGCACAAAAATAATGAAGCTCAATCCTATAAAAGAGAGGAAAAAATGTTGAATTTTAAGATAATCGGATTTTTGATTTTTTTTGAATTTTTGATAATTTTAGATTTTTTACCAAAGAGTCGAGACTATTAAATATGTAAAGTATTTTCCAAAAGCACAAAAATAATGAAGCTCAATCCTATAAAAGAGAGGAAAAAATGTTGAATTTTAAGAAATTCGGATTTTTGAATTTTTGATAATTTTCATTAATTTTAGATTTTTTACCAAAGAGACGAGACAATTTAATAAGTAAAGTATTTTCCAAAAGCACAAAAATAATGAAGCTAAATCCTATAAAAGAGAGGAAAAAATGTTGAATTTTAAGAAATTCGGATTTTTGAATTTTTAATAATTTTCGATAATTTCACATTTTTTACCAAAGAGTCGAGACAATTTAAAAAGTAAAGTATTTTCCATAAGCACAAAAATAATGAAGCTCAATCGTATAAAAGAGAGGAAAAAATGTTGAATTTTAAGAAAATCGGATTTTTGAATTTTTTTGAATTTTTGATAATTTTAGATTTTTTACCAAAGAGTCGAGACTATTAAATATGTAAAGTATTTTCTAAAAGCACAAAAATAATAAAGCTAAATCCTATAAAAGAGAGGAAAAAATGTTGAATTTTCAGAAATTCGGATTTTTGAATTTTTGATAATTTTCATTAATTTTAGATTTTTTACCAAAGAGTCGAGACAATTTAATAAGTAAAGTATTTTCCAAAAGCACAAAAATAATGAAGCTAAATCCTATAAAAGAGAGGAAAAAATGTTGAATTTTAAGAAATTCGGATTTTTGAATTTTTGATAATTTTCGATAATTTCACATTTTTTACCAAAGAGTCGAGACAATTTAAAAAGTAAAGTATTTTCCAAAAGCACAAAAATAATGAAGCTCAATCCTATAAAAGAGAGGAAAAAATGTTGAATTTTAAGAAAATCGGATTTTTGAATTTTTTTGAATTTTTGGTAATTTTAGATTTTTTACCAAAGAGTCGAGACTATTAAATATGTAAAGTATTTTCTAAAAGCACAAAAATAATGAAGCTAAATCCTATAAAAGAGAGGAAAAAATGTTGAATTTTAAGAAATTCGGATTTTTGAATTTTTGATAATTTTCGATAATTTCACATTTTTTACCAAAAAGTCGAGACAATTTAAAAAGTAAAGTATTTTCCAAAAGCACAAAAATAATGAAGCTCAATCCTATAAAAGAGAGGAAAAAATGTTGAATTTTAAGAAAATCGGATTTTTGAATTTTTTTGAATTTTTGATAATTTTAGATTTTTTACCAAAGAGTCGAGACTATTAAATATGTAAAGTATTTTCTAAAAGCACAAAAATAATAAAGCTAAATCCTATAAAAGAGAGGAAAAAATGTTGAATTTTCAGAAATTCGGATTTTTGAATTTTTGATAATTTTCATTAATTTTAGATTTTTTACCAAAGAGTCGAGACAATTTAATAAGTAAAGTATTTTCCAAAAGCACAAAAATAATGAAGCTAAATCCTATAAAAGAGAGGAAAAAATGTTGAATTTTAAGAAATTCGGATTTTTGAATTTTTGATAATTTTCGATAATTTCACATTTTTTACCAAAGAGTCGAGACAATTTAAAAAGTAAAGTATTTTCCAAAAGCACAAAAATAATGAAGCTCAATCCTATAAAAGAGAGGAAAAAATGTTGAATTTTAAGAAAATCGGATTTTTGAATTTTTTTGAATTTTTGATAATTTTAGATTTTTTACCAAAGAGTCGAGACTATTAAATATGTAAAGTATTTTCTAAAAGCACAAAAATAATAAAGCTAAATCCTATAAAAGAGAGGAAAAAATGTTGAATTTTCAGAAATTCGGATTTTTGAATTTTTGATAATTTTCATTAATTTTAGATTTTTTACCAAAGAGTCGAGACAATTTAATAAGTAAAGTATTTTCCAAAAGCACAAAAATAATGAAGCTAAATCCTATAAAAGAGAGGAAAAAATGTTGAATTTTAAGAAATTCGGATTTTTGAATTTTTGATAATTTTCGATAATTTCACATTTTTTACCAAAGAGTCGAGACAATTTAAAAAGTAAAGTATTTTCCAAAAGCACAAAAATAATGAAGCTCAATCCTATAAAAGAGAGGAAAAAATGTTGAATTTTAAGAAAATCGGATTTTTGAATTTTTGATAATTTTCGATAATTTTAGATTTTTTACCAAAGAGTCGAGACAATTTAATAAGTAAATTTTTTTCTACACTAAAAGGTTTGACATTAAAAAATATATAAAATATGCCAATACTTAACCCACAAAATTAAATTTTCAAAACAAACAAATGAATGCAGATAATTTGCTAACGGAAAGGAAACTTACGATTATTATAATGTATGTATATGTATATGTATATTTCTATTTTCTATCAAAACGTATAAAAAACAAAAGAATAACTATAACTAACTTCAAGTGTGGACAGAGATCCGGAAATCTGGAATCACGACGATTATTATATACTAGCCAAACTATCCGCGCGCAAGCGCGCGGGAATGTTGTATGGGGCTGCTTATTTTAAACAATCAAAAAAATTTTAAAGAAATAATTATTATAACCTAACAAAGAGATTTAACTAACTAAAATTCAAATAATTTCACTCAATGGTCTCAATTTAAATAGAATTTACATTACTAGACTTAAACTATGGCTAGAACAATTACAATTAGTATCTGGGTCATCTTTTGCATTGCTTATTTTATAAGGCCATTTTAAATTAAATTTTTTAACGAAATAATAATTATTACACACTGAAAAAAGTTTTACTTGAAATAGCGATAAGTTTCTCTAGAATAACGAAAGTATTAATTGAAGCACTGAAAAATAATGAAGCTAAATCCCATAAAAGAGAAAAAAAAATGTTAAATTTTAAGAAAATCAAATTTTTGAATTTTTTCGAATTTTTGATAATTTTAGATTTTTTACCAAAGAGACGAGACAATTTAATAAGTAAAGTATTTTCCAAGAGCACAAAAATAATGAAGCTAAATCCCATAAAAGAGAGGAAAGAATGTTAAATTTTAAGAAATTCGGATTTTTGAATTTTTGATAATTTTCGATAATTTTAGATTTTTTACCAAAGAGTCGAGACAGTTTAATAAGTAAATTTTTTTCTACACTAAAAGGTTTGACATTAAAAAATATATAAAAAATGCCAATACTTAACACACAAAATTAAATTTTCAAAACAAACAAATGAATGCAGATAATTTGCTAACGGAAAGGAAACTTACGATTATTATAATGTATGTATATGTATATGTATATTTCTATTTTCTATCAAAACGTATAAAAAACAAAAGAATAACTATAACTAACTTCAAGTGTGGACAGAGATCCGGAAATCTGGAATCACGACGATTATTATATATAATAATAATTTTGAAAAAATTTTTATTATTATTTTTTTTTAAACCTCATTTTTTTAGAATTATCAAATTAAATTTTTCAAATTTCAATAATTTTTTTTATAAATTATATATTTAAATACTTGTTTTTTATTTGTCCATATGAATTAAAATTTCAAAATAATTTCAATGCAAAAACAAAAATTAATTTAATTTAAATAATTTTATTCAGAAATTCTGAAAAAATTAGGTTTTTAAAAAATCGTAATTAAATTTTCTTTCTAAATTAGTTGAATTCCCGAAAAATCATTTCTAAAACATTGAAAAATAGGAAATTCCCTCAAATTCCGTTAAAATAAATTTTATATTTCAAAGAACTTTATTTTCTCACTTTAAAAAATTATTTTTGAATATTATTGTATATTTTGAAGAATTGTAACTCAAAATTTGGAAAATAATTAAATTTTACAAAAAATTTTATATAAATAATTCAATCATCGTTAAATTCTAATAAGAATTGATTAAAATTAAAGAATTTAAGTTAAAGTTTTGAAAAATAATTCAATATTAGAAGCGTTATAAAATATTTAAATATTATTAATATATTATTTTATTTCTTTTCAAAATTATTAAAGTTTTGAATAATTTTAATCTAAAAAAATCTAAATATAATTTACTTTTGGAAAAATTGCAGTTGTATTGTTTAGAAATAATTGCATTTTAAAAGGTTTTGCGTTGAAATTTAAAAAAAAATAGGTTCTTGAAAAATATAATTTAAATTTTTTTGAAGATAATTGAATTCTTGAAAATAAGTTAAAACATTGAAACAATTATAAGTTTTGTCAAATTTCGTAATCGTATTTTTGAAGAATTATCTATATTTGTGAAAGAATAATAAATTTTCATTAAATTTTAAAGAAGGAAGTTTTTGTAACTAATAACGAGCTTTAAAATTTCACGTGTAGTTTTGATAAAAATAATTTACTTTGAAATTAAACTGAAAATTTTTGAATTTTTCTTTTTCCAAATTACAGACCGCAAACAAAGGGCAGAGAAGACATTGAGACGGCGGCCGGTGAAATTTGGCCGCCATCGGCAATGGTTCAAATAGTAATTCAAGAGAATAGTGCCTTAAAATTGGAGCTCGAGCGTTGTTACAATAAAGTGGCGAAATCACAGAAGCTCGAGCAGGAAATAGCAAAGGTGCATCGTGCCCACGAGGATTTAGCCGCATCGTGTGAAAGACGTGAAAAACTCGAGAGAGCAGCGAGACTAAGATTACAAAGTGATTGTCGAAGGCTCACTGAATTAAATCGTGCCTTAAGGGATCAAATTGATTTACTATCATCGCGAACCGACAATCCACCGATTGTCGAATCAATGCGGAAAGAATTAACGCAACGTGAATTACTCATCGGTCAACTTATCACTCAAAGTATGTCAAATTGATAAAAAAAAGAGTCTTTTTTTCTTAATTTAAAAGATTCTTTTTAATTCGGAAAAAAATTTTCCTAATCTTAATTTAAAACTCTTTTTAATTAAGAAAAAAAACTTTCTTAAAAATTATTATTATTTTTTTTTTAAAGAGTATTTTTTCTTAATTAAAAAGTCTTTTTTATATTGATTAAAAAGAAGATATTTTTTATTAAGAAAAGGTATTTTTTCACTTGATTAATATTGGTTTTTATTTTTATTATTCAAGATAAGGAACTCGCGGCGGCAAAAGAAAGGCAGGAAATTGAACTCGCCGCGCAACGAGCAACTCTTCAGGAGCAACGAACGCATATCGATATTTTGGACACTGCTCTTACAAATGCGCAGGGAAATGTTGTTCGTCTCGAGGAAGAGGTTAGATTTTTATTTTATTTGTCAATTTCTTCATTTTTTTTCTTATTTTGCTTTTATTCGTTTATTTTACTCTTCTCTTTGCTTTTATTTTTTTTACTTCTTTTTTTTGGGAAAGAGTGTACGGAACTTTTTTTTTACTTTTTTTCTTTTTAATTATTTTAATACTTGTTCTTAAAATATATTTTATTCTCTTGAATATTTCGATTTACAGTCGCGGAAAAAGCAAGTTTACGTGGAGCGCGTCGCCCAATTGCAACGAGCGTTGTCGTCACTTCAAGCGTCGAGCGATCGACGCGAAGAGACTGAAAGACAATTGAGAGGGCAATTGGAGAGGGAATTGCGAGAGGGCGGAAATGGCGGTGCACATGGAAACGAACATTCGGCGAATGGCGAAACAATTGCTGATTTAAAACGAAGACTGAGAGAGAGGGATGAAAAAATTATGTCACTCGAGGGCGATGTCACTAAATGGGAGCAACGCTACCTCGAGGAGAGCGCTTTGCGGCAGGCCGCTATTGACGCCGCCAGTCTTCCAAAGTATGACAAAAAAAAATTGTTTTATTAAAAGAAATTTTGTTTTAAAACTCTTTTTCTCATTTTAAAGAAAGTACTTTTTTAAATTCTATTTTTCGTTTATTTTAAAAATAGAATTTTTTTTTAATAGAAAATTAATGTCAATTTTTTTCACTTTTATTTTATAGAGATGCAAAAATTGCCGCTTTGGAGAAAACGAGTCAAGACGCCGAGAAATTAATAGCGGAGGCACGCTCAGAAAAAATGCGACACATGGACGAAGTTCATGCCGCACAAAAGAAGCTCGCCGATCTCGAATCCAGGTATTTTTATTTTATTAACAATTTTAATTCAATTCATTACTCAAATTTAAATTATTAATCTTGTCCCAATAATTTCAGTTCATTGCATTTAATTTACGAATGTAATAAACGAACTCGAACTATTAAAATAAAAAAATCCGCCATATTGTATCCGCCATTTTTAATTTTGATAATCTGATGTCAGATTCGTCAGGTTTTTTTTCTTTAAAGAATGAAATTAAACTCAAACATTTTTTTTAATTCTTTGATAATTTAATTTATTTTCTTGTAGAAAAGAAGAAATGTCTTTCTTATAGGAAAGAAATAAATTTCTCTTTTTTTTTTTTTTGATTAATTTGTGGAACTTAAATTTGGTTTTTATTTCTTGTAGAATGAAAGATCTGGAGTCGAAATTGGCCGAGAGGGACGCAATGATACGCGTTCTTCAAAAACATACCTACGATAAGGATAGTAGTTGCAGTAGTGGTGTTGGTAGTTATCCAGCTGCACACTCGTCTCATTCCAGTACTTCGGCAGATCATCATCATACGGTATTAACGAGTACTCCCGAACTTGGTAAGTTTATTTTATTTTATTTTTTCAAAAAATATTTAAAAAAAAAAAATTGTGTGAAAATTCTGTTATTGTTTATTTTTAAAAATTTTAAGGTAATTCTTTGAAAGAATTTAACTATCTTCATAAATATCAAAAACTCTTTCCAGAAATTTAATTATTTTCAAAAATTTATTTAAAAAATTGTCAACATTTCAATTATCTTTAAATAAATAGCAAAATTTTTCTGCAAAATTAAATTATTTTCAGGAATTTTAACAAAATTCATTGCAAAATTCAATTATTTTCATAAATAATAGTATTCATCACAAGAATTCAATTATTTGGAAAATTAATAAAATTCTTCTCAGAAATTCAATTATTTTCAAAAAATCTCGTCAACATTTCAATTATCTTTATAAATAGCAAAATTCTGCCCAAAAATTCAATTATATTCAGAAATTTTGATAAAATTAATTGCAAAATTCAATTATTTTCATAAATAACAATATTTATCACAAGAATTCAATTATTTTCAAAAAATCTAAAAGAAATCTCGTCAACATTTCAATTATCTTTATAAATAGCAAAATTCTGCACTAAAATTCAATTATATTCAAAAATTTCAATAAAATTCATTACAAAATTCAATTACATATTTTCATATATAACAATATTCATCACAAGAATTCAATTATTTTCAAAAATTAATACAAAAAAATTGTCAGCATTTCAATTATTTTTATAAATGAATAGCAAAATTCTTCGACAAAATTCAATTATTTTCAGGAATTTTAATAAAATTCAATGTAAAATTCAATTATTTTTATAATCAACAATATTCATCACAAGAATTCAATTATTTTGAAAAGTAATAAAATTCAATTATTTTCAAGAATTTTAATAAAATTCAAGACAAAATTTCAATGATTTTCAAAATTTTTTCTTAGTTAATTGATTTTCAATCTTCTACTATTTTAATAAAATTTCCCAAAAGAATTCAATTACTAAACAAAAATTTTGATAAAATTCTTCACGAATATTCAATTATTTTTCAAGAAAAAAATTTCACAAAAATTAAACTATTAAAAATATACCTAATTTATTGCATGAATTTTTTCGAAAAAAACCAATTGTTTGAAACTTTTTTATAAAATTCTTCGCAATAATTCAATTATTTTCATGAATAATAAAACTCTTAGCAGAATTTCAATTATTTTTAATATAATTTTAGTCAAATTCCTCCAAGAATGTAATTTTTATTACAAATTTTAGTCAAACTCGTCGAAGAAATTCAATTAATTAAAAATTTGTTAGTAAAATTCTTTTTGAGAATTTAATTTTCAGAAACATTTAATTTTTCATAAATTATTTATTTTTGTATTTAAATAATTGCATTCTCGTAGAATTTTCTAATAAAAATTAATTTAAAAATGAATTTCAGTTAAAATTTCAGATAATAATTGAATATTAAAAGCCTTATAGCGTGAATTTTTAGATATAATTGAATTTTAAAAAGATTTCAAATTAAAATCTTTGAAAATCTGAATTTTTCCTACTTTTACTTAAAAATTCTATGAAACTAATTTTCTTCAAAAAGTTTAATTAAAATTTTTAAAAATTATTTCAAGTTTTTATTTTCAAATGTATATTTAATTATTGAAGAATTTTCGAATAATCGAAATTTTACTTAAAATTGAATTGCGTAAACAAATGGAAAATAATGGAGAATTTGAAAATTCTCAAGAACTTTTTAAAAAAATTATTAAAAATAATTGATTCAAAGACGAATTTTATTAAAAAATAATAATTCAATTGAAATGAAGAAAATGAGTTACAGTAATAATATTCTTGTAATGTAAAATAATAATTTTATCACTCGGTCATTTTTAATTTTTATAAAATATGAAGAAATCGAGCAGTCCGAGTCTTCATGTTTTACAATAATATTTGGTATTCCCTAATATTTTTATCAGTTGTTGAATTTCAAAAGGTTTGAATTTGAAAATTTTAAATAATTCCCATGGAAAAATAATAATGATTAAAAATATTTTTTTAAAAAGAAGTTATTGATGTTTTCGAATTTTATTTTTGAAGAAATTTATAAATAAATGTAATAGACATTTTTTTGAGTATCTAATAATTTTTAGAGTGAATCAAAATATTCTTTAGGGTTCGGGAAAAAGTCAAAATTTTGTCTGGAAATTAGGGAAAAACAAAATTAAATTTTTGTGGCAACTCTGATAATGATTTTTTCCAATTTATTTATATTTGATAATTAGCTTCTCTTAATTAATTAAATATTTGATTTTTTTCTTTGACGTGTTTATTATTTTTTAGTGAGCAGTGTACTGGGCGGTGGAAGCGGTTACGGAAGCACGGGATCTTATGGCGTGTCCGACAGTTATAAATACAGAAAGCAGGGAAGTTTTGAGCAAACAAATAAGAGTCTTGACGATCAATTGAAGGAGCTGGATTCACAACTACTCAGCAAGGTAGGCAGAATCTCCACAGTGTAGTGCTCTGTATTATCGCGTCTCGAATCACATCACCTCTTCCCAGTCAACCGAAGTTTTTTTTTAGCAACGCAAAACAAAATTTTTAAATTAATTAAAATATGGAAAAAAATGCCTTCTAAATTAATTTACTTTACAAATAGAGAAAATATGACTTTTAAGTTAATTTAATGAATACAAAGGGAAATTATTTCTTTTCAACATTATTTTTAATTATTAATTCATAGCAAAAAAATTTTATTATACAAATTACTTTTTTTTCTCTTTATTTTGTAATTTTATCTGCAAGAAATTAAATCCGCAAGGAAAATAATTCTTTTTCTAAGTTTTAATTTAGTACAGAAAAAATTACATTTATTTTAATTTTATTTTTATTTAATTTCTTTTTTAAGTTTTATTTAATTTTCATTAGAAAAAATATTTTTTCTGTTGCTTTCACACTGAGAGTCGGATAAACTAGAAATATATCGTTTAAAGAAAGAAAAATTGAGTCATATTTAGTTTTATCACTTCGTGCCACGTGATTATTGTAGAAGAAAGCTGATCACGAATAATTTACAGAACACACACTACAAAAGGTATTCATTGTGTTTGTGTTACGTTTTCTTTTTCTGTTTTTTTTTGAAGCATTTAACGTTGAAATTTCACTCGAGGGCAGGTAGTATTTTTTCAAAAAGGAAAATTAGAATTAACTTTTTTTCAATGTTAAAAAATTT
Source organism: Leptopilina syphax (assembly GCA_032872505.1). NCBI lineage: Eukaryota > Metazoa > Arthropoda > Insecta > Hymenoptera > Figitidae > Leptopilina > Leptopilina syphax. Next base: position 32,460,035 of record CM065471.1, on the reverse strand, counting down.
ATTCCTGAATATTTTTGAATACTTTAAATTCAAAATTATGATTTTGCTTTATTTTAATTATTTTAAAATTAAGTTAAATAATTTAAATAAACCTTTGAATAATTTTAAAAACGTTTGCATAATTTATAAAAATATTTAAATAATTTTAAAAAACGTACTTAGATAATTTTAAAATCATTGAAAGAATTTAGAAAATATTTTATTAATTTTAAAAAACATATACGAATTATTTAAAGAAATAAAAAATGATGACATTTTTGAGACTAGAAAATAAATAAAATATTTTCTATACTTCTAAATACTCAATAAAAATACTATTTTTTTTTCTTAAAAAGAAATATTGGTTTTTATACTAAAATACCTGCTCTTGAATTTGTGAAAAAGTATTATGATATTTTGTTCGAAAAAATTCAAATATCCTAATACTCGTGTGGTAGTTTTTCAATTACGATTTTTTTTCTACACTAATAACAAAAAAAAAAAAAATAGTCTTAAAAATTCGAAAAAGTTCTCTTCTCACATAATTAAAAAAAAATTGATACATAGTTTAATTTTTACTGTTACCGACAACAACGACTTTTATTTTTAACGCGATTGTAATGTTTAGAATCGGAACATAATTTTTTTTTTCATAATTATTAAGTGTTTTATTATGTTCATGGTTTGATATAAAATCGAGAAAACAAAATATAACCAGTAACGGATTTTTTACATAACGAATTGGTTTTTTTTGGCGTTTTTTAACATTTTTACTTATTTTGTTTCTTTTTGCCGAGAGTGATCCAACTAATTTCCTTTTCCCCTAAAAAGAACAATGTGGTCCGGATATGTGATTTTTAATTACTTTTGAAGAATTTTTTTAATAAAATATTTTTTCCCAGTAGAATTTATCGATTTTTTCGTTTGTCTTTTGGGATTAACGAACAGTTTATTAGTTTATAAAAATTTGAATTTTCAGTGAAATTTTCTTGATGGTATAGTTTAATAAAATATGAATTTAATAAATTACGGTGTTTGATGATGAAAAGAAAAATTTTAAAAATTAAAGTCAGGGAAATAAGTTAAATTTTTTAATATATATGTGATTAATTAATTATTAAAAATAATAGATTTATAGGAGAATTTTGGTTAAAAAAACTAAAAAGAATTGAATTTTTAAGAAGTTACAAATGATTGCAAAAATTCAATTATTTTTCAAAGTAATAAAATTCTTTGCAGAAATTCAATTATTTTCCAAAGTAATAAAATTCTTTGCAGAAATTCAATTATTTTCCAAAGTAATAAAATTCTTTGCAAAAATTTAAAAACATTCACGTCAAAATTTCAATTATCTTTACAAATAATAAAATAATTTTTCTCTGAAATTCAATTATTTAAAAAAAAAATCTTTGCAAAATTTCAAATATTTCTAAAAGATTTCCTCAATTCAATGATTTTCAATAAATCTACTATTTTAATAAAACTTTACAAAAGAATTCAATTATTTAAAAAAAATTTTACTAAAATTCTACGCAAATGTTAAATTTTTTTTATAAATAATAAATTTTTTACAGGGATTCAATTTCAAGAAACATTCAATTTTTCAATAAATTATTTATTTTTGTATTGAAATAATTGAATTCTCGTAGAATTTTCTAATAAAAATTGATTTAAAAATGAATTATTATTTTTAATATAATTTTAATTGAATTCCTCCAAGAAAGTAATTTTTTTAAAAATTTTAATCAAATTCATCGAAAGAATTCAATTAATTAAAAATTTGTTGGTAAAATTCTTTATGAGACTTTAATTTTAAGAATCATTTAATTTTTTCAATAAATTATTTATTTTTGTATTTAAATATTTGAATTCTCGTAAAAGTTTCTAATAAAAATTGATCTAAAAATGAATTTCAGTTAAAACTTCAGATAATAATTGAATAATAATTCAATTAATATTAATTAATCAATGATTCAATTTTTTTCATAAATAATAAACTTCATCGCAAAATTTCAATTATTTTTAATAATAATTTTAATCGAAATACTCCAAGAATGTAATTTTTATTAAAAATTTTAGTCAAACTCGTCGAAGAAATTCAATTAATTAAAAATTTGTTAATAAAATTCTTTTCGAAAAGAATTTAAATAATAATTCTGATAATTTAATTATCAGAAACATTTAATTTCTCAATAAATTATTTATTTTTGTATTTAAATAATTGAATTCTCGTAGAATTTTCTAATAAAAATTGATTTAAAATGAATTTCAGTTAAAATTTCAGATAATAATTGAATAATAATTCAATTAATATTAATTAATCAATAATTCAACTTTTTTCATAAATAATAAAATTCATCGCAAAATTTCAATTATTTTTATTAAAATTTTAATCAAATTCCTCCAAGAATGTAATTTTTCTTAAAAATTTTAGTCAAATTCGTCGTTGGAATTCTGTTAATTAAAAATTTGTTGGTGAAATTCTTTATGATAATTTAATTTTCAGAAACATTTAATTTTTCAATAAATTATTTATTTTTGTATTTAAATAATTGAATTCTTATAGTATTTTTTAATAAAAATGGATTTGAAAATGAATTTCTGTTAAAATTTCAGATAATAATTGAATAATAATTCAATTAATATTAATTAATCAATAATTCAACTTTTTTCATAAAGAATAAAATTCATCGCAAAATTTCAATTATTTTTAATATAATTTTAATCGAATTCCTCCAAGAATTTAATTTTCAGAAACATTCAATTACATTCAATAAATTATTTATTTTTGTATTTAAATAATTGAATTCTCGTAGAATTTTTTAATAAAAATTGATTTGAAAATGAATTTCAATTTAAATTTTGGATTTAATAATTGAATTTTTAGAAATAATTGAATTTTAAAAATGGTTTAAATTTAAATCTTTTAAAATTTGAATTTTTCATACTTTTGACTTACAATTCTGAATAATTAATTTTTTGAAAAAGTCTGATTGAATTTTTCTTACAATTATTTGAAGTTTGTATTTTGTGATGAATATTTAATTAAATTGTAAACAAATTTGATTTGAAAAGTCTCAAAAAAATTCAAAAATTATTAAAATTAAGTAATTTAACGCATGTGCTCTGGTGCGTCGTTTATGCGCATGAGTCGCTAGAGAGAGAAAGAAGAGGGGACGTTAGGAAGTCGGACGTTTTCAGTTATGGGATTCGTAGACTTGCATTTTCTTTAATTACTAGACAGTACGTTTTTTTTTAGTTCCAACTTTTAGTTTAAAAGTAAAAAAATACAAAAACACAAGTTTTCGGTAATTTTTGTTCATAATTTCCAATCTGGACCACGATTCTTTTCCTGATTCCAAAAAGAGAAAAAAAAAACAGTCTTCCAAAGAGTGCGCATGCGCTGTTGTGGCGAGCACTAACCCTTATCCCGGTTCTCCTTCTCCAACGCGATGGTATTCTTCTTTTTTTTCAGCGGGCACTTTGCTGTTTTCCAGGATTCTCTAATCCAGGCACTGCGTCGCGAAAAGGAAAAATACCCAAGCCATTACTGGCGAGTGTAAATAGTGCAGGTAGTTCGAGTACGGCGTCAAGTAAAAGTCGTTTACTGGACGATTCAACTGGCGAGGCAACTGGTAGTCTCATGGAATTTGCCGCAGCATCGGCGACACGCTTTAAAGGTACAGTATCAAGATTATCAGTGGAGAAGCCCGAGGAGATGATGCTACTTGAGAAGCAGGGTCGCAGTTCACAACGACAGAGAATGCAAGAGGGCGAGCCAAGAAGAGCCGGTAGTCTACCACCGAGTTCCCTTCCACGTCCACCACGATCATTGAAATCCTCAACAAATTCACGCTACTGTCGCTTAAGTGATTCCGAAGCGAGAAAAAAATCAGATCCTGGACCAGTGATTGACACTGGAATGAAGACAACAGCAACAATAACAACAACGCGTGACTCTGGTAATTGTACACTCGATTACGGTAAGTTTGAGAGTAGTGCGTCGTCGAGGGCGCCAAGGAGGAAGAAGACGACAATTTCGGAGAATTTCGGTCAGAAGAAGGGATCGTCGTCGCCGTCGTCGCCTGTTTGTGAGTACGAGCGTCTTGGAGATGTGGATAAGAAGAAGCAAATTTTACTCGAGGTGAAACATCGTGAGCAACATGGACGTTCATTGATACCGCCGCCATCGCGTCGTATCGGCGAGTACGGGAGATTGAGCGACGGCGATGGGAAAGTGTCATTGAGGAAGACCGGATTCACCAGGGGTCAGAGTACTGGGAGCACTGTCAGCAGTAAAAGTGGACGAGACTCTGGTGGCACTGCCAGTAGTGAGGCCTCTACGTCATCACTTCCACCCACCAAGGCCAGGTCAATACCGCGACCTAATTATCGCATCCAGTTCTAATTTTTACGAGAACGCTTAGGAATTAGAGAAATCGGAATGATTCTAAAACACTGCTTTCATTGGAAAGAATCCACAATAGTAAAAAAAAAGTAAAATCGGAATTTTAATGCTCTCACATATTTTATTAATTTAAATATATAATTATTTTGTTATTAAACGAAAAAGAATAAAGATAAGAATAAAACAAGAAAAGAAAAGAATAAAAAAAAAAAAAAAAAAAAAATTCTTTTTTTCAATGAAAGCGATGTTTTAGAATTATTTTGAACTGAAGCCATAATAATCTTACAGTAAGCTTCCTTAATTACATGTTAATAAAATACGATAGTTCCACGAATTTAAAATGCGCCATAATAGTTAAAAAAAAAGAAAAGAAAAAACTAAAAAGCAACGTGGACATTCGAGAGTACGTAGTACATTGTATAGCGTTTAATAAGACCTAGTCATTACCAAAGTAAACTTCCGTGCGGACGAAAATTTCCGTTTACCATGTGCGCAGTAAATGTCACTCGTACATTTCTTTAAAGGCTCGTTCCCTATTAGCTTACAAGAAAAAAAGAAAAGAATTTGCGTCAAACAAAAAAGTGTCTGATTCTATAAAAAGAAAAAAAAAAATTTTTGCTTTCCATCTTTTTTTTTTATTGATATCAACAAATGCTGCCAGGTGAAAGTTTCAGAAAAAAAATTCGACTCTTCGCCTAGAAAGAAATAAAAAATTTGTTCGTCACTTTTATAAATATTTTCGAATTTGAATTTATTTAAAAAAGATGAATTTTATTTTTTTTCAATTCAATTTCAATTTCTTTGCAATGTTATTTTTTTCTAAAACCATATTTTTTCGAATGAAAAGAAATTTTTGATTCAAATTAATTTTGAATTGATTGAATTTAAATTGAAAATTAATTACAGTCAATTCAAAATTAATTTAATTAATTTAATTCAGGAGTTAAAAATGAATTAAATTCAAAAAGAATTGAATTAAATTAAATTAAGAAAAAAATTTAATTGAATTCAGTTCAAAAGAATTAAATTGAACAAAATTCAAAAATAATTCAATTGGATAAAATTCAAATACAATTGAATTAAATTTATAACCAAATTAAATTCAAAGAGAATTGAATTAAATTAAATTTAAAAAAAATTTAATTGAAAAGAATTAAATTTAATTAATTAATTAATTTAATTCAAAAGAATTAAATTGAACGAAATTCAAAAAGAATTTAATTGGATGAAATTCGAAAATATAATTTAATTAAATTTAAAATCAATTGAATTAAAATCAAAATGAGTTAAATTAAATTAAAAAAAATCCAACTGAATAAAATTCAAATAAAATTGAAGTAATTTTAAAACGAATTGTATTTAAAACCAATTTGAATTAAATTCAAAATGAATTTAATTGAGTCCAAAATTAATTGAATTTAATTTAAAAAGAATTGAATTTAATAAAATTCAAATAACATTCAAGTGAATTTAAAAGAAATTGAATTAAAGTCGAAAAAAATTTGAATTAAATTCTAAATCAGTAGAATTGAATTTTAGACCAATTGAATTAAATTCAAAATGAGATAAATTGAATTCAAAATTAATGAAATTGAATTCAAAAACAATTCAATTGAATAAAATTGAAGCAATTTTTAAAACGAATTGAATTAAATTCGAAATAAATTGAATTAAATTCATATTCATCAGAATTGAATTTAAAATCAATTGAATTAAGTCGAAAATGTTAACACATTGAATTGAAAAATTGAATTCAAAATTAATAAAATTGAAGTCAAAAACAATTCAATTGAATAAAATTGAAGCAATTTTAAAACAAATTGAATTAAATTCGAAAAGAATGGAATTAATTTAAATTTAACTGGAATTGAATTAATTTTAATTCAAAAATAATTGAACTGAATAAAATTCGAAATAAATTGAATGAAATTCAAATTTCAAAATAAATTGAATCAAATGAAAAAATTCGAAATAAGTTGAATTAAATTAATAATTTTTAAATATTTCAAAAAAATGCAGCACTTGTCGCAAAAAGACCCTCACAATGGATCTGTTGAATTTTTGTTTCCTCGTTAATTGTAAGAATTTTCTTTTAAGAATCTCAATCGCAAGAAAAGTCAAATCTCTAGGAGATTTTTCCAAAAAAAATATTTTAAAACGATTTGTTTTCATCAAATGCAGGACCAAAGATTAATATTAAAAAATTACTTAAGAGAGGTCCAAATAGAATTTGAGAAATGTACTTGAATTCTTTGTGTTGTAAAATATTTTTCTATTTGTGTAAATGGAATTATTTAGTTTAATCGATAGGATATCTTATTATGCTAGCATGATTTAAAAAAAACCAAAAAAAAAACTTTTTAAAACCTGGCAGTATTGTTGGAATCATTACAAATAAGCGAACAAACACGAAAAAAAGGAATTGAACAATGTTCGATAGTAATGTGTCCTTAAATTTTTTTTATAAAAAAGAAATTTTTCAAAAAAAAAGTATCGCCGAATTTTGTAAAAAAAAAACTCAAGAAAGTAAGAACCCGAGAATTGTAAAAACTAAAAAGCAATTTTTTAAACTGAAAAATAGATTCTAAAGAAAACAATTTTTTCAATATATACAAAAATAGTTTTTCAAAAAATAGAAAGAAACTTTTTTTAAAAGAACAAAAATTTTTAATTGCGCCTTTTTCTCGCATATTTTATGTAAAAAAAAATATTCGGAAAGAATTTCCGACAAAAAATGTGAAAACAATTTTTGCAAAGGAATTTTTAAAAAAAAATTCATAAAAATAATTTTTATATTGTATACGTAAACTTTTTGGGAAAATTTTTTTGAAAAATATCGCCTTTTCTGTACCAAAAAAAAAATAAAGTACAGATTTCAAATAAGACTGAATGAATGAATAGCTAAAAGAAAAAGAGTAAATTAAAAGAAAAAAGTATGATGAAACGATTGAATTAAATTTTTATTTTGTTTTTGTTTTCTAATTTATGCCGCACTGTGCGTATCGACGCAACGCCAATTTTTCTCTGTTGTCATGATACAAATAACTACTACTCCTACTACTACTATTACTATTTTTTTTTAAAATAATAATATTAATATTAATAATAACGAAAATAATAATAATAATGATAAGAATAATATCATTTTTATTATGATTATTATTTTCATTGCTATTATTTCTATTATTATTATTTTTATAATTATTATTATTATTATTTTTATTATTATTATTTTTATTATTAATATTATTATAATTATTATTATAACAAATCATGTCTAATATAATGATTGTATTTATTGAATTGCGCTTTCGTGTCATTCTTGGTTTCGTCATTTATCACATTAATAAAAAAAAACAACAAATACACAGGGACAAGAGTGAATGATGATGATGATGATGGATTGACGTAATTAAAAAAAAAGTAAATTTTTTGGATTGTGATGTAGATTAGATTTTTGTAGAACAAGTAGAGCGATGATTTTTTTCGAGTTTCTTGTGGTTTAATTTTTTTTTTATGTAAGATATCAATCGGAGGATGTGTGGAATGATAAGAAGGAAAAATAATTGTTCTGAATTATTGGAATTTGTTTTTTTAAATTTAATCTTATGAATGAATGTGAGAATAAATAATGTTTGTGCACGATGCGTTCTAAGGTGATCATATTGATAGTCTTGCATTAAAAATTTTTGAATTTTAATTTTCTTGAAGCAAAAAAGAAAAAAAAATGCCAAAGTCTTGCGTTACCCGACGATGACAGCTTTATATTTGGTTGTGTTGTAACAGCCGTTTATTGGAGCTTCATTTTACGAAAAATTATCCGAAGAAAGTGTATTTTGTAAATTTAGAAACGTTTCCGAAAAATCTCTACTTTTTTTTGTTTTAAAAATATTTTTTTTAATTCCACTTTCTTTATTTTTATTTCTACTTTTTTTTACTTCAACTTTTTTTTATTTTTCATTTTTACTTTTTTATTTTCATTTCTTTTATTTACAATATTCTTCTTAGAAAATTGTGAAATAATTTTTAAATAAAAGGAATAAAAATAAAATTTAGATTCAAAAGTATCACTTTTCAGAAATTTCGGAAAAGAAAAAAATTTGCAAATATCGAATAATTTTTTTTTAGAATTTGGTTTTTTTTTTAGTGAAAGAAGACCGAAAGTATTTTTTTTTTTAAATTTGTTAGAAATGTTAGAATAATTTTTAGATTTTCTTTCTACAATAAAAAGACGGAAGAATTTCTTTTTATTTTTTTTTTTTTAGAAATTAAGGAAAAAAATCTCAACTTGTACAATTTTTAGAATTCATTTATTTATTTATAATTTAATGGAAAACGAGCGGATTTTTTTAGTTTTCTACAAATTTCCGAAATTTGAAACTAAATATAATTTATAGTTTTTTTTTTAAGTTGAAAAAAGGCGAAAATTTTTTTTAGTACTTAAAATTTGTTCTTTTGTACATTTTTCTACAATTAAAATTTATTTTTAGTGACAAAAAGGCTGTTATATCACAATATTTAAATATAAAGGTGATTACGAACGGAGACAAAAGACTGTTTTTGTCCTCTTTTTCAAGTAGTGTCAATTTTTTTTATTTGTAGTCAAATTTTGTTTGACAAAATTTTTTTTAAAAAAAACAATAAGAAAAATTTGTTTAAAAAAAAATTTTCATGTCAATTTTGTTATCTAGTAAAATTTTGTTAAAGAAAAAAAAATTAGTTTGAATACAAAAAATAAAATTATATTAAAAAATACGATACAAGAAAATTTTTTGCGAAAATACGACATTGCGATGATAGTTGATAAATTAGTAATATTTTTATATAAAAAAAAAGTCTCGTACTAGTAAATGTGCAACACTTTAGAATCGTGAAAATCAGTACCTTATTTTGTAGTATGCAAGAATACCAAATTGCACATCGTGAATAAAAAGAAAAATCTAACTGAAACAAAATTAATTTTCAAAATTCTCGAAAATAGAAAAAAAAACGAGAATTTTGTGAATTAAAATAATAATTGGATTTTTTTTGTTGAATTTTATTATTCACGGTGCAAACGTCACCAAAGATGCGTCCTATTCAAGGTGACTATACGTCGTATCCAAATATTGTAATTATATTTTCGCGTGTTACGAGTATAGTGCACTGAGATAAAGTAACTATTAAGGCAACATAATCTGTTGATCGTTTGCTCTCTATTTTTGATACGGCCGCTTTAGTGACCCATTTTTTATCTTCTTCTTCTTCTTCCTCTTCTTTTTTTTCTTAATTTATTGTCAATCATTTTGTTAATAATTTTTTTTTCCCTCTCAACTTAATTTATTTCTCAGAAGAAAAAAAAATTTTTTTTTTAATAGGCTAGAAAATAGATAAGAGTAAGCGGATGTTACGAGGGTGTTTTATTTTGGCGCTTTATTTGTAAAAAGCGCTTTTGTTGTATGATAGCTTGACTAACCGGAAAGAAAACCACCAAATTGTATTTGTTTTTTTATGAATGGACGCTTTGTAAATGAAAAGAAAACAAAAAAAAAACAGTGGTTGTTGGCTGGTTCGAAAGAATCTTACGAAATATAAACTCTGTTGTAAAGATTTATTTCCGTTCTTGTCTGTCTTTCTTTCTTTCTTTTCTTCCAATGAAAAAAAAATTTATTATTTTATTTATTTGTTTTTTAAATCGAAATTGAAAATTCGGAAAAAAATTTCTATTGTTCATTCTGCTTCTATTCTTGTGAAAATAATTCGCAATCGTGGGGAATCGAACCCTTGTACATTTGTTACAAATCCGGTGCGTTGACCACTGAGCCAATACAAACGATGCCAAAAATCAGGAAATTTAGGGAAATTTCAGGAAATTTTATTAAAAGTATTGGAAAAGAATTAAATTTTTTAAATTCATAAGAAATTACTGAATTATGGTGTCTTTTTTGTTTCAATTAATTTAAAATTCTTTTCAAGAATTCAATTATTTTTAATACAATATCTGAATTCAATTATTCTTTAAAATTTTGATAAATTTCTATCAGAATTTCAATTATCTTGAATATTACTCACATGAATTCAATTATTTTTAATAAAATTTCTCCAAAGAATTCAATTATTCGTAAAAATATTGATACATTTCTTTGCAGAATTTCAATTATTTTTAATAAAATTCCTCCAAAGAATTCAATTATTCGTAAAAATGTTGAAACATTTTTTTTCAGAATTTCAATTATTTTTAATAAAATTTCTCAAAAGAATTAAATTATTCCTACTATTTTTTATAAATTTCATTTTAAAATTGAAATTTTTTAAAAATTAAAAAATTCAATTATTTTCAATACAATTTTAATAAAATATCTGAATTCAATTATTCTTTAAAATTTTAATGATAAATTCATTTGTAGAATTTCAATTATTTTCAATTTTACTCGCATAAATTCAATAATTTTCAATAAAATTTCTCTAAAGAATTCAATTATTCTTTAAAATTTTGATTCAATTGAATTGAATTCTTATCAATATATTTTTAATAAAATATTGAAATTCAATTATTCTTAAAAATTTTAATACATTTTTTTAAAGAAATTCAATTATTTTGAATTTTTTGCACGAATTCAATTATTTTTAATAAAATTTCTCTAAAGAATTCAATTATTCTTTAAAATTTTGATACATTCCTTTATAGAATTTTAATTATTTCGAATTTTTAGCACGAATTAAATTGTTTTTAATAAAATTTCTCTAAAAAATTCAATTATTCTTTAAAATTTTGATAAATTTCTTTGCAGAATTTCAATTATTTTGAATATTACTCACATGAATTCAATTATTTTTAATAAAATTTCTCCAAAGAATTCAATTATTCTTAAAAATATTGATACATTTCTTTGCAGAATTTCAATTACTTTTAATAAAATTTCACAAAAAAATTCAATTATTCCTAATATTTTTTATAACTTTTTTGTCAAAATTAAAATTTTTTTTAAAATTCTCATGCAAAAATTCAATTATTTTCAATAAAATTTTAATACAATATCTAAATTCAATTCTATTCTTTAAAATTTTGATACATTTTTGAAGACTTTCAATTATTTTGAATTTTTCGCACAAATTAAATTGTTTTTAAAAAAAATTCCTCTAAACAATTCAATTATTCTTTAAAATTTTGATAAATTTCTTTGTAGAATTTCAATTATTTTGAATTTTCAGCATGAATTTAATTTTTTTCAATAAAATTTCTCAAAAAATGTTATTCTTCCTAAAATTTTGTGTAACTTTCTTGTCAAAACTTTAATTATTTTAAAATTCTTTGCAAGATTTCAATTATTTTAAAATTCTTTGCAAGAATTCAATTGTTTTCAATATATTTTTAATAAAATATTAGAATTCAATTGTTCTTAAAAATTTTGATAAATTTCTTTGCAGAATTTCTATAATTTTTACTTTTAGAAAATTTGACTCTTGAATGAATTTAATTGGAAATTTTAAAGAACTTAATTTTTGGAAACATTTTGACAAATTAAATTCTTTTGTAATTAGTATAAATAATCATTTTTATAGTGAATCAGAATATTCTTTAGTGTCAGAGGGATAAAATTAAAATTTTAAATCAGGAAAAAATAAAATAAAATTTCTATAACGACCATTTTACAGTTTTGCAATATTTTTCTATTTAATTATTATAGTAATAAGATTTTTTTTTTATTTTAGTTTCGATTTTCATCCTGCTGTATTATAATTTCCAGTTGTCAATTTTCTTTAATTTTTTTGGCAAATATTTAAATGCTTTTAAGTTTTTTCCACTTTCGGTAATTATGTATATTAATTTATTATTATTATTACTATGAGGCTTCATTATTATAATTTTTTTTCATTTTTTATTATTTTTATTATTATTGTCGCTATTATTCTTTATTAAATATTATTAGGTATATGTGAAAAATTAGAAGAAAGTCAATAGTAAGTATAGTACAGTTTATTTTCTATTTTATAATATTTTATATTTATTTTAAATATATAAAACTTAAGTATATAAGTAAAAAAATAAAAGAATATCTTTTTATATTAATACCTATTAGAATTAATATTCAAAAAGTACAATTATTATTAATAAATGCGAATTGATCGATTAATAATTTTTATCTTTTATTACAATTATTATTATTTAAATCGATTGAGTGAAAAATTTATTATATCAAATTTTTTGTAACTTTAATCTTTCGTTTTATTCTAAATTATTAAAAAAAATCTAAAAAATCATTTTTATTTACCATTTTTTTTATATAAAAAATTTTTTTTCCAACTGGCAATTTATTTAACTCTTGGAATAAATTTCACTCGAATTGGTTGACCTGGTCTGATAACCAAGTCGGCGAGAATATTTATTTCATGTGCATAATCAATTGCCTCTAATTCAAAATTGTGAAGAATGTGGGCAACAAGGGCCTTTAATTCCAGTAAGGCGAATTTTTGACCTGTAAATTTTTTTAAATATTATTTTTAAGTATTAAGCAAATTATTATTATTTGTATGGGGAAAATTAATTAAATTAATTAATAATAACTTTCTTATTTTATAATGTTAATTAGAAAAATTAATTTTAAATCGAATTTTTTTCTGAATTCAAAAAAGTTAGTTTTTTTAGGAAGTAATTTAATTTTTTTTTTATTTGTAAACTTGCCAATGCAATTTCTTGCTCCTGCACTAAATGGAATGTAGGAATAAGGATGTCTTCCTTGAATTCGATCGGGTAAAAATCTATCTGGATTGTAAGTTTTTGGATTTGGCCAGAATTTTGGATCCCGATGCAGATCGTAAATATAAAGTTGTACACATGAACCGGCTGGGACAACATAATTTTCTGGAAGAATAATTTATTATTATATTTATTAATCATTTTGGTAAATTTAAAAAAAAAAGTCATTTATAAAGAACTTTTTTGAATCTTTTATATTTAAATGTATGTTTAAATTATTAAAAATTATTAAAAAATAAATCTTATTTAAATGTATGTTTTTTATGTATTTTTTTGAGATTGGATATTTAATATAATACCCCTCATTAAATTACAAACATTTTAATTAAATTTAATGAAAAAAATAATAAATGAAAAAAAATTCAAGAAAATTGAAAAAATTAAAAGTTATATAAAAAGGAGAATAAATTTACTTAGTTGTAAATCCTCGCGAATATTTCTCGCTACCATTGGAACGCTTGGATATAATCTCAAAGCTTCTTTAACGCAACGTTCAAGGTAAAAGAATTTTTGTATTTCAGCCATACCCATTTTTCCATTACTTTCTCTCAATACATCGTCAACTTCATTTCGTGCTTGTTCCTAAAGGTAAAAAATATTATCACTAATCTTATATTATTGTAATCTTAAAATTATTTTTAAGTAATTATTTTTTAATTTTAGAATATTTTTTTATACCTGAATTTCTTTATGTTCGGCCAAAAGTGAAACGGCAAAGCACAAAGCCATTGCCGTTGTGTCATGACCCTTCAAAAGAAAAATTTTTATTAAAAACATTATTAATATATTTTTATTATTATTATTTTTTTTATTTACAAATTATTTTCATAAATTATTATTCAATGATTTTCATAAATAATAACATTTTTTTTACAGGGATTCAATTATTTTTATAAATACATAGTAAAACTCATCCCCGACTTTTAATTATTTTTAATACAATTTTAATTGAATTCCTCGAAAAATGTAAGTATTCTTAAAAATTTTAATTAAAATTCAGTAAAGAAATTTAATTACTTTAAAAAATTTTGCTACAATTTATATAATACAATTTAAGATTTATTTTCAATACATTTTTAATTAAATTTCCTGAAAGAATTCAATTATTTTCAATGTGTACTATTTCAATCAAATTTCACAACAGAATTCAATTAGTTAAAAAGAAATTTTAATAAGATTCGTCTCAAGAATTCAATTATTTTCAAAAGTATTATAATTCTTCGCAGAAATTCAATTATGTTTAAAAATTTACGAAAATTCTCATCAAAATAAAAAATAAAATTCCTCTCCGAAATTCAACTATTTTCAAAAATTATAATAAAATTCTTGTCAGAATTTCAATTATTTTTCAAACAATTTTCATCAAATTTCTTGAAAAATGAAAATATTCTTTTAAATTTTATTAAAATTTTAAGAAACATTTAATTATTTAATAAAATATTTGTTTAGCATGAATTTAATTTTTTCCAATAAAATTTCTCAAAAAATTCTATTATTCCTAAAATTTTTTGCAACTTTTTTATCAAAATTTCAATTATTTTAAAATTGTATGCAAGAATTAAATTCTTTTCAATATGTTTTGAATTTTAATTTGAATTCAATTATTCTTTAAAATTTTAATACATTTTTTGAAGAGTTTCCATTATTTTGAATTTTTCGTACTAAATTATTTTTAATAAAATTTCTGTAAAGAATTCAATTATTTTTAAAAATTTTTTGTAACTTTTTTATTAAAATTGCAATTATTTTAAAATTCTTTGCAAGAATTCAATTCTTTTCAATATGTTTTGAATTTTAATTTGAATTCAATTATTCTTTAAAATTTTGATACATTTTTTGAGGAATTTCAATTATTTTGAATTTTTCGTACGAATTAAATTAGTTTTAATAAATTTTCTGTAAAAATTTCAATTGTTTTTTAAAATTTTGATTTTTTTTTTTTCTTTTGTAAAATTTCAATTATTTCGAATTTTTAGCATAAACTTAATTTTTTTTTTCGATAAAATTTTTTCTAAAAATTCTATTATTCCTTAAATTTTTTTGTAACTTTCTTATCAAAACTTCAATTATTTTAAAATTCTTATTTTAATATGATTCGTCTCAAGAATTCAATTATTTTCAAAAGTATCATAATTCTTCGCAGAAATCCAATTATGTTTAAAAATTTACAAAAATTCTCGTCTAAATTTCAATTATTTTTATAAAAAATAAAATTTCTCACCGAAATTCAATTATTTTCCAAAATTATAATAAAGTTCTTGGCAGAATTTCAATTATTTTTATGATACAATTTTTATCAAATTTCTGGAAAAATGAAATTATTCTTTTAAATTTTAATAAAATTTGTCAAGAGAATTAAATTATTAAAAAATTTTGTTGATAAAATTCGTTATGAAAATTTAATTTGAAGAAACATTTAATTATTTAATAAAATATTTATTTTTGTCTTTAAATAATTGAATTCTCGTAAAATTTTCTAATAAATATATTGATTTAAAAATGAATTTCAGTTAAAATTTTATATATTTGAATTGAATATTGAAAGCATTATAGCGTGGAATTTTAGAAATAATTGAATGTTCAAAATGGTTCAAATTAAAATCTTTTAGAAAATTTGAACTTTTCATACTTTTAATTAACAATTCTGTAGAATTTATTTTTTTCAAAAAATTTAATGGAATTTTTTTTTAAACCTAGAAAAGTCAGGGAATTTAAAAAGAGCAAAAGCGTGGCAACCCTGTATTATTATTATTATTATTATTATAAATTATAATTGTTATTATTTTTATTGGTATATTAACTGTGTAATTTACCTCAAAAATAAAAGTATCGACTTCCTCTCTGATTCCCACGTCATCAATTTGATGACCGTTATTTTGTGCAGCAATTAGAGTATCCAACATGGCCATTCTCTTCTTTTTAACTAAAAAATAATATTTTTACTTAAAATATAACTTATAATAAAATATAAAAATAATTTTAACTGTAAATTAAGACAGTAAGTATTTTTAGTTAATATTATTATAACTTTACCAAATTCCATATCACTGTCCAATTTTTCTGATTTTTGATTTTCAATGTTCTTTTTTACTACTACATTATTATAGTATTTTTTTCTGTCAAAAATTATCTGAAAAAAAATATTTTGATATATTACATTAATTATGGCATCTGACTCAATGTATTTTATACCACTGATAGTAAATTTGTAGACTCGTGTTTTACTTGTTTTACTATACTTAGATACAATTTACAGAGATATAGAAAGTTCTGTCTGACTATAAATCGACTGTACTACTGGAATATTAAATTTTTTTTTGGAAAAATAATACATTCTGTCTGACTAAAAATATACTGTACTACTGAAGGATAAGGTAAATTTTGCTATACAATTTTCTTGTCTTACTCGAATAGGTTTTCACTACTGATACGAAATTAACAAACTCTCCGTTTGACTAAAATTAATTCTTACTAATGTTTTGAACTTAACAAACATTACGTCTGACTAAAATGGTATTTTACTACTTGAATTAACTTTATAAACGGTTTTAAATAATTTACCTGACTAAAACTCGTTTTTACCACTGATGAAAAATTAATAGTCAGTTTTATGTCTGACTAAAATCGGTTTTTACTACTCAAACGAAATTACCAACATTTTGTCCGTTTAGAAGTGTTTTTTGCTATTAAAACTTCAAAAGTAATAAAATTCTTAGCAAAAATTTAATTATATTCGAAAATTTTAAAAAAATTCTAATCAAAATTTAAATTATCGTTAAAAATAATATTTTTGAAAATCTTTTGAAAATTTGTTAATCTTCCAAACTAAATTTACAAGAAAACAAAGTTTTGTGTCTGACTGAAAATTTACTGCACTACTGATGGAGAAAAACAATTTGACATCAAACTTTCTTGTCTGACTAAATTTGGTTTCTACTACTGATACAAAATTGCCCTACATTCCATCTGCTTAAAACAAATTTTTACTATTGATACGAACGTAACGAACATTTTGTCTGACTAATAACGACTTTTACTACTGTTACGAACTTAATGAACATCCCGCCTGACTAATATGGATTTTACTGCTAAAAATAAATTTACTATTTAGTTAGGGTCATAGTTAATTTAGTGCAAAATAATGTGACGTCTGAAAAAAAATTTCTCTGACCAAAATTGTTCTATACTACTGGCAATACTAAATTTTTTATTTATATTTTAAAATAATTGCCTGACTAAAGATATAAATCCTTTTTTCATCACTTAAGTAGAATTTCATTTTTTCAGTCAGACATTATATTTACATAATTTCACTCTAATTATTTAAAACAAAATTTAATTTAATTTTCAACTTTAAACATTTAAATAAATCTTTTTTTTCGAATAAAATATTTAAATATATATATAATTTTATCATTAATTTTACCGAATTTGAAAACCCATGGAGAATGTTTAGTAATTTTGACTGCTTAACTCCTACGGAAGTTGAATAAAATATCTTATCCGGATGCAACCATGGTCTAAAGAATCTACAAAAAATGCGAAAACTCCTTTAAGTAAATCAATAAATAAATAAATAATAAGATTATTTGTTGATAGTTTATGAATCATAGTAATTACTATAAATAATAAATGATTGAATAATTAATAAATATTATTATTAAATAATTAAAAAATATTATTATTAAATAATTAATGAATATAATTATTAAATAATTAATAAATATTATTGTTATAAATAGTTAATAAATATTATTATTAAATAATCCTACCTGTATATAAACAAGTCACCTATTTGCGTTACAGCTGACCTATAATCTGTATCTCTGCTATTGACATCATCATGAAGTGTTGTGCCCATTGCAGTTTCTATAATTAATATCAAATTAATTTCACGGTGTTTCAACACTAAACTATAGTTCAACTAATTTTTGAAAATTAATAATAAATCTCGTAATAAATTTATTTAATAAATTAATTTTCATTATTCATAATTGTAGTTCAACTAATTCGATAGTAAAATTTAATTTTAAAGAGAAAACAGAAAATATTTTACAATTAAATATGTTTATATTTTTTAGAGAAAGAAGAAAAAATAAAGTAATTTCTTTTTACCACATATTGCATTAAGGGTGTATTTTGTCAAAAGAGGCACGAGATCCTTAACAAATGGGCCATTTTCGGATTTCAATGAATTCACAAGACTCTCTCCATTTTCAACAAAAATGTCAACAAAATCCAATAGTACATTGAAATGAAAAGCTGGCGTCAACATTTTCCTTCTTTTTTGCCATTTTGAGCCTTAAAAAGAGAAATTTTTTTTTGTAATTTAAAAAGAAATTTAGGTACAAAAAATTATTATACTCACTTTTTCATTTTAATAACTACTTTATTTTAGCTTTTGTTTTTTAAAATCTATAATTATTTATTTTTTCATTAAGTTTTGTGTTTTATTATTTTATTACCTAAATTCGTTTCATTTCATAAATTTATTTTATTCAATTTATTTTGTTCAATTATTTTATTCATTTTTATTCAACTATTCTATTCGATTATTTTATTAAATTTTATTCAACTATTTTATTCATTTGTTTTATTTGATTATTTGATTAAATTTTATTCAACTATTTTATTCGATTATTTTATTCAATTTTATTCAATTATATTATTCAATTAAAATAATCGAAAAAATATGAACAAATGAATAAAATATTCATTTGATTTATTCAATTACTTTATTAAATTATTTTATTCAATTATCTGGTTTTAATTTATTTTATCATAAATTAATTAAAATTTCACTGTTTATTAATTTTAAGTTCAGGTAAATGTTTAAAAATACCAAACAAAAAAATTGTTTTCATATAAAAAGTATCAAATTTTTATTTTTGTTTGACAAAAAAGAATGTTAATCATGATATGGCGTTTTTTTATTATTATAAAATGAATTAAGTTTCAAACATTGACCCATTGTAATCAGACGTCTACGCAAATGGACTTCGAATGACTTCTTCTTGTATAATTGGTATTAGAATTTAAAACGTTTCTATTATATATTTCTCGTATTCAAACAATCTATTACTTATAACAATAAAAAAAAATTTCTGGAAAACCAAGGAAACAAAAATAAATATTCAATTTTTATTTTTTTTCAAATAAATTATTAATAACGGAAAATCGTTTTTTATGTTTTCATATTTTAGAAAGGTCAGTGATGAAAAAAAGCTCGAAGAAAACTGAATAATTATTCAGTATGAGAGCAAAAGCTGAGACCTCATATGAATTTTTAACAATAATTACTAATTATCAAATTTTCATTGGATTTCTTATTTGGATGAGAATTTTTTAATTTCTAAATTAATTAAAACTAATTAATTAAAATCAATTAAATTATTTAAAACTTGAATAATTTTTTTTAAAATAAATATTTAAAAACTTATTGTTATTTATATTAATTAAAATTTTAAATGATTTCAATAATTCCTGTTATAACGCTTCTAATATTCAATTAATTTCCAAAATTTATCTAAATTTTTTTCAAATCAATTCTCATCAGAATTCAATAATAATTAAATTATTCAATTACAAATTTTTTTGTAAAATTTAATTATTTTCCAAATTTTTAGTTACAATAATTGTAAAAAAAATTCCAATAAATATTTTAGAATAATTTTTTAAAATACGAAAATAAAATTCTTTGAAATGTAAAATTTATTTAATGAAATTTGAGAAAGTTTCCGATTTATTCAATTTTTTAAAATTATTTTCGAGAATTGAATATTTTCAAAAAATTTTAATTACGATTTTTTAAAAACTACATTTGTTTGAGAATTGCTGAATAAAATTTTTCAAATTTAATTAATTTTTGTTTAATAAATATTTGAATATTTATTGTTTTTTATTTTTCCACCGGGAATTAAAATTTCAAAATACTTTCAATGTAAAACCATTTGAAATGTAATTATTTCTGAAAAATAGATAGATTTCAATTTTTCTAATAATTTCTAAAATTTGAACTTTCTTTTTCAAATTAATTCTTATCAAAAAGTTCTACAATAATTCATTTATTGAAATTTTAAATACAAAAATAAATGATAAAATAATTAAATTTCAAAATATTTTTCATTGAGATTATTTGAAATTATAATTCCTGTGCAAAAATAAATAAAAAGTTTTTAAATATTTGTTTAACAAAAATTATTAAAGTTTCAAATAAGATTTAATTTAGAAATTTCGAAAAAATTAGTTGTTTGAAGAAATGTAATTAAAATTTTTTGAGAATAATTGAATTTCCGGAAAAAATTTTTAAAAAATTGAAACAATCACAAATTTTTACAAATTTTATTGAAATACATTTTATTTTTTTACTTTCAAAAATTATTTTGTAATTTAATATTATTTTTAATGAATTCTAATTGAAAATTTGGGAAATAATTGAATTTTAAGAAAATTTAGAATTGAACTTCATGTGAGGACGAAATATCTCGATTATTAAATAATTAAAAATTAATAATTAAAAAATTTACCTGCGCTCGTTAATAATCCAGTTCCTAACCAAGGCATTGTCATGTGATAAATATCACCCTTTTCAATATGCTTCATACTTGTCAGCAATTTCTAAATTTAAAGGAAAAAAATTCATTTTTATTTATTTTTCTTCCAAATTCGCAATTTTAGTTTCTTTTCCCCCCTATATACTAGTTTCTATTTATTAATTTATTTTTAATATTTCAATTAATTAAATTTAGAATTTGTCTCAAAAAAAAAAATAAATAAATAAAATAAAATGACTTGCAAAAAAAAGTAAAAATTCTAAATTAATCTCGATTTTTAATTATGAGACAAAAAAATGTCTTTTTGTTTTTTAATCTTTTAATCGAGAAAAAAAAGTGATTTGCAATAAATAAAAGAGAAAAAAAATTTTGTAATATAATGTCTTCATATGATCAGAGTCCAAAGTTTCAAAAGCATTATGTCTACATGAACTGATTAAGAAATATATTTTATATCTCGCAGACAGAGTTGTTGGGAGGAAAATAAAAAAAAGCAACAACAAAAATATACAAATATTTTTTGATAAGAGGGAAAAGCATAAATGCATAATTTCTTACGTTCTTGGGACTAATAATTACAAATAATGATTTATAGTAGATATCACATTGTCTGGACATCCCTCGCGGTAAAATACGTCATGAAGATAAAGACATTACAATGATAACTACGTATTTAAAATTGATTAAAAAGTGGGCGTGTTTATGACATTTGAAAAGTATATGTAGAGAAATATAAACTAATTAATTGATACATTCCCAATTAATTATTTATTGATAGTGGAAGATTATTATTATACTTGTCTGTAAGGACAAAAAATGCTTTTTTCTTTAATTATAACATTTTACATAATTATGTCTAGCATTTTCAAAATATGTTTTTCATAATATAAACAGTAGACAACAATAATAATTGCAATAACAATAATAATTTAGAAATAAACAAATTAAGAAATTGATAACAAATAATTTATTTTTTAATAATATGAAAAAATTGTTTATTAATTTAAAAAGTTAACAATAATTAAATCAAAAATAATAAAAATAATTAGTTGACTTTTGAAAAATTTAGAATAATTGACTATTAATTTCATGGAATTTTAATTAATAAACAGTAAATTTTCAAAGATTATAAATAAATTAATTAGTAATTAGTAAATTAATTAGTGATTAGTAATAAATAACTATTAGTAATTAGTAAAAGAGAAAGAGATTTATATAATAGTAATTTGTAATTAATAAATTAATTAGTAATTAGTAAATTAATTAGTGATTAGTATCTTAAAAGAATTTTAATTTGTTAACGTTTAACTTAAAAGAATTTAAATTCGTTAACTATTAACTTTAAAGAATTTGAATTGATTGACAATTAAAACCAAAGAATTTTTATTAATTAACTATTAGTGTTTAATAATAATTTAAATAATAATTAATAAATAATTAATTTAAAGAATTAAAGAATTTTAAGGAGAGGGTACACACCAATATTTTTTTTTAATTATATCAAGAAAATAATTTTTAAATATTCCATAGAATTATATAGCTTTTATAGTAATTTTTTGAGAGTAATTCAAAGGTCGTAACATAAAATCGGAGAGAAAATATTATAACCCTTTTTGAATTTTTTTTTAAATTGGTAGATTTTGAAATCAATGTGTAATTTTGTAGAAAATATGTTTTTTATTCACAAAAAAATTCCGAATAAAAAAATTGATTTTAACTTATTTTGATGCAATTTAAAAAAAAAAAATTGTTTTTAGACTGAAAATACTAAAAAATAAAATTGTTATTCAATTTTTTAATCAAAAAAATCCATTTATTTAGTTTTCTAACTAAGTAAATGGTTATTTAGTTATTCAAATCATAATTTTTATATAAAAATTAGGGTCTGAAATTATTTGAAAAAATAAAAAAAATGAATTTTCTATCAAAAGAATTAAATAATAATTTATTTATTCAATTTTTTTTTAATAATTAATAATGGTATTTTTTTTAGCATTTTCAGCCTAAAAAGAAAGTAATTTTTCAAAAAATGCTTACAAAATAAAATTGGGAAAATCAATTTTTTCATTTGTCAATTTTTTTGTGGATTCAAAAACATATTTTTTTCAAAATTACGCATAGATTTCAAAATCTATCAATTTTTAAGGTAAATAAAAATTCAAAAACAAGAACAAAAAAATACAGTATAAAAAATTTTATGAAATTAATTTTTTTATGAAATAAATATTATGAAATATTTAAATTATTTTCTTGATATAGTTAAAAATATCGGTGTGTACCCTCTCCTTAATTAGTTATAAATTGAAATCAAAGAATATAAATCAGTTAATTATTAGTTTTAAAGATTTTTAAAGATTCTAATTGAAAGCTTCTAATTTTTAAGAATTCTAATAAGCATTTGAATTCAAACAATAAAAATTAGTTAATAATTTTAAAGAATTTTAATTAATTAGCAATTAATATTCGAAAATTAAATGTGGTTAACTATATAGTATGTAATTATAAAGAATTTTAATTAATTAAAAATTAATGAAATTAAGAATTAAAATGTTGAACAAATATTTTATTTGTATTTTATATCAAATAATTTTTTCTAATTCGCAATTTAATGTGTATTGACTTAAAATTATTTAAAGTTTTCGAAATTATTTAAAGTATTTGAAATTATTTAAAGTTTTTGAAATTGTTTGAAATTTTTTAAATTATTGGATCAAAATAAAATTTATTTGATAAACTAATTAGCTAAAATATTGACTAATATTAAAGAAATATTTATCTAATGCAGTCAAATTTACAAATATTTTTATCTTCAATTTCAGATTCTGTTCATTCAGTAAATATTTATGTTTCAGATAATTATAAATTATTTTTCTATTTTAGAAATAAATTTTCATAATTGTTTAAATATTTTTCTAGTAATAATTTTTGTTAATAAATAAATTTTTTTGTTCATTTTTGAATTTAAAATTCGAAAAATAATTTATTACTAAAACAGCTGAAGTATTTAGTAAAAAAGATAATTCTAAAGAAATTCTACAGAAATAGAAAAATTTGTAAATTTTACTGTATTAGATAAATATTTTACTAAATTTAGTAAATATTTTAACTGTGACTTTTTAGCTAATGATTTTTTTTACAAACACATTTCTCTTCGTTCATTAATATTATTATTAAATATTTTTCTAGTTTGTTTATACAAAAATTGTTACTCAAGTTAAGTAATAATTTTTGTGTAAGAAAAAAAATTTTTTTTCTTTTTAATTATTATTATTATTATTATTATTATTATTATTATTATTATTAATTAATATTATTACTGTTATTATTTGTTTACAAAAAGTTTACAATAAAAAACCATTTTTTATATTTAAGGATTAATGTGATTAATAAAAGCATTATTTATATTTTCAACAATTAATATAAGAATATATTTTGATTTGATTAAGAATTCAAAACTCAACATTAAAACATTAATAAACAAATTTCTTCTAATTTGTTACCAATTTTTATTTTCCATTATTATTCATTTATTATTCACTTTTTTAATTGTCAAAATTATAAACATTCTTTTTCTACTGTATAATATTTTAAAACGAAAAAGTAGAATAATTAAAAATACTGAAAAACAATTTAGAAAATTCATAATTTTTTTATTGGCAGTAAATTTAAATTCTACTGTATCGGCTTCAATTTTCTTTGCTCCTTACATTAGGCAAATAAAATTCATTCACTATTTTATTCGATGACTTGTATTTTATTCATTATTTCTTTTATTATATTTTTAAATGAAGTCATTATAATAAAAGTCGAATAACTGCTATATATAATTATTTATTTTGTAATAAAAGAATTTATGAATTATTTTTTTTTTAAATTAATTCAAAATGTTTTGTGACTTGAAATTAAAAATAAATACTATTTAAATACTTTTCAATACTTTTCACTACTTTTTAAAGAAAATATTCTCTTAATTTTCGATACTTTGTTCTTTAAAATATTCTTTTAGTTAGATAAAAAAATGATAAAATTTAAGTTCTTTTTTACCTCTGCATCGTCAGGATGATAAATATTAACGAATGGTCTTCCAAAATTCCAGGTTCTATTTATTGGATAAAATTCGTTGTTTATTTTTCTCTTTACGTTCCATAATTTATCTGCAATTTTTCAAAATTGATTTTTTTTCCAAATTTTCCTATTTTAGAGTTTTTTACATGAAAAATTCCTTTAATTTTTTTATTTTTGTAAATACTTTATATTTAAAGTAATTTAATAAAAATTTACCAAGCTAACAATATAGTATTTTGTCAAATAATAATTTTTAGTTGGTAATAATTTATTATTCTATTATTATAACATTTAATTATATTGTTGAATTTTAAAATCTTTATTTTTCTAATTAATTAATAATTAATGTTTAATATTATTACTTTGCGGCACCATGAAACTCAAAATATTCCCAAAAATTGGTACAGCTTTTGGTCCTGGTATTTTATTGATAATAATTCCCTTCTTATCATAATGAACCATAAAATGAAAAACACATAAAGCTATCACAAAAAACACCAAAATTACCATCATTTTTGAAAATTTGAATAATTACAATTCTTTTTTAGAAATTTTCTCAAAAATGTAATAAAAAAAATAAAAATTGAAAAAAATGTATAAAATGAAATTTAAATAACTTTTTTTCTAATTTCAAACTTAATCTAATTTCAAATTTATTATTAAATAATAAATGTGCAGGTAGTTAAATGTGTATAGCGCAAAGTTTCAATATGAACTGTTTGAAAGTTCCAATTATTTCTCTCACGTTATGTTATAAATGTAATGCAACAAGTCTTGTTTATGACATCAACCCCCACCACCCTTCTTTCTTGATTTTCATTTTGAAGTCTGCGATAGGCTCATTACCCCCCACAATCGTTTCTCTATTAGAACAAAGTACTAAATCACTTAGAACTTGATTAACAAAAATTCACTTTCAAAAGATTAAAATTTCTGCACCGTCATGTATGTCTCTCTTATTGAATCAAATTCAAATGACAACAGTATATTATTCTATATCTATTCAGGACCGACCTTGTGAAAATAATAGTACACAGTCAAAATTATAATGTGTTTATTAGAATATTAAAATTTTCTTTCAAACTTCTATCTTCTTTTTTCTATAATTTATCAGAGCGTCTACTATTTTCGATTTTCGTTCAACAAAATTCTCGGCTTTGTCCTAATTTTTCCCAGTTTTCTTTCTCACGCTTTCTCATCAAATTTAAATTTATTTGATTTCGAACATAAATAAATCTACAAATAGTTCATTTCTTTAAAAATTTAAAGAAACGTTTCTTTAAATTTTTTTGAAAATAATGTTTTTTTTCATAATTTTAATTAAATTAAAAATTTAATTTAATTTTAATTAAAATTAAAATTTGGAAAACCTGGAAATGTCAGGGAATTTTATAAACCTTGAAAAAACCTGGAAAAGTCAAGGAAATTTTGATCGAAATCCTGGAAAATTGTTATTTTCTAAAGTTTATCCTTGAAATCTAATTTTACATAAATATTTCAAAATTAATTAAATTTTAAAAAAGTTGCGTTTACAATTTTCATAAGTACAGATGAATTTCAAAAGATTTTAATTTAAAATTTTTTTTAATTTCAATTTTGAATGAATTTAACATAGAAATTGTCTTAAAGAACGTAGATTTTTGAGAAATTTTAATTATTCCAATTCTTCTGAAATTAGTTAAATTTTTTAATATATATTTTTAATTTATTATTAAAAATAATGGATTTATAGAAGAATTTTAATTAGAAACACTAAAAGAAATTGAATTTTGAAGCAATTAGAAATGATTGCATAAATTCAATTATTTTCCAAATTAGTAAAATTCTTCTTTGAAATTCAATTATTTCCAACAATTTTAATAAAATTCATGTCAAAATTCCAATTATTTTCCAAAAACTTTTCTCAATTCAATGATTTTTAATAAATCTACTACTTTAATAAAATTTTTCGAAAGAATTCAATTATTTAAAAAAAAATTTTTTAATTCTACGCAAACATTTCATTATTTTCATAAATAATAAAACTCGTCTCAGACTTTCAATTATTTTTAATACAATTTTAATGAAATTCCTCGAAAAATGAAATTATTCTTAAAAATTTTTATTGAAATGCATCAAAGAAATCCAATTATTTGAAAAGATATTTTAATTAAATTCGTCTCAAGAATTCAATTATTTTCAAAAGTAATATAATTCTTTGCAGAAATTTAATTGTGTTCAACAATTTACAAAAATTCACGTCAAAATTTCAATAATCTTTATAAATTTTTCTCCGAAATTCAAATATTTTCAAAACCTTTAATAAAATTCTTGGCGAAATTTCAATTATTTTCAAAAACTCTTATAAAAAAAAGTTTCAAAAACTCTTTTCTTTTTGGAGAAATTCAATTATTTTTTATAAAATTTTAATCAAATTTCCGAAAACTAAACTTATTTTTAAAAATTTTATTTAAATTTGTCAAGAGAATTCAATTATTTAAAAATTTGTTAATAAAAGTCTTTATAAAAATTCAATAATTTTAATAAACATTTAATTATTTAATAAAATATTTATTTTTGTATTTAAATAATTGAATTCTCGTAGATTTTTCTAGTAATTATTGATTTAAAAATGAATTTCAGTTAAAATTTAAGATTATTATTGAATATTAAAAACAATATAGCGTAAATTTTTAGAAATAATTGAATTTTGAAAACGTTTCAAATCAAAATCTTTTAGATTTGAACTTTTCATAATTTTAATTAACAATTCTGTAGAATTTATTTTTTAAAAAAGTTAAATTGAATTTTTCTTTAATTCTTGAAGTTTTTATTTTTTAATATATATTTAATTGAAAAATAATCAAAATTACGTAAAAATTAATATTGAAAATAATTGAATATTTACGAAGAATTTTATCATTTTTGAAAATAATTGAATTCTTGAGGAGAATTTTATTAATTTTTGAAAATAATTGAATTCCTGCGAATAATTTTATTATCTATAAAAATAATTAAATTCTTGACAAGATTTTTAAGGAAATTTAGAATTAATTTTTCTCAAAAAGTTTAATGGAATTTTTTTAATTATTTAAAGTTTTTAATTTCTAATTTATTTAATTGAAGAATGTCAGAATAATCGAAAGTTTAGGTAAAATTGAATTGTAAACAAATGGATTTAAAAATTCTCAAAGAAGAACTTTTACAAAATTATTTTAAGAAATTGTTTTAAAAAAGAATTTTAGTTTAAAATTCTAGAAATGAAGAATTGAATTGAAATGAAAATAATTTTGAAGAAATTACAGTAATAATATAATACAATATAACAATATACAATATAATACAGTTCTTATTATAAGAAATAATTAAATTTAAAAAGGTTTCATATAGAAAATATTTTGAAATTTTAATTTCTGGGTTCTGGTGTGCAAATAAATAACAATAAATATTCAAATATTTATTAAACAAATTTTAATAAAATTCGAAGAATTTTTTTTAGAAATTCTAAAAAAATGAGATTATTTAAAAATTTGAATTTGAATTTTTTGAAAATAGTTGAATTTCCGCAAATAATTTTATTCTCTCTCTTTAAAAAATTAGTTTTAATTATTATTTGAATTGTAACTACAAATTTGAAAAATAGGTAATTAAAATCGATAAAAATTTGTAATTAAATAATTGAATTACCTTTAAATTTTAATAAAAATTTATCTTAGAAAATTTCATTTATATTTTTGAAGAATAATTGAATATTAAAAGCGTTTAGACAAGAATTTTAAGAAATAATTTAAAAAGGTTTTTATTGCAGTTGTAATTTGTAGAAATAATTAAATTTCAAAAGGTTTTACATTGCAATTATTTTAAATTTTAATTAGAAGAAACAACAATAAGTTTTCAAATATTTGATTAACAAAAATGATTGAATTTTTGAATAATTTAATATAGAAATTCTAAAACAATTATGTTTTTGAAAAATTGTAATAATAATGTTAAAAATATATATTTCTGGATTTAAAAAAAAACAAATTTTACTTCATTTTATCCGACTGATGAATTTTACTCGCACAGGGCCATCAGGTCTCAAAACTAAATCCGATGTGAAAATAACATCTCGAGGATGATCAATGGGCTCGAAGATGAAATAACGAAGTAAGTGTGACAAAATTACTTTTAATTCCAGCATTGCAAATTTCTGACCTAAAATTAAAATTTTCATATTATTATTATGATTATGTTTTTAGAAAGTGTCATATATTTGATCAATATTCTATTTTTTAATATAATTCAAAATTCAAATTATAAAAAAATTTGGACAACTTATTCGGAAAATTATTAAATACATATATGCAAATTAACAGGGTTGCCACAGGTCAGGGAGATCAGGGAAAAGTCAGGGAAAGTAAAATTGGTCTGAATTATAAATGTATGTTACAAATTGTAATTAAAAATTATAAATTAAGATTTAAAAATTAAAACACAAAATTTATAAAAATGTTTAACAACTTGTTTGTTTACCTATACAATTACGTGGACCACCGCTGAACGGTATATAACTGAAGGGATGACGATTTTGTATTTTTTCTGATAAAAATCTTTCGGGATCGAATTTTTCTGGGTCCGGCCAAAATTCCGGATTTCTGTGTAAATCAAAAATATGCAAATGAGCACTGCAACCAGCCGGGACCATTACATTTTCTACAAACAAAAATTAGATTAATTAATTGATATAATTAATTAGATTAATTAATTTTAATTAGTTAATTATTTACTATATTTGTTATAAAATCCATGTCTTACAAAACTAATTACATAATTATTTAATTATTGTTTATTTAATAAATAAGATAGTTAATTGGCTCTGAAAAACTAACTTAGTTGAAGGTCTTCATTAATTTTTCGAGATATGAACGGAACACTGGGATATAAACGTAATGCTTCCTTGATGCATTGTTCCAGATATGTTAATTGTTGCATTTTTGCCATGCATATTTTTCCACTTGTTTCGTTGAAAATTTCATCCACTTCATTTCTCGCTCGTTCCTTTTTTATTAGAAGCATGTTCATATTTTATAAATAAATCATTTTATAAATATCTTAATAATATTATGATAATAATTTTATTTGCATTAATATTTATTTCAATATATATTTCAAAAATATTTTATTATTATTTATATTGTTATTATTATTATTATTATTGTAATTGTTATTAGAATAATAATTCTTTAAAAAAATAGAAAAACGACCATTCTAACAGAATTTTTTTGCTTAATTATTTACTTTTAACGATTTTCTTGTAAATTAATAAAAATAAAATAAAAATAATTTGTTAAAAGAATAAAAAATTTAATAGAAAAAATATAAAAATCATAAAAGAAATAATTTTAGGAAAAAATATCTTACCTGGCAGTCTTTATGTTCAGCGAGCATTAACATTGAGAAACAAAAAGCCATTGCAGTTGTATCGTGCCCCTAGAATGCAATAAAAAATGTTATAAATTTATATTTTTACTAAATATTATAAAAATACTTGTAACGAATTTTTTTCTGCAAAAAAAAAATTACCTCAAAAATAAACGTATCAACTTCTTCTCGAATACCCTCATCATCAATTTGTTCTCCAAATTTTTGTGCTGCAATTAAATGATCCAACATTGCCATTCTTTTTTTTCGAACTGGAAAATTAAAAAATTTTCTAAATAGGTGAATGAAAATAATTTTTAAATATATAAAAAATATTTTTCTGAATAATGAAAATAATTTTTAAATATTTAAAAGAATATTTTTATAAATAATTGTGGAATTACCATGTAATTCGTTAGTACTCGTAATTAATGAATCATCAGATGATAAAATTGATTTTAAATGTTGATTTTCAGTTTGCTCGTGATATTCTTTTCTTTCTTTGATTATCTGACAGTAAAAATTTGTCTTTTAATTTATAAACTAAATATATTTTGTTTTTTATTTTATTTAAAAAAAATTCTCACTTTATTAGAAAAATTATGCATTATCTAATTATCTGCATTATTTTCATTATCTGATAGTAAAGATTTTTCTTTTAATTTATAAACTAAATATATTTTCTTTATTTATTTTACTGAAAAAAAATTCTCACTTTATTAGAAAAATTATGCAGAATTGGTAAATATTTCATAAATAATCTCCCACTTGGAATTAGTTTAAACATAAAATCATCATAAATCCAGGGTCGAAATAATCTAAAGAAAAGATAAATAACAATTATTATTATCATTATTTAATTGTTAATTAATTACTTTATTATCGGCAAAGTATTTACTTTTCAATATTATATATTAAAATTTGTCACGTTTATTTTTGTAAATAAATAAGTTATATGTAAATAAAAAAATATATAAAATAAATATAAATAAATTATGTATAAATAAATAAATATATAAAATAAATATAAATAAAATTAAATATATATATTATATTTTATGGTTTGAAAAAAATTTCTTAATTATTATTTATTGGTAATAAATTATTGATACTAATTTTTAAATGATAATTACTTGTACCAATTAGTATATAAACTGAATATTTTTGTAGTAATTTTTTTGTCTGTATAAAAATGAATATTATTACCTGTAAATGATAATTTCTATAATATTGTTAAGGGCAGATCTGTACACATTTTGTTCATCCGCTTCATTCAAGGAAGTTCCCATTGCAGTCTCTAAAAATAATTGATTTTATAAGATAAATTCTAAAATAAATTGAAAGAATATAATAAAAATAATTGAAATCAATATTTATTTACGAAAAAATTAATTTTACCACAGATTGCATTTAGTGTGTGTTTGGTGAAAAGTGGAACAACATCCTGTACATTATCATCTCCCTGTAATTTTAAATTTTCCACAAGTTTATTTCCCTCTTCAATAAAAATATCGAGAAATTGTTCAAGAACACGAAAATGAAAAGCAGGTGTCAACATTTTGCGTCGGTGTTGCCATTTTTTCCCTATAATTATAATTTTAAATATATTTCGTATTTTTGCAATTTAATTGAATTAATATATTAATAAAATATTAATATTAAATTAATATTCAATGTTATGTTCAAATAAACAAAAGAATAAATAAATATTAATTAATGCAGGCATTTATTTTTATAATGGAATTTAATTAAAAACATAATTTTATTTTTATAATATTTATTTGTCTAGGTAAATAAATAATTTATAATTAATATAATGAGAAACAAAATCTACATTTGAATTTAAAAAAAATTTCCATTTTAACGAAACAAAAAAATCATAAATATATAAAATTATAATTTTTCTCGTAAATCACCTGTACTTGTGAGTAAACCAGTTTTTAGCCAAAGATGCAAAAAATTGTAAATTCTACTCTTTTCGATATGTTTCATGCTCGATAATAGAATCTGCAAAAACAAAATTTACTGTTTAATTTTAATTTTAAATATTATAATTTACTACTTAAGGGAAAAATTACCTCCGCATCGTCTGGATGAGAAAGATTTACTGCAGGAATATTCACTAACCAAATTCTACTCACTGGATTATATTTTTTGTTAAGCCATCGAGCCAAATACCAAAGTTCAACTACAAAAAAAAATAATTAAATTTTGAACTCATTGTTTTTATTTTAAATTAAAAAAGATAATTTTATTCTTATGTTTAATTACATTCTTTATACATACATATGATTATTTATTACAATTAATTTTTTAAAATTAGAAAATTGTTTTAGATGCATATTTTACCATACGTTCAAAGTGAATTTTACTTAACTTTATAGTAAATTTTACTATACGTTCAAAGTAAATTTTACTATACAATCAAAGAAAATTTAACTGAACGTTCATTGTAAATTTTACTATACTTCGTAGTAAAATTTTACTATACGTTCAAAGTAAATTTTACTATACAATCAAAGTAAATTTAACTGAACGTTCATTGTAAATTTTACTATACATTCAAAGTATATTTTACTAAACTTCATAGTAAATTTTACTATACAAGTCCAAAGTAATTATTTAAAATTAAATTAAAATATATTTTTAAATAAAATTTTCAGAATATTTAATATATTTCGAAAAAATTAATTATTTAATACAACGTTTATAAAATTCTTATGGAAACTTTAATTAATTTTAAACATTTCAATAAAATTTTTCACAATAATTCAATTTATTTTTTTTAATAATAAATATCTTCTAAGGAATTCAATTATTTTTGAAAATTTGAATAAAATTCTAAGCAACTATTGCATTATTTTCATAAATAATAAAATTCATCGCAGGATTTTAATTATTTTTAATTTAATTTTACAAGAATTGCTCGAAAAATGTAATTATTCTTAAAAAATAAATTTTAGTTCCTCGGAGAATTCAATTATTTTCAAATATTTAAATAAAATTCTTATCAAGAATTCAATTATTTACATAAGAAATTCAATTATTTCTACAAAGAACAAAATTATTCTCGAAAATTTAATAATTTGGGGGAATTTAATAAAATTCTTTGCAAAATTCAATTATTTTCATAAATAACAATATTCATCAGAAGAATCCAATTATTTTAAAAAGTAATAAATTTTTTTTTGTGAAATCAATTATTTAAAAAAATTCTAATAAAATTGTTCAGAAGAATTAAATTATTTTTAACCTTCGCGCTACCGGCTGGCCACACGGTGTGGCCAAGTATACATAATGTTGTATATCTGCTCGACTTTTGTAATCAATCGAATCGCCATTTTAACTCACTGGACAAAATTTTTCAGTTAATTTGTATTAACACATAACTATATACAAAAGCTTTGATGAATTTTAATCGTTTTGGGAACATAAAAGTAAAATAGCGTTTGGCCACACCGTGTGGCCAGCCGGTAGTGCGCGTATACAAAAATCTTTGGTAGCGCGAAGGTTAAAAAAAATTGATTATTTTTAAATACTTTTCGCAATTCAATGATTTTTTTTAAAAGTTTCTATAAAATTCTTTACAGGAATTCAATTTTCTTCAAAAACAATGAAATTCTTCGCAAGGATTCAATTACTTTAAAAAATAATTAAATTCTTAACAAAAATTCATTTATTTTCATGAATTTTAATAAAATTCTTAACAAATTTCAATTATATTTTAAGGTTTCAAAAATATTCTTCACAGAAATTCAATTCTCTTTAGAAATAATGAAATTCTTAGCAAGAATTCAATTACTTTAAAGAGAAGTTTAATAAATATCTTCACAGCAATTCAATTATTTTAATAAATAATAAAATTCTTAGCAAAAATTCAATTATTTTTATAAATAATTAAATTAAATTAAATTAATAATTAAATTTAATTCTTCTTCTTCAATTATTTTCAAAATTTCTCCACAATTAAATAATATTCAATATCTACTATTTTAATAAAATAGTATAAATAGTAGGGTATAGTAAATTTTATTATGTGTCAAACATAAATTTTACCATACCATGAAAGTAAATTTTTTCTATATTTTTTCAAAGTAAATTTCACCATACTACCGAAGTAAAATTTTATTAATATTTTTTTATTAAAATTTACTTTCAAAATATTTATATTTACACTTTGGAAATAGTCAAAGAAAAGCGCATGGATTTAAAAGAAAATTAATTTTTTTAAAGAAATTATAACTGTAGTGTAAATTCGAAATTTAAATAATAATATTGCAGAATATACAATACTCACTCGGACTTCCTAAAAATAAATTAAGATTTCCTATAAATGGAAATATAAATGGTCCGGGCACCTTATTCAATTTTTTCCCAATTCTACTGTATCGTGTATAGTAATGATAAAATCCTAAACATAACGCTATGATCAATAAGAAAAGAAACATAATTTTGATAATAAAACAACAATTTTTAATGTTTATTAAAAAAATTTTGAACAAAATTTGAAATTTTGAAGAATTCTCTTTTAGAAGAAAAATATTAATAGAACTAATCTTTTTATAAATTACAGCATCTCTTTTTTCTCACTGAATGTAAATTGGTAACTAAATCACATTAAAATATACGATAAAAATTGTGTTTTTCTTGCGCAAGATTAATTATCAGGAACCGTATTAAGAAAAGATAATTTTATTTATTTTCGAAACGATTATATTGTTTTTATTAAAAAGAAAACAAAAAGGTCTATTCGAAAGAAATTTTTTTTCGAAAATAATTATTTAGAAACAGTTTTGAAAACATTTTTGCTTCATAGAAATTTTTTTATTAATTATTCTTTTAACACAATTATAAAAATAAAAACAATATTTATAATTAAAATAAATATAGATAATTATATATTTTATATCAATGTATTGTTGTATTAATTCATTATTGTAATAAAATACAGTTATAATAATATTTTATTATAATAATTTTTTTTACCACTTGAGCGAGAATCGAACCCTTGACTTTAAATATCGCCTTTTGCAAACACCTTAACGATTACGGCTATCGACGATATTATTTTAATATATTATTGTGTCAGTATAATATTTATATTATTTTATTATATATTTTTGAATAAATGGCTTATCGGTCGTTATTTATTAATTTATTTAACAAAAGTGTTCTAAAAGGTTTTTTATTTAAAAATATTTAATTGATGAACGGTCACTAAATCCAAGAATATATTATTTTATTATTATATTGTAAATACTATTATAAAGAATTTTTAAAATTATTAAAAATGCAAAGAATAAAATAGAATTTTTTTTTATTTAAATTTAATTGCAGTTTAAATTTGTCATTTTATTCTAGGAGTGAATTTGACACGAATTGGTGTCGCAGGTCTGATAACCAAATCAACACTAAATTTAATATCTCTCGAGTGATCGATGGGTTCTAAAATAAAATTATGTAACAAATGTGCAACAAGGGTTTTGAGTTCCAGCATGGCAAATCTTTGTCCTGTAAATAAAAAATTTACTTCAATTTTCATTCTATTTTATGAATATGTAAATATATAAATATTTTATACACATAGAAATTAGATGATTAAAATTTTATTAGCTAATTAATAACTAATTATTTAATTACGATAAAAACTAATTTATTAATTAATTAGTATGTTTGAATTAATTAATAAAAATTAATTGACGATTTAATTAATATGAATGAATTCATTAATAAATATAACTTAATTGATTAATTAATTAATCCTTTTAGCTTTTAGCGAATTTTAATATTTGTTTGATTACCTATACAATTGCGTGGTCCACCACTAAATGGCACATAACTGAATGGATGACGATTGAGCATTTTTTCAGGTAAAAATCTGTCGGGATCGAATTTTTCCGGATTTGGCCAAAATTCTGGATTACGATGAAGATCAAAAATGTGTAAATCGACAATTGTACCAGCAGGCACGAAACAGTGTTCTAAAATGTTTTAGAAGAAATTTAAAAATTTATTTTCATAAAATACTATTTAAAATATTTTTCTTACTAATTATAATCTTTAAAAATTTATATTTTTCCATAATTAAAATTTATTTTGTTTATTTAAATCTCCAAACATTAATTAATTTATATTGTATTAATTGTTAACTTAATTTATTATTGTTAATTTTTAATAATTGTTAATTCGGAAAAATGTTAATTGTTAATAACTTTTGGTTTCAAAAAATCTAAATTAAAAATTTTAATTTATAAATAAGTATCTAATTAGCAATTTTAATCTTTCGTAATTTTATTTTTAGTTTCGAAGAATTTTAGTTTAGACAAATTTTACTTTCTAATAACGTTAATTTTTAATGATTTTAATTTCTTTTTTTGTTATAAATGAAGTGACTAAATTACTTAATTGAAGATCTTCGTTAACTTTACGAGCTATAAATGGAACACTAGGATATAAACGTAAAGTTTCTCTAATGCATTGTTCCAGATAATTAAAATTTTGAACTTCGGCTGAACTAATTTTTCCATTTTTCCCCTCGAGCACATCGTCCACTTCCTTTCTTGCTCGATCCTAATAAATAAAATTAATAATAATGATAATAATAAAACAGTAATAATTTAAAAAATATCAGAATTAAGATTAAAAAAAAAATTTAATCATAACCTGAACATCTTTATTTTCAGCGAGCATTAATACTGCAAAACACATTGCCATTGCTGTCGTATCGTGTCCCTAAAAAAATCACAATCAAAATTAATTACTTTTATAATTATAGAAAAAAATATATATAATTATTGCATTAGAAAAAATTACAGTAGTTTTATTCATTTAATTCTACTATTTGTATAAATAATTATAGTTATTTTATAAATAAAATGAATTTTAAAAATTTGAATTATAATAAAGAGACCTCAAATATAAAAGTATCAACTTCTTCTCTGATTCCTTCGTCATCAATTTGTTGACCAAATTTTTGAGCAGCAATTAAATGATCCAACATTGCCATTCTTTTCTTCTGTCCTAAAAATAAGGAAGTTGATACAAAAAAAAAATTATTAATATTGTAATTTTAAATAATAAAAATGCCATAAAACTTAATAAAATTCATGAAAAATATTGAAACTAAATTTTTTTTTTACTATTTACCTTTTATTTCATCATCAGAATAAATTAATTCCGAATCAGTCGCAATAATTGATTTCAAATATTTATTTTCCGTTTTCTCATGATATTCTTTTCTCTCCTTTATTATCTGCGTTTTAAAATTTAACTCTATAGAGAACAGATTTGAAATAAATCACTCAAAAAGTATCGTTGAAAATAATTTAAAAGAAAATTCATTATTTTCAATCATTTAATTTATTATTATTTCTCTCGAATAATTATTATTAATTTTAATAAATTACCTTAGAGGAAAAATTATGGAGTACTGATAAATATTTATCATATTTCTCCCCATCGGAAAATAATCTAAAAATCCATTTATTATGCAACCATGGTCTAAATGCTCTGTAAATAATAATAAATATAATTATAATAAATATAACTTCTTATTTTCAATTTAAAAATTTTTTTTTTGTATTTTTACGAAAAAATAAATAATAAATATATAATTAATTAATATTAAAATCACTATTTTTACTGTTCAATATTATTTTTAATTAATTTTTATATCTTTACCTGTAAAGCATGAGTTCCACTAATTTATTAAGAGCCGATCTGTAAGAATTTTGAATATCCGCTTCATGAAGTACAGTACCCATTGCAGTTTCTATATATAAAAAAAAAGAATTATTTTTAAAATATTGAAAAAAATTTAACTCAACCAAATTTTGAACCCAAAGCATTTTATAAAACCTTTTTAAAATTTTTTTTTCACATTTACTATACAAATAATTGAAGAAAATATTAAATGTAAAATTATAGTCAATAAAGTAAAAGCAACTTTCACCGCAAATTGTATTCAGTGTGTATTTTGTAAAAAGTGGCACAAGTTCCTGAACTGTTTCATCGCCCAATGATTTTAAATTTTCCACGAGATTATTTCCCTGCTCAACGAAAATATCGAGAAATTGATGTAATACATTAAAATGAAAAGCGGGGGTCAACATTTTACGACGATGCTGCCACTTTTTGCCTGGAAACAGAAAAATA
This sequence comes from Leptopilina syphax, assembly GCA_032872505.1. NCBI lineage: Eukaryota > Metazoa > Arthropoda > Insecta > Hymenoptera > Figitidae > Leptopilina > Leptopilina syphax. The sequence continues at coordinate 32,421,757 of CM065471.1, read as the reverse complement.
CTTTTAATAAGAGAAATTTTAAAAAAAGAAAAAAAATTGATAGTAAATTTATTATAATTAATGCAAATTTAAAGTAAAATAATTAAAACTAAAGGAATTCGAATATTAAAAATAAAAGAATTCGAATCAAAAAATTAAAAGCGAAATAATTAAAATTAAAACCGAAATTAAAAGTAAAAATATTGAAAATAAAAATATGGAAGGAAAAATATTGAGAGTAAAAAATTTAATTACTGGTGATTTATATAAAGCGAATGATAATACAATTTTTTAACCATAAAGAAGTGAAAAAAATCATAAATATTTTACCTGCACTTGTAAATAAACCAGTTTTGAGCCAAGGATGCAAAAACTCGTACAATCTGCTTTTTTCAATATGTTTCATACTGGATAATAAACACTGAAAATTATGAGAATTAAAAATTTATTCTTCCCGAATAATTAATTGAAATAAAAAAAAATTGAATAAGAAAAAGAGTTTGTTTTAATTAACAATTTAATTATAAAATGTAAAATTATTATGCCTCAGCATCGTCTGGATGAGATAGATAAACAACGGAATGATGAAGAACCCAAATTCTGCTGACTGGATAAAATTTCTTGTTGATTTGCCTCACTGTGTTCCATATTTTAGCTAAAATTGCATTTTTTAAAATTATTTCTTTTAATTTTAATTATTGTTTTAATAAAAAAATTTTTTAAATTTTTTAAATTCTTACTCTTTTCTGATAGATTCTTCTCATTAATTACATTAACTAAAATAATTATTTTATTTTTTATTATTCACTTATACTTTGGTAAATATAGAAAAAATATCGTATTTATTTGTATTTAGTTACATGTACGATAGCCAGAGGCGTAAGGCGCTTTACTTCTGTCAATACGAGTCAGTTGTTCGATTCTTCTCACATTTTTTATTTATTTATTATCGCAACAGATAATTATTTAGTCTATTATTTATTAAATTTCTTTAAAAAAACTTAATAATTAATGCAAAATAATTAATGAAAAAATTGATAAAAATGAATTAAAATTAAAAAAAGTTAAAAATAATATAAATATATGTATAAGAAATTTAAAAACATTTTTAAAAAATGTAAACAATTACAGTAAAAACCATAATTATAAGAAAAATTACAACAATTATAAATAAAAGAATATTATAAACAATTGAACAAAAACCTGATTACAAGAAAAAATATAATATAATTATAATAAAAAACATACTTTAACAAAAATTATAATGTAAATATAATTTTGATAATAAATGAAAAAAATTTATCACAAAAAAAATTAAAATTTTGAGGAATGGATAATGAAAATTTTTTTAATTACTTACTGGATGAGTTCATGAACAAATGTAAATTTCCTATTAATGGTAAACATGGTGGACCTGGTAGTTTATTTAAAATCCGCCCACGTCTACTGTATTGCGTTTTAAAATGATAAAAAATTAAACCGATCGCAATGCTTAGTAAAAAAAGAAACATGATGTTAACTTATCAAAGAATTATTTCACACTGATGAAGAAATAAATTGATGGACAGGAGTATAAACATATATAGATATAGAGAGAATGAGATAAAACGAGAAATTTTATTATTTCTTTTTCATGAAACTGGCTGTATACTGAAAACATCAATCTCGTGGCATAAAAATGTTTTCATTCATGTTAATCATCAGCATCAGTACTGTATCAAGAAAAAAATTGCAAATTCAATTTTGTTTTAAAAAAAATGTTTAATTTAATTTTGATTGAAAAAAATTTTTGATTCAATTTTGATTGAAAAAAATTATCATTGAGAAATTCAATTATTTACAAAAATTCTACACAAAATATACTTAAATATATAAAAATAAAAATATATTATTCAATTAAAAAAATAGAAGAAAAAATAAAGAAGTATACATAATATACAACCATTAAAAAAACAAAAGCATAATCATGACTAAATTCAGGTGTGGACAGACTGGACAGAATGAATGAATACGACAATTATTATTATATTTAATTTAATTAATTAATTTAATTTAATTAATTAATTAATTGGCTGACAATGACCTGAGTAGTTGCTTAGGTGTTGCTGAACAACATCCTGATTGATATAGAATTTTAGATTAATTTTAAAGAAGTAGCACCTCTACCCGTACGTAATCATTATTTCTCTAAATTTATTCAGGAAAGTCAGGAAAAAGTCAGGAAATTTTGTCAAAAGTACTAAAATAATATTCAATTTCAAAAATTCATAATAATATTCTGAATGTTCTATTCGGTACCTGCGGACAAAAAATTCCAAACCAAAATGTCCAAGACATAAAGTCCAAAGTTAATGAAGTCCAAAGAAAATAGTTTATGTTTATATTTTAATCGTTCTATATTAATTTTAAAATGTGAAACTTACAAAGTATAAAATAATAGGAAATTTAATTTGACCGGAAAAAACAGTCTTATTAGACAGGATTTTTATGCAGAACCGGGAATTTTTTCACCAAATTAAAAAAAGTTATATTATTTTCACTTGTTTTTAAAATATCGCTTTTTATTTCAATTTGTATAGATAATTCGACGCCTCCCGTTCATATAATGCTTATTGAAAAACAAATGCAAGATCATTCTTATTCAGTTTTTAGTGCAAGACAATTCTTATTCGATTTTCCGTGCAATAAAATGCTTATTCAAAATTCTATGCTAAAAAGTACAATCTGAAATTAGCTTACACTATAAGTTTTATAAAATTTTCAATTAAATATAATTTTTAATTACAATTGCTTAAACAATATTTCTTAATACGTAAGAGATAATCAAGTATTAAATTTTCTAATAACAATAGATACGAACTGAAATTTTCAGATATTTAATTGCAATTTAATATTAAAAAGATGATTTAGGGTTACATTTATTGTTCTGTCAGTGGCAATTGTTTTGCATACAATTTTGAATAAGCATTTTATTGCACGGAAAATCGAATAAGAATTGTCTTGCACTAAAAACTGAATAAGAATGATCTTGCATTTGTTTTTCAATAAGCAGTATATGAACGGAAGACGTCGAATTATACTGTTCTCTAAATTTGAATTAATGAAAAATAATTAATTTCATAGGTTTTGCATCTAAAAATTATATTATTATTTAATAATTATAATTATTAAACTTCTCTGAAATTTTTATAATTTAAAATTTCTGAATGTTCAAATAAATTATATATTTTTAGTACTTGAGAAAATTCAATTTTTATTGCTTAGGTATTAAGGAAATAATTAATTATTCAATTATTTTCAATATAATTTAAATAAAATTGAAAAATCAAATTTTCAATTATAATATTATAAACAAACAACATTATTTAAAAAAAAATTTCTCTTTAGGATTTTTTGTAGTTTGGATTCTTTTTCTTGGATATTTTAGTGTGGATTTTTTGTAATGGACTTTTTGTCCTACGTTCATTCTTATATTCTTTAGCATTGAAAAGATTTTACTTATTTCAAACTAATCCTATTTTTAACAATAATTGAACTTTACAGATTTAAAATTAAATTTTTTCATTTATTTTTTTATTTAATAAAATAGGAATTGTTTTATTTATTTATTTTTTATTATTGTTTCGATAATTTAGATTTAACAAATAGAAAATTTTGTAAATATTTTTTCCAAAATAAATTAAAAATTTCTTAAACAGAATTTGATGGGTCAGTCCACTGACTTTCGTCTGGGGAGTGTTGCGGCTATATTTTTAAAAAATCTGGTTTTAAAATATTTGAAACTAGACGACTTCCCGAGTCCATTAATCATAATATTATACTCTAAATTTTATTTATCTAGATTTTATGATTAATCAAAAGTTGGACGTTCACAGAGTAATTTTGTAACCTTAAATTTTACACCTTTTTAAAAAACGTTTTTTTCCTTAAAATATTTAATGTCATGTAACAGAACTTACCAAAACGATAAATGATTTGATGCAGAATCAGAAAACGATAGAATTATTATTGAAATATATTATTTTCAATTAATTAAACGAAATTTAAAAAATTTTTCGTGAAAAAATTTCTCGATTTTCTAAAGCCTATAACTTTTTTCTCAGTGCTCCAAAAAATCCAATCTTTTTTGTGTAGTTAAATACTGATATAAATAACTTATTATTAAAATTTGACGTATGTGTTTTGCTTCGTTTACGAAATATTATTTTTTTTACATTATTTACCGAAAAAGGTTAATTATAGGACTTGAAGTTAACCAACCAATTTCAGATCGCTCTGTTTCAATAATTCAAATTTGATGGAAATTGTTGCAAATTGATTAAAATTTAAGATTTTTAATATAAGAATATAATAAATATGAATGATTTTATCAGCACTTGTAAATTTTTGCATTATAAATAAATAAAATAAATAAAATAAATAAAATAAATAAAATAAATAAAATAAATAAAATAAATAAAATAAATAAAATAAATAAAATAAATAAAATAAATAAAATAAATAAAATAAATAAAATAAATAAAATAAATAAAATAAATAAAATAAATAAAATAAATAAAATAAATAAAATAAATAAAATAAATAAAATAAATAAAATAAATAGAATAAATAAAATAAAATAAAATGAATAAAATAAATAATATGGATTTTTCACTTAACTATTAATTGCATTTATGAAAATTAATTTTGAGTAAATTTATATTTTTATTTTTCCGTATTAGGTATTTATATTTATTATTTATAAATTATTTATTTATTTATTGAAGTAGATCCTCGAAACAAATGAAAAAATTGAAACTGTCAATTTGTTGATAAATGTCAGAAATTGATTTAAAAATGCTGTGCTCCGTTGGAAAGTTTTTAAGTGAAAATTGTAATGATACATCAAAAACTCCTTTTCAAAATGTGAGAGAATTAACAAACCATGATCAGAAGTTGATAGAATTAAGAATAAGTATAAGTACAACTGATATTTGTAAATACCATGAGTATCGATATTTAAAATATTACTCAAATTATTTTGGAAATGTTTGCTGTGATCCCTTTCACGTTCATAAACATTGCATTAAAAAATCATTAAGAATTATGAGCTTAAAATTTGTTGAGGAGCACAAAGACTTGAAACTTATCCCAGGAAAAGCATTGTGCATTTCATGCCTAAAACAAGCCACTAACCAAAAAGAAAATGATTTATTTACAGAAGATCCGTTATTTATTTTAGACCAAGAAAAAAATACACAATCAAATGAATTATTAGAATCACTAGGAATTGAAAAGAATAAAATATGTAAGTTAAATATTAATCAAAGAGGCAAACTAGTTGAAAACACTTTAAGAAAAAAAATAGATCAGATTACATCAGAAGTGAACAAAAGTTTTGAAATGGAGATATGTAATTCATCAACTGGACAAGAGGATTCAATACTAGCACAAGATTATCGATTATTAATTAATGATCTGAAAATAAAAATTAAAAGTTGCAATAAAGCCTCAGATAAAATAAGACTTTTAAGTTTAGTACCTCAATCATGGTCAATATCGAGAATAAGCTCTGAATTTGAAGTAAGTGAATATTTGGCAAAAAAAACAAAAAATTTAGTGACACAATTTGGAATCTTACCAGAAATTAATTATAATCAGCATTCAGGAATTACATTAGAAGAAAAGGAAATAGTTCAGAAATTTTATGAAGACGATGAAAATAGTAGAATGTGTCCGGGTATGAAAGAGTGTATATCAATTCGAGTTAATGATTCTGAAAAGGAAAGGAAACAGAAAAGATTGCTTTTATTTAATATAAAACATTTACATGAAAATTTCCTGGAAATCCATCCCCAGTTAAAAATAGGATTGTCAAAATTTGCCGAACTTCGTCCAAAGTGGTGTGTTGTGGCGGGTTCAAGTGGGACTCATTCAGTGTGTGTTTGCAAATCACATGAGAACGTACGTTTGATGTTGCAGCCATTGAAAATAAATCATTCTATAGAAGATATTTTGAAAATGACAGTTTGTGACGTTAATAAAGAAAACTGTATGCTGAATACTTGTTTAGAATGTCCTGGATTTGACCAAATTAAAAATTTACTTCTGGAATGTACTGATGAGGATTTATGCATTACTTACAAACAATGGGCATCTGTTGATAGGTGTAATTTTGTTACAATCAATCAAGAACAAGGCGATTTTATAGAATTGTTTATCGAAAAATTAAAAAGTTTAAAAGCTCACCATTATATAGCAAGATCGCAAAGCAGTTACCTCAAAATTAAAAAAGAAAATTTAACAAAAACTGTGGAGTGTTTAATTCAAGCTGATTTCGCTCAAAATTTCCAGTTCATTATTCAAGATTGAATTCAAAGCCAGTATTGGGTCAATAATCAGGCAACATTACACCCATACGTCGTTTACTACAAAGATGATGATGACAACTTGTGTTCAAAAAGTTTTTGTATTCTGTCAAACACTAAACATCATAATGCAACAACAGTTTATGCTTTTCAGGTAAAGTTTTATAAGTATTGTGTAAGTGTTTTGTGTTAAAAATTTTTTTGTATTTTGTCTAACACTAAACTTCATAATGCAACAACCGTTTTTCTTTTCAGGTAAAGTTTTATGAAGTATTGTGTAAGTGTTTGCCAAACATTAAAAAGGTCCACTATTTCACTGATGGCGCTCCAAGTCAATACAAAAATAAAAATCACTTCATCAACTTAGCATATCACGAATCCGATTTTAAAATAAAAGTAGAATGGAATTTCTTTGCAACGGCGCACGGAAAAAGTGCATGTGACGGAATAGGAGGAACAATTAAGAGACTGGTTCGAAAAGCGTCTTTACAAAACATTAATGGAAAAACAATAAATAGTGTCGATGAAATGTTTACTTTCTGCCAAAATAATATAAAAGGAATCAACTTTATAAAGGTAGAAGAAGATTTTATAAATGGAATTTCTTTGAAGTTGACAGAACGATTTTTGAAAGCAAAAACCATTCAAGGTAGCCGAGATGACCATCGTTTTGTTCCAGACTCAGAATTTAAAATGAAAATATACAAAACTTCGAACTCTTTACAATTCAGAATTGAAGACATTCAAGAATTACCAAGTAATTCAAAAACTGGAAGAAAATATAAAAAAAGAAAGACAACATAAATTAGATTCAAGGACAGAAACAAAAAATTAAAATAAATAATTGATCTCTTTTATATTAATAATTCTTTTTTTAAAATATAAAAAGTTTCCATAAACGGTAAAAAAATATGTCATTTTGCATTCGATAATAAATTTATTATTCTATTTTTTATTATATTTTTTTTACTTTATTCATTCTATTATTAATCTTTTTTATAATAATATATAACTCTTCTTTTGAAATGTAAAAAGTTCCTATAAATTGTTAAAAAATATATCACTTTGCATTCCATAATAAATTTGTTATTGTTTTATTTATTTTATTTATTTTATTCATTTTATTTTATTTTATTTCATTTTATTTATTTTATTTATTTTATTTATTTTATTTAATTTATTCATTTTATTTTATTTTATTTATTCTATTTATTTTATTTATTTTATTTATTTTATTTATTTTATTTATTTTATTTATTTTATTTATTTTATTTATTTTATTTATTTTATTTATTTTATTTATTTTATTTATTTTATTTATTTTATTTATTTTATTTATTTTATTTATTTTATTTATTTTATTTATTTTATTTATTTTATTTATTTTATTTATTTTATTTATTTTATTTATTTTATTTATTTTATTTATTTATAATGCAAAAATTTACAAGTGCTGATAAAATCATTCATATTTATTATATTCTTATATTAAAAATCTTAAATTTTAATCAATTTGCAACAATTTCCATCAAATTTGAATTATTGAAACAGAGCGATCTGAAATTGGTTGGTTAACTTCAAGTCCTATAATTAACCTTTTTCGGTAAATAATGTAAAAAAAATAATATTTCGTAAACGAAGCAAAACACATACGTCAAATTTTAATAATAAGTTATTTATATCAGTATTTAACTACACAAAAAAGATTGGATTTTTTGGAGCACTGAGAAAAAAGTTATAGGCTTTAGAAAATCGAGAAATTTTTTCACGAAAAATTTTTTAAATTTCGTTTAATTAATTGAAAATAATATATTTCAATAATAATTCTATCGTTTTCTGATTCTGCATCAAATCATTTATCGTTTTGGTAAGTTCTGTTACATGACATTAAATATTTTAAGGAAAAAAACGTTTTTTAAAAAGGTGTAAAATTTAAGGTTACAAAATTACTCTGTGAACGTCCAACTTTTGATTAATCATAAAATCTAGATAAATAAAATTTAGAGTATAATATTATGATTAATGGACTCGGGAAGTCGTCTAGTTTCAAATATTTTAAAACCAGATTTTTTAAAAATATAGCCGCAACACTCCCCAGACGAAAGTCAGTGGACTGACCCTGATTTATAACTTTTTTTCTACTTACGTACTTTGTTTATAAATTGTAATTGAGAAGCGAAAAATGTGCAAAATATTTTCTACTTTCTAATTTTAAATTCTCAAGAATTTTTTTTTTGGAAAAAATTGCTGTACTTATAATTTTAATTTGTCAAGCAATTAAGTTTTTCATATTGAAAAAAGGAAAATATTTTACATGAAGAATGAGAATTATTTGTTAAGTACGTCTAAAATGTTTGTTTCTTTTCAAATATTATTGAATTATTTTAAAAATAAAAATATTTCTAAATAAAATAAAATAATATCATGAAATTAAAAAATAGTGAAACAATAAAGAAGTATAATATTATCTGTCAAAACATAAAAAAACAAAAGCATAATCATGACTAACTTCGGGTGTGGACAGACTGGACAGAATGAATGAATGAATACGACGATTATTATAGTTAAAAAATTAAAATTAAAATTCTGTTGACAAAAGAAAATTACAAATTCAATTTTTCTTACAAAAGAAGTAATATTCTGTTGACAAAAGAAAATTACAAATTTAATTTTCTTTCAAGGGAATTAAAATTTCAATTCTGTTTACACAATAAAATTGCAAATTCGATTTTTTTACAAAATAAATAGAAAATCATTTGTGTTTACGGATTATATTTACTATTTTAATTTTTTTTGCAATACTTGCGAATTGAATTTTTTTTAATAATTGAAGATTCAATTCTGTTTTAAAAATTAAATTACAAATTGAATTTTTTTTGCATGTATGCAATTTTGTAAAATTTCAAATTTTAATTTTATTACGAGTTAAATTTTTTTACAGAAAAAAATTATAATTACATTATTCATTTATGTTTGCAAAATAGAATTGCAAATTTAATTTTGTTTGTAAAAATAATTACGAGTTAAATTTGTGTACAAAAGAATTGGAAATTTAATTCTGTTTACAAAAGGAAATTGTAAAGTGAATTTTGTTTTTACAAAAAAAGCAAATTCAATTTTGTTGTAAAAAAAATGCGTATTTAATTTTTTTACAAAAGAATTGATAACAAATTTATGTTTACAATTTATAATTATGGAATTATTTTTAAAAAATGAATGGAAGGAATCCAGAAAAAATGCAGTAAAAAATAAAGATAAAAGTGAAAAAATAATGAAGAAAAAATTCAGAAAAAATGAACAAAAAATAAGGAAAAAAATTCACAATTTTTAAGTCGCCGATTAACATTTTGACATCAAAATAATGCAATTCACAATTATTTGTTTATTCAATGAATAAAATGCTACGGACATATCGTTACTTTCTAACGCTCGTTGGTTTATATTTAAAATTATTTGTTTTTACTTATTCTTTTGTTTTTTTTAGCCAAGTGAATATTTACTTTGTTTTATAGTATCAAAAAATAGTTATTAGTACTAAATACTTAATTACTTAAGTCAGAAATGTAATAATTATTAACTATAATAATCGACAAATTCTTTCATTAATTCTTTTTGTCAACATCTGAAATTTTACTTTTGTGTATTCTATTTTTTTTTCTTTAGAAAATATTGTTTGACAAACCGAAAATATGTTCCACCGCTGGTTTTCCACTGCCGAACATCATCTATGTTTTTGATGTGCTGGGAGAAGCGGGTCCACTGCCAGACATCAATTCTGTCTTTGATGTGCTGGGAGAAGTGGGCCCGCTACCAGACACGACTGGCATCATGGATATGCTCGGTAGACTTTGTGAGTTTTAATAGAAAAGTAAAGAGAAAAATGATAAAAAATTAACCTTCTGCAATTTTTTTTATTTTTTTCTGCATTTTTTCAGGGAATGGAGAATTTTAATAAAAAAATATACGAATAAATAATAAAAAAAATAAACTTTCTTCATTTTTTTCTTTATTTTTCATGTCCATTCCTTCATTATTTTCTGCATTTCTTTGTGAATTTTTCCCTTATTTTTTCCTTCACTATTTTCTCCATTTTTTTTACTTTTATCTTCATTTTTTCTGCATTTTTTCCATTTCTTATTTCAAAATAGTTCCATAATTATGAATCCCAACAAAAACATCTTTGGTGCAAAATGTTCCGCCAAGTAAAAGATTTTGTGACTGTCCAAACAATTATTAAAATAAAAGTTTACCAAGTAAAATTTATAATTAAAATTTTGATAATGATTGATTTTAAATATTTTCTCTACTACACAACTCGAAGTACATATTGCAGTTGAGAAAACAACCCGGGCTTAGCTGTTGTTATTGTACATTGCGGCTTAATTACATGTCCGAATTAAGTCAATGTTCTTCATTGCATTTTGAGTTGTAACAAATAAAATTTAACTTTATAATTAACATTAACAAAAAACGAAATCTGATTACTCGTCATAATAAAAAATTTCTTTTTCAGCAATTTAAAAATCTTGGCGTCAATAATGCTTCTAACTTGTAATTAATGAAAGTATTGACGCCCAGATTTTAAATTGCTGAAATAGAAATTTTCTATTATGACGAGTAATTAAATTTCGTTTTTTGTTAATGATAATTGTAAAGTTAAATTTTATTTGTTACAATTCAAAATGCAATGAAGAACATTGACTTAATTCGGAAATGTAATTAAGCCGCAATGTACAATAACAACAGCTAAGCCCGGGTTGTTTTTTCAACTGCAATATGTACTTCGAGTTATGTAGTAGAGAAAATATTTAAAATCAATCATTATTAAAATTTTAATTATAAATTTTACTTGGTAAACTTTTATTTCAATAATTGTTTGGACAGTCACAAAATCTTTTACTTGTCGGAACATTTTGCACCAAAGATGTTTTTGTTGGGATTCATAATTATGGAACTATTTTGAAATAAGAAATGGAGAAAATGCAGAAAAAATGAAGATAAAAGTAAAAAAAATGGAGAAAATAGTGAAGGAAAAAATAAGGGAAAAATTCACAAAGAAATGCAGAAAATAATGAAGGAATGGACATGAAAAATAAAGAAAAAAATGAAGAAAGTTTATTTTTTTTATTATTTATTCGTATATTTTTTTATTAAAATTCTCCATTCCCTGAAAAAATGCAGAAAAAAATAAAAAAAATTGCAGAAGGTTAATTTTTTATCATTTTTCTCTTTACTTTTCTATTAAAACTCACAAAGTCTACCGAGCATATCCATGATGCCAGTCGTGTCTGGTAGCGGGCCCACTTCTCCCAGCACATCAAAGACAGAATTGATGTCTGGCAGTGGACCCGCTTCTCCCAGCACATCAAAAACATAGATGATGTTCGGCAGTGGAAAACCAGCGGTGGAACATATTTTCGGTTTGTCAAACAATATTTTCTAAAGAAAAAAAAATAGAATACACAAAAGTAAAATTTCAGATGTTGACAAAAAGAATTAATGAAAGAATTTGTCGATTATTATAGTTAATAATTATTACATTTCTGACTTAAGTAATTAAGTATTTAGTACTAATAACTATTTTTTGATACTATAAAACAAAGTAAATATTCACTTGGCTAAAAAAAACAAAAGAATAAGTAAAAACAAATAATTTTAAATATAAACCAACGAGCGTTAGAAAGTAACGATATGTCCGTAGCATTTTATTCATTGAATAAACAAATAATTGTGAATTGCATTATTTTAATGTCAAAATGTCAATCAGCGACTTAAAAATTGTGAATTTTTTTCCTTATTTTTTGTTCATTTTTTCTTTATTTTTTTTCACTTTTATCTTTATTTTTTACTGCAATTTTTCCATTTCTTATTTCAAAATAGTTCCATAATTATGAATCCCAACAAAAACATCTTTGGTGCAAAATGTTCCGCCAAGTGAAAGATTTTGGGACTGTCTAAACAATTATTGAAATAAAAGTTTACCAAGTAAAATTTATAATTAAAATTTTAATAATGAATGATTTTAAATATTTTCTCTACTACACAACTCGAAGTACATATTGCAGTTGAAAGAACAACCCGGGCTTAGCTGTTGTTATTGTTCATTGCGGCTTAATTACATTTCCGAATTAAGTCAATATTCTTCATTGCATTTTGAATTGTAACAAATAAAATTTAACTTTATAATTAACATTAACAAAAAACGAAATCTAATTACTCGTCATAATAGAAAATTTCTATTTCAGCAATTTAAAATCTGGGCGTCAATACTTTCATTAATTACAAGTTAGAAGCATTATTGACGGCAAGATTTTTAAATTGCTGAAATAAAAATTTTTTATTATGACGAGTAATTAGATTTCGTTTTTTGTTAATGTTAATTATAAAGTTAAATTTTATTTGTTACAATTCAAAATGCAATGAAGAATATTGACTTAATTCGGAAATGTAATTAAGCCGCAATGAACAATAACAACAGCTAAGCCCGGGTTGTTTTTTCAACTGCAATATGTACTTCGAGTTGTGTAGAAGAGAAAATATTTGAAATCAATCATTATTAAAATTTTAATTATGAATTTTACTTGGTAAACTTTTATTTCAATAATTGTTTGGACAGTCCCAACATCTTTTACTTGGCGGAATATTTTGCACCAAAGATGTTTTTGTTAGGATTTTAAAACTTTTTGCGTCATCTCAACTTTTTAATAAATGAAAAAATTAATAGTAATAATATTGTGGTCTTTGAACTAATAATTTAAAATAAAATACAATTAAGTTTTAAATAAGAATTTATTTAAGATTTGATTCTATACAGAAATTTTTACATAATTTTTAGAATTTTTATTCTATACACTCTAAAAATAACATAAAAACAAAAAAGTTTTTTAAATAAATTTCAAGCTTTCAATCCATAATATATTTTAAAATATTTTACAAATCTGTTAAGTAGTTTAATCTCTGCGTTTGTCTAAATGTCAAAAAATTCAATTTTTCTAGAAAAGTAAGAATTTTTCAAAAATTCGAAGTATCTTAAAATTTCCTTTAATATATATCGAGATTTTAACCCAATCAATAATATTCTAGAATAGGTATTTCACATAACCGTTTACAAGTTTAGTCTCTGCGTTTGTCTAAATGTCAAAAAATTCCATTTTTTTGAGAAAAATCGAAATTTTTAAATAATAATAATAATAATAATAATAATAATAATAATAATAATAATAATAATAATAATAATAATAATAATAATAATAATATATGAAGTAGAAATATCGAGATTTTAACCTAATTAATAATATTCTAGAATATTTCAGAAATCCATTTAGGAGTTTACGCTCCAGGTTTGTCTAAATCTAAAAAATCGCTATGTTTCCGGTTTTCCTAGCCTAAATTCAATAAAACTATATAAAATATTGATTAAACTTAACAGAATTCTTTCTTTTTTGATTCTTTATCCAACAAAAAAAGACTGAGTCAAATCGATTAAGATTTACTCGAGTTATTCAATTTTATCGAAAAACAGCCGATATTTTGAGAATATATATTCGCGGTTTTTGCTTTTTACTTGGCGGCGATTCTGTACCACGAATCTTGATAAATATTACTAAAAAATTTAATAGATAAATGTTAGAGAGAATTCCTTTTTTAGATCAATTATTTGCATTTTTTATAAAAATAAATAGGGGAGAGTAGGCTACATTGAACCAGCGTCAACAGTGAACCACTTTAATTTTCTAAGAAATGACTGAGTGGAATTTTTTCTTATTTAAAATATAAATTAGTATTACCGAAAGCGACTACGTCCAAAAATTTCGAGCACGTAGGTTTATTATTTACAAAGAAAAACGAAAAAAACTGTTTTTCACATACAAAACAAAAAATTGAAATAGGAAGTTTTAAAAATTAGTAAACTTGTGATTTATGTCGCTTAGGGTGTCAACTTCAATATTCCGATGTGATAAGGAATTTTAAGTCTTACATAAATTTATTATAAACAATTTTTGTTGTGAATGTCATGTGAATGCAGTGAGTGCGGCATCATTGAACCACCCGAATTTACATCGTATTTTCAGTTTCAAGAGTGGTAGCCCTGACTACAAAAGTTGTCTGCTCTATTGACCAATAAAGAAAAATGCTAGTAGTCATGCGCAATTAAGGTTTCAGAAATTATACATTGTAGTAGAACTTTAAAATTTTGCGCCACAATATTTATTTTGAGGTCAGGAAATTTGATCAGCATGGCTCTCAACGTGATAAAATTAAACTGTCACTTCTGCCACGAAACCTGACATCGAAATATATTAATATCTTATATTAACAAATAATAACTATTTAACAACAGTTTTCTATTTTTTTGAGTGAAAAATAAGATTTATTACAATGTGTAAGTGGAAATATTATTTTCGAAGTAAGTTGTAGTGTTTTATTAGAGGTGGTTCAATGTAGACACACTTCCTTCAAAACAAGAAAAGTGTAACTGGTTAGAAAAAAAATAAAATTTTATTATTTAATCATAATAATTTGTATTTGTAACGTGTGTATTAACTAAAGGAGTACTTCTGTTTTATTTTCATACAAAAAACTGATCAAAATTTTCAAAATTTAATTAGTTCTTGAACTTTAGAAAATACCCGGTTCAATGTAGCCTACCCTCCCCTACATTAGTATTTTTTAAACACAATTAAATTCGTAATTCTTATTACAAACAAAACTAAATTTGCAATTTTAATTTGTAAATATAAATAAGTTATCAACTCTTTTGTAAAAAAATTAAATACGCAATTTTTTTTTACAAAAGAATTGATAACTTATTTATATTTAAACTTTTTGATAACTTTATTTATAATATTATAAAATATTATTATATAATAATTATTATTATTTTTATTATTATATTATTATTATTTATTATATTATTATTGTATTCTTTTTTTTTAGAAAATATTGTTTGACAAATCGAAATTATGCTCCGCCGCTGGTTGTCCACTGCCGAAAATTATTAGTGTCTTTGATGTGCTGGGAGTAGCGGGTCCACTGCCAAACATCATTGATGTCTTTGATGTGCTGGGAGAAGTGGGCCCGCTTCTAGACACGACTGTCATCATGGATATGTTTCGTAGAGTTTCAAGCGATCCGTGAAAAAGTGCCTTTTTGGGTGAAAGGTGAAGAAGATGCCTTTTCAGCGATGCAAAATATTTTTTTTCTTTCTCTTAGGTTGACAATACAATGACGCTCAGTAAAGTATATTGTGTTTTTGATTGGTTTTTTTTATTTAAAAAAATAAATTTTATCAAATCAAATCAAATAAACAATATAATTTACTGAGCTTTATTGTATTGTCAACCTAAGAAAAAGAACAAAAATATTTTTCATTGCTGAAAAGGCATTTTATTTTATTATTAGACAAAGAAATGAAAAGGGACCACTTTGTCGGTCTGTTGCAAAAGACATCCCAGAAGTTAACTCCAGGTCAAAATATAGGTCAACTTTGACCAATTTTTTAACTTACCCTCGATCACTTTAATTTTTTCCGGGCAGACTTTTTTTTTACCCATCCTTTGGGTCCTTCGCAAAAAAATGACCTTTTAATCCACCCGGAAAAAAAGTTCTAATTAATTTCAATAAGAAAAGTGAATCTTTCTTTATTGATTTGATGCGTTTCCAGTCGTCCAGGTGGACCTAGGTGCCAGCCCTAAGGTCCACTTGATTCTCTTTGTCCACAGCCTCCTTTGTGGACAGTTTAAATCCCCTACATTGTCCTACTATCTGCAAAATTTCAAAAAAAATTAATTAATTTATATTATTTTTGCTGAACATTGTAAAAAAATTTAACCAAAAGATTCAGAGTTATAAGCAATTCAAGAACAAAATGTTGTCAGAGTTGATCATGGTCGCCAGAGTTGGGCCACTAGAAAATCAATGAAATATTTAGGTAAATGATTAAAAATTACCTTCAAATGATAGAATGACACTTGGGAATGAGGAAAGGAACCATGAAATTAAAATAGAATCCCATATTATGCATTTTCATATAACTTTAGATAATTTATTCCTCATAAGCGAAATCCAGAAGTAGAAATATCGATTTTTTCCTTTTTTACTGAATAACATGACCTTACATAAAATATTAAAAACAGTAACATAAATAAACATAAATAATATGAATAAACATAAAACGGAAAATTAATTTAAAATTAATTAATTAAAACTTGAATGCAGCCTAATTTTTTTTCTTTTTTTGCCTTTTTATTGTCTGCGCTTTATTTCTTCTGAAATTTTCTTCCTCACTTGTTGTATTTTCTCCATCAGAGCTATAGGACCCAGTTCTCTGTCTCATCCTGTCCTTATATAAATCTGTAAATAAAATAAATGATACATACATACGTATATAATTTTTTTATTGATATTGTGGGAATTCTTACTATACTTGAAATGAAAAACTAAACTTATAATTACAAATTCTAATCAATGTACAGACAAAAGTCGAATTTTACTGATGTTGACAAAAAAATGAAAAAGGACCATTTTTTCGGTCCGTTGCAAAAGTTGTTTCTGTTTCAAAATGGAGAAGGAGAAAAAGACTTTTAATTTTTCATCTTAAGGGTGTACCCAGTAAGAAGTAAGGAATTGAGAAGAATTGGACATTTTTAACTATTTACAGAAAATGTTAAATTATCAATTTTTTTGAATTCCGTTTCTGTCCAATTCCTATGTATTCCTTTTTGAGGCAAAGATTTCTTAAAAGTGAATTCCAATCAATTCCGTTTTAATATTTCTTTAATTTTTGAATTTTTGTGAATTCCGAAATACTGTGTGATACTCGGTAATTTCAATTCCTGTCTATTCCGTTTTAATATTTTGTAATTTTTAATTCCTTTGAAGTTTGCAACACTTTGAGATAAGTGCTTCTAAAATTCGGAAGTCATAGTACAGTTTAAATAGCTGAGCGGACAAGCTGTTTGTCTCCGACAATGAAGCTTGAGGGTTCAAATCTTTGAACAGTCAAATTTTTTTTCCGCATAAAATATTAAAACGGTATTCAAAAGAATAAACTTAGCATCTTTTTGGCTTCTCCAAATGAAAATGAAAAGAATTGGTCACAAACGGAATTCAAAAGAATTAAAAATTTCGAATTCTTATTAATTCCTTACTTCTTACTGGGTACTAAACTTAAAACAACTTTATCTGAATAACTCCCCAGAAGTTAACACCAAGTCAAAATATAGGTCAATTTTGACTAATTTTTTAACTTACCCTCAATTGCTTTGATTTTTTCCGGGCAGACTTGTATTTTCGACTCATCCTTAGGGTCCTTTGTTAAATAATAATTGCTGAGTCCACCCGGAAAAAATAATCTTATAGTTTAAAGTAGAAATTTGGAATTTTTTTTTAAGTCCGTTGTTCGCTTCCAATCATCTTTGTGGACAACGATGCCAGCACCAAGGTCCACTAAGTTTTCCTTGTCCACAGAATCTTCTGTGGACACTCCACAGCGTTGGCAATGTCCTGCCATCTGGAAAATATCCAAAAAAGTTAATTTGTTAATTCATTATTTAATAAATCTTATTTGTTAATAATAATTCTATAACTTTCTTTGAACGTGGCACATTTTCTGTAAATGTTCAGACGTTTACAGGCTACTAATTAAAAGCGATAAACAAAATTTTTACACTATTTACAAAATTTTATACTTAAAGAAGCGCAATTTGTTATTGTTTAAAACAATATATTTTAAAAAAATAGCAAAAATTTTATAATCGGCCTTGAGAGATCTTCTGAAAAATAATTGCTGTGTATTTAAAAAAAATTTAATTCATTAAGATTTGTGACCTGTAGACAATTGTGAACCCCGTTCTTTACATAACATAATAAATTTCGAATTCAATTTTGTTTTCAAAAAAATTGCGTACTTAATTTTTTTTACAAAAGAATTGAAAACTTATTTATATTTACAAATTAAAATTGCAAATTAAGTTTTGTTTGTAATAAGAATTACGAATTTAATTGTGTTTAAAAAAATGCAAATAATTGCTCTAAAAAAGGAATTCTCTCTTTCATTTATCTATTCAAATTTTTAGTAATGTTTATTCATAATTATGGAACTATTTTGAAACAAGAAATGGAAAAAATGCAGAAAAGATGAAGATAAAAGTAAAATAAAATGCAGAAAATAGTGAAAGAAAAAAATCCACAAAGGAATGCAGAAAAGAATGAAGGAATGAACATAAAAAATAAAGAAAAAAATGAAGAAAGTTCATTTTTTTTATTATTTATTCGTATATTTTTTTATTAAAATTCTCCATTCCCTTAAAAAAAAGGGGAAAAAATAAAGAAAAAATTGCAGAAGGTTAATTTTTTTTTTTTACTTTTCTATTAAAACTCTCACAAAGTCTACCAAACATATCCATGATGCAAGTCGTGTCTGGCAGCGGGCCCACTTCTCCCAGCACTTTTTTTTTAGTAGGGATATATGTAATTAAAGAATTTCCAAACAATCAACATATTGTAAAATTGAATTGTAAACAAATTGATTTGAAAATTGTCAAAAAACTTTGACAAAAATTATTTTTATTTATTTAATTTATTAGAAATTAATTACAGAGTAATTTTTTTAGAATTAAATTAAATGAAATTCTAATTTATTAGAAATAAACAATTACTTACTAGTTAAAAATAAAATAATTATAATAATTAAAATTTGAATTTGAAGAAAATTGCTATTGCAATTTCAAAAATTAAAGATAATTTTGAATATAAGAAAATAATTTCTGCTTTTAATTACTCTTTAATTAGTCATCATTTAAATTTATAAACATACATTTTTCTTTGTAAACAAACTATATTTTTCAAAGAATACGCAAAACTAAGTAAAATATTCTTTCGCGTTAAAATAAATTATAAAAATTATTATAAATTGAAAACTCACGTCAATAATTAGCAAATTAAAAAAGAGTCACAAAAATGAAAAGAAAGTCACAATGATTGTCAATGATCTTTATCGTTATGCACGTAGCGATGATATAAGCTTCGAGTTGAGTTAAAGATTTCTAAGAATAATTGATTAGTATCTTATTCTGACGGTTCAGGCTAAAGTCCCATGGCAGCGTTTTGCGTTGCGTTTTGCAACTAGGCCTTGAGTGCAAATATAGCAAACATATATTTCCATCTCTCTCACACTCATTGCCTTTACAAAACGTTCGCAAAACGCTGCCATAGGTCTGCACCCTCAGAGGGTGCTGAAATCGAAAAATTTTAGCGTGGTAGAATTTTGATTTTATAAAATTCCATCTATCGATCGTTTTGTTTTGATTTCTTTTAGCCAAGTAAATATTTACTTTGTTTTATAGTATCAAAAAAATAGTTATTTGTACTAAATACTTAATTACTTAAGTCAGAAATGTAATAATTAACTATAATAATCGACAAATTATTTCATTAATTCTTTTTGTCAACATCTGAAATTTTACTTTTGTGTATTCTATTGTTTTTTCCTTTAGAAAATATTGTTTGACAAATCGAAAATATGTTCCACCGCTGGTTTTCCACTGCCGAACATCATTTATGTCTTTGATGTGCTGGGAGAAGCGGGTCCTCTGCCAAACAGCAATGATGTCTTTTATGTGCTGGGAGAAGTGGTTCCGCTGCCAGACACGACTGGCATCATGGCTATGTTTAGTAGAATTTGTGAGAGTTTTAATAAAAAAGTAAAAAAAAAATGATAAAAAATCTACCTTCTGCTATTTTTTCTTTATTTTTTCTGCATTTTTTCAGGGAATGGAGAATTTTATTAAAAAAATATACGAATAAATAATAAAAAAATAATCTTTCTTCATTTTTTCTTTATTTTTTTAAGTTCATTTCTTCATTCTTTTCTGCATTTCTTTGTGAATTTTTTTCCATATTTTTTCCTTCACTATTTTCTGCATTTTTTTACTTTTATCTTCATTTTTTCCATTTCTTATTTCAAATTAGTTCCATAATTATGAATAAATATTAATAAAAAATATAATAGATAAATGAAAGGGAGAATTCCTTTTTTAGAGCAATTATTTGCATTTTTTAATAAAAATAATTACATTAGTATTTTTTTAAACACAATTAAATTCGTAATTCTTATGACAAACAAAACTAAATTTGCAATTTTAATTTGTAAATATAAATAAGTTATCAGCTCTTTTGTAAAAAAATTAAATACGCAATTTTTTTTACAAAAGAATTGATAACTTATTTATATTTAAACTTTTTGATAACTTTATTTATAATATTATTATATTATGTAAAAAACGGGGTTCAGAATTGTCTACAGGTAATAATTAACTATATAATAATCGACAAATTCTTTCATTAATTCTTTTTGTCCACATCTGGAATTTTACTTTTGTGTATTCTATTGTTTTTTTTCTTTAGAAAATATTGTTTGACAAATCGAAAATATGCTCCGCCGCTGGTTGTCCACTGCCGAAAATCATTGGTGTCTTTGATGTGCTGGGAGTAGAGAGTCCACTGCCAAACATCATTGATGTCTTTGATGTACTGGGGGAAGTGAGCCCGCTTCTAGACACGACTGTCATCATGGATATGTTTGGTAGAGTTTCTTGCGATCCGTGAATAAAGTGCCTTTTTGAATGAAAGGTGAAGAAAATGCCTTTTCAGCGATGCAAAATATTATTTTTCTTAGTTTGAGAATATAATGACACTCAGTAAATTATATTGTGATTTGATTTTCTTTTTTATTAAATGAAATAAATTTCATCAAATCAAATAAACAATATAATTTACTGAGCGTCATTGTATTGTCAACTTAAGAAAAAGAAAAAAAAAATTTGCATCGCTGAAAAGGCATTTTCTTCATCTTTCACCCAAAAAGGCACTTTTTTCACGTAACGCTTGAAGCGGCATTTTTTTCGTTTTTAGCCTGAAATGGCACAGTCTTACCACCAAGTGACGAAATTCTAAGGAATGTACAGACAAATGTCTGATTTTATTGATGTATACTAATTTCAAAAAATATGGAATCTTTCTTTATTCTTTTTTTTTAATCTACAGGGTCCCACACGTCGAATCATGCATTTTTTATCTGAATAACTTCTCAGAAGTTAACTGCAGGTCAAAATAAAGGTCAATTTTGACTAATTTTTTAACTTACCCTCGATCGCTTGAATTTTCAAGGGGCAGACTTGTTTTTTTGATCCGTCTAGTGGGTCTTTTGCCAAAAAATGGCCTTGTAGACCCTCCGGGAAGAATAGACGAATTACGTTCAATAAATATGAAGAATCTTTCTCAATTTCCTCAATCATTCGCCAATCATCACAGTGGACATATGTCTCTGCCCCTATAAAAATCAAATTCTCCTTGTCCACAGACTGCTCTGTGGACATTTCAGCCCTTTGGTATTCTCCTGACATCTGCAAAATTTACAAAAAAATTAATTGAATAATTAATTATTTAATAAATCTTATTTGATCATTGTTATGGTTTTTTCTGTTAGGGAGAGTCCAATTCTGGATGCTCTCGTTGTTTCTCGTTATTTTTCGCCTTTTTGGCCTCTTGTTCATTATGTCTAGGATTGGTCGATCGCTCTCGTGACGTGTCAAAGGTTCCGCCCACATCCTGTCCCCCTCTTTTTCCGATGTCGGTGCCAAACTGCTCAGTTACTTTTCTCTCGTCTTGCTGAGTGGAGCTGAGAGTCACCTGTGCTGACGTGAGCGTCACCTGCCGCCATTTTTGCCACGTGGGAACCTCTAGTCTCAACGACGCCATTCGCCACGTGCAACATACTATTCAATTTTCAACTCTTTTTTTGTAAGTTCTTACGCTGTTAAATTCTACGTTTGTGAAAACCAAAAGGTTAAAAGGAAATATACATTTTTTAATTACTCGACGAATCCGTTTATTGTCGACCCTTCTCTATTCGCAATCCAAGATCCCACCCTTTTTTTATTTTTCTATTTTTTTCGCAACATATTTTTTGGTCCTTCGAGCCGGATAATAGAAGGGGTCGACCGTTTTCGGGTTCTTTTTTTTCTCTCTTTTTTTATCGCTGCCACAGACGCAGCCGCCTCAGAGAAGGCATTTTGGATGAATTCGCTGCCACTGGCGCAGCCGCCTCAGGGCAGGCATTTTGGTTGAAATCGCTGCCACTGACGCAGCCGCCTCAGGGCAGGCATTTCGGTTAGAATCGCTGCCACTGACGCAGCCGCCTCAGGGCAGGCATTTCGGTTAAAATCGCTGCCACTGACGCAGCCGCCTCCGGGCAGGCAGTTTGGTTGAAATCGCTGCCACTGACGCAGCCGCCTCAGAGAAGGCATTTGGTTTTCTTTTCTCATTTCTTTGACATCGCTGTCACAGACGCAGCCGTCTTAGGGCAGGCACATGTTTTTTTTTTCTTTTTTTTTTTGAACAAACAAAGTGTTGATAGTTTCTGATTGCGAGCGATGAGGGCAAAAGTAAAAAAAGGGTACCTTACTCGCTCGCTTACGGAGACCCAAACACTGTAGCTCATGATAGCGAGTGCCGAGGGCAAAAGTAAAAAAGGGTACCTTACTCGCTCGCTTTCAGAGACCCAAACACCTTATAAAAAAATGAATAAACAAGCCATACAGAAGCCCTGAAAACGCTGCATAGTTCTGTGACATGCAAAAAACGTCTTTCCTGTCTAACGGTTAACTTTATTTAGTAATTTTTTTTCTCAGCAACCCTTTTCGACGCCGCGATGCGTACTCTATTAGCTACCCAGAGTTCGCTCATCACGTTGATTAACAGTTGCGTAGCCCGATACCTAGACGAGGGTGTCGAGCAGATCACCGCGGGCGCTGTCCAGAGCCGCATTGAGCTACTCCAGGGCTATTGGGAACGTGCGCAGCGCAACCATATGAAACTGGTCACTAAGGAAGGCATCGCCGAGGAAGCGTATCTTACTGAAGGCATGTTTGACACTGTCGCATTGACCGTCACCGAAACATTAGGCCGTCTATATGATCGCCAACTTCATTTAAACACAATAGCATCAGTTGGGGAGCACCAGTCTTCACCTGCTACCGGTCTTTCCCACCGTCAGCTGCCGCGAATTAACTTGCCAACTTTTTCCGGAAAACGTGAGGATTGGGAACCATTCCGGGATCTTTTTCTCGCTCTTGTCCATGCTGATGAGCACCTTACAGCTGTTCAAAAGTTGTTCTACCTAAAGGGAGCAGTACAGGGCGACGCGCGACGCGCTTTAGACGGACTTTCCGTTACCGACGCGAATTATTCTACAGCCTGGAGTCTATTATTGGCTCGTTTCGATAACAAACGCCTCTTGGTGCAGGATCATTTGTCAGCCTTACTGGCAATCAAACCAGCAAAAGCAGAAAGTGGCTCAAACCTCCAAGAGCTGCTGGACACTCTAGTACGAAAGCGAGACTCACTCAGAACTCTCGGCCGTCCTGTCGACCAATGGGACGATTGGTTCACGTTCATCGCAGCCTACGGCATGGACATGACGACTCGTAAGCACTGGGAGAATGAAATACGGGAAGCTGATCGAATTCCAGATTTCATCCGTGTTGAAACTTTTCTCCAAGGACGAATCCGAGTACTTCACGCGACTGAACTTCCTCGAGCTTCAGATTCCACGCTGATTAAGAGTAAGTCAAACTCAACGACGGCTTCTCAGGGACGACCGCGAGTAATGACCTTGTCTTCTGGTCAAGAGAACTGTACCGTCTGTGGTAATAATCACCTCGTTGGCAGCTGTTCAGAATTTAAAAGTCTCGATGTTTAAAAACGTCGAAAAACGGTTACAGAATTACGACTCTGCTTCAACTGCCTTCGAACAGGACACCAAGCTCAAAATCGTCGCTCTGTAAATCGATGTCGTCATTGCAAAGGATTGCATCACACTCTGATCCACGGCGCATCTGACCGTAAACGTCCTAACTCTGAGAGTGCTGGTGGACCATCCGAAAAACAATCTCGAACCAAAATGCAGAGTGATCAAAATAAACCCTCTGACTCATGACTACCATTGCTGGCTACCGCTGTTGTAAAACTGGAGACAACCGAAGGGGCAGTGGTCACAGCGAGAGCTCTTTTTGATCCAGGCTCCGAAGCAACATTAGTCTCATCAAAATTGGTAAGCTCTCTAAAGGTAATTCCAGAGAGGGTGAGAATTCCTATCCACGCTAGAGGTAATACCCAAGTCGAAACAGCTCGCCGTAGCGTGACTCTTCGCATACGACACCAAGAATCACCACCAGCGACTCTTGTATTTGCCTTAGTTATCCGAAATCTATCTTTAAAGATTCCTTCATCCCCGGTTTCAAAACAAACGTGGCCTCACTTAAACAATCTCAGTCTAGCAGATCCAGACTTTAGAGTACCTCGAGAGATCGATATAATTTTGGGTGCCGATATCTACGGCTCGTTAATTCGAGACGGAGTTCGTCGTGGACGTCAAAATGAACCAATTGCTCAACGAACCGTCTTTGGTTGGACAATCCTTGGACCACACTGGTCAGCAGAAGTTCCGAACCATGTCGCTTCACCTAATGTCACTGCAATGCGCGTCAAATCTCACGACGACCTTGTCGAGTTGCTGGAACGATTTTGGGTTCAGGAAGAGATCGCAGACCCAGTAATCCCGGAGAACGATCATGAGTGTGAACGATTGTTTCAAACTGAGCATTGCCGTGACGTCGGTGGAAGATATACTGTAAGGCTTCCTCGTCGTTCGACACTCAATTTTTCAATGGGAGAATCGCTAACTACTGCCAAGCGTGTACTTTCTTCCATGTTACTTCGCATGAAAAAAGAACCTCGTCTGTCGACGGAGTACACACAGTTTATGACGGAGTATGAACGACTTGGTCATATGAGACCCATTAGCGATGATGTTGCGATGAGGAGCGAAGCACCTGTCTATTATATCCCGCATCACGCAATTTGGCAAAGTGCTGATGGACGTCCTAAGATAAGGGTGGTCTTTAATGCTTCAAAACCCACATCTCACGGAACCTGCACTAATACCTTGCTACACTCAGGACCGAAATTGCAAAACGAACTAACAACCGTCTTAATGCGATGGCGATTCTTCCGCATTGTCTTTTGCGCCGACATCGAAATGATGTATCGCCAGGTACGGGTACATGAGGCGGACGTTGACCTTCAGCGGATAGTATGGAAACGTCCAGGCGAACAGAAGCTCACACACTTTCAATTGCTCACCCTTACCTATGGTGTTACTTGCTCTCCCTATTTGGCAATCCGAGTGGTGCACCAATTAGCAGATGACGCAGGAGATCGTTTTCCGGTGGCAGCCAAGATCATACGAGACAACACTCACGTTGACGATTTTCTAGCAGGAGCTGACAGCGAAGAAGAAGCGCTGGAGTGTCGTGATCAACTGATTGCGATAATGAACTCTGGAGGATTTCACTTAAAGAAATGGATATCGAACTCTCCGTCCCTCCTAGATACGATTCCCAGTAGTCACCGATTCAACCGACAGATTGGCTCGGTCGGATAAATGCCTGGCTCGGTGGGCGGATCAAGGGTACTTGGTTCGCGCCCATTAGCCTGGGATTTTTCCGGCACGTGAGATAATCTGAGCGGGAGGTTTGACGTCGAAGTATAATGATGTGCACCGTCGATTATTGTCCGGTACACACCATTAGAATTCGACTGTCGATAAACCGGTTGTACTCGGAGAGGTTTTCTACAGTTTCCCTCTCCACTGGCGAGAAAACCCATTAGACGGGTGGTCCAGGCAAATGCGAGTACTCCTAACCTCAAAAGTCGTTCTGTAGAAACGCAAAATCAAGTTGGTATATAAGAGTGTGTGTTCTGACAGTTGGCCAAGCCTCAAGTCATTTAAGAAAAAAAAAAAAAAAAAAAAAAAAAAAAAAAAAAGTAGTCACCGATTACGTCCCAGCTGGCGCCAAATCGAGATGGACGGACCCGTTGGAGCGTTGGGAATTTCATGGGATCCGATCAGCGATGAATTTCGTTTCAAACCCCTCGACATTACGCGTACTGATACACCGACTAAGAGAAGCATCCTTGCAACAGTGGCTCGTTTATTTGATCCTGTCGGATGGCTGGCTCCTATAATTATTGTCGCGAAGGTCCTAATGCAAGACTTGTGGCGAAACCAACTTGACTGGGACGATCACCTGCCGGCAACACTAACCCAAAGATGGCTTGCCTTTATCGATCACTTGCCACTTCTCTCAATGATACGATGTCCACGCTGGATCGGGACTCAACCTGATGATTTAATTGAACTCCATGGCTTTGGCGATGCAAGCGCCATTGCGTATGCTGCAGTGGTGTTCTTGCGGATTCGAAAATCAAATGGAAC
This sequence comes from Leptopilina syphax, assembly GCA_032872505.1. NCBI lineage: Eukaryota > Metazoa > Arthropoda > Insecta > Hymenoptera > Figitidae > Leptopilina > Leptopilina syphax. Next base: position 32,395,093 of record CM065471.1, on the reverse strand, counting down.
ATTTCTATCCAGAATCGTTGCCTCAAAAACACGAGTAGCACCAGTAAAAACTATCTCTATCCCACGTTTGGAGTTGTGTGCTGCCGTGCTGGTAATCGAGCTTCTCACGCGCGTTATTACTGAACTGAGGTTGTCCGACTCTTCTATTTACGCCTGGTCCGACTCACAAATCGTGCTTCATTGGCTTAGGTCTTCTGATCCATCCCGGTGGCCAGTTTACATTGCCAATCGAGTTTTAAAAATCCAACGATCTCTACCATCGGTTTTGTGGCACTACATCCCAACGAAGGAAAACCCTGCCGACATTGCGACTCGTGGTACCGACCCGGGAACGCTTTCTGCAATGAGGTTGTGGTGGCACGGTCCTTCGTGTCTAGAGCAGGAAGATAGTGGATGGCCGCTCAATCCACCATTCGAAGAACCATCCTTTTCTCAGTCACAGACAAGCGAACTACCATCAACAGTGCTCATTGGTCATCTCAAAACTGTTAATGAACCGTTCTCACAGTTTTCCACTCTGATGAAACTTCTTCGTTGCACCGCATGGTGCATGCGAATAAAACAGATCTTGCTACCCAAAGAGGATCGATCTCTCTTAGTGGCGCTAGTGAACTTGTCCAAAAAATCGCGATGTCCTACCTAGACAGTAGACCAACCTTGACTACATTCCCCTATAATTAATTATTCTATTATTGAAAGCAAGTTTTTGTTATAAATAGGCTAATAGAGTAAAGCATTAAAATATTTATTATTTTTAATAATAAGGTTTATTATTTTCAGTTCATTTGGGAGTTCGAACAACTTGTACAGATTCGCGTGAAGGACATGCGATTGAATTTAACTATTTCAATAGACAAAATTCTGTCGATTTTGAAAGTTAAAACAACTGAAAGTGATATTAATAGAAAGGCACTACACCTCCTTAAATACCTGCCGGATTTGTTTCCTTCAAATTGCAAAAAGAAACAACAAAATCACTCTTTGCTGGAGATGGAATTAAGAGTAATTATTATGTAGAATTACGGAGCGATACATGTAGAAATCATTTTGAAATAATTGTAACGTCTAGTGTCGCCGAATATTTGGAGACGACTTGCCTTTAGTAGCTACAACACTTCTTCAACATTTTTCTTGAATTATCATATTTGTTTTTGCTATTATACACAGTAAAAAGAAAGTCTTATTTTAAGACAAGAAGGCAGTCTTAAATTAAGAATCAATATTTTAAAGTCAGTCAATGCTGAATTTAAATAATGGATTTTGTATGATTTAACATTAGAGCAGACAGTGTTGAATTTAAGACTAATCTTAAATTAAGATTTACTTTTTACTGTGTACTGTCTTCCTGATAAAAAAGGCACTATCTACAATATTCAAGTCGAATGGAGATATTTAATGAAGCGCGTTTGCATTAGTTCCATTTGTTATATTACATTTTTGGAAAAATTCATCGTTTTTAGGTAAAATAGACACAATATATAGATTAGCCAAAAAAAAATTGAAATTAAACTTATCTTTCGTAAAAAATATAGATAGTGACTTATTTTCAGGACAGTAATATTGCATAAATTATAAATACATTTTTTTGTTCTATATACACAGAAAAAACAATTAAGGAAATTTTTAAAGAACGTTTTAGTTAGCGGAGACAACCATTCACGAAACGGAGTTTTGTAAAATCTGGTGAATTGCTTTATCCGATAGTTCGTAATAGTTCTGTAAAGTTTCCAGAATTGCTTTTTTTGTGTAAATAAATAAGATTCTCTGCTTTATCATAAAGACTTAAAATCACAAAACTAACCAAATCTTTAATGTAATTCACACAACTTACCTTTACTAAATAAATTTTTTAATTCTGTTCACAGTTTCAATTTATTATTATTATACTATTATAATTTATATAATATATTATATAGGTAATATATCACTACTAATATAAATTATTTTTATAGGAAGAGGCTCCTTCAAAGATCACAGCTCCGATGTTGATAGCAGCTGATGCAGGCGGTAATCAACTGAAATCCTACGTTGATTCTGAGTCCATGCACTGTCCACAGCCATTTGAAGCTATAATATTATTAATGGCCTCGTACTCATTTTTAACATCAATTATGAAAAGCATCTCAATTTGCAGTTTATTCTTTTAGAATATTTAATTTTTGGTAGCGAAGTTTCGCGAATTTCCCCTGGAAATTCAAAATACTTGTCCGTAATAAAAGTAATAACGTTTGACAACGTTGCATGCACTATACACATTAAATTTGAGCGCGAAATTTAAATGGTAATTTTCATCACAGGTTAGAAATAATTCAGCGTTGCCAAACGTTTTATGTTACCAAGTGAGTCAAATCATTAAATATTTGTCACTGTTTTGACTAGCTGCGTCAAGCGATAGAACTTCCTTAAATTGTTTACGATTAATATAGACAAAACTAAAATTCTAATTTTTACGAAGTCCGAAAATTATAAAGCAAAAAAAATTCAAATCCTTTAAGTATGGCAATGATAATGTTGAGGTTGTTGATGAATACACGTATTTGGGTGTGCCGTTTCATTATTCATGTCTATTTGCTACAAAAAAATTTATAGACTCGGCGAACTCCGCGGTTGGCTCGGTCCTGGGAACGATCTACTCAACAAGGGTAAACTCCTTGGATTCGTGCTCTAAACTTTTTGAAAGCTTGGCGGGTAGCGTTCTATTTTACGCATGCCAAAAATGGGGAATGAATAGCTTAAAAGATATTGAGAAAGTAAAGCTTTCCTTTTACAAGAAATTATTAAATCTTCCAAATTGCACTCGAAATTAAGCAGTAAGATTGGAAACGGCGACCCCTACCTGTCCGCAACGATACTTAAGCTCGTACTGTCCTGGTTAACTAAAATTTCACAGATGGATATATCACGGTATCCCAGTCAGTGCGCGGTGGGTCTATTGCGGCGAGCGAGGAGACAGGCCAATAATAAATTTAACTGGTTTAACCAAATTAAAATGTTTATTTCATAATAATAATAATTTTTTTTATATATTTGAATCATTCCCTTATATGTACATTTATGTGTTGTAAAGAAGCGTAAAAAATGGTCAAAAATGTAAAAAATAATTTGTAAATAAAATTAAAATATAAAAATAAAATATATAGTTGAAAATAAAATAAATATAATTTAAAAAATATTGATACGATTAAAATTTTATTTTTTTAAATTTTTTTTCTTCAGTTTACGGTTGTCCGCTCCGATTTCTTGAGAAATTTTTACCCGCACTTTCTTCAGCTCTTTCTTTAAGGCCAAAGGGCCCAATTTCTTTTTTTCAAGTCGGATTTTGTATAATTCTGCAAACAAAATAAATAATACATACATACATACGTATATAATGTTTTTTATTGATATTGTTGGAATTCTCACTATACTCGAAACGCAGACTAAACTTATAATTACAAATCGTTGCTTGGGGGGAAGACTGTGTCATTTTAGGCTAACATAGAAAAAAATGCCGTTTCAAGCGATCCGTGAAAAAGTGCCTTTTTGGGTGAAAGGTGAAGAAAATGCCTTTTCAGCGATGCAAAATATTATTTTTCTTAGTTTGACAATATAATGACACTCAGTAAATTATATTGTGATTTGATTTTCTTTTTTATTAAATGAAATAAATTTCATCAAATCAAATAAACAATATAATTTACTGAGCGTCATTGTATTGTCAACCTAAGAAAAAGAAAAAAAAATTTTGCATCGCTGAAAAGGCATTTTTATAACTCAGTCATAAAAACGGCGTTTTTTGGTACTCCGGAGATAAGTAGAAAACTGCCTTTTCTTGAACAGCGCGTCATAAGAGCTCTTATTCGTACGGAGTGCAAATAAGACTACCCCAGAGTACGAAAAAGAAAAATAATGTAACGACTGCGATGAACCAAGTGAGAAGGACAGAATGAGTCGACGTTTTTATCGAGAATAGTAGCACACTGCAAAAACGCGTCGCGATAGACTCATTTGCGCAGGCGTAGATATATATATAGCAATAGTTATCGACAGCATTACCAACCTAAGATTAGCTAGAAATTTAAAAATCTCTATGATTTCGCTATCATTGTCAAAACATTTCCTCAACATAACCTCACTTTTTTTTATCAACTGTCAGAATAATGAGAATAATTAATATTTGGAGCCTATGATTTGGAGATGGTTATTTGAGAACGGGGGGCTTTGCCCCCCGAAGTACCCTTCCCCTTGTAGGCCACACCAAAGGTTTTTCAACAATAGTGAAATGAATTGTTTACTTTTAAATTGTCAATGAAAATTAATCTTTTGAGTCGGTTTTTTTGCAGTCGGGGGGCTCCGCCCCCGAACCCCCTGGCCGGGGCTCCGCCCCTGGGCCCCGTCGGGGGGAGACCCCCCGAACCCCCCCGCACAACAAACCGTTTTTGTACGTTTGAATGTATATCGGTAAACTATTTTTGTGACAAATCTGGGTGTCTCGTTTTTAACGTCTTTTTTTATGACTTTATTATAAAAAGTATCGTTCGTAACTTGCGTGAACTGCTTTTTGAATCTCGCGCAAGTTTTTGAAACTCGTTCACACTATTTACGAAATGTACTATTTCTTCACCTTTCACTCAAAAAGGCACTTTTTTCACGTAACGCTTGAAACGGCATCTTTTTCGTTGTTAGCCTGAAATGGCACAGTCTTCCCACCAAGTGACGAAATTCTAAGGAATGTACAGACAAATGTCTGATTTTATTGATGTATACTAATTTCAAAAAATATGGAATATTTCTTTATTTTTTTTCTTAATCTACAGGGTCTCACACGTCGAATCATGCATTTTTTTATTAATTTATTGATACTTTAAGTATTTTATTTAATTATTAGACAAAAAATGAAAAGGGGCCACTTTGTCTATTTTAATTTTGACTAATTTTTTAACTTACCCTCGATTGCCGTTATTTTCAAGGGGCAGACTTTTATTTTTGAACCGTCCAGAGGGTCTTTTGCTAAAAAATGGCCTTGTAGACCCTCTGGAAAGAATTGGCGAATTACGCTTAATAAAAAAGCAGAATCTTTCTCTGTTTCTTCGATTATTCGCCAATCATCGCAATGTATATATGTGTCCGCCCCTAAAAAAATTACATTCTCTTTGTCCACAGACGGCTCTGTGGACATATGGGCCCTTTGGCATTCTCCTGACATCTGCAAAATTTACAAAAAAATTAATTGATTAATTAATTATTTAATAAATTTTATTTGATCATATAATTTGTATATAATAATTCTGTAACTTTCTTGGAACATTACACATTTACTGTACATTTTCAGACGTCTACAGGCTACTAATTAAAAGCGATAAACAACATTTTTACACTATTTACAATATTTTATACTCAAAAAAGTGCAATTTATTATTGTTTAAAACAATATACTTTAAACAAATAAGAAAAATTGTATAATCGGCCTTAAGAGATCTCTTCTAAAACCATTTCTGTGTGTTTAAAAAAATTTATTTCATTAAGATTTGTAACATGTAGACAATTCTCAACCCTGTTTTTTACATAACATAATGTGAATTACTATAAAAAAAGTTTTATTAAAAAACTATTAAATAAGTAAATGGCTAAAAAACAACGTTTTTCAAGAATTTTTTTTTAATGGATATTAAATTTATTTCATTCTTTTATAACTTTTTTTTATAACTCGGAAATTAATTTAGTTTAAAAACACCCTTCTATAATTTAAATTTTAATGCTCTTACTATTTACGTTCAAAAGATAATGCATTTTAACGGTTTTAATTAAATTTCAACACTTCTTTCAGAAATTTTTATCTCGTAAACTATTCATCGTATAAACAAATTTTGTTATTCAATATTATAGGGAAAACATTAAATTTTAATAATATTATTTTTAAAAATCACTAAACTTAATTTTATAACAATTTTATTAAACAATAACTTTTTAATGTTAAGTTTATTATGAAAATGGTGATGGATTTAAAAAATGTATTTTAAAATAAATTTTATTATACAATATTTAACAAAATATAACAATATAAATTTTTATCCTTAACCAGAGTTTGTACATTTGCGAAATTAAAACCATATGGGGCATTCTCTGTGAAATTTTAACTCAAAATTGTTTTTTTACTAAGGTATTTCTCCTGCTCCAGTGGAGCTTATTTACGACCAAAGTTCTGTATATAAAAGAATTGCTTCTCCTTTAAAAGGAACGGTTGAGGACACATTCTTCTTTCCTTTCCCCTCGGTCGAGTGCAGAAGTGCAAAATTCATAATTCTGCGCAAGTGTCACACAGCTGTCACGAGCTTGTTTTTCTCACGGAGAACATAGCCTTCATTTTTATTAATTTTTATTTTTTTAATTTAAATTTCAAAATGATTCTTTATAGACGTATAAATAAAAATCAAAAAAAATGATAGGGTAGAGTGGGGCAAACCGGACTCCCTAACGGTTTTTTGACTCTTGTGACTAAACGAATCAACCGATTTCATTTTTCGATGGCTTGTTTAAAAGATCATTTAATTGCGCAACTTTTTCCCGGAGACACCTATACTTTATCTTTTATTGTTTAGTTGCTGTGTTAACTTTAAGAAAATTTGCAAACGGTCCGGTTTGCCCCACCCCCTGGGTTAAACCGGACCCCCATGGGCAAACCGGACCGTTTGGTTTTTTATTTATAATATTTCATTTACATAATCTACAATAATAAACAAAAAAATTGGACAAGTGTGAGTTGTACTCGCACTGCAATGGCGGGTTCCGTACACAAATATTAAAACAATACTTGCAACATTTATCGGTAATTGGTAGAATTAAAATAAACAATTAAAAAAGTATATTAAAATCATATGATAAAAAAATAACTAAAAAAATTAAAGTATTGTATATATCTGATATTGTAAACAATAATAAGCAGAGAAACAAAATTTTCAAAATTATAGTTCATCTGCTTATTATTGTTTACAATATTAGATATACAATACTTTAATTTTTTTTAGTTTTTTTTATCAAATGATTTTGATATACTTTTTTAATTGTTTATTTTAACTCTACCAATTACCGATAAATGTTGCAAGTATTGTTTTAATATTTGTGTACGGAACCCGCCATTGCAGTGCGAGTACAACTCGCACTTGTCCAATTTTTTTTTATTTTTAGTTAAGAAATTAAAGTCAGAAAACAATCTCTCATTTATTCCCTTAAAATTTCACTCTTCCTTAAAATATTTAATGCCACGTGTTTAAACTAAAAAAAATCAAAAATTTTTTTTTTTTAAATTAAAAAAAAAATTTTTTTTGATTTTTTTTTAAAAAGTTTCTTAAATAAATTTTTTGTCGTCAGACTGTAATAATACACTAGGATACCAATTTTCAGCTCATTAGGTCAAATAATGTAAAAGTTAGGAAAACAAAATTTTTTAAAAAAATTTTTTAGTTTTTCCTTGACAACGCTATGGACATTAATACATAGCAAGTTCTCTATATTTTTCCTGTAATATTCGCGATAAAATGCACCAGTATGCCAAATTTTAGCCCTCCATGTTGAATAGTTTAGAAGTTAAGGGGGGGGAATGGTCACTTTTTATGCATTTTTGGCCAAAAAGCTTGTTATTTCCTTGACAACGCTATGACCATCATCTCCAAACACATTCTCTATATTTTTCCTGTAATCTACGTGTGAAAGTACATATCTGTGCCAAATTTGAGCTCTCTAGGTCAAATAGTTTAGCCGCTAGGGGGGGACACGATTTGGCTACGGACAACAGAGTCTCACCAATAGGGTTCCGCCGATATACCGTAGGTGTACGGAACCCTAAAAACATAAAGAATCATGTAAACAATAATCGTAGTAATGAAAATAATAATACGGGATTGAATTTTAATTAAATAAATATTTTTTTAAACAAAAAAATAAAAATGTTTGTTATTATCAGAGAAACAATATTAAAGGGTCCAATTCTCATTGGAAGACAATTATTTTTCATTGTAAGTAAATATTTTAATGAAAGAAACATTTGCCCCACAGGCCCATTTTGAGAATAAATGTTTGTCAAAAAGAAACGCTTTGCAAATTCATCAAAGTTTTTGGTGGTAAATATTCCTGAGGTGTGTACCTTCAAAACCCAAGACCTAATATTTGGAAATATTACACGATTTCCTCAAAATTTCCTAAAGAAAAAATTCGTAAAAGTGTAGAAAACAACTAAAAAAAACTTTTGCTCCCTTCGTCGCACAAACGCAAGCTAAAACTGTCAGATTGAAAAAATAAGGTATACCAAACATAGTTGTTTTAAATTTGTAAACTACACTTTTTCCAATTTCGCCATTTCCGAAATATTGAGGGGGGTCCGGTTTACCCACCGGTCCGGTTTGCCCCACTCTCCCCTATGAATAATTTAAAAAATTTTATTTTGGAATTTTTCTGTAAATATTTGTTTAAAATATAGAATTAAATATATATATATATGGGCAAATCCATAAAACTTTTGACTTTTAAGAAAAAAATATTTTTTTTAATAATTTGTTTGCACATAGATGTCACTTTGCATACGTGTTCAAGAATGTTTTAGCACTACAAATTCGTAAGCGTGATTCATTTTTAACCCATGCCCCTAATGTTTAACACTTATTATTAACCCCTTCCGGAACTGAAATATTATAAAGTGAACAAAAAATGTGTAAGACCTTCCCATCAATTAAATCAGTTGAAACTTTTTACTCGGAGGTTTTTAGGGTCGCCGCTGGACAATCTGAAGTCGGTTTTTCAAAATTCAAAATGGCGGCTCCATTATGACGGATGACAAATTTAAATAGTTGGATTTGATTGAAACTCGTTACTCGGGGGTCTTTGGGGTCGCTGATTACGAAGTTAAAGTTTAAATTTAAATTTAAAATGATTAATTGAACTTTTTGATTTTTAAGAATTCAACTTCTGAAATTTTAAGCATATTCTTAACTTAATAAAATTGATAGTTTTCAAAATCCTTGAGCGGCATACTTTTTTTTTGAATATCCGTAAGGCAATGCTTCGATCACACTATACATGGACTTGTTTAAAGTAAAATTGTAGTTGTGCCTTTCAAAAATGTATAAATTTAAATAAAATCACGATTTGTATTAACATTTTTAAATTGTTTCTACAGGAATAAAAATATAGGCACACTAATGAAAAAGGTCTTAAAATGTTCGATTTTTTATTGTCTATTTAGAAACTTATTGAACTTTTATTTTTATTCTACGCCGCACTAGGCATTTTCATAAGAAGACGTTTAATTAAATTTTCTTAAAAAGTGTCATCATTCAATCAAACCTTCATATATTTTCTTACAGTCGTAGCACACTAATGGGATAGTGAAAAAAGTTTGAAAACATACGTCTTTTAGCTCTTTTCTTTGAAGCTGAATTAATATTTCGCACGCCGCAAAAATAAAAACGTTAAAAATGTATACTTTTCTGAGAGTTTCAAATGAAATTTAAGCGTTTTTTTCAATTTTAAACTCATAAAATTAATTGACAAATTAATATTTTGTTCTAATACTGTACATAAATGTTGCTTAGTATATAATTTAGGAAAATATGATTAAACAATAAGTTTCAATCTAAAATAATACGGACTTTTAAGTGTTCGATTCGAGTATCATAAAAGTTAACAGTTTCGTGGATTTGCCCATATATATATATATATAAATTAATATTAATATAATAATAAAAATAACTATAATAATAAAAAAATAATTTTTTATGTAGGAAACTTTAAAAATTTCTCTGCCAGCAGAACTGAATAATCCGTCAGTTGAGAATCCTGTCAGATAGTGTCAACTCCTGTTTTACAAATTCCTCTGCCAGCAGAACTGAATAATCGTTCAGTGGAAAATCCTGTCAGAGTGACAACTCCTGTTGAGGATTCTGCAAAACAGGACTTCACATCTACTCCAAAAAGTCCAAAAAGCAGACCTAACAATCGGTCACGTTGGAGGCAGAGTGATCTGGATTCTCCGCGTAAACGTAAGCTCTACGATGAATTGCAGAACAAACGGGAAGTGGTATACAACATGTCAAAGAAATTTAAGAGGTATCATGTTATAAAAATTGGATTTAACTCAATTGCAATCTACGATGATTATGGCATACATTGCTAGTATGTAAATGCTAGTTTAAAAAATTATATCTTTGTAGAAATATTAAATTATATTGTAGTAAATTTATTCACATTGAAAGTAGTTTAAAATAGTATTCCGCTTATTAATTTATTTAATATGAAAAGATTTATATCATCAAAGTTATGATTTTTATATAAATTAAATATATTTTTTCAAAAATATAAATAGTTTTTAAAATCTATTTACTTATTCACAATAAAAAAATTTAATTTGGCAATTAAAATTGCAATTTATGACACAATTATTTTGTAGTCAGCTGTACATAAAAAATTTTAAAGCCTTTAAAAGTAAGTTATTTAAATAAATACTATTAATTTAAATAATAATAAATATGTATACCATTGCTGCGCACTTGTATCAGTTCCTGTGCTTCAATCGCTGTCTTTAAAATAAAGTGTTTTTATAGGCAATTTTGATGACCATAATGAGAGCACTTGTATTTAATGAAAATGTGCAATTACTACGCAAAGCAATATTGGATTTTAAATAATTTAATAAATAATATTTAAAGGAGAAGAAGCTATCAATAATCCGAATCAAATTTCACAAACAAATTAAATATCTTAAATAAATCTCTATAAGCTCAAGGGTTTCATATGTATCGACAGCACAGCTGCCCGAATACAGAAACCTGCTTAATCTGAAAAATATTTTCGAAATTAATTAATAATTTCAAAATTATCAAAGAACTCAGAAAAAAATGGTAGCATGGTGGGATACGAGCCCACGACCTTTCTATTGCCGGTACCCAGGCAACCAGTTACTTGTTAGACAATTTCCTCAGTGGTCACAGGTTACCAATAACGCAGTTACTAGTATGTTAGGGGCCATTCAAGTATTACGTAAGCATATTTTTCAGGTTTTTAGACCCCCCCCCTCCCCCATGTAAGATTTTTTATATGCATTAGCGCCATTTTTTCTAATGGAAATAAGCAATAGCTAGACCCCCCCTCCCCCTTAAATGCTTACGTAATACTTGAATGGTCCCTTACAAGTTATTCAGTTAACATCATAATGGTTGACTTTTACAAGTTACACTTGTGTACATTTGTTACCGTGAAAACTTGAAACATACTAGTAACAAAAATTAGTGATCCTAAAATCACTGAAAGTTTGTGCACATGAGTTTAATTTTTGTTATTCATGTATTTATTGAATATATTTTATCATTTAATTTACATGAAATATTTAGGTAAACAATCATGTCATTAGACAAATTAAATATATTGATATCTTTCTAGACCGGTTCCATAAATAATTTTGTATGAAGACATCTAAATTTGACTCAGTTGTATCTGTAAGAATTATTAATTTTTCTAGAGTTCACACACGTATAACTATTTTTAAAATTGACAAAGTGGTTCTCTTATTTTTCTTATTTAATTAAAATAAAGTAATAAAAATAAAAGTTTCTCTAAATATTCAAATAAAAATTTGTCTTGTGATTATAACCTTATTAATTAAGTCAAAAATTGCTTTTTTAATGCTGTTCTATGGTCTCTTAAATTTCTAGATTACGTGCGACAAACAGTTATCACCAAATAAATACGACACTGCCTGGTTTAAATGACGTGAAATTGGTAAACAATCATTTTCGAACAAGTTTTTCTCTTCACACAGGAACTTTTTACAAAATCTGCCCACGAACCAATGACACAAATCTTCTTAATTATCTAAAATCGAAAGATTTTTTTAATCCTTTCAGAAACGTGGTTGCAAAATGGGAAATACTGTAGCAATGTAATGCAAATAATATTGACAGCTGAGCCTTTACGCTCGCTGCATGCTTCTGCCCTCTAATGGCAAATGGCTGTAATAAACATATTTCCGCCTGCCATTACATTACTTTTGTATTTCCCATTTTGCAACCACGTTTTTGAAGGGATTAAAAAAATCTGTCGAATTTAGATAATTAAGAAGATTTATGTCATTGGTTCGTTGGCAGATTTTGTAGAAAGTTACCGTGTGGTGAGAAAAATCTTCTGTATATTATAAGGTATAAATAAATTTTAAAAAAAATGGGGTCCAAAGTTTAAAAAAAATGAATTTGTTTATAAAAAAAAATTTTTTTATTAAAAAATTAAAAAAAATTTTTTTTTTATATTTCTTAAAAGTTGAAAGAAAACTAAAACTTTCATTCCTTGACAAGTTTTTTCTAAACTCAATATTTTCAGACTTATAAGCTACTGAAAATATGTCTACGGTTACAAATCCAAAATTTCGAAAATTCATAACTCGAAAATTTGGGCGATTAAACAAAAATAAAAAAACACGTATTTCTTTTTTTTCCATATAGATTGAGAAAAAAATATGTTTAACCGAATTTTCAAGGTCATAGGTAAATCTTGCGTGGAATTGCCCTTATATTTTTAAATAGAAGGCAACCAAATAATGGTGGCACAGTAATAAAAATGAAATTTATTTTGGTTGAAGATGTAATTCCAAAAATATCAAAATTGTGCACACAAAAAATTTTTTAAAAAAATTTAAATTCAAATGTTAAAGTTTTCAGAGATTTGCCCATATGAATAACAAAAGATTATAATATGTTACTAAATTTTTATATGGCCGTATATTAGTAAAAACTGTTAACAAATTTTTATTTATTGTATGTTGTAGGAGCTATTTATTCTGGAGTTGATAATCAAGGTTTAAATAAAATTCTTGCTTGTTCAGATATACCCCAAATATCAATTGATTTATATAAAAGATACAAAAAATAGTGGGATCAGCAATCGAGGAAGAAGCTCGTAATAGTTGTAGACGTGCTGCGATTAAAGAGCGCTTGAACGTTTGTTTTGAATTCACTTGTTATTCAAAATGTTAAAGAATTGTGCACGAAATTGTAAAATTTATTTATTATTTTAATTAATTAATTGAAATATGAAATTGAGGAGTACATTTTCAAAACTGATAAATCCAAATTTTACCATTTCAAAAAATTTAAACAAATAATATTTCTCACATAACCATAAAAAATTAACTTTAAAATAGAAAAATTCTATTAAAAAAATAAAAATTAAAAATCATCACGGTTAAACCAAAATATTTAAAAAATTAAAAATTCTTTGGTAATATAATTGTTTTCTTAAATTCAACAATTTTTTTAAAATGGATTTATCAGGATTTGAAAAATTGCCCTCAATTAATATTGTTAATTTTAAACAGCTTATTTAAATAATTGAAATGTCGGAAATATAATTTACCAATTAATTAATAAATTTCTTTAATAACGTAATAGTATTAATTTTTAAATAATTTTGTGTGGTGATAAGTATGCGATGTGTATTATTATTATTAATTAATGTGTTTCTTTTTATACATTTATTAAATATTAAATATTTTTTATTTATTTGTTTATACACCCATTTTAAGCCTACAATCTTGGCTATACAAGTGTTTTTACAACCATAGAACATTTCTTACAAACATTTCTTAATACTAAATTTTTGCGCCTACAGAGCGACTTGAAAATTAGAAGTACTCGCATTTGCTTGGACCACCCGTCTAATGGGTTTTCACGCCAGTGGAGAGGGAAACTGTAGAAAACCTCTCCGAGTACAACCGGTTTATCGACAGTCGAATTCTAATGGTGAGTACCGGACAATAATCGACGCTGCACATCATTATACTTCGACGTTAAACCTCCCGCTCAGATTATCTCACGTGCCGGAAAAATCCCAGGCTAATGGGCGCGAACCAAGTACCCTTGGTCTGCCCACCGAGCCAGGCATTTATCCGACCGAGCTAATCTGTCGGTATTAAATATTAAATATGGGAAATATTATTTTTCAAATAATTAATCAATTTTTTCAATTGCAACATAATAATTTTTTAATAATTTTTTTGAGGAGAATTTTAAGATATGTGCCGATAGTTACAAATTCGTAGAGCCCATCGAATTAAAATATCGGAAATATAATTTACCAATTAATTAATCAATTTCTTTAATAACGTAATAGTATTAATTTTTTAATAATTTTGTGTGGTGATAAGTATGCGATGTGTGTATTATTATTATTATTAATTAATGTGTTTCCTTTTATACATTTATTAAATATTAAATATTGGAAGTATTATTTTTCAAATAATTAATCAATTTTTTCAATGCAACATAATAATTTTTTTGTTACATCCCGAGCAGAAGGCGAGTTTGATAGGTTAGGTTAAATAATTTTGGAGGAATGGTAGGCTGATTATGGTCAAGTTGGTAAAGCTTGACCTTTATTTTTAAGTAGGATCGTTTGTACTTGTCAAAACTACGGGTTTTGAGTTACAACAACAATAAATATTCCTCTTTAACAATGTTTATTAAATATTCAAGTAATGTTTACAAAATTATACAATTGTTACTTACTTTTAATTACAGGTTTATTCGTAGATTTAAATTGAAGCGCTGGTCGATATTAGTTTGGTTTTCAGAACGTTGTTTCAATTGAATGAAACTGAGAAAGTTTGTTATGTTACACTTATGTAACTTTCACAACTTTAGTGTTTTTGCAATTGTTTCAAAGAATTAATACCGTTTCTAAGTGTTACTAATCGTTACTTGCACCTAATTATGGAAAGAAAAACTCGTTTCTAAGTGTAAGAAAAGCAACTTGCACGATAATCGAGTACAACGCACACTGAATTGCCGATTAAAGAAAGAATTGGTAGTTAACTATAATTAATGAAACTTCATATGCAAAATACGACAGTAAATACATTTAAATTATTGATTCTAAGTGTTAACTTGCTTTTCTTGCACCTTTAATGGAAAGAAACTTGTTTCTAAGTGAAAAACAAATGTAACTTGCACGATAACCGAGTACAACGCACACTGAATTGCCGATTAAAGAAAGAATACAATAATTTTTAGTATAACTGAAGGGTCGCTCTACAATGGTTACAGGTCTATAAAACCGCACTGGAACTTTTGACAATTTGTGTTAAAAAGCTTTGCCTTATATACTATAAAATTATTAAAAAGTGGGAGAGTTTGTAGACAATTATGGGGGTAAAAGGTGTCAATTCTTTAGAATAATACTTATTCATTATAATTCTATTTATAATTGAGAAAAGAAGAAAGAATGCGATTTCGACAAATGATCTAAATATCTACCTCAATTATGGAAAAAGTGAAGCTAGAGTTACAAGAAGTGATTCACAGAACTCGGGTTGCGTAATGAGGTCATAGCGGCTGAGTGCGAGCTTGCGTGAGTCACTCCTTGACTGAACGCATTGTTTCTTATTTTTGTCAATTTCTATCTCTGGTTTTGTTTTTTAATCATTATTCTAATATGTAGGACGAAGTATAGAATTTCAGTTATAACTTCTATCTCAATTTCGGAATATTAAATGCTTTTATCGTGTTTATTATATGTTATAAAAATAGTTACATCGCAGTTACATAAACAGTTTCTTAAAAATGTACCTGGGATGTAACAGTCCTCCCTCCTTACTTTTTTCATCGTCTCGATGAAATTCTATTCTTATCGTTTAAATACCCATGTCGCGACTATAAAATTCTGAAATTGAAACTGTCTTTTATCACCTAAATTATAATTTTCATACAGTGTTTGCAGTGACATCAATATCCTTCCGCTCTTATTACATTCGGCGGCGCCTAGATAAGAATGTGAAGTGATAATTTTACGTGTTTGTTGTGTAATGATATGTGTTGTTTGTGATTCTTTATCATCTTCTTAAGGTAGGTATGGATTTCGTTTTTCTCAGGGTGGTCGTTGACTCTTTGTTTCTCGTAGTGGTGATTAAAATTGTCAACCTCAGCATTTTGCATCCCTATAAAGGATGATAGTACTTGGGACGTCTTCAGTATTTGGCTTCTTGAGATAGAACGTACATACGCGCAATTAAAAAGTAAGCAGTGTGACTTCTTAGCAGTGTTACTTATTTTTCTTTGACATGTGTTTATAAGTTGTTAATTTTAATAATTTCCTCTATTTCGGTTTTTTGTGTCTGGTGAAGGAAATTGTAGAATGGAATTAATGAAATTCCTCCAATCACTCTAAACTTTGGCATTCGTTGGCAGCATCAATACATTATTCGATGCAGGAGATCGACTGTTATGAGGCTATGGAGCGTCCTGGCCGTCCATGGAGAGGAGAATTCCATGGGTTTAAGGTCTATTTAGCACAACCTGGTTCTTCAGAAACTTCGGTCAATGATCAACCGTTGGATTTGTCCGTGAAGTCGACAGTTTGCGATCCGAAATTCCAAGCCAAAGGTGTATCTAAAGGACATTAGGTCCTTGCTGGAAAAATCGCCATTGATTCAGCCCAAATTTAACATTTCCTTCCAGGATGAAGCAGGTCCTTCCTGATATCTCATTCCAGGGAGAGTTGAATCCTTCCTGGTACGTGAAACCAACCGATGCAGAGGTCATTTTGGAGGAAAATCCTCTCAGGATGGATCCTACACCATGTACTTCATTCCAGGGAGAGTTGAACACTTCCTGGTACGTGAAACCGAAAGATGTGGAAATTATTTTAGAAGAAAATCCTCCCATGGTGGATCCATTTAAAGTTAAATTGTGTGCATGTGGAACGTGATTTACATAAAATTGTAGTGTGAATGTGTGTGTTTTTAAATAAATAAAAATTTTTTTTTTATAAATGTTACATTCTCAATTTATGGAGTTAATTTATTTCATTCTGTCAACCACTTTTGCAAATTCAAATATAAGAGTTTTTCTCCTTAATTCTTTTTTTACATTTTAACAATTTATTAAATTTTGCTTATTTGATTCGTAGAATTTATTCAATAATTAACTTTATTTCTCTAAATTCTTTTTATTTATTTCATTTAAAATTGTTAACTTTTGTGATTTAGTTTCTAAATATTTCTATTGTGTTGAAAGTATGAGGTAAAAACGATAAAACATACATAACTTTTGCAGGGTTGCTGCGCTTTCGCTGATTTGTAATTTTTTTGACAGTTTTTTAAAACTACACTTATTATTTACCACATTAAATCTATTACATATATTTAGAAATTTCGGTAATTGTGAAATTAATCAAAAACATCTATTATTATTTTTTTTATAGGAATTAAAACTTTCAAACATTTCACATTAAAACATTTTAAAATTCAATAACGTAAAAGAATATTATTATAAAACATTAATATTTTATATTATAATTATTCGAAAATTCTTCAAAAAATAGATACTTCAAATATTTCAAAAGAAATCTATTAAACTTTTAAAACAACAATTTCGCACAATTGTTTGCTAAAAGTACGAATATTCCGATTTATAAATATTTCAATTTTTAAATTTTATGAAAATTCAATTATTTAAATATAAAAATAAATAATTTATTGAATAATTGCATGTTTCTTAAAACTGAATTTTCATTAAGAATTTTATTAACAAAATTTTTTTTTTTATAATTAAATTCTTTGCACGAAAGCAAATAAGAATTTTTAAGAATAATTATATTTTTCGAAGAAATTGTATTAAAATCGTATTTAAAAGTACTTGAAATTCTGCGATGAGTTTTAATTATATTAATTGGAAAATAATTGAATTACTAAAAATAATTTCATTATTCATAAAAATAATTAAATGCTTGCGTACAAAATACTTAAAATCCTTTATAATGATTGAATTCTATTGAAAATTCTATTAAGTCAGCAGATATAAAAATATATAAACATTATTTATTTATTATATTTTAATTATAGAAAGTGAATTTATCATTCGGCAGTAAAATATTAAAGTTTTTTTTTAAAGGTTCTGTTTTTTTTGTTCTTCAATAATTTTGAAATTATTAATTAATTTCGAAAATATTTTTCAGATTAGGCAGGTTTCTGTTTTAGGACAGCTGTGATGTCGATACAAATGAAACCCACGAGCTTATAGATTTATTTAAGATATTTAATTTATTTGTTAAAATTGATAGCTTCTTTCACTTTTAATTATTAATTTATGTTTCAAAATCTAAGTTCATTAAAATTCTAATAAAAATTTCAGCATAATTGCATTAAAGCATTGTTATAGCTTAAATAGTATGGTTAGTTGCTATTTACTAATATTAAGGAAGCAATTTTTAGTTAATTAATTGTTTAAGCATATTATTTGTTTAAAAGTTATAACGTAATGTTTTCAGGACCTTAATTTTTAAGTTAATAAAATAAATAAAATTGTTTGTATAAACACAATATAAACAATTTTATTTAAAAGTTATATAATTTTTAGTAATTTATTTATATATTATTGTTAATTTAGCAGTTTTTAAATAATTTAATTGTTAATTATTAATCAAAGCATATTGTTTATTCATATATATGTGTATCATTATTAATGTATGAAATGCTATTTTACAATATTATTTATTTAATATAAATAATATAATCGGTATAATTTTATTATTAATATTGTTTATCAAATTGCAATGTAATTAATTGATTAGTATTAATTGTTAAGGCGTTAATTAGAGATTTATTGCCAGTATGGTTAATATTATATAGCTTTGTGTTTGTCTTTCATACTTCAAGAGCTATATTTAATTTTAAATTTGAATTGTTTGCCGCTCTTTCATGATGGAAGTCATTAAAGGTTGTTTTCGGTCTTAAAATTGTTGAAATTTTTGCAGATTTTTGAGAATTTCCTCCCTCCTTAGATTTTACATTGTTCTCCGTGTGTAGAAATATTTGGTTTCATTGAGTTTTTCTTCTGTTAATTTTGTGTTCTTTGTATTAGATTTAAATTTCTTTTCCTTCTAATTGCAATTAAGGAGTAGCATAGATATAGTTTTCTTGCTGTGATAATAATTATTATTAATAAGAATAATTGAACGGAAACTATGAAATCATCTTTGATTGTTTATGCATATTATGATTTTTTTTTGTTTATCAATAAATAAAATTAGTTTTAAAGTTTAGTTTTTTTTTTTTTTATAATGATTTTTTTTATTGATTAATGACATTTTTACTCATAAAATTATTTAGTTGTTTAATTTTTGTTTTCATCATCTAGCTGATTAATATGGAATTTATTTAATTATTTATTTAATTCTTAGATTTATTTTCGTGTAACGTCTGATTAGTCAGATGTTTATAAATCACAAGTTATTAATTTTTGGTTACTAATTATTAAATAAAAGAGGAAATAAATAAGGCAACTACTAATTCCTCTAGGTTCCTTTTTTTTTGTTCCTCGAGTACTCCTTTTGGGTATGGTATGTTGTCTATATTTCCTTTTGCAGATGGAAAGAACGGTACCATTTTTCCTTGGCGTAGTGGAGAAAAATTATGGATTTTGTCATCTAAAATTTAAAACTATGTTATTATCATTATTTATGGGCAATTTTTTTTTTTTTTTTTTTTTTTTTTTTTTTAATCTACATGTCTTTGGAACCTTTGTCCTTTTCATTTGGTGCCCTAAGTCAATCACTATTCTCCACTTTTTCTCACCAGTTTTATAATTCATTTTTGGAATCATAAGCAGTGGTGAGTTGTATGGTGAACATGATGGACCTACAGCTCCTTTTGACTTCATTTTGTCAATGACTTTATCTATTTCTTCTTTTTGGGATGAAAAGAATCTTTGTTTTAAATGTTTTATCAATTGGTCAATTGTTCCAAAGATTTTACCGTGAATATTACCTCTAGCAGCACCTTTTAATTTAGCAAGAATAGATTGAAAATATTGATCGTCGTATTGCTTTGGAATAGTAAATTCAGCATTAAAAATATCTTCAATAAAGTCATTTACTGGCATATTATGCCCATTATAAAAAGGAATATTCATTATACCCTGTTGTAACGCAAAACATTCAGCCATAGAATTTACCATAGTATCATGAAGGGATCTATTAATGGAGGTTGTGAAGGTTGATCCACTTGGTCCTGTGGTTTCATCATTATTATCGTCTACATAATCTTTTTGGTGTTTTCTACGAGGCATTTTGATGTTAGTTTAAATTATTTCGTTAATAATATCAAATGAAAAAGGAAGCCCTAGAACTCCAATAATATCTGAATTGTCGTCACAATTTATCGTTTGAAATTCTATTACTGTATAATTAATACAAACTTTTGTTTTTCCGTGCGTTCTTAAAGTACCGTCTCTCAAAAAGTATTTTATTATACGATTTACTCCTAAAAATGGATTAAGTCTGTCTTCTTTAATGATATTAATAGGTAACGAGGGATCTAATATGAATAAGCCTTCGTTATTAAGTAAAGAATGAAGAATTTAATGATAATAGTGGATATAATTCGCTATACTTTAGTAAGAACTGAAAATATGAGTTCATTAATTAAATTTTACCGGGAGTATTATTCTCGTATAGGTGTGAGATTTGCTTTATATATATATTTTTTTTATATTCTTGAGATTTGTTTAAATCAAAATATTTGATGAATTATTGAATTTAATATTTTGAGTTATGTACCAAATTCTTAGCCACAAAATTATTGAAAATGTTACAATAAAAAGTGTTGTGAATAATATTATACAATACATGTAATATGTAGTTGATTAGAATGTAAATTTACTAGGATCTGTATTAAGGAAGGGAGATCCTAATATACCTGTTAATTCAGGTTGGTTTGGATTAATAAAAGTTTTAAATTTTATTGCTTTATTAGCAATTACTATTTTTGTTGTTCCGGATGTAACGAATGACCCGAAATTTATTGTGTATTTTTCAATTCTTTTGATTTCAGTATCTTGAGTGAGTTTGTTTTCGTTTATTAAATTAATATCCAAAGCAGGATTGATTAAAAAGAGTCCTCTATTCTCTATTAAATTTTTTGGAAGATATGTGAATTTTCGGATAATTCTTAAAATTGAATGAAATGTTATTAATATGCTTACTCATGCGAAATTTCTATGAGTATTAGAAGAATCTTCTAAATAAAGTATTTCGAAAGAAATTAGCTACTCGACGTCTTAATCGTCTTTGAATTGATAATTCACGTCTCCAGATTTCTCTTTCGTAAATGATTGCAATTCTTTCAAAATATCTAGTTTCAAAAATTTGATCCAGAAATGGTGCTCCTAATATACCGATAATTTCTGTATCACTATGAGAATAAGCGTCAACTTCAAATCTCAAAGAAAAATCACTAAATTCTATTATTGTATTTCCAATAGTATGAATCGCACCTTGTCGAGATATAGTTGAACTATTACGTTCTATGTATACGAATGATGCTATTGCTGATTGTTGAATTAAATTTATTGATAAGGTGTGATCTATTAAAAAGTTACCTCTATGTAAATTGAAATAACCCGAAATCAATTCAACGTAAGGGTAATTATGTTGATTATAACTTAGATTTGAAAAATAACTACTCATTTAATTTTTTTTTTTTATTTATATTTTTATTAAAATTTGGTTGGCTGTGTGCAAGATTAATTGTCTTAGCAAAATTACAATATTTTTGTTACAATTCTTTATTTTTATTTAAAATTTGCTCCGTATTAGTTAATAATTTTTCGAAAAATTTTTTGAAAATTCTTGAATTGAATTAAATTCTCGTACTTCTAATAAATTATCAGTATATTCTACTTGTTTTTGTTGAAAGCGTTTCTGATTTCTTTTTCCTCCTCTATTCCTTGGTTTATCGTTATTATTTTGCATGATCTCAAACTGCAAATAAAGACATTTTGTCTTTGATTATAAGAAAATTTAAATTATTGTTAAAGTAGTATGTTTGATTATGGATTTTTATTAAGGAAAAAGCCTTTACTTCTTTAAAGTTAAAATTCGCCGATCGGCGTAAAAATAACTCTAAAGTAAGCCTCAAACTTAACAAAATTTAGAAAAGCTCTTTATTTTAACAAATTCGCCGATCAGCGTAAAATGATAAAATCAAGAACTTGTGTTTTAATAAAGCTAGTTGCCCTAATAACAAATTCGCCGATCAGCGTAAAATGCCATTAGTAAAATCGAAATTCGCCAAAAGGCGTAAGAACGATTTTATACAACTTGTTCTTTTATTACTTAAAGTGATTGTTGTATAATGTGTTGTGTAATTAATAATTTACTTGAAAAGAATGTTGTTAGAGCGTCAGTTAAATTGTTCTTTATTCTAAGTGTTGTAAGTGTTTAACTTGCACCTTGTAGAAGGAAAGAATAGTGTTTCGTATAACTCCGATCCGCGAGCAGAAACTAACAATTCTAAGTGTTAAAACTGACAACTTGCACAATAACCGAGTACAACGCGCACTGAATTGCCGGTTAAAGAAAGAATAATTTGAATTATTAATTAACTCTCCTAAGATTTTGATAAGTTATTTTAATTTTGAATTTAATATTTTGTAATGGAAAATATTATAATTGTCTAACAAAAGTGACGAATCCCACCGCTGCCACCAAATCAGCTGTTACATCCCGAGCAGAAGGCGAGTTTGATAGGTTAGGTTAAATAATTTTGGAGGAATGGTAGGCTGATTATGGTCAAGTTGGTAAAGCTTGACCTTTATTTTTAAGTAGGATCGTTTGTACTTGTCAAAACTACGGGTTTTGAGTTACAACAACAATAAATATTCCCCTTTAACAATGTTTATTAAATATTCAAGTAATGTTTACAAAATTATACAATTGTTACTTACTTTTAATTACAGGTTTATTCGTAGATTTAAATTGAAGCGCTGGTCGATATTAGTTTGGTTTTCAGAACGTTGTTTCAATTGAATGAAACTGAGAAAGTTTGTTATGTTACACTTATGTAACTTTCACAACTTTAGTGTTTTTGCAATTGTTTCAAAGAATTAATACCGTTTCTAAGTGTTACTAATCGTTACTTGCACCTAATTATGGAAAGAAAAACTCGTTTCTAAGTGTAAGAAAAGCAACTTGCACGATAATCGAGTACAACGCACACTGAATTGCCGATTAAAGAAAGAATTGGTAGTTAACTATAATTAATGAAACTTCATATGCAAAATACGACAGTAAATACATTTAAATTATTGATTCTAAGTGTTAACTTGCTTTTCTTGCACCTTTAATGGAAAGAAACTTGTTTCTAAGTGAAAAACAAATGTAACTTGCACGATAACCGAGTACAACGCACACTGAATTGCCGATTAAAGAAAGAATACAATAATTTTTAGTATAACTGAAGGGTCGCTCTACAATGGTTACAGGTCTATAAAACCGCACTGGAACTTTTGACAATTTGTGTTAAAAAGCTTTGCCTTATATACTATAAAATTATTAAAAAGTGGGAGAGTTTGTAGACAATTATGGGGGTAAAAGGTGTCAATTCTTTAGAATAATACTTATTCATTATAATTCTATTTATAATTGAGAAAAGAAGAAAGAATGCGATTTCGACAAATGATCTAAATATCTACCTCAATTATGGAAAAAGTGAAGCTAGAGTTACAAGAAGTGATTCACAGAACTCGGGTTGCGTAATGAGGTCATAGCGGCTGAGTGCGAGCTTGCGTGAGTCACTCCTTGACTCAACGCATTGTTTCTTATTTTTGTCAATTTCTATCTCTGGTTTTGTTTTTTAATCATTATTCTAATATGTAGGACGAAGTATAGAATTTCAGTTATAACTTCTATCTCAATTTCGGAATATTAAATGCTTTTATCGTGTTTATTATATGTTATAAAAATAGTTACATCGCAGTTACATAAACAGTTTCTTAAAAATGTACCTGGGATGTAACATTTTTAATAATTTTTTTGGGGAGAATTTTATGATATGTGCAAATATGTATGTATTAGAGGTGTGCAAAATTCGAATCGAGAGAAAATTCGACTCGAACTGCCAATTCGAAGTTCGAAGGTTCGAATTGCTCAACTCGACTCGGTTAACTTTCGATTCGAATCGGCCAATTGGAAATTCAAAGGCTCGAATTTCGAATTGGCAGTTCGAATCGAATTTTCTCTCGATTTGAATCGGCCAATTCGAAAATCGAAGTTAGACTTTCGAATTGCTATGTAGTGTATGCAGTATGTTGTGTTTCGAATTGGCCGAATTATTCGAAAATAGAGTCGAGCAATTCGAAATTCGATACTTCGAATTGGCCGATTCGAATCGAGAGAAAATTCGATTCGAACTGCCAATTCGAATCGAATTATCTCCGATTCGAATTTTCTGTTGTCGAGTCGATTAATGTTCGGTTCGACTCGATTAAATGCGCACCTCTAGTATGTATGTATGTTTTTATACATTTATTACATAAATTTTTTAAATAATTATATTCTGAAAAATTCAAGTGACTTATTTTTTAATTATAATTTAATGTTTTTGCTTATTATTCTTTAGGCCACAAGAAATCGTTTCCGATATTTATCCACATTTTTCGACTATCAGTAATTTCCTCGACGATGAAAGGAAAAATTGTTCGTTTGATAAGGCGGTGGGTGAAATAGTTAATATCATTGTTGGATTTGAGACTGGCTGGAGTATGCGTGTAAATGGCCGAAGCTATGACAGATTAAACGGCTATAGCACAATTATTGGTTTTTTATCCAGAAAAATACTCGATTATACAACACGCAATCGAAAATGCAAAATGTGCGATTTGGGACACGCAAAAGAGGATCATGATTGTCGTTTAAATTATGAAGGTAGCGCAAAAGGAATGGAGGCTGATGCAGGAGTGCAATTAATAAACCATAGTCACGTTTTACAAGAAAATGGTGTTTAAGTTCGAGTAATCATTGGGGATGAAGACAGCTCTATGATATCAGCCGTGCGTAAAGACAAGCCAGAAGTGAATTTTCACAAATTAGTGGACAAAGACCATCTAACGAAAAAATTTTCGAAAGAATTGTATAAATTACGTGATAAATCTAAGCAATTATATAGAAAAGGAGTTATTGAGCATATTAAAAGATGTTTCAGCTGCGTTGTCTCTCAAAATAAGGGTAAGAGTAATCAGTTGTCAAATCAATTGAAAAGAATACCAGACCATTTATTCGGTGCACACGAAAATTGTGGAAACTGGTGTAAACCCAAGAAGAAACACACTATATTGTTAGCAGATAAACTACTGTATAACGAATTGGTTACACTGTTTGACAAGTATGCAGCAAATGCTCATAAATTTTCTGTAGCAGCGAGCAGTCAAGCGAATGAAAGCTTCAACAATATAGTAGCCCACAAAGCTCACAAAAATAAATGCTTAAGTAAAAACGCCGCATGCGATTACAGAGTTACCGACAGCGTGTGCGTCAAAAATGATGGTGAACATAGTATTGTGAATGTACAGAAAACAGCAGGGTTAAGTATTGGAACGCACACATCGAAGTATGCTGATAGGACTGACACTAAAAGATTAAAGCAATTAGAAAACTCAAAATTAAAGGAAACAAAATTAAAGAGAATCAAATTAAAAAATCATAGAGAGGCTTTGAGGGAAAAAAAGAACGATCTAAAGGAGTAACTTATCAAAGCAATTGTGGAGTTAACGAAGTAAATTTAATACACGAAGACCAAACTCTGACAAAAACCATTACAAATATTGTTTATTTTAATCTGGAAACTCGTGGTTTATTTCTTCAGGCAAATATTTTGCAAATTGCTGCAGAAAGTGGAGATCGCAATTTTAATGTCTATGTAAAGCCTACTCATAACATGTCCAGCACTGCTTCCGAAATAACTGGCCTTTGTCAAGTGAACGATGATTTGTATCTTGGAACAAAAAAATTAGATACTCTTGAAATTACCGATGCACTCAAATAATTTCTTCAATTTTTTATGTCATTATCCACTGAAAAAAGAGTTTATTAGTAGCTCATAATGCTCGATTTAACACGCCAAGGCTTCTTACTGCGATTGAAAACAATAATATGCTTAGAGATTTTGAAATTATTGCTTGTTTTTCCGATACACTAGTGGTATTCAAAACAATGCTTCAAGACAGAGAAGGCCCAAGTGCTTTCAAATTAGAGACACTAGTGAACGATTTCTTCAAACCAGATGATTCAGGTAATTTTCATGATACACTTTTTGATGCTACAGCTTTAAAAGAACTTGTATGTACCTTTAATGCTGAAGACAATTTATTTACATTCAGTAAGAATCTCTGGTAACAACGTTCCATAATAAAGGTAAAAAAGGAAATGCTTTGTGAGACTGTGGAGAACAAAAAACCAAAAGTTACAAAAAACACTCGAGTGATAGCAAAAATAATTTCAGCAGTTCAAGGATCGGAGCCGTAAAATCCAAAAATATAGGTTAATAAACTTATGCAGATATCCAGTGTAAATATTTTCGTTGTTTCTTACAATATTACTGTTTAAGAAATATTTGGTTTCCATTTGTTTAATTATGTTGAAATTACTAATTTTAAATGTTATGAACACTATGTAGGATTATTATTTTAGTTTCTTCAAAATTTTCTAATAATAAAAAGTTGTTTATTTAAATAAAAGTTTTTTATGAAACTGCCTAAAATATAAAATAAAAATGATATTGAAATATTTATTAATTTTTCATATTTAGAAAAATAACATATTTAAAGATTGATAATAAAATATCTCATTTATTTAAAATGGTTTTACTTATTAAAAAGGTACAAAACTCCATATTATTATTATTATTACCAGCAAATTTTAAGCGCAGAACGTGATATTCAATTTATTATTACAAATGTTTTTATTTTGAAATGTTTACATCTAAATAATTTCATAATTACATAATTATAATTCATTTATAATACAGTTTTAATAAAATTTCATGAAAGAATTTAATTATTGTCTTAAATTTTAATAATCCATTGAAACAATTCAATTATTTTTTTAAATAGTAAAGTCTTTGTAAAAATGGAATTATTTTGATTTTTTCCCTTCTCGTTATTCAAAATTTAATTTTTTAAAAATAATTTAGAATAATTATAAAATTGAGTCATCTCAAAAATTCAATTATTTGTAAAATTGTTTGTAAAATTTATTTTTAAATTTTAATTATTTTCAAAAATTTTTGCATTATTAAAATCAAAATAACTTGCATTTTTTTGCTAAAACTTGTGGTATTTTTATGTTTGAAGTTTGAAGGAAAAGATGAAAAAGTGTCAATTTTGTAAAGTAAGTCTAAAAAAGTCTCAATTTTCTTAATTTCCCTGGAAACTTTTTTTATTCCACATTCTCAAAAATGGCGCTTTTAGATAGCTGACGACAGGGAGTAAAGTCATTTATTTGTTCGACCGTATGAAAATGGCGATTTTTTTTCCAAGGGCAAAAAAACAGCTGGTCCCATGCTTTTTTCGCCCGAGGTAAAAAAAGTTGCCATTTTCATACAAGTCAAACAAGTGAATGACTTTTACTCCCTGTCGTCTGCTATCTGAAATCGACACTTTTGTGCATTAGGAATAAAAAATATCGTAATTTAATACGGGAATAAAGGCAGCCAATTTGTTCACGATGATTTTTGTGACACGAGTGGAGGTCTCGGGGCGCCCTCGACCTAGACTCGTGTCACAAAAATCACTGTAAACAAATGGCTGCCTTTATACCCTTGTTGCTTAATATAATATTTTTACAAGATTAATGATTAGGTACAATTTTATTGTGTCATTTGAAGAAAAAGAATAGATAATTATTAATCTTATTTAAAATTTTTTGACAGTCTTTATTATGAAAAAATTGATGCAAATTCCTGGTAATGAGAAAATTATAAAAAAACATGTTTCCCGACATTAATTTTTAGGGAAATAAGAATTTAATATAAATGAAGAAAATTTTAATTTACTTAAAATAAAAAAACCTTTTCATTTTTACAACTCTTTTTAGTTCATTTATTTTATATTTCGACTGACTCGATTATAAGATTGCAAACTTTTTTTTATATAAAGATAATAAAGATACTAGTGCACCAATTGAACCTTTTGCGACAACGTCATCGAATTACGAAAAAAGTAGCCATGGTTCTTCGAAACGTCCAGAAAAGAAGAATGAAAGTGCAAGGAAATTTGATATCTGCATTGCAAGTCTTAACTACCAAGACAGAAAATCTAGTATTTCAATAATTATAGAAAAAATTACTATTTACATGAAGAGAGTAATTTAAGAAGGGAACCAGTCAAATTTTAACTTATTGAAATTATTGCTGTTTGCCCCATACGCTCATTTTAAGAATAAATGTTAGTTTAAAAATAAGGTATACTACACATGGTTGTTTTGAAATTCTAAACAACAGTTTTGACAATCTCGCCATTTCGGAGATATTGACATCTGGACGGTTTGTCCCACTCTCCCCAAATATTATAATATTATTTTAATGATTAACCCATTAACACCTGAAATAAGAAAATTCTTTGCGCAAATTCAACCTATACTTTTATGAATAAAACGGATTATATTTTATACCGCAAATATGTTTCTTATAGGTATTGAGTGTGTGTTGAGTTATTGTGTATTGAGTCATAAAAAAATTATTGAGGTAAAAGAAGAAAAGGCCTTTTTCAATCAAATTGGAAAGAAATAGACTGATATAGAATCGAGGGGATAAAAAGAGAAAAGTATGGCATTAGAATAAACTTAGGATAAAAAGGAAAGAAAGTAAATGGTAAAAGAATTAATGGAGATAAAATAAAGGTTATATATAAATGGTGATGAGTGTGTACCAAGATTAAAATGTGGATAAAAAGAGAGAAGTACAAGGATAAAAAGGATTAAAGGGTATAAAACAAATGTTATTTAGAAAGATAAGGAAAAAAATAAATACTAAGATTCAAATGAGGATAGAAAGAGAATGAAGTAGGGTAGAGCGGGGCTAGTTGAGCATAGGGGTAAGTTGAGCAACCGAAATATCTCAGGCTCTATAAATTGGCCGCTAATTTATAGAGCCTGAGATATTTAGGTTGATCAACTTACCCCTATGCTCAACTAGCCCCGCTCTACCCTAAATAGTAGTAGGATTAAAAGAGATAAAATAAGAGTTATTAGAAGAGGTTGAGAAAAAAGATGAAATAAAAGAGATTGAAGGGATTAAAAAAGAAAAAGTCTGGAATAAAAGAAGGTCATAAGCAGAGATCAGTGTTTTCTTAGATTAAAGTAGCGACAGAAAAGGAAGAAAGTAGATAGGAAAAGTATTGAAGAAGATAAGAAAAATGCTATTCAAAAAGATTGAGAAGAAGACAAGATAGAAAGCGATAGTAGTAATAAAAATGGGGATACCCCCACAGCACCGAATCTTTTCTAAAAATTTATTAAATATTAACTTGCAATATTCGGCATATTTAACTGAAAAGTTTAGTGAAAATTGTGTAAAGATTTAAATGTCCCGATTGAATAAATGTTTAGCGCGAAGCTTTCCTGAACATTTATTTAATCGGGACATTTAAATCTTTACACAACTTTCAATAAACATTGCAATTACATATTCCGAACATTCCAAGTAAATATTTAATAAATTTTTAGGAAAGTTTTGGTGCTGTGGGGGTAGATTAAAAGAGATAAACAAATATTTTTTTTTTATTTTTTTTATTGTTTATACTCCTGCCCTATTGGCCTTACGCACTTCGACAAGAGTCCCCGAGATATACTTTTTTGGATTAAGCATAACCATTCTGATTAGAAATTTTCTATATATTAACCTAATTTGCGTCTACAGCCGACT
Source organism: Leptopilina syphax (assembly GCA_032872505.1). Taxonomy (NCBI): domain Eukaryota; kingdom Metazoa; phylum Arthropoda; class Insecta; order Hymenoptera; family Figitidae; genus Leptopilina; species Leptopilina syphax. The sequence continues at coordinate 32,365,386 of CM065471.1, read as the reverse complement.
TTTATTAGGAGTACTCGCATTGCGCCTGGACCACCCGTCAATGGGTTTTCACGCCAGAGAAGAGGGAAACTGTAGAAAACCTCTCCTGAGTACAACCGGTTTATCGACAGTCGAGTTCTAATGGTGTGTACCGGACAATAATCGACGGTGCACATCATTATACCTCGACGTCAAACCTCCCGCTCACATTATCTCAAGTGCCAGAAAAATACCAAGCCAAGTGGGCGCGAACCAAGGATACTTATACCCTTGGTCCTTAAACGACCGCCAATGCGTGGCATCTATCCGACTGAGCTAATCTGTCGGTCGATAAACAAATATTTAAGGAGATAGGATTTCTATCCCTTTACTTCTAGCAGGGAGATATAAAACTGGATAAGTATCAAGTGACATTGAAAAGGGTATAAAAAGTTAACTTTGTGGATTGAAGAAGGATTCACAGGGATATAATAAAGGTTATTGAAAAAGATAAAGTAAGAGTTATTAAAAGAGATTGAATAAAAAGGAAAGATAGAAAGAGATTGAGAGGAATGAAAAAGGGATAGCTTGAAATAGAAACAAGAATATTAAAAGAGATAAGTATGTTCTTAAATGAAATTAGAGATAGGAAGAGATAGGTGTGGATATTAAAAGTATTAAAGGAGATGAAATAAAGGTTATTAAAAAAGATTTATACAGAAGGAGAAATAAAAAGTAATTGAAGTGATACAGTGGGGATAGACTAAGATAGAAAAACTTTATCTCTTTCTATCTCAGAGATAAAAAATATTCAATGAGATAGGATTTCTATCCCTTTACTTCCAGCAGGGCACTTTTTTCTAAATCGAAAGAAATTTCTAGTTTTTCGCAAAAAAAAATATGAAGATGAACTCCAATAATTTTTTCTGTAATCTACACGTGAAAATACAAAAGTGTACCAATTTTCAGATCTCTAGATAAAAAACTGTGAGCGCTAGGGTGAAATACACGCTTTTTTGACGAAATTTTTAAAAACTTTGAGTTTCTCGCTGAAAAGAATATGAAGATCAAATCCAATCATGTTCGCTATATTTTTCCTGAAATCTACACACGAAAATACATAAAATAAGCAAAACTGCAGTCCAATAGGCCAAGAATTGTGAAAACCAAGGGGGGGGGGTACACACTTTTTTTCTAAAACGAAAAAAATTTTCAGTTTTTCGCAAAAAAAAGTATGAAGATGAACTGCAATAATTTTTTCTGTATGTTTTTTGAAATCTGCACGAAAAAATAAATAAAAATGTACCTATAACGCCAGTCCACTAGATTAAGAATTGTGAGAACCAGCAAGGGTTAAAGAATTTTCGAGCTTGCAAAAAGAGATTTTAGTGTTTAGATGAAAACACTATGAAGATCAACACCAAATATGTTCGCTATATTTTTCTGTAGTCCATTTTTGGAAATACATATGCATACTAATTTTCATCTTTCTAGGTAAAAAACTGTGAGCTCAAGGGGGGGTACATGCCTTTTTTGCGAAAAACGGTCAAAATTTGATGTTCTTCGCGGAAAACTTTATGAAGATGAAGTCCAATCACGTTCGCTATATTTTCCGTGTAATGTACGCGTGAAAATACATACGTGTACCAATTTTTAGCTCTCTAAATAAAAAACTGTGAGCGCTAGGGGGGGGCACATGGTCATTTTCCGTGACCGTTTTAATAGGGTTCCTACCGGGTACAGAACCCTAAAAAATTGTTTATAACATTTAATAGTATATTAGGCAACAAGAGAATAAAGGTAGCTATTTCTTTACGGTGATTTTTGTGACACGAGTGGAGGTCGATGGCGCCGTATTAAATAACTTTACTAATTGCATTTAACATTTTACAAGTGGTAATTTTTTAATAATTTTTTATTCATAGTAAGAAGTATAATAGTATTTTAATAATAACCAAATTATTGTTGAGATTAAATTTTAAATTTTGTTTATAATTTTAATTTGTTTAAATAATTTATTATTTATAAAGTTATGTACAACATAATTTATTTATAATAAATAGTGAAATTTAACGATCACTAAGAGTTAAGGAAATTATAATAAAAGAAATTCAATTCTTTTTATGTTTCGGCAGCACAGCTGTCCTCTTCAGAACTATAATTTATTATAAAACAAAATATTTAAAAAATGTTTTTTTTACAATTTTTTTGATTAACAATAAAAAAATTAAAAAATAAAATAGGGTAAGTGCGTCAATTGCTGCGGGTGCTTCAGTTTCTGCGGCATTTTAATAATTTAAGTGAATACATTTGTTTAGGGCACAAATAATTTTGAAATTTTTTTAAAAAATTACTTAACGATGTAAGTTTTAAAATAGATATAGGAAGTATATACCAAAACTTAATATTTATGTATTTTATTTTAATTAAAAGTTACGTGTGCAAGGTTTCATTTATTTTCATTGCTAACTTTGCTGGCAGTGCAAAAATACCTATATAAAAAAGGCTTTATTATTGTTTTTAGACTTAAAGTGGTTATTATTATGATGATTTTAGATAAAGAAAACCTTGTTTTAAAAGAAAAATTAAACCTTACTTTATTTTTATCTGTTATTATATTTTATTTTTAAGAGTAGTAATTAACACAGAATTTGGGCTTGATTTAATTTCTGCGCCCTCAGAAAATCAACTAAGACTGGTTACAATAGACTATCTATTTTTTGTTAAATGTAATTTATCGTTTCGTCGTGACATCGTATTGTGGAGATCAATGCATGGTAATACAGTTTACTGCAGAGTTTCTGTAAAAGTGCCCTCTGTGGGCTAGAATTACAACTATTCTCAATTCCCGTTCAATTCGTTAATATGGCGGTGCTACAATGTCCAGTGTTATTGTTGATTGTTATTGTCACGTGTATTATTACAAAAGCTTTTAAAAGTTATTTAAATTAGTGCTATTCATTATAGTATTTTTATTATTAAAAAATGCCAAAAGTGCCAAAGACTGTGAATTCTGTTATTAAGTTTTAACTAAATGTTTCAAAAATGTGATAATTCATAAATTATTTGTTACTTTTATTAATATATGATATATATTTATTGTTAATAAATTTATATTCTATTCAATTAAACATTGATTAAAATAATTGTCCCATTTTGATTTCATAGTAGTTTGCGGTATTATACACATAAGCACAAAATTATGCGCAGAAACTGACCCACAGGAATTGAATTCGCGCAGCAACTGATGCGCAGCAACTGACTCAAACGCGCAAAATTATAAACGCATTGAATATTATTTTTAATTCATTAAATTTATTAAAATAAATTATATTTTAGAGATGTTATTTATTGTAAACATATCTTAATAACACAAACTACAAATTTAATAAGTCATAAGTTCAATTTGATCAATATAAAAATTATATTTTATAGTTAAAAGACGTCTTGACCAAAATACCGCAGAAATTAGTATACTTACCCTATTTACCGAAAAAAATAAAATTAAAATATTAAAATTATAAATTAAGATAGGCACATCTTTGTCGCTACGATTACAATATGACACTAAACAAATATACAGACAAGTACGAGTGAACGATGTACAATTTTTCTGGATCAATGCCCTATATCGATAAACAAAACTACGAAAGAGAAATGCCAAGGTAAACTGAAAAGACAGCTGATTATAAATCCTTCTTTTCATTGAGAAAATGTATATAATAGCTACTAAGTTTTAATGTGTCATCTTTTTATTAATTGAATTTTTTTAAATTAATGTGGGTCATTTCAGAAATTAAGCGTTTTTTAAATGAACCTTCTTTATCTAGTACTAAAATTTTATCCCAATCAAAATCATGACTAAGTGAATTGAAATGTTCAGCAACAACATTTGTTTTTTATGCTCATTAATACGAACACCCACCATTCTTTTCATTTGTTCAACATAAGATGCAGAACAGTTTATCGATGTATATATCGATGGGGCATTGACCCAGAAAAATTGTACATCGTTCACTCGTACTTGTCTGTATATTTGTTTAGTGTCATATTGTAATCGTAGCGACAAAGATGTGCCTATCTTAATTTATAGTTTTAATATTTTAATTTTATTTTTTTCGGTAAATATTTTATTTTTTAATTTTTTTATTGTTAATCAAAAAAATCTGCCCGCCCTTAGGGCGGACACATTCACGTCTGCGCTTCGCGCGGTAGCTCGCTTTGCTCGCTAGTTTCAGCGCGCATCGGGGCGCGCGAATGTCGGTCGTCGCGCTCCGACGATTATTACGCACGTAATACGTACAATAGTTGTACATTATTTGCATTCTGGTTCCTGTTTCTTATTATATATAAAAAAAATTTGCATTAATAATATATTTTAAAGCAATTAAGCTAAAATATATTTCGCCAAAAAATATTTCACTGTGGTACCAACTCAGTCAACTGAGACTACGTATCAGACACGAAATTATATATAATATAATATTTTTTGAGCCGATAAAATATTTAGTTGTCTTAAAGTTACTACGACTTTAAGGTTTACATTCTCATCAAATATGTGTTGATTTGCAGCTAAAATGATATATTAATTTCCCCATGAAAAAATATGCATTTAACGCGTGAAAATTATCACAGTAAAAATGCAGGACGCTCACGGGTTTTCCCGGTGAGATTCTAGGGCTAAGGCGTGGCCTAACCGCTAAACTGCTACCTGAAAAGGCATGAATTGAAGTCACGGGGAAAAGCCTTGTTTTTTCTCTCCGTGTAGGCTATTGCAGAAACACCCTTATAGCTTGGTGCCCAGTAAAAAAAATTCGATACACAGACCGCGGAGTTCGTATACGAGCTCAGTAGCTCGTATGAGAAATATGAGAAATCTCTCATCCCAGTAAAAAGAAACTAATTCAAATGAATTGAAACGAATTAACATTTTTGGTAGGCTCCAATTCGTATTTGTCACAAAGCGGGATTCACTCAAGCTCTTTGTATATTCAATTGAATTTAATTCAATATGTACCAATTTGTCCAAACGAATTCGCATTCGAAAGAAATGGCCAAGGAATGCATTGAATTCGTGCTAACGAATTGAAAAAAATTAAAGGCTCAAAACTTGTCCAGTGAATTGGTACGGATAGAAGGTTCGGAAGTTCAATACAGTTTCACGAATTCAGGAAAATTGCATCATGGCTCCAATTCGTATTTGTCACAAAGCGGGATTCACGAAAGCTCTTTGTGAATTCTTTTTAATTCATTTCAATTAGTTTTCGTTTACTGGGATACGAGCCTTTTCCGTAATGAGAAGTGTATAAATGCTTGTATACGAGGTGACTTTTAAAGCATTTTTCTTAATATAACACTATTTTAAAGTAAATGTAGATAATAGAAATGAATTTTCAAAGTAAAACAAAGCTAAATTCATAAGGGAAATAAAGTTTTAAGAAAAAAAAATAATTTTGTTCAAAAAATTTATTCACACTGAAAAAAGGTTAGAATTTGATAATTCCTTGTTACTCTTACTTACCGACATTAAATATTTCTCGGATGCAGTAAGCACGATTTTGTATTAAATTTAATTATTTTATATAAGAACATTTATATAATAAATACTTAATAATATATTATTAATTAGTAATGGAAGAATAACTTATTTATTCTACCGCTAATACAAAATCGTGCTTACTGCATCCAAGAAATATCTAATGTCGGTAAGTAAGAGTAACAAGGAATTATCAAATTCTAACCTTTTTTCAGTGTGAATAAATTTTTTGAACAAAATTATCCTTTTTTTCTTAAAGCTTCATTTTCCTTATAAATTTAGCTTTGTTTTAATTTGAAAATTCATTTCTATTATCTACATTTACTTTAAAATACTGTTATATTAAGAAAAATGCTTTAAAAGTCACCTCATATACAAGCATCTATACACTGAAAAAAAAATTTATTTGATTCAAATAATTCAAATTATTTGAAAAATATTTAATTGATTTAAATACTTTTTAGTTGGATCAAAAAAATATGTATTTGATTTAAATATCTGCAATTATTTGAATCATACTTATTTGAACCAAATAAATCGTACTTGATTCAAATAAATAGTTAATTGAATTGAATAAATAAATTTATTTAATACAAATATTGAATTATTTGAAACTATTCTTTCATTTATTTCACTCAAATACTTCGTTTATTTGATGCAAATAAAAATTATTTGCCACAATAAATTTATTTTATTGATTCAAATAAGCGGAATTATTTGCTCCGAATAATTTATTATTCAAAGCTAATATAATATTTTATCAAGACAAATAAAAAAATATTTCAATCAATTAAATAATTATTTGAAACGAAAAAAATGAATTATTTGAAACTGCTCTTTCATTTATTTCACTCAAATACTTCATTTATTTGATGCAAGTAAGAATTATTTGATTCAGTAAATTTATTTTATTGATTCTAATTGACTGAAATATTTAATCCGAATAATTCATTATTTAAAGCTAATATACATTTTATCAAGACAAATAAAAAAATATTTCAATCAATTAAATAATTATTTGAAACGAAAATAATGAGTTACTTGAAACTATTCATTCATTTATTTAACCCAAATATTTCGTTTATTTGATGCAAATAAAAATTATTTGACACAATAAATTTATTTTATTTATAATTATTACAAATAAATTTATATTATTACTATATAAATTTATATTATTACTATATAAATTTATTATTATTGACATAATAATTAATATTATGAAAAAATATATAAATAAAAATATTACAATAAGTTGATTTTTTAAAGAAATATTGAAATATATTCGTAAATATATACATTGAATAAAGTATTGAAAATATAGCGGCAAAATTGTTCACTGCCTTGTAGTAATTCTACAAGTTTTATTTCAGCTAGTGAGACTTGAGAGTGTTTAAGATTTGAGAGTCCGATGCGAGCGTAGTATAGTGGTTAGCGTGCGTGACTTCGGTGCGTGAATATTCGGTTAGGCGTGGGTTCGTACCCCCAAGCGTTAGGATTTTTCAAATGTGTATGTAATAAAAATTGCGTTTAAGTGTATAAAAAAATGTGAAAGTGAACTATCAATGAATTGTCATCAGTATTTATCTTTTGCAATTAGTTATTTTTTTTATTAATATTTGTTGATGTTGAAATTATCAATATTGAATGAAATAATTTTCATACTTGATTCAAATAATTATTTATTACATTAAAATATTCGATTTATTTGATTAAAATAATTTGAATTTGATTTAAATAAATAGTTATTTAATACAATTAAATAAAATATTCGGGTCAAATAAATATACATTTGAGTTGAATATATTTTGAATTTGATTCAAATAATCATTTATTAGATTCAAATATTCAAATACACATTTATTGGAATATAACCAAATAAATGATTTATTTGAATCAAATAATTTTTATTTGATTCAAATAATTTTTTTTTTCAGTGTACACTTCTCATTACGGAAAAGGCTCGTATGAGAGATTTCTCATATTTTTCATACGAGCTACCGAGCTCGTATACGAACTCCGCGGTCCGTGTATCGAATTTTTTTTACTGGGTGTGAAGGCGATTTTGACATTTTTGGTATATTTTTTTTCTATCGACAGTCGTATAAACGCACCCTTAACTGAGCAGTTTCTGTGCCTACAAGTTCTTAAGGCCTAAGCAGAATAAAATCTTTAATCGGAACCGCAATCATAACTGTAAGCGTAAGTATGAGTTAGAGAAGGATAAACAATATAACTCTCCTTCCCTAACACATTCTTACGCTCACGATTACGGTTCCGGTTAAAAATTCTATTGTGCTTAAGTCTTTACTTTAATACTGTGAAGATTTTCTGGCTAGAGAATTTTTTAGAAGTTCGTAACCCGTTTGGCTGCGTAAGACCCAAAAACTTATACAAAAAAATATATAACTTCTTTGTTTTTTGTTGTACTGAAAAGTGTCTAAAGGAAAAGTTGTTTGTTTTTGCACCAAATTTAAGGAAAAAATAAAAAATATATTTTTTTGGGTGATTCTCCGCGTAGCGCACGATTTGGTTTATGAAATTAAAAAAAAAAATTTATCGTTATGATTATTATTAATATATTTTTTTTAAGATAAAGGCTCCAGAAAGAAAAATCCATAGGGGGCCGGAAAAATTGTTTATAATTTTTGTTGTAAACAAGTATAGTAATGAACAAATTCACTGTTTGGACAGGTTCTGTCAAAAAAAATTTTGCGGTAATTTAAACAATATTATAGCGTAAATCTCATTAAAAAATTATTATTTCGGTAATTTATGGAAATTTATGGAAATTTTCGCGATAATTCATAAAAATATGTAAAGTTTAAATTATTATTAAAAATTTTGAATTTGGTAATTTATGGAAATTTTCGCGGTAATTTATGGAAATTTATAGAAAGTTGTGCGGCAATGAACAGTAAATTGTTGCAAAATTAGTAATGAAGAAAAAAAATTTCGGAAATATATGGACATTTATGCGGTAATTTATAGAAATTTCTCCGGTAATTTATAGAAATTTATGCTGTAATTTATAGAAATTAATTTGATTACTCATTATTTACCTGAACTTAAAATCTTTGTTACACTTATGAGTGTTTCAGTGACAGAGTTCAATACAGAAAAGCCTTACTATGAAAAAGTGATTAGACCATGACGCTGTGATCATACCATGACGCACAAGAAAAACGAATTTTTTAAATAAATTATTATCGATTTCCAAAATTCTTTTTTTCCACGTCTTTTGTTTTCACTTACTTTATACTACTAAACTTGTTTTGAGGTAAAATATAAATAATTATTCATTTTATTGCAAATATTTGATGATTAGACCATGACGATTCTGTGATTCCCTATGCAACTTTCATGCTTATAACACATATAAAACAGAAAAAAAATTGTTTAAATTAATTTCTTTTTTAGTAATTCACTTAGGAGAGTTTATTAATGCTTTTTATTAATGTTAAGTAATTTTTCAATTTGATTCTTTATGTAAATTATTCAATTTTACAAAGTGATTAGACCATGACGCGAAAACGGGGGACAAAAAATATCTACAAAAATATTAAAAAATAAATTTTTTTTTCCACAAGTGTTTTGTTGTTCTCAATTCTACTAACTTAGACAATAAGAAAATGTCAATATTCATAATATTTATTATTATATTTTACTAAAAAAATAACATTTTATTTATGAAATGGTAGTGGGGACTGATTAGACCATGACGTTTTGGCACCTTAAAACAGATTTTTTAGTAAAATCATAAACTTTTAAATGAAAACGACTATAGACTTTTATTTGTTATCATGGAAATAAGTTATGCACGTTGAATTTATTAGAATATATGAAACTGATTTCTTAAAAAACATTAGGGACATTAAATTGTGCGCTACGCGGAGAATCACCCTTTTATGAAAATTGTAAAAAATACAAAATTTTGAAAATTTGAAATTTTTTTATTTTTGTTGTTTTTTAACGAAATGGGCTGCCCAACGAACTCAGGCTTCATTTTTATGGACTAAAAAAGTGTGCCAAATTGCAAGACGATTCATAAAAATTTATTCGAGTTATCGTGGCGACAAATTTTTCTACAGACAGACAGACAGACAGACAGACAGACAGACGGACAGACACTTTTCTAAAAACCATTTTTTTGGAATCAGGGGGTCATGAAACGTAAAGATTTAGAAAAATTAGACATTGCTCAAAATCGCACAAATCCAAGACTTTCTCATTTTTGATGAGAATGTAAAAACAAATTTTATGGAAAAAAATCAAAAAAAGGCATAATTTTTGAAAATTTTGAGTTCTTTTTTGTTCCCAATTTTGTATTTTTACCTAAATTTGGCATCTAAAAGAAAAAAAGGAAGGTTTCGATATGTTTTTAATGTTTTCTCATGTTTCGGCTAATGCTTCACTCACTATAAATCTCAATTTTTTGCACTTTTTTGGAAAAAATTTTTTTTAATTTGTGTAAAAGATGCAATTGTCGATTCTAATGTTAAGAAAGGTGTATTAGCATAATGTGAACTAATTTTTATTAAAACGGCCCCAATATGACAAATTTTTGTACTGAAGAGAAGGCTGACAAAAAGTCCAAAAAAAGCAATAAATAGCAAATTTAAAAAAAAAAAAAAAATTCACAACTTTTTTGTTTTTTGTTGTACTGAAAAGTGTCTAAAGGAAAAGTTGTTTGTTCTTGCACCAAATTTAAGGAAAAAATTAAAAAAAAATGTTTTTTTGAAAATTGTGAAAAATACAAAATTTTGAAAATTTCAAAATTTTGTATTTTTGTTGTTTTTTGACGAAATGGGCTGCCCAACGAACTCAGGCTTCATTTTTATGGACTAAAAAAGTGTGCCAAATTGCAAGACGATTCATAAAAATTTATTCGAGTTATCGTGGCGACAAATTTTTCTACAGACAGACGACAGACAGACAGACAGACAGACAGACGGACAGACACTTTTCTAAAAACCATTTTTTTGGAATCAGGGGGTCATGAAACGTAAAGATTTAGAAAAATTAGACATTGCTCAAAATCACACAAATCCAAGAATTTCTCATTTTTTATGAAAATGTAAAAATTGTGAAAAAAATTATTTTAAATATTTTGTTTTATAATATATTATAGTTCTGAAGAGAACAGCTGTGCTGCCGAAACGTAAAAAGAATTGAATTTCTTTTATTTTAATTTCATTGACTCGGAGTGATCGTAAAATTTCACTATTAATTAAAATACGACTTATGTTAAATTATTATTATTATTATTATTAAATATAATAAAAATAAAAAATAATAATAATAATAATAATAACTGAAAAGTAAAATATTAAAAAAAAGCAAAATTTTCGGATATTTTGAGTTCTTTTTTGTTTCTAATTTTGTATATTTACCTAAATTTGGCATCTAAAAGAAAAAATGAAAGTTTTTATGTTTTTAATGTCTTTTAATGTTTCGGCTAATGCTTCACTCACAATAAATCAAAATTTAAGGAAAAAAATTTTTATAAAATATTTTTTTGGAAATTTTTTAAAAATACCTACATTTAAATCTTTACACGACTTTCAATAAACATTGCAATTAAATATTCCGAATATTACAAGTAAGGGGCCGTTCAAAAAATACGTAACGCTTTAGGGGGGAGGGGGTCAAGCTATTTGTTACGGTCAGCAGAAAAAATGGCGCTAATGTATACAACATTGCGTTATTTATTTTTTGAACGGCCCCTAAATATTTAATCAATTTTTAGGAATGTTTTGGCACTGTAGGGGCATGGAACGCCCCAAATTGCACATGAGAATAAGACCTAAATTTTTATTCCGTTAAGCATGTTATATTTTAAGGTTGGCTATTGTTCATAGAAAAGCGTGATTGCCAATGAGACGATAATGGAAGATATGTTTATTACAGTATTTTTGACTTATTAATTATCAAAAATAAATTACATTTCATTACAATTAATTACTTATTTGTTATTTTGTTTCTAATAGTTTTCTAGTCAAAATTAAAAATATTATTTTCATGTCATTAACATTAAAAAATTCAATTATTCAGAAGAATTCTACACAAAATCACTATTTTTCTAAATTTATTCAGGAAAGTCAGAAAATAGTCGAGACGCATGACTATACCCGAAATCTTATTTGACCTAATAGTTATTTGACATAAAACCATTTACAATAAATTTCATTTGACAAAAAATCTATTCGGTATAAAAAACATTTAATTTGAAATTTTTTTAACATACATTTCATTAAACATACAATTTATATTGCATAAATGGCATTTAATATGATATTAATTTGATATATATATTTCATTAGACATAAAATTTATACATATAACATATATGTCATTTGACATAGAATTAATTCAACATATATTTTATTTGATATAAAAATTATTTAGCATCATTTCCATTTAACGCAAAAATACAATTGACTTGAATTTTATTTCACATAAAAAACACTTGATATATATTTCAATTGACATAAGTTTTATTTGATAGAAAATTAATTTGAGGTAAAATTTGTTTAACATATACGTCACTTGACATAATATACATTTAATAAATTTGATTTTGTCCTAAAATTCATTTGTCATAAATTTAATTTAACATAAATTTCACTTGTCATAAATTTCATTTGATATAAATGTCATTTAATATAATTTTCACTTAACTTAAATTTCATTTTCATAAAGTTCATTTGACATAAAAGACATTTAACATAATTCTCATTTATCATAAAAGTCATTTGACACAAAATTAGATTTGACATAAAAGTCAAATGAATTTTATGTCAAATGAATTTTATAACAAATAAAATTTACGTTAAATGAATTTTATGTCAAAGGAAACTTATGTTAAATGATTTTTTTTCAATAGAAATTTATGTTACATTATTTTTAATTTTTAAGTCAAGTGGGAATTAAGTTATCTGAGTTTTATGTAACATAATATTTCTGTTAAATAAATTCTATGACAAATGATATTTATGTTAAATGGATTTTGTGTGCAATGAAATTTATAGCAAATAATGTTCATATTATGTGAATTTTAATTTAAGTAGTTATATATCAAATAACTATTTGGTCAAAAAAGATTTCGGGAATAAGCATGCTTCTCAAAAAGTCAGAGAATTTTGTCGAAAGTGCTGGAATAATATTCAATTTCAAGAATTTATAAGAAAATTCTGAATGTTATTCTTCAGCGTTAAAAAGATTTTATTTATTTCAAACTTTTCCTGTTTTCAACAATATAATTAGACTTTACAGATTTAAAATTGATTTTTTGAAATAATTTAATTATTGAAAAACTGTCGACAAAAAATTATTTTTTATGAATTATTTTAGAATATTTTTTTATTTAAAAATTTAAAAAATAATTGAATTTTATGAAATTTGTATTTAAAATTTTTTATAAAAAATTTATTTCAAAATGAATTTTAGTTAAAGTTTTACATAATAATTGATTATTAAAAGCATTATAGCATGAATTTTATAAAATAATTAAATTTTAAAATGGTTTCAAATCAAATTCTTTAAAAATTTGTATTTTTCATACTTATAACTAACAATTCTGTAAAATTAATTATTTTAAAAAAGTTTAATTGAATTTTATCCTGAAATTATTTGAAGTGTTTATTTTTTAATTCGTATTTAATTAAAGAATTTCTGAATAATTTAAATTTCGTAAAATTGATTTCTAAACAAATGGATCTTAAAATTCTCAAAGAACTTTTTTCAAAAATTATTAAAAATAATTTATTCTTGTGAGAAAATAATAATGATTAAAATTTATTTAGAAAAGAAGTTATTGATGTTTTCAAATAATTTCAGAAAATGGTAAATAAATGTAATAGAACATTTTTTGAGTATCTAATCATTTTTAGAGTATCAGAATTTTCTTTAAAAATTATCATAAATTGAAAACTCACGTCAATAATCCAAAGAGTCACAAAACTGAAATCGAAGTCACAATAATATTGTCAATCATGTACGTCGCGATGATATATGCTTCGAGTTGAGTTAAAGGTTTCTAAGAATAATTCTTATTCTGACGGTTCAGAGGGTGCTGAAATCGAAAAATTTTAGCGTGGTAGAATTTTGATTTTATAAAATTCCATCTATTGATCGTTTTGTTTTGATTTATTTTAGCCAAGTAAATATTTACTTTGTTTTATAGTATCAAAAAAATAGTTATTTGTACTAAATACTTAATTACTTAAGTCAGAAATGTAATAATTAACTATAATAATCGACAAATTATTTCATTAATTCTTTTTGTCAACATCTGAAATTTTACTTTTTTGTATTCTATTGTTTTTTTCCTTTAGAAAATATTGTTTGGCAAATCGAAAATATGTTTCACCGCTGGTTTTCCACTGCCGAACATCATCTATGTCTTTGATGTGCTGGGAGAAGCGGGTCCTCTGCCAAACAGCAATGATGTCTTTGATGTGCTGAGAGAAGTGGTTCCGCTGCCAGACACGACTGGCATCATGGCTATGTTTGGTAGACTTTGTGAGAGTTTTAATAGAAAAGTAAAGAAAAAAATGATAAAAAATCTACCTTCTGCTATTCTGTCTTTATTTTTTCTGCATTTTTTCAGGAAATGGAGAATTTTATTAAAAAAATATACGAAGAAATAATAAAAAAATAATCTTTCTTCATTTTTTCTTTATTTTTTAAGTTCATTTCTTCATTCTTTTCTGCATTTCTTTGTGAATTTTTTTCCTTATTTTTTCCTTCACTATTTTCTGCATTTTTTTACTTTTGTCTTCATTTTTTCCATTTCTTATTTCAAATTAGTTCCATAATTATGAATAAATATTAATAAAAAATTTAATAGATAAATGAAAGAGAGAATTCCTTTTTTAGAGCAATTATTTGCATTTTTTAATAAAAATAATTACATTAGTATTTTTTTAAACACAATTAAATTCGTAATTCTTATTACAAACAAAACTAAATTTGCAATTTTAATTTGTAAATATAAATAAGTTATCAGCTCTTTTGTAAAAAAATTAAATACGCAATTTTTTTTACAAAAGAATTGATAACTTATTTATATTTAAACTTTTTGATAACTTTATTTATAATATTATTATATTATGTAAAAAACGGGGTTCAGAATTGTCTACAGGTAATAATTAACTATATAATAATCGACAAATTCTTTCATTAATTCTTTTTGTCCACATCTGGAATTTTACTTTTGTGTATTCTATTGTTTTTTTTCTTTAGAAAATATTGTTTCACTAATCGAAAATATGCTCCGCCGCTGGTTGTCCACTGCCGAAAATCATTGGTGTCTTTGATGTGCTGGGAGTAGAGAGTCCACTGCCAAACATCATTGATGTCTTTGATGTACTGGGGGAAGTGAGCCCGCTTCTAGACACGACTGTCATCATGGATATGTTTGGTAGAGTTTCAAGCGATCCGTGAATAAAGTGCCTTTTTGAATGAAAGGTGAAGAAAATGCCTTTTCAGCGATGCAAAATATTATTTTTCTTAGTTTGACAATATAATGACACTCAGTAAATTATATTGTGATTTGATTTTCTTTTTTATTAAATGAAATAAATTTCATCAAATCAAATAAACAATATAATTTACTGAGCGTCATTGTATTGTCAACTTAAGAAAAAGAAAAAAAAATTTTGCATCGCTGAAAAGGCATTTTCTTCATCTTTCACCCAAAAAGGCACTTTTTTCACGTAACGCTTGAAGCGGCATTTTTTTCGTTGTTAGCCTGAAATGGCACAGTCTTACCACCAAGTGACGAAATTCTAAGGAATGTACAGACAAATGTCTGATTTTATTGATGTATACTAATTTCAAAAAATATGGAATCTTTCTTTATTCTTTTTTTTTAATCTACAGGGTCTCACACGTCGAATCATGCATTTTTCATCTGAATAACTTCTCAGAAGTTAACTGCAGGTCAAAATAAAGGTCAATTTTGACTAATTTTTTAACTTACCCTCGATCGCTTGAATTCTCAAGGGGCAGACTTGTTTTTTTTATCCGTCTAGAGGGTCTTTTGCTAAAAAAATGGCCTTGTAGACCCTCCGGGAAGAATTGGCGAATTACGCTTAATAAATATGCAGAATCTTTCTCTATTTCTTCGATCATTCGCCAATCATCACAATGTACATATGTGTCCGCCCCTACAAAAATTAAATTCTCTTTGTCCACAGACGGCTCTGTGGACATATGGGCCCTTTGGCATTCTCCTGACATCTGCAAAATTTACAAAAAAATTAATTGATTAATTAATTAATTATTTAATAAATCTTATTTGATCATATAATTTGTTTATAATAATTCTGTAACTTTCTTGGAACATTACACATTTACTGTACATTTTCAGACAAAAAAAAAGAAAAGAAAAAAAAAAAAGAAAAGTCGAAAATGTGATGTTTTAATAATTTCAATAATTTTTAATTTTAAATCTTTGAAATTCAAGTAGTTTTTTATATTCCCAAAAATTAGTATTTTATTGCAATATGTTGAAGAAAAGTCGAAAATGTGATTTTTTCGACTTTTCTTTAACATATTGCAATAAAATACTAATTTTTGGGAATATAAAAAACTACTTGAATTTCAAAGATTTAAAATTAAAAATTATTGAAAATTCCAGTTAAAAAAAATTAAATAGTTTAAACTAAAACTCAAAAAAACTTTTATTCCAATTTCCTTTTAAAGTTAATTAAATTTTTGAATTTGTATATTTAATTTTATTTGAAAAATTTTCGAATTATCAAAATATTGTAAAATTTAATTCAAATCAAATTTATTTGTAGGCATATATTAAATTAAATCCCTTTTTTAATAATTAAACAATTTAATAATTTCAATTTTTGAAGAATTAATGTTGTAATATTTAATTAGAATTCATTAAATTTTAGAAAATATAAAATTGTATTTTTTTAAATAATAGTTTTTGTAGAAAATATTTAACAAAATAAGTATTAAAACATCTTATAAAATATTAATAAATAATTTAATTTTAAAAACTTATATAGGTAAATAATTTAATTTTCATATTTTGAAAATTTAGATTTTTAATCAATTTTAATTGAAATTTGTTAAAGATAATTAAATTTTCCGAAAGTTATTAATTAAAGAATTTTCAATACAATTTTAATTACATTTTCTCGAAAGAATTGAAATTTTGAAAAAAATGTTGATAAAATTCTGAAGGAGTTTACACGGTACGCCTTAACCCATTAAGGACGGGATGTACAAAATTTGTACACAATGTTTAAGGATATATTTCAATAATAAAATGCTACGAGAAAATTTTTTGAGTACACATTTCTTATGTGTCAAGAGTCCCTCTTTCGAATGACGTGCTCAAAAAAACTAAAAAATGTTAAATAAACAATTTATTTAACAATTTATAACAAAAAACACGATTTTTTAAAAATTTTAAATTGGTTTTTTAAATTTTTTTATAGCTTAACCCTTCAGCATATCTTCAACTGTTATAAATATCGCGTCAAAAATAGTTGGGCTACAAGATAGGACTATTTTGGGAATTAAATTTTTAAATGGTTGCCACAAAATGGCGACCAAAGTTACTTTTTTTAAACAATATTATAAACAAATGGAGGAAATTTTCAAAAATAGTTAACTTTGCTTGAAACTTGTCACTCGGGGGTTTTTGGGGTCGCTGGTGACTAATATGACCTTATTTTTTAAAAATTCAAAATGGCGGATCCAATATGGCGGACGCTAAATTTACAAAATGATTGTATTCTCTTGAAACTTGTCACTTGGGGGTTTTTGGGGTCGCTGATTACGAATATAACCTTATATTTTGAAAATTCAAAATGGCGGATCCAATATGGCGGACTTATTTTTAAAAATCATACAAATTCTCATGAAACTTCTTACTCGGGGGTTTTTGGGTTCGCTGGTTACGAATATAACCTTAGATTTCAAAAATTCAAAATGTCGGATTCAATATGGCGGACGACAAATTTAAAAAACGATTGTATTCTCTTGAAACTTGTCACTAGGGGGTTTTTGGGGTCGCTGATGATGAATTTGACCTCGTTTTTTCAAAAATTCAAAAGGGTGGATTCAAAATGGCGTACGAAAAACTTTTTAAATGATTGTATTCTCACCACGTGGAGTTAAACCGTTTTTAAAGAATCTTTTTTTTTATTTTAAAAATTTTTCTAATATTTTTGTTGCCTTTTATATTTTTTAAACATTATTTAGAAAACTTTTAATCTATTCTTATTTTAATTATTTTTTTTCATGTGATTCTGAAAAACACTGTTTGCAAAAATATTGTTTGCATTGCTGACAGAATAAATACGTTCAAAATTTTCGTCAAATTATATATATTTTCATAATTATGAATTAATTTTGATTTTTATATAATAAATATTTTCGAAAATTAATTAAATTACTTTTAATAAATAATATATTATCATATTTAATGTATTCAATGTATTTAATGCATTTAAAACGTACTTTTTGAAAATTCCCGCAAATTATTTTATATTCGAATATTAATAATTATGAACTAATTAAATAATCAAGAAATTAAATTGGATTAGTTCTTAAAAAATAATGAATTAATGTAATGAATATAGATAGTATATTGTATTTTCAAAATATATTTAGAAGTTATTCAAATTTGTATAAAACATTGTAAATGACGATTTTTTAAAAAATATTAAAATAAATTATTGGTCAAACGACTTCTAAAATCTTTTGTTCTTTCCATAATTTTACCAACTTTCAGAAAATAAACAAAAAAAATTTAGTTTCAGTAAATTTTATGTTTTAATACGATTTTCATTCGTCTTAAAATGGGTGGTCTCTCAATTTTGACCGGTAGTGTAGTTCAATTTTGTACGCCATTTTGGATCCACCATTTTGAATTTTTGAAAAAATGAGGTCAAATTCACCATTAGCGACCCCAAAAACCCCCGAGTGACAAGTTTCAAGAGAATACAATCGTTTTTTAAATTTGTCGTCCGCCATATTGGATCCGCCATTTTGAATTTTTGAAATCTAAGGTTATATTCGTAATCAGCAAACCCAAAAACCCCCGAGTAAGAAGTTTCATGAGAATTTGTATGATTTTTAAAAATAAGTCCGCCATATTGAATCCGCCATTTTGAATTTTCAAAATATTAGGTTATATTCGTAATCAGCGACCCCAAAAACCCTCAAGTGACAAGTTTCAAAAGAATATAATCAATTTTTAAATTTAGCATCCGCCATATTGGATCCGCCATTTTGAATTTTCAAAATATAAGGTTATATTCGTAATCAGCGACCCCAAAAACCCCCGAGTGACAAGTTTCAAGCAAAGTTAACTATTTTTGAAAATTTCTTCCATTTGTTTATAATATTGTTTAAAAAAAGTAACTTTGGTCGCCATTTTGTGGCAGCCATTTAAAAATTTAATTCCCAAAATAGTCCTATCTTGTAGCCCAACTATTTTTGACGCGATATTTATAACAGTAGAAGGTATGCTAAGGGGTCAAGCTATAAAAAAATTTTAAAAACCAATTTAAAATTTTTAAAAAATCGTGTTTTTTGTTATAAATTGTTAAATAAATTGTTTATTTAACATTTTTTAGTTTTTTTGAGCACGTCATTCGAAAGAGGGACTCTTGACACATAAGAAATGTGTACTCAAAAAATTTTCTCGTAGAATTTTATTATTGTAATATATCCTTAAACATTGTGTACAAATTTTGTACATCCCGTCCTTAATGGGTTAAATATAAGCCTCCGCGCGCATAAACGGATATACCTCCAGGAGCATATATTTAATTTAATATATGCCTACAAATAAATTTGATTTGAATTAAATTGTACGATATTTTTATAATTCGAAAATTTTTCAATTAAAATTAAATATACAAATTCAAAAATTTTATTAACTTTAAAAGGAAATTGGAATAAAAGTTTTTCTGAGTTTTAGTTTAAACTATTTAATTTTTTTTAAATGGAATTTTCAATAATTTTTAATTTTAAATCTTTGAAATTCAAGTAGTTTTTTATATTCCCAAAAATTAGTATTTTATTGCAATATGTTGAAGAAAAGTCGAAAACATCACATTATTTAAGAAAAGTCAAACAAAGTTGACGCAAATTAATATTGTTAATCAAAAGTCGATAAAATAGAAATTAGTTTCCTGAAAGATAGAATGAAATATATAATATTTAAATTGCTTCACGATGTCATGTGGCGATTTGGTTGAGCCCATTAATGCGCTATTCCAGCAGCACACTTGGAGGCCTATGACTTGTGGTTCGAGTCCGCTGACCCTCATATGCTGTAGTTATGAAAATCATTTTTTTATTAAACTCATTTTTTTATTTTATAATAATGCAAAATATGAATATTTCATATTTCTTCAAGCTTTTTTAATTATAATTTAATTTACAAAAATATTAACCACTTCACTGGCAGGGCGTTCCAAATGGCGTTCCACGCGCCGAGGCCCAGACTGGCAAAAACACCGAAATGGCGTTCCTAATAAAACTTTATTTTTAAAGAGTGTACACTACTTTTAACTTCTACAAAGCAATATTTCTATAGTTTAGACATCAGGGAACAATATTATCACAATAAAAATTTCAGTTTTTGAGATTTTTAATGTTTCTTCGAACGTTGAAATACTCAATTTTTACCAATTTTCAACAAATGGCGTTCCACTTTCAACGTTCGAAGAAACATTGAAAATCTCAAAAACTGAAATTTTTATTGTGATAATATTGTTCCCTGATGTCTAAACTATAGAAATATTGCTTTGTAGAAGTTAAAAGTAGTGTACACTCTTTAAAAATAAAGTTTTATTAGGAACGCCATTTCGGTGTTTTTGCCAGTCTGGGCCTCGGCGCGTGGAACGCCATTTGGAACGCCCTGCCAGTGAAGTGGTTAATAGTTTTTGGAAACTTCCTGGTAAATTCAAGGAAACTTACTTTGACAACTTCCAAGAAATTTCCACCGGTAATTTGCAGGAAGCTTCCAAGGGAAGTTTCCAGAAATCCTCCTGGAAGATTCCATGGGAAACTCCCAAGTGCGGACATTGGTGTATGTTAGAGAAGTTTCCAGGAAGCTACCGAAGGTAACTTCCGAAGTTACCACAGGAAGCTTCCTGGAAACTTCTTGAAAGTTTTTGTGCTACCTGGGATGATGTGTTGCAGTATGTTGTGTTTCGAATTGACCGGATTTATTCGAAAATCGAATCGAGTCCAGCAATTTGAAATTCGAAACTTTGAATTGGCCGATTCGAATCGAAAGTAGATCGAGTCGAGTTGAGCAATTCGAAATTCGAAATGTCGATTTTCGAATTGACTACTTCGAATCGAATTATCTCCGATTGAAATTTTCTGTTGTCGAGTCGATTAATGTTCGGTTTGACTCGATTAAATGCACACTTCTAATAAGAACGTATCCTTAAGTGTCCAACTAGGGGAATGTGGGGTAAAGTGGGGACCCTAACGTAATAAATTTTTTTTGTATTTGTCCACATAATATTATGTAAAATTATTATTTGTATTTTTTCAATCAAATAAATAAAATTTTGTGCAAATATTATTAAAATATAATTAATACACTTAAAAGAAATATAGAGGTTACGGAAATATTACCTAAACTTTATATTGAAAACCCCGAAATTGTGATAAATATTAATCAATTTTCTTTATTTAGGTCTTATTTTAAATGTAATGATATATATTTACATTCAAAAAATATTTAAGATACCTTTTGCGTGATGGCCCATATGATGTTACAAAGTTTTAATTTGAACGTTTTGCAAAAATTTGCATATAAATATATTGATAACTTGAAAAAAGGATCAGCTAAGATTTTGATCTCAACTGATTTTTACATTTGGTATGATGTAGAAACATTTCCAACAACCAGATTTTAGATCCATTTTTGTCAAACTTTTTTTTGGTTCAGTCACAGTGTGATGATAAAAACGTCAAAATTAGGTTATTTGGCAGATCGATTTTAAAAACATATTTTATCTATTATTTGTATATTTTTACTAGTTTTATTATTAAGGGGCACACCTAGTGTGAGCGCCTAAAAAAACGGTGATTTTTAGGAATTTTTCTTGAAGAATGTATTGCGTCAAATGTTTTGAATTTTTTTTACCTTTATTTGTCTATAAATCAGTTATTAATTTTTTATTTTTGTAAAGAAAAATAAATATTTTTTTAAAAGTTATGTCACATCTCGCAAATGTAAAAAAAAAAGTTGTCCCACTGCTGCAGTGATTGCGGCCTTCTGAGTGACTGAAATCAAAAAAACCAAAAAGATTATTAAACTAGAAGACATTTGCCGTACTATGACCCTCGGATGGAAAAAAATATTGAATTTCAAAAAAATGGCGGAGTTTTGAAAAAAAATTATAAATTTCGACTAAAAAATTTGATAGTTTTTGGCATCCCAAAATTTTATTTTTCGTCCAAAAAAAAACTGGAGCCTCATAGTACGGCAAATATCTTCTAGTTTAATAATCTTTTTGGTTTTTTTTATTTCAGTCACTCAGAAGGCCGCAATAACTGCAGCAGTGGAGAAACTGTTTTCTTTGGATATAGCGAATAACTCTTTAAAAAAAGATATTTTTCTTTGCAAAAATTACAAAATTTTCACTATTTATACATATATATATGTACAAAACCTTAAAAAAAATTAGATGCAATAATTTCCCTGAAAAAAATTTCTAAAAATCGACGTTTTTTTTCAGTCACTCACACTAGGTGTGCCCGTTAAAGAATTTATTAATTAATTTTTGCACTTTTAAGAATTTTTCAATATAGGTCAATTTTGACTAATTTTTTAACTTACCCTCAATGGCGTTAATTTTTTCCGGGCAGACTCGTATTCTTGTTTCATCTTTTGGGTCCTTTGATAAATAATAATTACTAAGCCCGCCCGGAAAAAAAATCTAATTGTTTGTAGGAGATATTTGGAATCGTTCTTAAGGTCTGTTGTCCTTTTCCAATCATCAAATCATCCAATCATTCCAATCATCCAATCATCCGTGTGGAAAAAGATGCCAGCACCTAAGTCCACCAAATTATCTTTGTCCACAGAATTTACTGTGGACACTCCACAATTTTGGCAATGTCCTGCCATCTGGAAAATTTCCAAAAAAGTTAATTTATTAATTCATTATTTAATAAATCTTATTTGTTAATAATTAACTACTAATTAAAAGCGATAAACAACATTTTTACACTATTTACAAAATTTTATACTTAAAAAAGTGCATTTTTTTTCATATTCTTTTTTCGCTTTTGTTTTAGCGAAGCCTATTTCTTGCGAAATTTTCTCTCTCACTTTTTTTAGCTCCACCTGTTCTGATCCTCGCTGGATCCTTTGGGTCTTTAGCCAGATAATAGTTTTCCAGTCCACCCGGAAAAAACAACCTAATTGTCATCAGCAAATATTTCGAATCATCTACTATGGCTGATGTTATTCGCCAATCGTCGCTGTGGACCAAGGTGCCAGCACTAAGATCCACTAGATTCTCCTTGTCCACAGAATCTTCTGTGGACATTCCGCATCGGCAATGTCCTGCCATCTGGAAAATTTCCAAAAAAGTTAATTTATTAATTCATTATTTAATAAATCTTATTTGTTAATAATTAACTACTAATTAGAAGCGATAAACAACATTTTTACACTATTTACAAAATTTTATACTTAAAAAAGTGCAATTTTTTTCATTTTCTTTTTTCGCTTTTGTTTTAGCGAAGCCTATTTCTTGCGAAATTTTCTCCCTCACTTTTTTTAGCTCCACCTGTCCTGATCCTCGCTGGATCCTTTGGGTCTTTAGCCAGATAATAGTTTTCCAGTCCACCCGGAAAAAACAACCTAATTGTCATCAGCAAATATTTCGAATCATCTACTATGGCTGATGTTATTCGCCACTCGTCGCTGTTGACCAAGATGCCAGCACCAAGATCCACTAGATTCTCCTTGTCCACAGAATCTTTTGTGGACATTCCGCATCGGCAATGTCCTGCCATCTGGAAAATTTCCAAAAAAGTTAATTTGTTAATTAATATAGGTCAATTTTGACTAATTTTTTAACTTACCCTGAATTGCTTTAATTTTCTCCGAGCTAACTTTTATCCTCGCTGGATCCTTTGGGTCTTTAGCCAGATAATAGTTTTCCAGTCCACCCGGAAAAAACAACCTAATTGTCATCAGCAAATATTTCGAATCATCTACTATGGCTGATGTTATTCGCCAATCGTCGCTGTGGACCAAGGTGCCAGCCCTAAGATCCACTAGATTCTCCTTGTCCATTGAATCCTCTGTGGACATTCCGCATCGGCAATGTCCTGCCATCTGGAAAATTTCCAAAAAAGTTAATTTGTTAATTAATATAGGTCAATTTCGACTAATTTTTTAACTTACCCTGAATTGCTTTAATTTTCTCCGGGCTAACTTTTATCCTCGCTGGATCCTTTGGGTCTTTAGCCAGATAATAGTTTTCCAGTCCACCCGGAAAAAACAACCTAATTGTCATCAGCAAATATTTCGAATCATCTACTATGGCTGATGTTATTCGCCAATCGTCGCTGTGGACCAAGGTGCCAGCACCAAGATCCACTAGATTCTCCTTGTCCACAGAATCTTCTGTGGACATTCCGTATCGGCAATGTCCTGCCATCTGGAAAATTTCCAAAAAAGTTAATTTGTTAATTAATATAGATCAATTTCGACTAATTTTTTAACTTACCCTGAATTGCTTTAATTTTCTTCGGGCTAACATTTATCCTCGCTGGATCCTTTGGGTCTTTAGCCAGATAATAGTTTTCCAGTCCACCCGAAAAAAACAACCTAATTGTTGTCAGCAAATATTTCGAATCATCTACTATGGCTGATGTTATTCGACAATCGTCGCTGTGGACCAAGATGCCAGCACCAAGATCCACTAGACTCTCCTTGTCCACAGAATCTTCTGTGGACATTCCGTATCGGCAATGTCCTGCCATCTGGAAAATTTCCAAAAAAGTTAATTTGTTAATTAATATAGATCAATTTCGACTAATTTTTTAACTTACCCTGAATTGCTTTAATTTTCTCCGGGCTAACATTTATCCTCGCTGGATCCTTTGGGTCTTTAGCCAGATAATAGTTTTCCAGTCCACCCGAAAAAAACAACCTAATTGTCATCAGCAAATATTTCGAATCATCTACTATGGCTGATGTTATTCGCCAATCGTCGCTGTGGACCAAGGTGCCAGCACCAAGATCCACTAGATTCTCCTTGTCCACAGAATCTTTTGTGGACATTCCGCATCGGCAATGTCCTGCCATCTGGAAAATTTCCAAAAAAGTTAATTTGTTAATTAATATAGGTCAATTTTGACTAATTTTTTAACTTACCCTGAATTGCTTTAATTTTCTCCGAGCTAACTTTTATCCTCGCTGGATCCTTTGGGTCTTTAGCCAGATAATAGTTTTCCAGTCCACCCGGAAAAAACAACCTAATTGTCATCAGCAAATATTTCGAATCATCTACTATGGCTGATGTTATTCGCCAATCGTCGCTGTTGACCAAGATGCCAGCACCAAGATCCACTAGATTCTCCTTGTCCACAGAATCTTTTGTGGACATTCCGCATCGGCAATGTCCTGCCATCTGAAAAATTTCCAAAAAAGTTAATTTGTTAATTACTATAGATCAATTTCGACTAATTTTTTAACTTACCCTGAATTGCTTTAATTTTCTCCGGGCTAACATTTATCCTCGCTGGATCCTTTGGGTCTTTATCCAGATAATAGTTTTCCAGTCCACCCGAAAAAAACAACCTAATTGTTGTCAGCAAACATTTCGAATCATCTACTATGGCTGATGTTATTCGCCAATCGTCGCTGTGGACCAAGGTGCCAGCACCAAGATCCACTAGATTCTCCTTGTCCACAGAATCTTCTGTGGACATTCCGCATCGGCAATGTCCTGCCATCTGGAAAATTTCCAAAAAAGTTAATTTGTTAATTAATATAGATCAATTTCGACTAATTTTTTAACTTACCCTGAATTGCTTTAATTTTCTCCGAGCTAACTTTTATCCTCGCTGGATCCTTTGGGTCTTTAGCTAGATAATAGTTTTCCAGTCCACCCGGAAAAAACAACCTAATTGTCATCAGCAAATATTTCGAATCATCTACTATGGCTGATGTTATTCGCCAATCGTCGCTGTGGACCAAGGTGCCAGCACCAAGATCCACTAGATTCTCCTTGTCCACAGAATCTTCTGTGGACATTCCGCATCGGCAATGTCCTGCCATCTGGAAAATTTCCAAAAAAGTTAATTTGTTAATTAATATAGGTCAATTTCGACTAATTTTTTAACTTACCCTGAATTGCTTTAATTTTCTCCAGGCTAACTTTTATCCTCGCTGGATCCTTTGGGTCTTTAGCCAGATAATAGTTTTCCAGTCCACCCGAAAAAAACAACCTAATTGTTATCAGCAAATATTTCGAATCATCTACTATGGCTGATGTTATTCGCCAATCGTCGCTGTGGACCAAGATGCCAGCACCAAGATCCACTAGATTCTCCTTGTCCACAGAATCTTTTGTGGACATTCCGCATCGGCAATGTCCTGCCATCTGGAAAATTTCCAAAAAAGTTAATTTGTTAATTAATATAGGTCAATTTTGACTAATTTTTTAACTTACCCTGAATTGCTTTAATTTTCTCCGAGCTAACTTTTATCCTCGCTGGATCCTTTGGGTCTTTATCCAGATAATAGTTTTCCAGTCCACCCGAAAAAAACAACCTAATTGTTGTCAGCAAATATTTCGAATCATCTACTATGGCTGATGTTATTCGCCAATCGTCGCTGTGGACCAAGGTGCCAGCACCAAGATCCACTAGATTCTCCTTGTCCACAGAATCTTCTGTGGACATTCCGCATCGGCAATGTCCTGCCATCTGGAAAATTTCCAAAAAAGTTAATTTGTTAATTAATATAGATCAATTTCGACTAATTTTTTAACTTACCCTGAATTGCTTTAATTTTCTCCGAGCTAACTTTTATCCTCGCTGGATCCTTTGGGTCTTTAGCTAGATAATAGTTTTCCAGTCCACCCGGAAAAAACAACCTAATTGTCATCAGCAAATATTTCGAATCATCTACTATGGCTGATGTTATTCGCCAATCGTCGCTGTGGACCAAGGTGCCAGCACCAAGATCCACTAGATTCTCCTTGTCCACAGAATCTTCTGTGGACATTCCGCATCGGCAATGTCCTGCCATCTGGAAAATTTCCAAAAAAGTTAATTTGTTAATTAATATAGGTCAATTTCGACTAATTTTTTAACTTACCCTGAATTGCTTTAATTTTCTCCGGGCTAACTTTTATCCTCGCTGGATCCTTTGGGTCTTTAGCCAGATAATAGTTTTCCAGTCCGCCCGAAAAAAACAACCTAATTGTTATCAGCAAATATTTCGAATCATCTACTATGGCTGATGTTATTCGCCAATCGTCGCTGTGGACCAAGATGCCAGCACCAAGATCCACTAGATTCTCCTTGTCCACAGAATCTTTTGTGGACATTCCGCATCGGCAATGTCCTGCCATCTGGAAAATTTCCAAAAAAGTTAATTTGTTAATTAATATAGGTCAATTTTGACTAATTTTTTAACTTACCCTGAATTGCTTTAATTTTCTTCGGGCTAACATTTATCCTCGCTGGATCCTTTGGGTCTTTAGCCAGATAATAGTTTTCCAGTCCACCCGAAAAAAACAACCTAATTGTTGTCAGCAAATATTTCGAATCATCTACTATGGCTGATGTTATTCGACAATCGTCGCTGTGGACCAAGATGCCAGCACCAAGATCCACTAGACTCTCCTTGTCCACAGAATCTTCTGTGGACATTCCGTATCGGCAATGTCCTGCCATCTGGAAAATTTCCAAAAAAGTTAATTTGTTAATTAATCTAGATCAATTTCGACTAATTTTTTAACTTACCCTGAATTGCTTTAATTTTCTCCGGGCTAACATTTATCCTCGCTGGATCCTTTGGGTCTTTAGCCAGATAATAGTTTTCCAGTCCACCCGAAAAAAACAACCTAATTGTTGTCAGCAAATATTTCGAATCATCTACTATGGCTGATGTTATTCGACAATCGTCGCTGTGGACCAAGATGCCAGCACCAAGATCCACTAGATTCTCCTTGTCCACAGAATCTTTTGTGGACATTCCGCATCGGCAATGTCCTGCCATCTGGAAAATTTCCAAAAAAGTTAATTTGTTAATTAATATAGGTCAATTTTGACTAATTTTTTAACTTACCCTGAATTGCTTTAATTTTCTCCGAGCTAACTTTTATCCTCGCTGGATCCTTTGGGTCTTTAGCCAGATAATAGTTTTCCAGTCCACCCGGAAAAAACAACCTAATTGTCATCAGCAAATATTTCGAATCATCTACTATGGCTGATGTTATTCGCCAATCGTCGCTGTGGACCAAGGTGCCAGCACCAAGATCCACTAGATTCTCCTTGTCCACAGAATCTTTTGTGGACATTCCGCATCGGCAATGTCCTGCCATCTGGAAAATTTCCAAAAAAGTTAATTTGTTAATTAATATAGGTCAATTTTGACTAATTTTTTAACTTACCCTGAATTGCTTTAATTTTCTCCGAGCTAACTTTTATCCTCGCTGGATCCTTTGGGTCTTTAGCCAGATAATAGTTTTCCAGTCCACCCGGAAAAAACAACCTAATTGTCATCAGCAAATATTTCGAATCATCTACTATGGCTGATGTTATTCGCCAATCGTCGCTGTTGACCAAGATGCCAGCACCAAGATCCACTAGATTCTCCTTGTCCACAGAATCTTTTGTGGACATTCCGCATCGGCAATGTCCTGCCATCTGAAAAATTTCCAAAAAAGTTAATTTGTTAATTACTATAGATCAATTTCGACTAATTTTTTAACTTACCCTGAATTGCTTTAATTTTCTCCGGGCTAACATTTATCCTCGCTGGATCCTTTGGGTCTTTATCCAGATAATAGTTTTCCAGTCCACCCGAAAAAAACAACCTAATTGTTGTCAGCAAATATTTCGAATCATCTACTATGGCTGATGTTATTCGCCAATCGTCGCTGTGGACCAAGGTGCCAGCACCAAGATCCACTAGATTCTCCTTGTCCACAGAATCTTCTGTGGACATTCCGCATCGGCAATGTCCTGCCATCTGGAAAATTTCCAAAAAAGTTAATTTGTTAATTAATATAGATCAATTTCGACTAATTTTTTAACTTACCCTGAATTGCTTTAATTTTCTCCGAGCTAACTTTTATCCTCGCTGGATCCTTTGGGTCTTTAGCTAGATAATAGTTTTCCAGTCCACCCGGAAAAAACAACCTAATTGTCATCAGCAAATATTTCGAATCATCTACTATGGCTGATGTTATTCGCCAATCGTCGCTGTGGACCAAGGTGCCAGCACCAAGATCCACTAGATTCTCCTTGTCCACAGAATCTTCTGTGGACATTCCGCATCGGCAATGTCCTGCCATCTGGAAAATTTCCAAAAAAGTTAATTTGTTAATTAATATAGGTCAATTTCGACTAATTTTTTAACTTACCCTGAATTGCTTTAATTTTCTCCAGGCTAACTTTTATCCTCGCTGGATCCTTTGGGTCTTTAGCCAGATAATAGTTTTCCAGTCCACCCGAAAAAAACAACCTAATTGTTATCAGCAAATATTTCGAATCATCTACTATGGCTGATGTTATTCGCCAATCGTCGCTGTGGACCAAGATGCCAGCACCAAGATCCACTAGATTCTCCTTGTCCACAGAATCTTTTGTGGACATTCCGCATCGGCAATGTCCTGCCATCTGGAAAATTTCCAAAAAAGTTAATTTGTTAATTAATATAGGTCAATTTTGACTAATTTTTTAACTTACCCTGAATTGCTTTAATTTTCTCCGAGCTAACTTTTATCCTCGCTGGATCCTTTGGGTCTTTATCCAGATAATAGTTTTCCAGTCCACCCGAAAAAAACAACCTAATTGTTGTCAGCAAATATTTCGAATCATCTACTATGGCTGATGTTATTCGCCAATCGTCGCTGTGGACCAAGGTGCCAGCACCAAGATCCACTAGATTCTCCTTGTCCACAGAATCTTCTGTGGACATTCCGCATCGGCAATGTCCTGCCATCTGGAAAATTTCCAAAAAAGTTAATTTGTTAATTAATATAGATCAATTTCCACTAATTTTTTAACTTACCCTGAATTGCTTTAATTTTCTCCGAGCTAACTTTTATCCTCGCTGGATCCTTTGGGTCTTTAGCTAGATAATAGTTTTCCAGTCCACCCGGAAAAAACAACCTAATTGTCATCAGCAAATATTTCGAATCATCTACTATGGCTGATGTTATTCGCCAATCGTCGCTGTGGACCAAGGTGCCAGCACCAAGATCCACTAGATTCTCCTTGTCCACAGAATCTTTTGTGGACATTCCGCATCGGCAATGTCCTGCCATCTGGAAAATTTCCAAAAAAGTTAATTTGTTAATTAATATAGGTCAATTTTGACTAATTTTTTAACTTACCCTGAATTGCTTTAATTTTCTCCGAGCTAACTTTTATCCTCGCTGGATCCTTTGGGTCTTTAGCCAGATAATAGTTTTCCAGTCCACCCGGAAAAAACAACCTAATTGTCATCAGCAAATATTTCGAATCATCTACTATGGCTGATGTTATTCGCCAATCGTCGCTGTTGACCAAGATGCCAGCACCAAGATCCACTAGATTCTCCTTGTCCACAGAATCTTTTGTGGACATTCCGCATCGGCAATGTCCTGCCATCTGAAAAATTTCCAAAAAAGTTAATTTGTTAATTACTATAGATCAATTTCGACTAATTTTTTAACTTACCCTGAATTGCTTTAATTTTCTCCGGGCTAACATTTATCCTCGCTGGATCCTTTGGGTCTTTATCCAGATAATAGTTTTCCAGTCCACCCGAAAAAAACAACCTAATTGTTGTCAGCAAATATTTCGAATCATCTACTATGGCTGATGTTATTCGCCAATCGTCGCTGTGGACCAAGGTGCCAGCACCAAGATCCACTAGATTCTCCTTGTCCACAGAATCTTCTGTGGACATTCCGCATCGGCAATGTCCTGCCATCTGGAAAATTTCCAAAAAAGTTAATTTGTTAATTAATATAGATCAATTTCGACTAATTTTTTAACTTACCCTGAATTGCTTTAATTTTCTCCGAGCTAACTTTTATCCTCGCTGGATCCTTTGGGTCTTTAGCTAGATAATAGTTTTCCAGTCCACCCGGAAAAAACAACCTAATTGTCATCAGCAAATATTTCGAATCATCTACTATGGCTGATGTTATTCGCCAATCGTCGCTGTGGACCAAGGTGCCAGCACCAAGATCCACTAGATTCTCCTTGTCCACAGAATCTTCTGTGGACATTCCGCATCGGCAATGTCCTGCCATCTGGAAAATTTCCAAAAAAGTTAATTTGTTAATTAATATAGGTCAATTTCGACTAATTTTTTAACTTACCCTGAATTGCTTTAATTTTCTCCGGGCTAACTTTTATCCTCGCTGGATCCTTTGGGTCTTTAGCCAGATAATAGTTTTCCAGTCCGCCCGAAAAAAACAACCTAATTGTTATCAGCAAATATTTCGAATCATCTACTATGGCTGATGTTATTCGCCAATCGTCGCTGTGGACCAAGATGCCAGCACCAAGATCCACTAGATTCTCCTTGTCCACAGAATCTTTTGTGGACATTCCGCATCGGCAATGTCCTGCCATCTGGAAAATTTCCAAAAAAGTTAATTTGTTAATTAATATAGGTCAATTTTGACTAATTTTTTAACTTACCCTGAATTGCTTTAATTTTCTCCGAGCTAACTTTTATCCTCGCTGGATCCTTTGGGTCTTTAGCCAGATAATAGTTTTCCAGTCCACCCGGAAAAAACAACCTAATTGTCATCAGCAAATATTTCGAATCATCTACTATGGCTGATGTTATTCGCCAATCGTCGCTGTGGACCAAGGTGCCAGCACCAAGATCCACTAGATTCTCCTTGTCCACAGAATCTTCTGTGGACATTCCGCATCGGCAATGTCCTGCCATCTGGAAAATTTCCAAAAAAGTTAATTTGTTAATTAATATGGATCAATTTCGACTAATTTTTTAACTTACCCTGAATTGCTATAATTTTCTCCGGGCTAACATTTATCCTCGCTGAATCCTTTGGGTCTTTAGCCAGATAATAGTTTTCCAGTCCACCCGAAAAAAACAACCTAATTGTTGTCAGCAAATATTTCGAATCATCTACTATGGCTGATGTTATTCGACAATCGTCGCTGTGGACCAAGATGCCAGCACCAAGATCCACTAGACTCTCTTTGTCCACAGAATCTTCTGTGGACATTCCGCATCGGCAATGTCCTGCCATCTGGAAAATTTCCAAAAAAGTTAATTTGTTAATTAATATAGATCAATTTCGACTAATTTTTTAACTTACCCTGAATTGCTTTAATTTTCTCCGGGCTAACATTTATCCTCGCTGGATCCTTTGGGTCTTTAGCCAGATAATAGTTTTCCAGTCCACCCGAAAAAAACAACCTAATTGTTGTCAGCAAATATTTCGAATCATCTACTATGGCTGATGTTATTCGACAATCGTCGCTGTGGACCAAGATGCCAGCACCAAGATCCACTAGATTCTCCTTGTCCACAGAATCTTCTGTGGACATTCCGCATCGGCAATGTCCTGCCATCTGGAAAATTTCCAAAAAAGTTAATTTGTTAATTAATATAGATCAATTTCGACTAATTTTTTAACTTACCCTGAATTGCTTTAATTTTCTCCGGGCTAACATTTATCCTCGCTGGATCCTTTGGGTCTTTAGCCAGATAATAGTTTTCCAGTCCACCCGAAAAAAACAACCTAACTGTTGTCAGCAAATATTTCGAATCATCTACTATGGCTGATGTTATTCGCCAATCGTCGCTGTGAACCAAGATGCCAGCACCAAGATCCACTAGATTCTCCTTGTCCACAGAATCTTTTGTGGACATTCCGCATCGGCAATGTCCTGCCATCTGGAAAATTTCCAAAAAAGTTAATTTGTTAATTAATATAGGTCAATTTTGACTAATTTTTTAACTTACCCTGAATTGCTTTAATTTTCTCCGAGCTAACTTTTATCCTCGCTAGATCCTTTGGGTCTTTAGCCAGATAATAGTTTTCCAGTCCACCCGGAAAAAACAACCTAATTGTCATCAGCAAATATTTCGAATCATCTACTATGGCTGATGTTATTCGCCAATCGTCGCTGTTGACCAAGATGCCAGCACCAAGATCCACTAGATTCTCCTTGTCCACAGAATCTTTTGTGGACATTCCGCATCGGCAATGTCCTGCCATCTGGAAAATTTCCAAAAAAGTTAATTTGTTAATTAATATAGTTCAATTTCGACTAATTTTTTAACTTACCCTGAATTGCTTTAATTTTCTCCGGGCTAACTTTAATCCTCGCTGGATCCTTTGGGTCTTTAGCCAGATAATAGTTTTCCAGTCCACCCGGAAAAAACAACCTAATTGTCATCAGCAAATATTTCGAATCATCTACTATGGCTGATGTTATTCGCCAATCGTCGCTGTAGACCAAGGTGCCAGCACCAAGATCCACTAGATTCTCCTTGTCCACAGAATCTTCTGTGGACATTCCGCATCGGCAATGTCCTGCCATCTGGAAAATTTCCAAAAAAGTTAATTTGTTAATTAATATAGATCAATTTCGACTAATTTTTTAACTTACCCTGAATTGCTTTAATTTTCTCCGGGCTAACATTTATCCTCGCTGGATCCTTTGGGTCTTTAGCCAGATAATAGTTTTCCAGTCCACCCGAAAAAAACAACCTAATTGTTGTCAGCAAATATTTCGAATCATCTACTATGGCTGATGTTATTCGCCAATCGTCGCTGTGGACCAAGGTGCCAGCACCAAGATCCACTAGACTCTCCTTGTCCACAGAATCTTCTGTGGACATTCCGCATCGGCAATGTCCTGCCATCTGGAAAATTTCCAAAAAAGTTAATTTGTTAATTAATATAGATCAATTTCGACTAATTTTTTAACTTACCCTGAATTGCTTTAATTTTCTCCGGGCTAACATTTATCCTCGCTGGATCCTTTGGGTCTTTAGCCAGATAATAGTTTTCCAGTCCACCCGAAAAAAACAACCTAATTGTTGTCAGCAAATATTTCGAATCATCTACTATGGCTGATGTTATTCGACAATCGTCGCTGTGGACCAAGATGCCAGCACCAAGATCCACTAGATTCTCCTTGTCCACAGAATCTTTTGTGGACATTCCGCATCGGCAATGTCCTGCCATCTGGAAAATTTCCAAAAAAGTTAATTTGTTAATTAATATAGGTCAATTTTGACTAATTTTTTAACTTACCCTGAATTGCTTTAATTTTCTCCGAGCTAACTTTTATCCTCGCTGGATCCTTTGGGTCTTTAGCCAGATAATAGTTTTCCAGTCCACCCGGAAAAAACAACCTAATTGTCATCAGCAAATATTTCGAATCATCTACTATGGCTGATGTTATTCGCCAATCGTCGCTGTTGACCAAGATGCCAGCACCAAGATCCACTAGATTCTCCTTGTCCACAGAATCTTTTGTGGACATTCCGCATCGGCAATGTCCTGCCATCTGGAAAATTTCCAAAAAAGTTAATTTGTTAATTAATATAGGTCAATTTTAACTAATTTTTTAACTTACCCTGAATTGCTTTAATTTTCTCCGGGCTAACTTTTATCCTCGCTGGATCCTTTGGGTCTTTAGCCAGATAATAGTTTTCCAGTTCACCCGGAAAAACAACCTAATTGTCATCAGCAAATATTTCGAATCATCTACTATGGCTGATGTTATTCGCCAATCGTCGCTGTGGACCAAGGTGCCAGCACCAAGATCCACTAGATTCTCCTTGTCCACCGAATCTTCTGTGGACATTCCGCATCGGCAATGTCCTGCCATCTGGAAAATTTCCAAAAAAGTTAATTTGTTAATTAATATAGATCAATTTCGACTAATTTTTTAACTTACCCTGAATTGCTTTAATTTTCTCCGGGCTAACATTTATCCTCGCTGGATCCTTTGGGTCTTTAGCCAGATAATAGTTTTCCAGTCCACCCGAAAAAAACAACCTAATTGTTGTCAGCAAATATTTCGAATCATCTACTATGGCTGATGTTATTCGCCAATCGTCGCTGTGAACCAAGATGCCAGCACCAAGATCCACTAGATTCTCCTTGTCCACAGAATCTTTTGTGGACATTCCGCATCGGCAATGTCCTGCCATCTGGAAAATTTCCAAAAAAGTTAATTTGTTAATTAATATAGGTCAATTTTGACTAATTTTTTAACTTACCCTGAATTGCTTTAATTTTCTCCGAGCTAACTTTTATCCTCGCTAGATCCTTTGGGTCTTTAGCCAGATAATAGTTTTCCAGTCCACCCGGAAAAAACAACCTAATTGTCATCAGCAAATATTTCGAATCATCTACTATGGCTGATGTTATTCGCCAATCGTCGCTGTTGACCAAGATGCCAGCACCAAGATCCACTAGATTCTCCTTGTCCACAGAATCTTTTGTGGACATTCCGCATCGGCAATGTCCTGCCATCTGGAAAATTTCCAAAAAAGTTAATTTGTTAATTAATATAGTTCAATTTCGACTAATTTTTTAACTTACCCTGAATTGCTTTAATTTTCTCCGGGCTAACTTTAATCCTCGCTGGATCCTTTGGGTCTTTAGCCAGATAATAGTTTTCCAGTCCACCCGGAAAAAACAACCTAATTGTCATCAGCAAATATTTCGAATCATCTACTATGGCTGATGTTATTCGCCAATCGTCGCTGTAGACCAAGGTGCCAGCACCAAGATTTACTAGATTCTCCTTGTCCACAGAATCTTCTGTGGACATTCCGCATCGGCAATGTCCTGCCATCTGGAAAATTTCCAAAAAAGTTAATTTGTTAATTAATATAGGTCAATTTTGACTAATTTTTTAACTTACCCTGAATTGCTTTAATTTTCTCCGGGCTAACATTTATCCTCGCTGGATCCTTTGGGTCTTTAGCCAGATAATAGTTTTCCAGTCCACCCGGAAAAAACAACCTAATTGTCATCAGCAAATATTTCGAATCATCTACTATGGCTGATGTTATTCGCCAATCGTCGCTGTGGACCAAGGTGCCAGCAGCAAGATCCACTAGATTCTCCTTGTCCACCGAATCTTCTGTGGACATTCCGCATCGGCAATGTCCTGCCATCTGGAAAATTTCCAAAAAAGTTGATTTATTAATTCATTATTTAATAAATCTTATTTGTTAATAATTAACTACTAATTAGAAGCGATAAACAACATTTTTACACTATTTACAAAATTTTATACTTAAAAAAGTGCAATTTTTTTTATTTTCTTTTTTCGCTTTTGTTTTAGCGAAGCCTATTTCTTGCGAAATTTTCTCGCTCACTTTTTTGAGCTCCACCTGTCCTGATCCTCGCTGGATCCTTTGGGTCTTTAGCCAGATAATAGTTTTCCAGTCCACCCGGAAAAAACAACCTAATTGTCATCAGCAAATATTTCGAATCATCTACTATGGCTGATGTTATTCGCCAATCGTCGCTGTGGACCAAGGTGCCAGCACCAAGATCAACTAGATTCTCCTTGTCCACAGAATCTTCTGTGGACATTCCGCATCGACAATGTCCTGCCATCTGGAAAATTTCCAAAAAAGTTAATTTGTTAATTAATATAGGTCAATTATGACTAATTTTTTAACTTACCCTGAATTGCTTTAATTTTCTCCGGGCTAACTTTTATCCTCGCTGGATCCTTTGGGTCTTTAGCCAGATAATAGTTTTCCAGTCCATTCGGAAAAATCAACCTAATTGTCATCAGCAAATATTTCGAATCATTTACTATGGCTGATGTTATTCGCCAATCGTCGCTGTGGACCAAGGTGCCAGCACCAAGATCCACTAGATTCTCCTTGTCCACAGAATCTTCTGTGGACAATCCGCATCGGCAATGTCCTGCCATCTGGAAAATTTCCAAAAATGTTAATTTATTAATTCATTATTTAATAAATCTTATTTGTTAATATTAATTCTATAACTTTCTTTGAACATGACACATTTACTGTGTCAATTTGTTATTGTTTAAAACAATATATTTTAAACAATCGGCCTTGAGAGATCTTCTCAAAAATCATCGCTGCGTATTTAACAAGAAATTTAATTCATTAGGATTTGTGACCTGTAGATAGTTCTGAACCCCGTTTTTTACGTAACATAATGGGAATTACTAAAAACAAAGTTTTATTACATAAGTAAATGGCTAAAAAACAACGTTTTTCAAGAATAAACTTGGTCAATTCTTGACTGATTTTGATGAATCAAACATGAATTTTTTTAGAAAATTACTTACTTTTACAAAATTATATTGAATAAAAAAATTTTAATAGGGGAGTGTTGTTAGAGTTGGGCATAGTTTTTACTTTTCTTCATTACTTCCCCTATAGAACGAATTTCGTGATTTTTTGATTTCGCGATTTTTGGAAAGATCAACTCAAATGCAATGTTTTTGCTAAACATTGTAAAAAAATTTGACCAAAAGGATAAGAGTTATAAGCAATTTAAAAAAAAGTATTGTCAGAGTTGATCATGGTCGCCAGAGTTGGGTCACTGTAGAAAATCAATGAAATATTTAGGTAAATGATTAAAAATTACCTTCAAATGATAGAATGACACTTGGGAATGAGGAAGGGAACCATGAAATTAAAATAAAATCCCATATTATGCATTTTCATATAACTTTAGATAATCTATTCCTCATGAACGAAATCCAAAATTGAAAAATTAAAAAAAGGTTATCAAAATTTTTTCTCCTTCTCTTTTTAATGGAAATAAAGTTTTTAACACCTCTTTGAGTCAAAAAATTAATTTCTGTTGCAAGTGCGCTTTGTAATTGCAAAATTTCCCTCGTGGCCCAACTCTGACTTACGCGTCGTTTTGAGTCATAGGGGCACAGAACAAAAACGCGTGACACAAACAGAAAAGTACTTTACACATTTTCACATATCATCTAAATGGGTGATTCTCCCGAAATACTCCTTTTTGTGAGTTACAAACAGAAAAGAAAAAAAATTATTATTTATGGATTAATGCAGTCAATTATATTGAGCTTTCAAAAATCTACCACCTCTATAGCATGATCATGCTAACTTTTATCTTTTAAAGTATATATTTTAAATTAAAATTTACAAAAAAATTGAGAGGTTAAAATTTGGCGCCGGGAATGACGGGTGAGAGGAATGATGATTTCAACATTTTTTAATTTTATTTAATTGACAAATAATTTTCCTTCAGCTTAGAATGCCCTATCATGTTCATAAAGGATAACTTTATGTGAAAAAAATTTGCGATCAATTTATATATATTAATATTGTTTTTATTAGGGGTGAGAGGAATGACGCTTTAGGTTGTGAATCTCTGCTTATGTCTCAATTTTAATTTTTTTAACGCGGTACTACATGACAAATTTTATTTTCTATATTTAAAAAAACTACACGACATATTTTATTCATATTTTAGAAAATTATTCTTAAATATCATAACTTGTAGAAAAAATTGATAAAGTACCAATTTTCATGTTTAAATAATTGTTTTACGTATTGAATCGATTTTGAGGTGGTAAAATATTTAAAAAATGTATTAAACAATAAAATTTTACAACTTTTTCTTGCAGAACATTTAGAAAAAGTGATAAAATAGGGAAATATGAGTTGGTATTTTCCCAAATGATTATAATTATTTAGAAAATCTTGACTACATGCAAAATGAGGTTTTTTGGAGAATCACCCAAATAAACAATTTCTGTAAACTTATTTTGTCTTTGGCACATTTGTTCTACATTTAGTTCTCTTTTTTTGACACCACAAAAAAGGTTTTGCTGAGCCTATATCACAAAGTGGTACGCTGTTCAAGTATAGGTTCGTATACTTAACTGCGACTCATATAAAAAGATGGCTGACATTAGTAGCAGGAATTTTCGTAATAAGATAGATGGCGCTAGTGCGATAAAACAAAGGTGGATTCCACGTCAGTTCAACACACTTATTTTCATGACTTGTTGTGATTCGGCTGGAATTTTGTAAATTTATTACTTTTATAATGATAAACAACTCCACCAAATATTTTTTGAAAATTACCAAAAATATGGCATTTCAAAATTTTTGGCTTTTTTTTTAAAGTGCTATAACTTTGGTTCTAATTAACCGATTTTAGATTTTAAAAAAAGGATTTCTTTGGTTTTAAGTATATTTTAAGTTAAAATTAATGAAAACAAAAAAATTCAAAATTTTCTTTTTTTGAAATTTTGAAAAATTAAAAATCTGTTTTTGAAAAAACATCATCTTCGATTTTTTTCAAAATTTTACTAAATGTTAGGGAAAAATTGTGCTTTACATGTCCTGTAAGTTTCATCTTGAGATCTCAAAGGCATTCGGAGTAAAAAAATAAAACGTAACTACAAATTACGAACATATTGGGGCAAAACTCCTCAACTGCCCAGGTAAAAAAATGAATTTTCTCTAAACTTTGCTAAAATGTTACTATTATTAGTAGAAGTGTAAATACTAATTTTTTTTAATTTGATAAAATATTTTTTGAGTTATGGAGTTTCAAAATTTTTATTTTTTTGAAAATATCTTTTTTTTGATTTAATATATTGATAAGTAAAATTAATCAAATTTAAAGTATGAATAGTGATTTTTGAAGGGTGATACCAGTCACTGTGTGGAGGTGAGTGACTGGCTCAAAGGTGCGAGAGAAAAATGGTCTTTAGATTGCAGAGCCGATCGGTGACGGTCAGAAAGAGCCCAAACAGGGTTCGAGCGCTGAAGTCCCGTTCAACTCTAGGTGTCGGGCGACCGAACCTCAGCAAGGTTCTGGAAGCTGTCCCCTAGAGCCGGTTGCAACCTCTGAGATGACGTCGTAGGTTTGACCAGAAGTTCAAAAGGTCTAAGGCCTTGAGTATCTGTCCCTGGTTAGGAACAGATCAAAAGGTCGCGAAGCCTTGAGTCACGTTCTGTGTGTCAAACCTAATCGGTCAATGTTTGATTGAAACAAATTATTCTTCGTAAAAATAATTGACAATTTATCCTAAAAAGGACTAATTGTCAATATAAAGTTTGTTTGAACTAGTTGTCCTGAAAAGGACAGGTTGGTTGTGATGATGTGATACTTCCGCGGCCAGCGGAAGAGAGATGAGACGTCGTTTCCAAATAAAATATTTATTTTCCAAATATTTTTCCCTGAGGAGGACGGCAGGCAGTTGACGGCTTGGCAGGCGGCGAGGTGGCAGGCGAGGCGTCCATGTTGAAGTGGCGGCCGAGAGCGTCACTCGGCAGAGTGACAGTTGGCGAGAGAGCGTGGCGTCAGCGACGCCGACGCAGGCGTTGTCGTCTCTCGGCGTGAGAGACGTGTTGCTCCGTCGAAGTCTGGCGAGGTAAGAGGAGCGGTTAAGAGAGAGTAATTCGGGATGTACTCCATTAACCAATTACATGTTCCCAGGAACGAAGATAGTTCCTTTCTAGTCTTCGGGGGTGCTGCGTGCTGGATCGCATCCACATGGCGTGGTTGGGCTTGATTCCCTTCAGAGGTAACGATATCGCTTGCTGGGTGTAAAAATATGATACATCGGATTGGCGTTGAAAAACATGATACCTCGGACTTGACTTGAAAAACATGACATATCGTCGTTTGAGTTGAAGAACATGACACGTCGAAAAAGAAAATTTTTTATTCAAATTTCAGTTGGTACAATATAACGTGTACAGTTTTAATTCCACACATATTTACACCTCCAAATTCCCTGTCTCTTTTTTTCTCTGACAAATAACCTTTTTTGGAATATGGTCACTTTATTATTATTTCATAGAAGTTTCAAAGATTTGAGACATTTTAAGATTCGCGGTCAGTGGTACCTACCGAAATTTGAATAAAAAATTTTCGTTTTCGACGTGTCATGTTCTTCAACTCAAACGACGATATGTCATGTTTTTCAAGTCAAATCCGAGGTATTATGTTTTTCAACGCCAATCCGATGTATCATGTTTTTACACCCAGCAAGCGATATGGCCCAGATAGGGTAGACTGGTTAGCCCAAAGTGGCATTTGGATGGAGAACACGTCAGGCTATAGGTGTGAAGACGTTCTAGCACTAAGGACAGATGGTGGAGGTGTTCTTCCCAAGATGACGAGAAAACGATGATGTCGTCTAGGTAAGCGATACTGAACTTTCCCCAGTACGAGGCTAACACCTCCCTCATTAGGGTTTGGAAGGTGCCTGGGGCATTTTTCAAGCCGAACGGCATTACTCGGAAACGGTACTGTCCTCCGTCAGGGGTTGAGAAGGCGGTGTATTTCCGGGATTCAGGGGTTAGCGGTACTTGCCAGTAACCACTTTTGAGGTCAAGGGTGCTGAAGATGGAGGCTGTCCCAAGATCTTTCAGAACTTCATGTATACGCGGTATACATTGGGGAGCATCGACAGTTTGCTTATTGATCGGGCGGTAGTCTACACATAAGCGAAATTCACCACTAGATTTTTCAGTCACTACTAGGGCAGAGCTGAACTCTTCTGCGGCGGGCTCGATGACATCGTCGGCAAGCATCTCGCGAGTTTGCTCGTCGATGAAACGTTTTTTAACGTCCGAGAAGCGTCTGGGGGGCTCTCGGAAAGGTTTGGGATTGAGAATTTTGATCTCGTGCTGTATCGACAGGGTTTGTCGAAGTTTACCCCCTTTATGGAACACCGATTCGTAAGTTCGAAGTATTGAATGAATTTTAGTGGCGTATTCAGGAGGAATTTTTGAAGATAGATCAAATTCGATTGGTTTGAAACATGTATCTTGCCGAGCGGTCACAGGGTTGAGGAAGATACGCTGACGTTCGTGGTTGCCTACATAGAGACAGTCGGTGTGATGTTCGTGGTGAACTTGGTGATCCTTTAGCCAAGCTCGGCCTAGGATGAGGTCAGCACGTAGGTCTTTACAGGCGTGAAAAGTACCTGGGTACTCCTGACTTCCTAAGCGTGGGGATAATCGAGTGGAGCCGAGCAACCTCATATACGCTCCGTTTGCGGCCAAACTAGCGTGGGAC
Organism: Leptopilina syphax; assembly: GCA_032872505.1. Taxonomy (NCBI): domain Eukaryota; kingdom Metazoa; phylum Arthropoda; class Insecta; order Hymenoptera; family Figitidae; genus Leptopilina; species Leptopilina syphax. The sequence goes on along the minus strand of CM065471.1, from coordinate 32,323,614 downwards.
GGTCCAGGTTGAAGTTGGTTCCGTTCAGCTTCTGTGAGGATGGAGAGCCTTACGAAGTTGTGCGAGGCGCAGGAATCTATTTCAGCCATGACTTCTCGATTTCCGAGACGTACCCGTGTTCGTGGTAGATCCTGCGATGATGAGTAAATTGAATTTACTGCTGGTTGGTTGGAGGCACGGCAGCCGTTGAGGATGTTGCGGCTGCCGTGGCTCGCCAGTTTTCCGACGGGCGTCAGTTTTAAAGTAAAAGAATGTCACCTTATTACGAAGGTATTCGTTCTTTCAAATCAAATTACGCTCGATTTATTCATTTAACAAACAAAACCAAAACGTTCTTGTCTTTGTCAAGTCGACGTAATTACTTAATAAACATTATCTAAGATTTCTACTCACAAATTAGCAGCTCGCTCCTCCAATTCGGCTGCTCTCCAATAAACTCCAAAAAAGGGAAGACTTCTTGACTTTTCTTCCGAACGCACACAAGAAATACCTTCAGACAATCTGCTCACTCACAGGTCAAAACTAATACTGATCTTTTTCATTAGAATTATCCTATCCCCTCTTTTAATACTTGTAATGACTATAATATATATATACATATAATCTCAGGTAGTCGAACCTTTCCGGGTTTCAAGCAATAAAATTTTATGACAACTTCAATACATTTATTTTTCTATCGAAATACAAAAACGAACAAATAATATTTAACAAGATTATAAACGAAAATTAAATTACAAATTAATAATTAACGATAATTAATTAAACAATTTACAATTAACTCAAAATTAATTTAACTTCTTATTTCATCAGTAATATCATTATTTTACATAGAAAATGATGATTTATAATTAATTTCTTCAAAAAGTTCCATGGTCCCACTCTGATTTTTACATGGCACATATGAAAAAAGGTAAGCTTTCGATTGGGATAGGTTACAAAAAAATAAAAAACACCGTTTTTGAGATACAGTAGAACTTGGTTAATACGATTCTGTAAGGACCGCACTAAGAATGCGTCTTATGCTGGAAAACGTATTAGGTGGAATATAAAATGTATATCTTTAATTGCAGGGACCACCATAAATGAGCGTCTTCAGCAGGAAATCGTATTAAACGGGATCGTATTAACCGGGTTCTACTGTATATTGAAATTAAGAATTTGACCTTCAATTTCAAGGTCAAATTGACAGAAAACAACTCTTTTTTCATCACCAGCTTATAGCCCGTGAAAACCCCTTCAAAAATCACTATTCATACTTTAAATTTGCTTAATTTTACTTATCAATATATTAAATCGAAAAAAAGATATTTTCAAAAAAATCAAAATTTTGAAACTCCATAACTCAAAAAATATTTTATCAAATTCAAAAAAAATTAATATTTACACTTCTACTAATAAAAGTAACATTTTAGCAAAGTTTAGAGAAAATTCATTTTTTTACCTGGTCAGTTGAGGAATTTTGCCCCAATATGTTCAAAATTTGTGGTTACGTTTTATTTTTTTACTCCGAATCCCTTTCAGATCCAAGGATGAAACTTACAGGACATGTAAAGCACATTTGCCCTAACATTTAGCAAAATTTTGAAAAAAATGGAAAATAATGTTTTTACAAAAACGGATTTTTAATTTTTCAAAATTTCAAAAAAAAAATTTTGAATTTTTTTTGTTTATATTAATTTTAACTTAAAATATAGGGGAGAGTCTCCAGTTGTGAGACAGTCAATTTTTTTTAACATGTAATATTAAAAAGCCTATTGGTTTATATAAAAACATTTCTTATTATATGAGCCAACTTTTTCGTGTACGCCGAAGCGGATATATAAACTGTTTTTGTTAAATACCAACACTCTGTGTGATAATCGACTAAAAAGCGTTTTTTCAATAAATGCAAAGTACTTTTTTCCAAGTTAATTAATTGGAAAAGGTAAATGTAATGCATTTTCTTTGAGTGTTTTTCTTATATTTTGTGATGCAATATTGCATTGTTCCAATCTACGGCTGAAAATAATTTAATTTTCCTTTTTCAAAATAGCGCCGATTTCTGGGTGTGAGATACAGCATATTACCAGTTGTAAGACGGTGTCAACACCCATCTGGGCAGCATAAAAAATACGACTTTGCAGGCATACTATTTAAATGTTGTTTTGATTTTTTTTCTAGTATTTTTGGGCATGTCAAGTGGAAAAAAAGTCAATTGATTCAGAAGAAATCAATTTTAATGCTCTTGTTGAAGCTATTAAATTGTGTTTATTTGATAGTCATATTTTGGCGAATAAATATTATTATTTAGTATATAATAATATATATTATTAATATATTTAATTATTTCTACTAAACATAACGTTTTATGTCGAACTTATTAAATTTTAGCAATTTTTAATGAGTGTCTCACAACTGGAGACATTTTTTTTTGTTTGAAAAAAGCGATGTGCTCGGAAAATGTATTGTAAAATTTTTTGAGTTCATCGAAACACTATACTTTCTTTTAATAAAAGTTGCGTATTTCTGTTACCTTTCGAACGGTGTATTTTATTTACAATTTCGTTTACCCGTTTACAATTTACGGGTCAAAAATAAAACCCGTCTCACAACTGGAGACTCTCCCCTACTTAAGGGGGAGTCTACTTTACATGGTAAAAAAAATCGATTTTTTTGCTTAAATCTTTAGAAAATACATCCAAGAATATGTACCTAAAGTTTTAGAGGCCAATCTAAATTATTTTTCATGTTTTTCGTTGATTTTTGTCGAATGTAAGGTTACAACCAATTGATGAATTGTTATAAATAAACTAGAGGAAATGTAAAAAAAATTTATAACATTAATAATTGCTTGGCCCGTCGGTAGCGCGAAAGTTAGAGCGCGTATTCTCGAATTTCACGTTTTATGAATTTTACTAATTGGTGGGCAGTATTGACAGAAAACGCCTGGACCGATTTTAATGAATGATGGCTTGTTTTACTCAGTATTAATCCCTCTTCTACTTGAACTAAAAAAAATTTGAAAAAATTTTTTTAACAATTTTGAGAACCAGTTAAAGTCATTATTTTTTTCAAAAAAATGATTTTTTTGTTTTTATCACTCAAAATTATCGAATTTCACTATTTCTTTGGAATTTTTTTAGTTCAAATAGAAACTACATATGTAAACTTTAAAATTTTTCTTTATTTTTATGTTTGAGACAAGAATTGCGGTCTCTATCGTGCCCACCGTTTTTTAAGTCCAGATGTGCACCACCATCAACAATTAATTTTAACTGATCTATTTTTTAATATTTAATATCAAAAATTTTTTTTACAAATGCTTTAAATATGTACAAAAACATCTCAAAAAGCCCGGAGGTCTAAGTTAATTTTCTCCTTCCTAAAAAAATGCTTAAAAAAGCGCTATTTTTAGGCCTTCTAAAGTAGGCTCCCCCCTTATAACCAAAGAAATTCTTTTTTTAAAATCCAAAATTGGTTAATTAGAACCAAAGTTATAGCACTTAAAAAAAAATACAAAAATTTTGAAAATGCCATATTTTTGGTAATTTTCAAAATTTTGAAAAAATATTTGGTGTAGTTGTTTATCATTATAAAAGTAATAAATTTACGCAAAATAAACGCGGTGACTCAACTCTAACAGCTGACCAACTCTGACAACTCTCCTCTATTTAAATATAAAAAAGTAGAAATAAATTTTCTTTTACAGTTTTTACAACTTTCGACCTATTATTTTTAATTTTCTCATAATAATCTCTATCATTTCATCTTTAATTTAAAAAATGTTATCTTGCAAACTTCAATTATTTTGAGATATCGTCATTTAAATTTGTACAAGCAGCATTTTCTTAAGTGTTTGTACTTTTTTGGGTAAATTAGAAATAAAAATTCTTTTCTTAACCCTTAAATATAATTTTATTTTAAATTTACTCAAAAAAGACAAAAATATTTCTTTGAGATTTCTATATAGTGATTTATGATTTTTATACAAATTGTTTAACGGTTTGTTTAACCCTCCTACGGTTTAATTAAATTGCAAAAATCTGTACCAAAATGGTTCAATTTAACCTGCATAGAAAATTTTATATCTTAACATGCTTTAATAGTTTTCGGGGTCACTGATTACGAATCTGGCATCAGATTTTAAAAATTCAAAATGGCGGATACAATATTGCAGATATTAAAAAAAAATTTTGTTGATTAAAAATTAATTTTTTTGGAAAAATGGCCGCCATATTGGATTTGATATTTAGAATTTTGAAAATCAAATGCCAGATTCGTAATCAGCGATCCCGAAAACCCCCGAGTAATGATTTTCTTAAGCTAATTTCATAAACTTTTTGATTAAATGATACATTGTTGATAAGTTATAAAATATTTAGTTACCCCGAGTATACTCGGGGTTAACCGTTTTTGTACAGTTAACCCAAGTAGAAATGTAATACTGGCATAGTATTGACCCAGTACTGACTCCAGTACTAAATCAGTACTGGGAAATCCCTGGCTGGTAACGCTGTCCAGTACTGATTTTTTACCGGCAGTCAGTACTAAGTCAGTATTAAAATATCACTGGCAGAACACCGCCTAATTACTGATTCGCAGGTAAAATTTAATAAATTTGGAAAATGCTGTAACGCGTTCTCGAAAACAAAATTTACTTTTAGAAGCTTATATTAATTTGTTATTTGATTATTAAAGATTATGTCAAGAATTTCATTGGTTTTTTTCTTGAAGCTATCTTTAAACAAAATTTTTTATTAATTTTCTTTTTGAAAATGCTCTTAAATAAAAATGTTTATTATTTTTCTTTTTTAAAATGTTTTAAACAAAATTTTTTTATTATTTTTCTTCTTGGAAATACTTTGAAATAAACTTTTATTATTTTTCATGTTGAAAATATTTATTTACTATTTTTCTTTTTTTAAATACTTGCAAACACAAATGTTTATTATTTTACTTTTTGAAAATATCTTTAAACAAAGAATTTTTTTTTTCTTGAAATTCATTGTGAACATTCATTCATTATTTTACTTTTCTAAAATATCAATAATTTACAAAAGATAAATTTCTAAATAAAATATTATTTTTATTGTTTATGTCTAGAAAAATATTTTTTTTAATCGTTGATTATAAAGTTGTCCCGCTAAGTTGATGTACATTTGAAAATTCAATTTTTATCAGAAAGAAGAATTAAAAAACTGTAATATTTCAAAAAAATATCACTACTATTATGTTTGAAATCATTCTTTTTATTTTCAAAAATTCTTAAGTAACTACATATGTTACATTATCAAAATATTATCTAATTTTTATGTATATGTAAATGTAAAGTCGTGAAAAAAATTATTGTCAGTTGTATTGCTTATTAAAATAAAAATAGTTGCTGTGTTATATATTTTTGTTTATAGAAATTAATAGCAATGATAATTTTTTATTTTATTCTAGTTGTAAATTTTATGCGCACTGGAATAGCCGGTCTTAATACTAAATCAGATGTAAAAATTAAATCTTTTGCGTGATCAACAGGTTCAAGGATGAAATGATGTAGAATGTGCGCTGTAAATGTCTTCAGTTCCAGCATTGCGAATTTTTGACCTAAAAAAATTTATTTTTACTATATTTTGAATTTGTGACCTAAATAATATTTTTTTTACTTTATTCTGTATTTTTGATCTAAAACGAATATTTTTTCCCTTCTATTTTGTTCTATTTCTTTAATTTTTTATTTTAGCCTCTAAGAAATTAGGTTTAATTTTGACCTAAAAATCAGGTTTAATAATTTGAACTACGTTACTTAGTTAATTAATTATTTCGCAAATTATAACTAAAATGTATATTAAAAATTTTATTTAAAAAATTGGTTTTAACATATTTATCAACTTAGTAACTATCTGTGAAAATTTTTGAACTTTTGACCTAAAAAATCAGGTTTAATTTCAAATCACAATAGTTAATGAATTTATTATAATTTATAAAAATTTTTTAACTAAAATAAGTTAGATTCAATAGATTTGTATCTTATAATAAAAAAGATCTTTAAAAATTTTTTAAATTTTGACCTAAAAAACTAGGGTTAATATATTTTTTGTTAACTTATTTAATAAATTCGTAGATAAATGTTGATAGTAATTTTTTTATTGTTTATATTTTACCTATACAATTGCGTGGACCAGCACTGAATGGAATAAATGAATATGGATGACGTTTTTGACTTCTTTCAGGTGAAAATCTTTCGGGATCGAATTTTTCCGGATCCGGCCAAAAATTTGGATCTCTGTGTAAATCAAAAATGTGTAGGTCCGTACTACAACCGGCTGGAATCAAGTGGTTCTCTAGAAATTGGAAAAATAAATAAAAATAAAATAAATAAATATAAAATGTAAAAAATAAATAAAAATAAAAAAATAAAAGTTAGTAAATTAAAAAGATAAAAAAAATAAGAATAGAATAAAAAAAACTGTTTTTCTAAGGATATCAAATTGTGACAAAAGAAAATTATCAAGAATGCTGCGATTAATGAAATAATAATAATAAATAATTATAAATAATAATAATAATAATACAATATTAATAATAATAAAAAATGAATTAACGTTTTGATACGTTTTTTGACTCATTGATATCATTAGAAAAACTGAGTATGAAAAAAAAATCATTTTAATAAAATAAAATAATAATTTTTTTATACTAATTGTAACTAACTTAGTTGCAGGTCTGTACTGAGTTGTCGAGATATTAGGGGAACTGATGGATATAAACGTAAAGTTTCCTTAATACATTGCTCAAGGTAATTCAATTGTTGTACTTCAGCTGTACTAATTTTGTCATTCGTCTCATTAAGTATCATGTCAATCTCCTCTCTCACACGATCCTATAAATAGTTTTAAATATTTTAGTTTGTTAATTTTTTCACAAAAGAATCAAATTTTAAAGTTGAAAATTATTTCAAATTCGATGGAAAAAAACTTTACACATTTAAAAAAATTGATAACCTGAATTTCTTTATGCTCGGCCATCATTAATAGTACAAAAGTCATTCCCATTGATGTTGTGTCATGCCCCTGTGAAAAATAAATCAAAATTTAGTTTTAAAATATTTTTATTTTTTTTATAAATTTTTTTTATATAGGAATTTATTTTTATTTCTAAAAGTATTTGTTAAATTCTTTATTTTCGTTTTTTTCATATATTTTTTTAAAATTACATTGGACCGACAATTTATTATGTGACACTTAATGGGGTAAGGAGAGGCAAACTATTTGTTACGATAAGCAAAAAAAATGTCATTTTGTTACGTTGGGAAAGGCAAAAGTTTCTAAAATTAGAATATATAGACGGCCACATTTTATTTTCAATGTTTTAAACAATTTTTAAAAATATTTTTTCTTTTTTGCATAATTTGAAAAATATAAAAATAAATTACAAATTCGAGAAAAATTCTACAAAGAAATTCGTAATATTTCTGTTTTTAAAAATTGGAATTAAAAGTCAATTTTTATTTTGTTTCTGTATACCCGCAACGTAAACAAAAGCACTGCTTATCTCGAAATAAAATTAGAAGTTAAAATATTCTTATACATCTAAATTATATGCTTATTATTATCTAATTGAACAAATCATTTTGACCTCTGCTAGTCCGAAAGAGATAATTTTGTCTCAAAATTCTATATAAATGGAAACAAAGACAAGACTATTTATACTTCCGAAAAATAATATTATAGTCATTAAAATCAGTTAGAAATTTTGATAATAGAAAATGAATAAGAAAAAAAAATTTCCACTATTTGTAGGTTATTATTTCTAAATAATAAGTAAATATTTGAAAAATATGTTTTTAAAAAAATGAATTAATTTATTGTCAATTTGTAAATTAATTTTTTGTCAACTTGTAAATAAATTTGTAAATAAATGAATAATTTTATTGTCAACTTGTAAACTAATTTGTAAAATAAATTTATAAATAAATTAATATTTGTAAATTAAAATTTATAATAAATTAATGTTTGTAAATTAAAATTTATAATAAATTAATATTGATCTTTAAAAAAAAGAAGTAGAATAATTGAAAATAAACCGAGTCGATGAATCACAAATAGAATTGAATATAAATATACCTCAAATATAAATGTATCGACTTCCTCGCGAATACCGTCGTCATCAATTTGATCTCCGAATTTTTGGGCAGCAATTAAATGATCCAACATTGCCATTCTTTTTTTCCTGCCTGCAATAATAAAATGATATTTATCTCTTTTTTTCACAGTCCCATCACATGAGAAGTAAATAATTTAAGTAAAGTAATATTGAATTTAACAAATTTTATTTTATTTATTATTTTATTAATTAATAATTATTGATTAATAAATTATATTAATTATTAACTAATGAATTTAATTAATAAATATTAATATTTTTTTGTAAAAAATAGCTACTTTTTTCAATAAACAAAAAATATTAGGTACTTTTAATTCCATCATCGTATACACTGGTTTCACTCTCTGCTGAAATAATTGATTTCAAATGTCTATCGTCCGTTTGTTCATGAAACTCCTTTCTTTCGTTGATAATCTGTAAGCAAATTTTTTTTTAATTTACAAAGGAAATTCTTTTTTAGTTTCTAACTATTTTTTTCATTCACTAATCTTTTTATTTAAAATTAGTTTTTTCATAATTTTATTTACGAAAAATTTCGATAGACTTTGAAATTTCCCAAAAAATTGTAATCTCACCTTTGTTGAAAATTTGTGAAGAGTCATTAAATATTGATTAAATATTTCTCCTTTTGAAAATAAATTAAAAATCCAATCTGTCGCTAACCACGGTCTAAATGCTCTAAATAAAAATATTTTCTTTTTAGTAAAATTAGAAAAAAAATGTATCTTAATTTAATTTCTTTTTTTAAAATTTACCTGTAATATAAAATTTCCACAAGATGCTTTAGGGCATTTCTATACGTATCATCTTGACTGTCTGTATCATGTAACGAAGTACCCATTGCAGTTTCTGTAATTAGTGATTATTTTTATTTTCCATAAATTATTTTTATTGCAAACAAATAATTATTTTTGAAATTTTCCTTTATTTATTGTTTTCAACTAATTATTTTTAATGCAAAAAAATTATTATTTTTGAAATTTTTTATTATTTATTGTTATCAACTAATTATTTTTAATGTAAAAAAGAAAAAAAATAATAAGCAATTTGCAAAGGCGAGAAAAAAATTTTAAATTGAACAATTTTCTTTTTCTTATCAGTAATATTTACTGTGAGAAAAATGTGTTCGATTCATAATTTAATGAAAAAGAAAAAAACATGGATTTACTATAAACAAAAATTACATCTAAACTAAAAAGAAAATACGTTTATTATAAATAAAGAAAATTAAAAAAGAAATTAGTGGGGATAAAAATATTTTTTTCACCACAAATGGTATTTAGAGTGTACTTTGTAAAAATTGGTACAATATCCTGTACACTCTCATCTCCCTCTGTTTTTAAATTTTCCACCAGAATTTTTGAATGTTCGTCAAAAATATCGAGAAATTCCTTGAGAACACTAAAGTGAAAAGCGGGCGTTAACATTTTTCGACGATGTTGCCATTTTTTTTCCTGAAATTATTATTATTATTATTATATTATTATTTTTATTATTATATTATTATATTATTATATTTTTATTAAAAATAAACGAATTATTATTCTTTTATTGACAATAAATAATAAATAAATCAAATATGATCAATCTTATATAGCATATAATTTAAATAAAGAATAATGATTCATTAATTTATAAATAAATAATTTTAGATAATAATTTTTAATTTTAATTTAAATTATTTTATTTTATTATTCTATTAATATTAATTAAAAATAAAAATAGTAATGTTTAAAATTTATTTAAATGTTTTCATTTATTTATAATTGTATAGAGGTATTTATTTTTTTATCTTTCTTTGTATGCACCTCAAGCATTGTAGGCATGTGAAGTAAATAAATATTTTTATTTACCATTATTTATTTTATTTATTATTTAAATATTTACCGATTTACATTTACATTATATTTATTTGTACCTAATTTATTTATAAATTTTTAAAACGAAAAATAAAAATTATAACTTTTTTTTCTATATGGAAAATGAAAAACTTTTTTCTTTCCTACCTGTACTTGTCAGTAAACCAGTCTTTAACCATGGATGTAAAAAATCGTAGTCTTTACTTTTTTCAATGTGCTTCATACTCGATAAGAGAACCTGTTTAATTTGATAAAAAAAAGTAAAACAGAAATTTAACCAAGAACAATATAGGCAAAGGGCTTAAAAGTTTTTCCAAAATATAATTTTAACACTTGAAATTCTATTTGTTTGTTTTTCCGTTAGTTTGGATTCAGTAGTTTTAGTATCATTAATAGAGTATATAAATAAAATTTTACAAAAAAAAATAATATTATTAATAATTTTACAAAATAAAAATAATTTGTATTTATGATTTATTAGTAAATAACTACTTATTCTTTAAAAATCACCTCAGCATCATCGGGATGGTACAGATTCACAACTGGATTATGAGCCAGCCAAACTCTCCACAATGGATAGTATTCTTTGTTGAGTTTTCTTATTAAATTCCATACATCAACTGGAAAAAGAAATTTAATAATTTCTTAAACGATTTATTAAATTCATAAATATTATTCAATATGAAATTCTTATTTTTGAATTAATACTGCGTTGAAATTCTATTTTGTAATTGCAAATTAGATATTAATCACAGGTTTGTCATAATAATTTTCTTTATAAAAATACATGCTACAATGTGGAAGAATTATGTAATATTTTCAAACTTGAAGCAAACTGCGTTTAATATTCTCTGGAAAATAATTTTTATTCCACTCTATATTTATTTTCTTTCTATAATTTTCTCTTTTTCTTCTAAAACTTTTTTTCAAGATTAATTAATTTTTTTTATTATAAAAACTAATTTGTTTTTTATTAAAATTTAATGTATTAAAATTAATATAGAATTTATTTATTTTAAATATTTTATAAATTTTAACTTAATTGAATTTTAATTTTCACTATAATTAATTTATGAAAATATATTCGAAAAATTAAGAATAGAAATATGTTTTCTGTTAAAAGTATATATCGTCAAAAGAAAGAGAGATAATGAATAATCTCTCTTTTTTGTATTTGATGCCCAAAACGATTACCGACGATTATAATTAGTAAAAAAAAGTATACATCATACTTGTTATCAGTTCAAAGAAAGTAGTGTATTAATGTTAAATATGAATTAATTAATTTTATTAACAAATAATATTAAATATGATTGTTTAATTAAATATTATTGTTTTATTTATTATTATGAATTGCATATTTTATAATTTTTAATCTGAAATAATTTAATTCTTGATTTCGTGCAGGGAATACAAAAAATTATTTTTTATAATTATTGTATTTTTTTAAAGAATTGTGACTAAAAATTTGGAAAGTAATTAAATTTGAAAAAAATTGTGTATTTAAATAATTCAATTAATCATTGAATTCCAATAAAAATTGATTTAAAAATGAGAGAATTGAGAATCAAAAATAATTGAATTCTTCTGAAGGGAATACTATATCAAATCTTTTTGGAAAATAATTCAATTCTTTTGAAGAATTTTATAAAATTTTTAAAAATAATTCAATTCTTTCCAAAAAGAGTTTAATTTTATTAAAACTCTTGAGAATTAAAAATAATTGAATTCTTCTGAAGGGAATATTATATCAAATATTTTTAGAAAATAATTAAATTCTTATGAAGAATTTTATCAAATTTTTAAAAATAATTCAATTCTTTCCAAAAATTTACTTCAGATTATATTAAAAAATAATTGAATTCTTCTGAAAAGAATCATATCAAATACTTTTGGTAAAAAATTGAATTTTTTTCGCAGAGCTTTATAAATTTTTAAAAAAATAATTGGAATTTTTTGACAAATTTGATTAAAATTGTATTAAAATTTAAAAATAATTGATAAATAATTTATTACAATTATTTTAAACAATTCAATTTTTTTGAAAAATTTACTTCAAATTATATTAAAAAATAATTGAATTTTTTCGCAGAACTTTATTAACATTTTTAAAAATAATCGATCATAAATTCTTATGAAAAAATATATTACAATTTTTGAAAATATGTAATTCAATTCTTTCGAGAAATTTATTTCCAATCGTATTAAAGTAATTGAATTCTTCTCAAGAGAATTATATCAATTTTTTTAAAAATAATTGAATTCTTTTGAAGAATTTCATTTTAATAAAATTCTTCTAATTAAATTTTTTCGACAAATTTTATTAAAATGGAATTCAAATATTAAAAGTAATTGAATTCTTACGATAAAATTTTATTGAAATTTTTGAAAATAATTGAACAGTTTTAAAGAATTTTATTAAACTGTTCCAAAAATAATAAATAATAATAATTAATTAGTTAATTATTTATTTTAAGTGATTTTTCAAAAATTTCGAATTTAAAATAATTCAAAAATTGTATTGATATTAAATGTCCCTGAAGTTAGCATCGATGCTTAGCGTCAAAAATTATTATTTGGGGACTTTAGTCACTAATTTCATTTATTTTATTTCATGAGAGAAAAATATTTTTCGACACTTAGCAACGACGTTAATTTCAGGGATATTATTAATTAATATTATTTATTTATTTAATTATTTACTTACTTATTTGTTCATTTATTTATTGATTTATTTAATTTAATTATTTACTTATTTATTCATTTATTTATTTATACATTTATTTATTCATTTATTTGTCTATTTATTCATTTATTTATGAACTGTAAAATTATAATATTAAAATGCGATTTTTATTAGAAATTTCATAACCCACTCACCGGATGAACCTTGAAAAAGAAGCGAATTTCCTAAAAGAGGAAGAGTCCGTGGTCCTTGTAATTTATTAACCATTCTCCCACATCTACCGTAATGAGTGTAAAAATGATAAAAGGCCAGGCCTAATATTAAAATTAACAATAAAAAAAACATGATGAAAATTTTGCAATATTCCAAAAAACAATCACAATTTCATCAGTTTTTTGAATGGAACGTTTTTATGAAAGAATGAACACAACTTATCCTTTGAGTGATACAAAGTGTTACTGTGTAGACGTCAAATGCAACGCTGAAGAACTTTGTGCAAACTGTAATTGACCAGGGCCGTATTATGAGAATCCAACCATTTTATTTTAAATGCAAATAAAAAATTATATATTTCTTTACTTTTTTCTTCATTTTTTCCATAAAAATTTATTTCTTCGCCAAATAGTAAACAAATCAAATAACGTGCGGATAATAATTATTATATTTAATTACAATTTCGAATTTGCAATAAAACATTCATCACTCAATATTTTTGTATACACACAACTTTTTTGTTTAAACATTTACATCTACAATTACGAAGATTATAATGCAAAAGAAAAATTATAAAATATTTTATAAATTTAAACATATATTTATTCGCGATAACAATGTTTTAATCTCGAGAGTAAATTTTATTTATAAACAAGAAAAATGATAAGCGTATAGTTGACAATTTTAATTATTGACATCATCGCCATGAGAATTATATCAATATTGTTTCTACAAGAATAAACTTTGTAAGTTTAAGACGAAGAAAAAATTCTCCACACTTTAAAAGAAGAAAGATGAGAAAAACCGCAAAAAAATAATATTTGGTTTATATGAAAAGAAAAGATAATCCTTTTCTTTTCATGAAACAAATATTATTTTTCTGTTCATTAACTAGATTCATCATATCTACTTTTATAGAGAATAGATGAAAATATAATTTCTGTAGCAGGTGAAAAAATATTTAACTATAATTTTATTTTCTAGTTATAAATTTAACGCGAATTGGTGTTGCGGGTCTTATAACTAAATCTGCGGTAAAAATGATATCCATCGAATTATCAATTGGTTCGAAGGTGAAATTGTGGAGCAAGTGGGCCATGAGAGCTTTTAATTCCAACATGGCAAACTTTTGACCTGAAATATAAAAAAACAGGTTTTATATTTTTTTTTCTATTATCTATGTATTTTAATTTTAATTTCTTTATTTTATTTTAATTTTTTGGTCCAACAAAATCATAAGATTAAATCATTAGATTCCTGGAGAGCAATTTTGTAATTTGACTTTAACTTTGACTTTCGAATTTGATTTTGACATTGAATTTTTTACTTTAACTTTGAATTCGATTTGACTTTGATTTTTAGCTTTAAATTTGACTTTTGATATGATTATTACTTTGAATTTGACTATGGGACCATCCATAAACCACATAGCTCCGATTTTTGAACTTTTCGACCCCTCCCCTCCCCCACGTAGCTTAACGTAGCATATTACCGAACCCCCTCTCCCCCTACCTAATGGAACGTAGCTTTTTTCTTTTTTTGTATATTAAAATCTATTTTCTAAAAATAATCAATAAAACGTATTTTGAATTGGGTTAAACCAAAAATTAAGTACTCAAAAATCGACCAAATATTTGCAGAAGGGCTCTCTGCCATTGAAACATTATAGTAAACAATATTAAATGTTTTTAAATCACAGTTTATTTTTTTCTTTGACAAGTAAGAGTTTGTTACAAGACTAATTCTTAATTTTAATCAATATATATATATATATATTTTTTCATCAATATATATTTTTATCAATATATATGCATATATGTGGACGTCCACATGAAAAGGGCCCATATTGTCGGTTCTAGTTTTCGAGATAATCGCAATTTAGTAATTTTTGAGCAAAATCCTAATTTTTAAAAAAATTTTATTATCAATCTACATGTTTTGACAGGTCGAATCATGCGGTTTTCATTAATTTATCGATAATTTAATTGTTCGATTTCATTGGTTCTTTAGAAAAATGAAAAGGGCCCATTTTGTCGTTCATTTGCAAAAGTAATCCGCATTTTGAAAATGGAGGTGTGGAAAAATTTAAAACCTGTTGATTTTTCATCTTTAAGGTGTCCTGGACTGTAAACAAATCTTATCTGAATAACTTCCCAGAACAACCAGAGATATTGTTGTTAGAGTCATTGTTTTTGTAGTCATAGAAATGAAAAATTCGATATTTCGTGAAATTTTTCGTAATACGGACTGTTAAAGAAATTTAAATAAGTTTAATACCCACGTGAAAAAGTTCCCGGTAATTGGACCGAGCAATTCCAGGGAATCACTCTCAAGAAATTCTCGAGACTCTCCCGGGGAATTCCAAGGAATTTCTCGATCCAATTCTCGAAAACTTTTTCACGTAGAAAAAAATTATTTTAAACTTCTTTTTATGACAATTTTGATCTTCTCCTTTCTGGCGGCTGGGGTTACTTTTATTTAAAAGCGCTTAAAAATAACAGAAAATTTTCTATCGTCCAGGATGTTGGTCAGCAACATCCCAGCAACAATCTAGAATGTTTCCAGTTAATAGAAAATAATAAAAATAAAAAGAATTTAATTTAAACTTCTCTTTATGACAATTTTGATCTTCTGCTAATCGGCGGCTGTGTGGTTACTTTTTTTTAAAAGCGCTTAAAAGAAACAGTAAAATTTTCTATCGTCCAGGATGTTGGTCAGCAACATCTTAGCAACAATCTAGAATGTTTCCAGTCAATAGAAAATAATAAAAATAAAAAGAATTTAATTTAAACTTCTCTTTATGACAATTTTGATCTTCTGCTAATCGGCGGCTGTGTGGTAACTTTTTTTTATAAGCGCTTAAAAATAACAGAAAATTTTCTATCGTCCAGGATGTTAGTCAGCAACATCCCAGCAACAATCTAGGATGTTTCCAGTCAATAGAAAATAATAAAAATAAAAAGAATTTAATTTAAACTTCTCTTTATGACAATTTTGATCTTCTGCTAATCGGCGGCTGTGTGGTTACTTTTTTTTAAAATCGCTTAAAGAAACAGTAAAATTTTCTATCGTCTAGGATGTTGGTCAGCAACATCCCAGCAACAATCTAGAATGTTTTCAGTCAATAGAAAATAATAAAATTGAAAAGAATTTTTTTTAAACTTCTCTTTATGACAATTTTGATCTTCTGCTAATCGGCGGCTGTGTGGTTACTTTTTTTTATAAGCGCTTAAAAATAACAGAAAATTTTCTATCGTCTAGGATGTTGTTCAGCAACATCCCAGCAACAATCTAGAATGTTTCCAGTCAATAGAAAATAATAAAATTGAAAACAATTCTTTTAAACTTCTCTTTATGACAATTTTGATCTTCTGCTAATCGGCGGCTGTGTAGTTACTTTTTTTTAAAACGCTTAACCACTTCGGTGGCGTGGCGTTCCAATTGGCGTTCCACGTCCCTGGCCAAAAGTGGCGAAAATAGCAAAATGGCGTTCCAACTATTTCTAGATTTTTAAAGAGTATAATTAATTTTAATCTACTGCAACAATATATTTCTATGTTTTCAATATCAGGGAACACAAAAATGACAATAAAAAATTTGTTTTTTTAAGATTTTCATTGTTTTTTTGGACGTTGCAAAATGCCATTTTTAATACTTTTCTACAAATGGCGTTCCACTTTCGCTCAAATATTGGTAAATAAACTCAAGATCTTTCTATGGGAAATAATATTTATTCATACCTTTGAATCTCTGAATCGTAGAATTGTGTTATAGAATCATTTGTAAATTGTTATAAACAAATTATATAAACAAATTGTTAAAAAAGACGATGCGTTCAATGAATTTTAATAAAAATCGTTACTCGGGGGTTTTTGGGGTCGCTGATTACGAATCTGATGTCAGTTTTGCAAAATTCAAAATAGCGGATCCAATATGGCAGACGAGTTTATAAAAAATTGATTGAATTCTCTTGAAACGTTTTACTCGGGGGTTTTTGGGGTCGCTGATTAGGAATTTAATGTGAGGTTTTTAAAATTCAAAATGACGGATCCAATATGGCGGACTAGTTTATAAAAAATTGATTGAATTCGCTTGAATCGATTTACTCAGGGGTTTTTAGGGATGCTGATTAGGAATTTAATATGAGTTTAACATGAAAAGCAAAAGTTAAAATGAGTCAGGTAGTAACTTATTATGAGCTGCAACAAAAATGAGCCAAGGTTTTTTTTTGCTTCTATTTCAAGGACCAACCTGCATTCGCTAGAGAAAATGTTCTCTACCCAGAGCACCCCACGAGGAGGCTGCAGCGATAGGATTTTGTGCTCCTTTATTTTTTTTGTATTTTTTTTGCTTTTTTTATTTTTTTTTTATTTTTTTATTTTTTTTTTAATTTCTATTATTTTTTTGTTTTTTGTATTTTTAAATTTTTTGGTTAAAATAAATTATTTCAAAAAACTTTAAAATGTATCTCTTAGTTACTAAAAGCAAGCGCTTGAAAAGCGAAATATGTTTAAAAAAGAATCAGAACGGACACTCCATGGCTATGTAATAAATGCGATAAACCGTTTTGCAAAAGGTGCTTTAACTAGACGCATAACCATGGACCACAAACCCTTCAGTAACTGAGCAATACATTTAAAAGTTTTCTAAAATAACTTATTTTAACTAAAAAAATTAAAAAATACAAAGAAAACCAAAAAATCGAAGAAGAAAAAAAATTTTTTTAAATAAAAGAGTACAAAATCCTATCGCTGCAGCCTCCTTGTCGAATGCTTAGGGTAGAGAACATTTTATCTAGCGAATGTAGGTGAGTCTTCGAATTTTAAGAAAAAAAACCTTGGCTCATTTTTGTTGCGGCTCATAATGAGTTAATTTCCTGATTCATTTTAACTTTTGCTTTTCCATGTTAAACTAATATTAAATTCCTAATCAACGACCCCAAAAACCCCCGAGTAAAAGATTTCAAGCGAATTTAATTAATTTTTCATAAACTCGTCCGCCATATTGGATCCGCCATTTTGAATTTTGCAAAACTGACATCGGATTCGTAATCAGCGACCCCAAAAACCCCCGATTATAAATTTTCAAGAATTTTGGATGAATTTTTTAAAAACTCATTCGCCATATTGGATCCGCCATTTTGAATATTGCAAAACTGACATCGGATTCGTAATCAGCGACCACAAAAACCCCCGATTATAAATTTTCAAGAAATTTGGACGAATTTTTTAAAAACTCATCCTTCATATTGGATCCGCCATTTGAATTTTGCAAAACTGACATCGGATTTGTAATCAGCGACCTCAAAAACCCCCGATTCTAAATTTTCAAGAAATTTTGATGAATTTTTTAAAAACTCATCCGCCATATTGGATCCGCCATTTTGAATTTTGCAAAACTGACATCGGATTCGTAAGCAGCGACCCCAAAAACCCCCGAGTAACAATTTTTATTAAAATTCATTAAACAAATCGTCTTTTTTAACAATTTGTTTATATAATTTGTTTATAACAATTTACAAATGATTCTATAACACAATTCTACGATTCAGAGATTCAAAGGTATAAATAAATATTATTTCCCATAGAAAGATCTTGAGTTTATTTATCAATATTTGAGCGAAAGTGGAACGCCATTTGTAGAAAAGTATTAAAAATGGCATTTTGCAACGTCCAAAAAAACAATGAAAATCTTAAAAAAACAAATTTTGTATTGTCATTTTTGTATTCCCTGATATTAAAAACATAGAAATATATTGTTGCAGTAGATTAAAATTAATTATACTCTTCAAAAATCTAGAAAAAGTTGGAACGCCATTTCGCTATTTTCGCCACTTTTGGCCAGGGACGTGGAACGCCAATTGGAACGCCACGCCACCGAAGTGGTTAAGCAAAAAACAAAGCCCTAGAAATTTTACCAAAGTTTTTTCCCAAAATTTTTTTCAAAGCACTATAACTTTTCACCTGTGATAGATATCATCCTCTAAATGTAACCAAATTAAAGCTAGATACTTGACCTAAATTCCTCATGTTGTTAAAATGGGCTGGGATGAAGATTTCCGGATTTTTTTAAGCAAAAAACAGAGCCCTAGAAATTTTACCAAAGTTTTTTCCCAACATTTTTTTCAAAGCACTATAACTTTTCACCTGTGATAGATATCATCCTCTAAATGTAACCAAATTAAAGCTAGATACTTGCCCTAAATTCCTCATGTTGTTAAAATAGGCTGGGATGAAGATTTCGGGATTTTTTAAGCAAAAAACAGAGCCCTAGAAATTTTACCAAAGTTTTTTCCCAAAATTTTTTTCAAAGCACTATAACTTTTCACCTGTGATAGATATCATCCTCTAAATGTAACCAAATTAAAGCTAGATACTTGCCCTAAATTCCTCATGTTGTTAAAATGGGCTGGGATGAAGATTTCGGGATTTTTTTAAGCAAAAAACAAAGCCCTAGAAATTTTACCAAAGTTTTTTCCCAAAATTTTTTTCAAAGCACTATAACTTTTCACCTGTGATAGATATCATCCTCTAAATGTAACCAAATTAAAGCTAGATACTTGCCCTAAATTCCTCATGTTGTTAAAATAGGCTGGGATGAAGATTTCGGGATTTTTTAAGCAAAAAACAGAGCCCTAGAAATTTTACCAAAGTTTTTTCCCAAAATTTTTTTCAAAGCACTATAACTTTTCACCTGTGATAGATATCATCCTCTAAATGTAACCAAATTAAAGCTAGATACTTGCCCTAAATTCCTCATGTTGTTAAAATGGGCTGGGATGAAGATTTCGGGATTTTTTTAAGCAAAAAAACAGAGCCCTAGAAATTTTACCAAAGTTTTTTCCCAATATTTTTTTTAAAGCACTATAACTTTTCACCTGTGATAGATATCATCCTCTAAATGTAACCAAATTAAAGCTAGATACTTGCCCTAAATTCCTCATGTTGTTAAAATGAGCTGGGATGAAGATTTCGGGATTTTTTTAAGCAAAAAACAGAGCCCTAGAAATTTTACCAAAGTTTTTTCCCAAAATTTTTGTCAAAGCACTATAACTTTTCACCTGTGATAGATATCATCCTCTAAATGTAACCAAATTAAAGCTAGATACTTGCCCTAAATTCCTCATGTTGTTAAAATAGGCTGGGATGAGGATTTCAGGATTTTTTAAGCAAAAAACAGAGCCCTAGAAATTTTACCAAAGTTTTTTCCTAAAATTTTTTTCAAAGCACTATAACTTTTCACCTGTGATAGATATCATCCTCTAAATGTAACCAAATTAAAGCTAGATACTTGCCCTAAATTCCTCATGTTGTTAAAATAGGCTGGGATGAAGATTTCGGGATGTTTTTAAGCAAAAAACAGAGCCCTAGAAATTTTACCAAAGTTTTTTCCCAAAATTTTTTTTAAAGCACTATAACTTTTCACCTGTGATAGATATCATCCTCTAAATGTAACCAAATTAAAGCTAGATACTTGCCCTAAATTCCTCATGTTGTTAAAATGGGCTGGGATGAAGATTTCGGGATTTTTTTAAGCAAAAAACAGAGCCCTAGAAATTTTACCAAAGTTTTTTCCCAAAATTTTTGTCAAAGCACTATAACTTTTCACCTGTGATAGATATCATCCTCTAAATGTAACCAAATTAAAGCTAGATACTTGCCCTAAATTCCTCATGTTGTTAAAATGGGCTGGGATGAAGATTTCGGGATTTTTTTAAGCAAAAAACAGAGCCCTAGAAATTTTACCAAAGTTTCTTCCCAAAATTTTTGTCAAAGCACTATAACTTTTCACCTGTGATAGATATCATCCTCTAAATGTAACCAAATTAAAGGTAGATACTTGCCCTAAATTCCTCATGTTGTTAAAATGGGCTGGGATGAAGATTTCGGGATTTTTTTAAGCAAAAAACAGAGCCCTAGAAATTTTACCAAAGTTTTTTCCCAAAATTTTTTTCAAAGCACTATAACTTTTCACCTGTGATAGATATCATCCTCTAAATGTAACCAAATTAAAGCTAGATACTTGCCCTAAATTCCTCATGTTGTTAAAATAGGCTGGGATGAGGATTTCAGGATTTTTTAAGCAAAAAACAGAGCCCTAGAAATTTTACCAAAGTTTTTTCCCAAAATTTTTTTCAAAGCACTATAACTATTCACCTGTGATAGATATCACCCTCTTAATGTAACCAAATTAAAGCTAGATACTTGCCCTAAATTCCTCATGTTGTTAAAATAGGCTGGGATGAGGATTTCGGGACTTTTTTAAGCAAAAAACCGAGCCCTAGAAATTTTACCAAAGTTTTTTCCCAAAATTTTTTTCAAAGCACTATAACTTTTCACCTGTGATAGATATCACCCTCTAAATGTAACCAAATTAAAGCTAGATACTTGCCCTAAATTCCTCATGTAGTTAAAATAGGCTGGGATGAGGATTTCGGGATTTTTTTAAGCAAAAAACAGAGCCCTAGAAATTTTACCAAAGTTCTTTCCCAAAATTTTTTTCAAAGCACTATAACTTTTCACCTGTGATAGATATCATCCTCTTAATGTAACCAAATTAAAGCTAGATACTTGCCCTAAATTCCTCATGTTGTTAAAATAGGCTGGGATGAAGATTTCGGGACTTTTTTAAGCAAAAAACCGAGCCCTAGAAATTTTACCAAAGTTTTTTCCCAAAATTTTTTTCAAAGCACTATAACTTTTCACCTGTGATAGATATCATCCTCTCAATGTAACCAAATTAAAGCTAGATACTTGCCCTAAATTCCTCATGTTGTTAAAATGGGCTGGAATGAAGATTTCGGGATGTTTTTAAGCAAAAAACAGAGCCCTAGAAATTTTACCAAAGTTTTTTCCCAAAATTTTTTTTAAAGCACTATAACTATTCACCTGTGATAGATATCACCCTCTAAATGTAACCAAATTAAAGCTAGATACTTGCCCTAAATTCCTCATGTAGTTAAAATAGGCTGGGATGAGGATTTCGGGATTTTTTTAAGCAAAAAACAGAGCCCTAGAAATTTTACCAAAGTTTTTTCCCAAAATTTTTTTCAAAGCACTATAACTTTTCACCTGTGATAGATATCATCCTCTTAATGTAACCAAATTAAAGCTAGATACTTGCCCTAAATTCCTCATGTTGTTAAAATAGGCTGGGATGAAGATTTCGGGACTTTTTTAAGCAAAAAACCGAGCCCTAGAAATTTTACCAAAGTTTTTTCCCAAAATTTTTTTCAAAGCACTATAACTTTTCACCTGTGATAGATATCATCCTCTCAATGTAACCAAATTAAAGCTAGATACTTGCCCTAAATTCCTCATGTTGTTAAAATGGGCTGGGATGAAGATTTCGGGATTTTTTTAAGCAAAAAACAGAGCCCCAGAAATTTTACCAAAGTTTTTTCCCAAAATTTTTGTCAAAGCACTATAACTTTTCACCTGTGATAGATATCATCCTCTAAATGTAACCAAATTAAAGGTAGATACTTGCCCTAAATTCCTCATGTTGTTAAAATGGGCTGGGATGAAGATTTCGGGATTTTTTTAAGCAAAAAACAGAGCCCTAGAAATTTTACCAAAGTTTTTTCCCAAAATTTTTTTCAAAGCACTATAACTTTTCACCTGTGATAGATATCATCCTCTTAATGTAACCAAATTAAAGCTAGATACTTGCCCTAAATTCCTCATGTTGTTAAAATAGGCTGGGATGAAGATTTCGGGACTTTTTTAAGCAAAAAACCAAGCCCTAGAAATTTTACCAAAGTTTTTTCCCAAAATTTTTTTCAAAGCACTATAACTTTTTACCTGTGACAGATATCATCCTCTCAATGTAACCAAATTAAAGCTAGATACTTGCCCTAAATTCCTCATGTTGTTAAAATGGGCTGGGATGAAGATTTCGGGATTTTTTTAAGCAAAAAACAGAGCCCTAGAAATTTTACCAAAGTTTTTTCCCAAAATTTTTGTCAAAGCACTATAACTTTTCACCTGTGATAGATATCATCCTCTAAATGTAACCAAATTAAAGGTAGATACTTGCCCTAAATTCCTGATGTTGTTAAAATGGGCTGGGATGAAGATTTCGGGATTTTTTTAAGCAAAAAACAGAGCCCTAGAAATTTTACCAAAGTTTTTTCCCAAAATTTTTTTCAAAGCACTATAACTTTTCACCTGTGATAGATATCATCCTCTAAATGTAACCAAATTAAAGCTAGATACTTGCCCTAAATTCCTCATGTTGTTAAAATAGGCTGGGATGAGGATTTCAGGATTTTTTAAGCAAAAAACAGAGCCCTAGAAATTTTACCAAAGTTTTTTCCCAAAATTTTTTTCAAAGCACTATAACTTTTCACCTGTGATAGATATCATCCTCTTAATGTAACCAAATTAAAGCTAGATACTTGCCCTAAATTCCTCATGTTGTTAAAATAGGCTGGGATGAAGATTTCGGGACTTTTTTAAGCAAAAAACCGAGCCCTAGAAATTTTACCAAAGTTTTTTCCCAAAATTTTTTTCAAAGCACTATAACTTTTCACCTGTGATAGATATCATCCTCTCAATGTAACCAAATTAAAGCTAGATACTTGCCCTAAATTCCTCATGTTGTTAAAATGGGCTGGGATGAAGATTTCGGGATTTTTTTAAGCAAAAAACAGAGCCCTAGAAATTTTACCAAAGTTTTTTCCCAAAATTTTTTTCAAAGCACTATAACTTTTCACCTGTGATAGATATCATCCTCTCAATGTAACCAAATTAAAGGTAGATACTTGCCCTAAATTCCTGATGCTGTTAAAATGGGCTGGGATGAAGATTTCGGGATTTTTTTAAGCAAAAAACAGAGCCCTAGAAATTTTACCAAAGTTTTTTCCCAAAATTTTTTTCAAAGCACTATAACTTTTCACCTGTGATAGATATCATCCTCTAAATGTAACCAAATTAAAGCTAGATACTTGCCCTAAATTCCTCATGTTGTTAAAATAGGCTGGGATGAGGATTTCAGGATTTTTTAAGCAAAAAACAGAGCCCTAGAAATTTTACCAAAGTTTTTTCCCAAAATTTTTTTCAAAGCACTATAACTTTTCACCTGTGATAGATATCATCCTCTTAATGTAACCAAATTAAAGCTAGATACTTGCCCTAAATTCCTCATGTTGTTAAAATAGGCTGGGATGAAGATTTCGGGACTTTTTTAAGCAAAAAACCGAGCCCTAGAAATTTTACCAAAGTTTTTTCCCAAAATTTTTTTCAAAGCACTATAACTTTTCACCTGTGATAGATATCATCCTCTCAATGTAACCAAATTAAAGCTAGATACTTGCCCTAAATTCCTCATGTTGTTAAAATGGGCTGGGATGAAGATTTCGGGATTTTTTTAAGCAAAAAACAGAGCCCTAGAAATTTTACCAAAGTTTTTTCCCAAAATTTTTTTCAAAGCACTATAACTTTTTACCTGTGACAGATATCATCCTCTCAATGTAACCAAATTAAAGCTAGATACTTGCCCTAAATTCCTCATGTTGTTAAAATGGGCTGGGATGAAGATTTCGGGATTTTTTTAAGCAAAAAACAGAGTCCTAGAAATTTTACCAAAGTTTTTTCCCAAAATTTTTGTCAAAGCACTATAACTTTTCACCTGTGATAGATATCATCCTCTAAATGTAACCAAATTAAAGGTAGATACTTGCCCTAAATTCCTGATGTTGTTAAAATGGGCTGGGATGAAGATTTCGGGATTTTTTTAAGCAAAAAACAGAGCCCTAGAAATTTTACCAAAGTTTTTTCCCAAAATTTTTTTCAAAGCACTATAACTTTTCACCTGTGATAGATATCATCCTCTAAATGTAACCAAATTAAAGCTAGATACTTGCCCTAAATTCCTCATGTTGTTAAAATAGGCTGGGATGAGGATTTCAGGATTTTTTAAGCAAAAAACAGAGCCCTAGAAATTTTACCAAAGTTTTTTCCCAAAATTTTTTTCAAAGCACTATAACTTTTCACCTGTGATAGATATCATCCTCTTAATGTAACTAAATTAAAGCTAGATACTTGCCCTAAATTCCTCATGTTGTTAAAATAGGCTGGGATGAAGATTTCGGGACTTTTTTAAGCAAAAAACCGAGCCCTAGAAATTTTACCAAAGTTTTTTCCCAAAATTTTTTTCAAAGCACTATAACTTTTCACCTGTGATAGATATCATCCTCTCAATGTAACCAAATTAAAGCTAGATACTTGCCCTAAATTCCTCATGTTGTTAAAATAGGCTGGGATGAAGATTTCGGGACTTTTTTAAGCAAAAAACCGAGCCCTAGAAATTTTACCAAAGTTTTTTCCCAAAATTTTTTTCAAAGCACTATAACTTTTCACCTGTGATAGATATCATCCTCTCAATGTAACCAAATTAAAGCTAGATACTTGCCCTAAATTCCTCATGTTGTTAAAATGGGCTGGGATGAAGATTTCGGGATTTTTTTAAGCAAAAAACAGAGCCCTAGAAATTTTACCAAAGTTTTTTCCCAAAATTTTTTTCAAAGCACTATAACTTTTTACCTGTGACAGATATCATCCTCTCAATGTAACCAAATTAAAGCTAGATACTTGCCCTAAATTCCTCATGTTGTTAAAATGGGCTGGGATGAAGATTTCGGGATTTTTTTAAGCAAAAAACAGAGTCCTAGAAATTTTACCAAAGTTTTTTCCCAAAATTTTTGTCAAAGCACTATAACTTTTCACCTGTGATAGATATCATCCTCTAAATGTAACCAAATTAAAGGTAGATACTTGCCCTAAATTCCTGATGTTGTTAAAATGGGCTGGGATGAAGATTTCGGGATTTTTTTAAGCAAAAAACAGAGCCCTAGAAATTTTACCAAAGTTTTTTCCCAAAATTTTTTTCAAAGCACTATAACTTTTCACCTGTGATAGATATCATCCTCTAAATGTAACCAAATTAAAGCTAGATACTTGCCCTAAATTCCTCATGTTGTTAAAATAGGCTGGGATGAGGATTTCAGGATTTTTTAAGCAAAAAACAGAGCCCTAGAAATTTTACCAAAGTTTTTTCCCAAAATTTTTTTCAAAGCACTATAACTTTTCACCTGTGATAGATATCATCCTCTTAATGTAACTAAATTAAAGCTAGATACTTGCCCTAAATTCCTCATGTTGTTAAAATAGGCTGGGATGAAGATTTCGGGACTTTTTTAAGCAAAAAACCGAGCCCTAGAAATTTTACCAAAGTTTTTTCCCAAAATTTTTTTCAAAGCACTATAACTTTTCACCTGTGATAGATATCATCCTCTCAATGTAACCAAATTAAAGCTAGATACTTGCCCTAAATTCCTCATGTTGTTAAAATAGGCTGGGATGAGGATTTCAGGATTTTTTAAGCAAAAAACAGAGCCCTAGAAATTTTACCAAAGTTTTTTCCCAAAATTTTTTTCAAAGCACTATAACTTTTCACCTGTGATAGATATCATCCTCTTAATGTAACCAAATTAAAGCTAGATACTTGCCCTAAATTCCTCATGTTGTTAAAATAGGCTGGGATAAAGATTTCGGGACTTTTTTAAGCAAAAAACCGAGCCCTAGAAATTTTACCAAAGTTTTTTCCCAAAATTTTTTTCAAAGCACTAGAACTTTTCACCTGTGATAGATATCATCCTCTCAATGTAACCAAATTAAAGCTAGATACTTGCCCTAAATTCCTCATGTTGTTAAAATGGGCTGGAATGAAGATTTCGGGATGTTTTTAAGCAAAAAACAGAGCCCTAGAAATTTTACCAAAGTTTTTTCCCAAAATTTTTTTTAAAGCACTATAACTTTTCACCTGTGATAGATATCATCCTCTAAATGTAACCAAATTAAAGCTAGATACTTGCCCTAAATTCCTCATGTTGTTAAAATGGGCTGGGATGAAGATTTCGGGATTTTTTTAAGCAAAAAACAGAGCCCTAGAAATTTTACCAAAGTTTTTTCCCAAAATTTTTTTTAAAGCACTATAACTTTTCACCTGTGATAGATATCACCCTCTAAATGTAACCAAATTAAAGCTAGATACTTGCCCTAAATTCCTCATGTAGTTAAAATAGGCTGGGATGAGGATTTCGGGATTTTTTTAAGCAAAAAACAGAGCCCTAGAAATTTTACCAAAGTTTTTTTCCCAAAATTTTTTTCAAAGCACTATAACTTTTCACCTGTGATAGATATCATCCTCTTAATGTAACCAAATTAAAGCTAGATACTTGCCCTAAATTCCTCATGTTGTTAAAATAGGCTGGGATGAAGATTTCGGGACTTTTTTAAGCAAAAAACCGAGCCCTAGAAATTTTACCAAAGTTTTTTCCCAAAATTTTTTTCAAAGCACTATAACTTTTCACCTGTGATAGATATCATTCTCGCAATGTAACCAAATTAAAGCTAGATACTTGCCCTAAATTGCTCATGTTGTTAAAATGGGCTGAAATGAAGATTTCGGGATGTTTTTAAGCAAAAAACCGAGCCCTAGAAATTTTACCAAAGTTTTTTCCCAAAATTTTTTTCAAAGCACTATAACTTTTTACCTGTGACAGATATCATCCTCTCAATGTAACCAAATTAAAGCTAGATACTTGCCCTAAATTCCTCATGTTGTTAAAATAGGCTGGGATTAGGATTTCAGGATTTTTTAAGCAAAAAACAGAGCCCTAGAAATTTTACCAAAGTTTGTTCCCAAAATTTTCTTCAAAGCACTATAACTTTTCACCTGTGATAGATATCATCCTCTTAATGTAACCAAATTAAAGCTAGATACTTGCCCTAAATTCCTCATGTTGTTTAAAATAGGCTGGGATGAAGATTTCGGGACTTTTTTAAGCAAAAAACCGAGCCCTAGAAATTTTACCAAAGTTTTTTCCCAAAATTTTTTTCAAAGCACTATAACTTTTCACCTGTGATAGATATCATCCTCTCAATGTAACCAAATTAAAGCTAGATACTTGCCCTAAATTCCTCATGTTGTTAAAATGGGCTGGAATGAAGATTTCGGGATGTTTTTAAGCAAAAAACAGAGCCCTAGAAATTTTACCAAAGTTTTTTCCCAAAATTTTTTTCAAAGCACTATAACTTTTCACCTGTGATAGATATCATCCTCTAAATGTAACCAAATTAAAGCTAGATACTTGCCCTAAATTCCTCATGTTGTTAAAATGGGCTGGGATGAAGATTTCGGGATTTTTTTAAGCAAAAAACAGAGCCCTAGAAATTTTACCAAAGTTTTTTCCCAAAATTTTTTTCAAAGCACTATAACTTTTCACCTGTGATAGATATCATCCTCTAAGTGTAACCAAATTAAAGCTAGATACTTGCCCTAAATTCCTCATGTTGTTAAAATAGGCTGGGATGAAGATTTCGGGATTGTTTTAAGCAAGAAACAGAGCCCTAGAAATTTTACCAAAGTTTTTTCCCAAAATTTTTTTCAAAGCACTATAACTTTTCACCTGTGATAGATATCATCCTCTAAATGTAACCAAATTAAAGCTAGATACTTGCCCTAAATTCCTCATGTTGTTAAAATGGGCTGGGATGAAGATTTCGGGATTTTTTTAAGCAAAAAACAGAGCCCTAGAAATTTTACCAAAGTTTTTTCCCAAAATTTTTTTCAAAGCACTATAACTTTTCACCTGTGATAGATATCATCCTCTAAATGTAACCAAATTAAAGCTAGATACTTGCCCTAAATTCCTCATGTTGTTAAAATAGGCTGGGATGAAGATTTCGGGATTTTTTTAAGCAAAAAACAGAGCCCTAGAAATTTTACCAAAGTTTTTTCCCAAAATTTTTTTCAAAGCACTATAACTTTTCACCTGTGATAGATATCATCCTCTAAGTGTAACCAAATTAAAGCTAGATACTTGCCCTAAATTCCTCATGTTGTTAAAATAGGCTGGGATGAGGATTTCGGGATTTTTTTAAGCAAAAAACAGAGCCCTAGAAATTTTACCAAAGTTTTTTCCCAAAATTTTTTTCAAAGCAGTATAACTTTTCACCTGTGATAGATATCATCCTCTAAGTGTAACCAAATTAAAGCTAGATACTTGCCCTAAATTCCTCATTTTGTAAAATAGGCTGGGATGAGGATTTCGGGATTTTATTAAGCAAAAAACAGAGCCCTAGAAATTTTACCAAAGTTTTTTCCCAAAATTTTTTTCAAAGCACTATAACTTTTCACCTGTGATAGATATCATCCTCTAAATGTAACCAAATTAAAGCTAGATACTTTCCCTAAATTCCTCATGTTGTTAAAATGGGCTAAGATGAAGATTTCGGGATTTTTTTAAGCAAAAAACAGAGCCCTAGAA
Organism: Leptopilina syphax; assembly: GCA_032872505.1. Taxonomy (NCBI): domain Eukaryota; kingdom Metazoa; phylum Arthropoda; class Insecta; order Hymenoptera; family Figitidae; genus Leptopilina; species Leptopilina syphax. The sequence goes on along the minus strand of CM065471.1, from coordinate 32,294,390 downwards.
ATTTTACCAAAGTTTTTTCCCAAAATTTTTTTCAAAGCACTATAACTTTTCACCTGTGATAGATATCATCCTCTAAGTGTAACCAAATTAAAGCTAGATACTTGCCCTAAATTCCTCATGTTGTTAAAATAGTCTGGGATGAGGATTTCGGGATTTTTTTAAGCAAAAAACAGAGCCCTAGAAATTTTACCAAAGTTTTTTCCCAAAATTCTTTTCAAAGCACTATAACTTTTCACCTGTGATAGATATCATCCTCTAAATGTAACCAAATTAAAGCTAGATACTTGCCCTAAATTCCTCATGTTGTTAAAATGGGCTGGGATGAAGATTTCGGGATTTTTTTAAGCAAAAAACAGAGCCCTAGAAATTTTACCAAAGTTTTTTCCCAAAATTTTTTTCAAAGCACTATAACTTTTCACCTGTGATAGATATCATCCTCTAAGTATAACCAAATTAAAGCTAGATACTTGCCCTAAATTCCTCATTTTGTAAAATAGGCTGGGATGAGGATTTCGGGATTTTATTAAGCAAAAAACAGAGCCCTAGAAATTTTACCAAAGTTTTTTCCCAAAATTTTTTTCAAAGCACTATAACTTTTCACCTGTGATAGATATCATCCTCTTAATGTAACCAAATTAAAGCTAGATACTTTCCCTAAATTCCTCATGTTGTTAAAATGGGCTGGGATGAAGATTTCGGGATTTTTTTAAGCAAAAAACAGAGCCCTAGAAATTGTACCAAAGTTTTTTCCCAAAATTTTTTTCAAAGCACTATAACTTTTCACCTGTGATAGATATCATCCTCTAATTGTAACCAAATTAAAGCTAGATACTTGCCCTAAATTCCTCATGTTGTTTAAAATAGGCTGGGATGAGGATTTCGGGATTTTTTTAAGCAAAAAACAGAGCCCTAGAAATTTTACCAAAGTTTTTTCCCAAAATTTTTTTCAAAGCACTATAACTTTTCACCTGTGATAGATATCATCCTCTAAGTGTAACTAAATTAAAGCTAGATACTTGCCCTAAATTCCTCATGTTGTTAAAATAGGCTGGGATGAGGATTTCGGGATTTTATTAAGCAAAAAACAGAGCCCTAAAAATTTTACCAAAGTTTTTTCCCAATATTTTTTTCAAAGCACTATAACTTTTTACCTGTGATAGATATCATTCTCTAAATGTAACCAAATTAAAGCTAGATACTTGCCCTAAATTCCTCATGTTGTTAAAGTGGGCTGGGATGAAGATTTCGGGATTTTTTTAAGCAAAAAACAGAGCCCTAGAAATTTTACCAAAGTTTTTTCCTAAAATTTTTTTCAAAGCACTATAACTTTTCACCTGTGATAGATATCATCCTCTAAATGTAACCAAATTAAAGCTAGATACTTGCCCTAAATTCCTCATGTTGTTAAAATAGGCTGGGATGAGGATTTCGGGATTTTTTTAAGCAAAAAACAGAGCCCTAGAAATTTTACCAAAGTTATTTCCCAAAATTTTTTTCAAAGCACTATAACTTTTCACCTGTGATAGATATCATCCTCTAAATGTAACCAAATTAGAGCTAGATACTTGCCCTAAATTCCTCATGTTGTTAAAATGGGCTGGGATGAAGATTTCGGGATTTTTTTAAGCAAAAAACAGAGCCCTAGAAATTTTACCAAAGTTTTTTCCCAAAATTTTTTTCAAAGCACTATAACTTTTCACCTGTGATAGATATCATCCTCTAAGTGTAACCAAATTAAAGCTAGATACTTGCCCTAAATTCCTCATGTTGTTAAAATAGTCTGGGATGAGGATTTCGGGATTTTTTTAAGCAAAAAACAGAGCCCTAGAAATTTTACCAAAGTTTTTTCCCAAAATTCTTTTCAAAGCACTATAACTTTTCACCTGTGATAGATATCATCCTCTAAATGTAACCAAATTAAAGCTAGATACTTGCCCTAAATTCCTCATGTTGTTAAAATGGGCTGGGATGAAGATTTCGGGATTTTTTTAAGCAAAAAACAGAGCCCTAGAAATTTTACCAAAGTTTTTTCCCAAAATTTTTTTCAAAGCACTATAACTTTTCACCTGTGATAGATATCATCCTCTAAGTATAACCAAATTAAAGCTAGATACTTGCCCTAAATTCCTCATTTTGTAAAATAGGCTGGGATGAGGATTTCGGGATTTTATTAAGCAAAAAACAGAGCCCTAGAAATTTTACCAAAGTTTTTTCCCAAAATTTTTTTCAAAGCACTATAACTTTTCACCTGTGATAGATATCATCCTCTTAATGTAACCAAATTAAAGCTAGATACTTTCCCTAAATTCCTCATGTTGTTAAAATGGGCTGGGATGAAGATTTCGGGATTTTTTTAAGCAAAAAACAGAGCCCTAGAAATTGTACCAAAGTTTTTTCCCAAAATTTTTTTCAAAGCACTATAACTTTTCACCTGTGATAGATATCATCCTCTAATTGAAACCAAATTAAAGCTAGATACTTGCCCTAAATTCCTCATGTTGTTAAAATAGGCTGGGATGAGGATTTCGGGATTTTTTTAAGCAAAAAACAGAGCCCTAGAAATTTTACCAAAGTTTTTTCCCAAAATTTTTTTCAAAGCACTATAACTTTTCACCTGTGATAGATATCATCCTCTAAGTGTAACTAAATTAAAGCTAGATACTTGCCCTAAATTCCTCATGTTGTTAAAATGGGCTGGGATGAAGATTTCGGGATTTTTTTAAGCAAAAAACAGAGCCCTAGAAATTTTACCAAAGTTTTTTCCCAAAATTTTTTTCAAAGCACTATAACTTTTCACCTGTGATAGATATCATCCTCTAAGTGTAACCAAATTAAAGCTAGATACTTGCCCTAAATTCCTCATGTTGTTAAAATAGTCTGGGATGAGGATTTCGGGATTTTTTTAAGCAAAAAACAGAGCCCTAGAAATTTTACCAAAGTTTTTTCCCAAAATTCTTTTCAAAGCACTATAACTTTTCACCTGTGATAGATATCATCCTCTAAATGTAACCAAATTAAAGCTAGATACTTGCCCTAAATTCCTCATGTTGTTAAAATGGGCTGGGATGAAGATTTCGGGATTTTTTTAAGCAAAAAACAGAGCCCTAGAAATTTTACCAAAGTTTTTTCCCAAAATTTTTTTCAAAGCACTATAACTTTTCACCTGTGATAGATATCATCCTCTAAGTATAACCAAATTAAAGCTAGATACTTGCCCTAAATTCCTCATTTTGTAAAATAGGCTGGGATGAGGATTTCGGGATTTTATTAAGCAAAAAACAGAGCCCTAGAAATTTTACCAAAGTTTTTTCCCAAAATTTTTTTCAAAGCACTATAACTTTTCACCTGTGATAGATATCATCCTCTTAATGTAACCAAATTAAAGCTAGATACTTTCCCTAAATTCCTCATGTTGTTAAAATGGGCTGGGATGAAGATTTCGGGATTTTTTTAAGCAAAAAACAGAGCCCTAGAAATTGTACCAAAGTTTTTTCCCAAAATTTTTTTCAAAGCACTATAACTTTTCACCTGTGATAGATATCATCCTCTAATTGAAACCAAATTAAAGCTAGATACTTGCCCTAAATTCCTCATGTTGTTAAAATAGGCTGGGATGAGGATTTCGGGATTTTTTTAAGCAAAAAACAGAGCCCTAGAAATTTTACCAAAGTTTTTTCCCAAAATTTTTTTCAAAGCACTATAACTTTTCACCTGTGATAGATATCATCCTCTAAGTGTAACTAAATTAAAGCTAGATACTTGCCCTAAATTCCTCATGTTGTTAAAATAGGCTGGGATGAGGATTTCGGGATTTTATTAAGCAAAAAACAGAGCCCTAAAAATTTTACCAAAGTTTTTTTCCCAAAATTTTTTTCAAAGCACTATAACTTTTCACCTGTGATAGATATCATCCTCTAAATGTAACTAAATTAAAGCTAGATACTTGCCCTAAATTCCTCATGTTGTTAAAATGGGCTGGGATGAAGATTTCGGGATTTTTTTAAGCAAAAAACAGAGCCCTAGAAATTTTACCAAAGTTATTTCCCAAAATTTTTTTCAAAGCACTATAACTTTTCACCTGTGATAGATATCATCCTCTAAGTGTAACCAAATTAAAGCTAGATACTTGCCCTAAATTCCTCATGTTGTTAAAATAGGCTGGGATGAGGATTTCGGGATTTTTTTAAGCAAAAAACAGAGCCCTAGAAATTTTACCAAAGTTTTTTCCCAAAATTTTTTTCAAAGCACTATAACTTTTCACCTGTGATAGATATCATCCTCTAAGTGTAACCAAATTAAAGCTAGATACTTGCCCTAAATTCCTCATGTTGTTAAAATAGGCTGGGATGAGAATTTCGGGATTTTTTTAAGCAAAAAACAGAGCCCTAGAAATTTTACCAAAGTTTTTTCCCAATATTTTTTTCAAAGCACTATAACTTTTTACCTGTGATAGATATCATCCTCTAAATGTAACCAAATTAAAGCTAGATACTTGCCCTAAATTCCTCATGTTGTTAAAGTGGGCTGGGATGAAGATTTCGGGATTTTTTTAAGCAAAAAACAGAGCCCTAGAAATTTTACCAAAGTTTTTTCCCAAAATTTTTTTCAAAGCACTATAACTTTTCACCTGTGATAGATATCATCCTCTAAGTGTAACCAAATTAAAGCTAGATACTTGCCCTAAATTCCTCATGTTGTTAAAATAGTCTGGGATGAGGATTTCGGGATTTTTTTAAGCAAAAAACAGAGCCCTAGAAATTTTACCAAAGTTTTTTCCCAAAATTTTTTTCAAAGCACTATAACTTTTCACCTGTGATAGATATCATCCTCTAAATGTAACCAAATTAAAGCTAGATACTTGCCCTAAATTCCTCATGTTGTTAAAATAGGCTGGGATGAGAATTTCGGGATTTTTTTAAGCAAAAAACAGAGCCCTAGAAATTTTACCAAAGTTTTTTCCCAAAATTTTTTTCAAAGCACTATAACTTTTCACCTGTGATAGATATCATCCTCTAAATGTAACCAAATTAAAGCTAGATACTTGCCCTAAATTCCTCATGTTGTTAAAATAGGCTGGGATTAGGATTTCGGGATTTTATTAAGCAAAAAACAGAGCCCTAGAAATTTTACCAAAGTTTTTTCCCAAAATTTTTTTCAAAGCACTATAACTTTTCACCTGTGATAGATATCATCCTCTAAATGTAACCAAATTAAAGCTAGATACTTGCCCTAAATTCCTCATGTTGTTAAAATGGGCTGGGATGAAGATTTCGGGATTTTTTTAAGCAAAAAACAGAGACCTAGAAATTTTACCAAAGTTTTTTCCCAAAATTTTTTTCAAAGCACTATAACTTTTCACCTGTGATAGATATCATCCTCTAAATGTAACCAAATTAAAGCTAGATACTTGCCCTAAATTCCTCATGTTGTTAAAATAGGCTGGGATTAGGATTTCGGGATTTTATTAAGCAAAAAACAGAGCCCTAGAAATTTTACCAAAGTTTTTTCCCAAAATTTTTTTCAAAGCACTATAACTTTTCACCTGTGATAGATATCATCCTCTAAGTGTAACCAAATTAAAGCTAGATACTTGCCCTAAATTCCTCATGTTGTTAAAATAGGCTGGGATGAGGATTTCGGGATTTTATTAAGCAAAGAACAGAGCCCTAGAAATTTTACCAAAGTTTTTTCCCAAAATTTTTTTCAAAGCACTATAACTTTTCACCTGTGATAGATATCATCCTCTAAATGTAACCAAATTAAAGCTAGATACTTGCCCTAAATTCCTCATGTTGTTAAAATGGGCTGGGATGAAGATTTCGGGATTTTTTTAAGCAAAAAACAGAGCCCTAGAAATTTTACCAAAGTTTTTTCCCAAAATTTTTTTCAAAGCACTATAACTTTTCACCTGTGATAGATATCATCCTCTAAGTATAACCAAATTAAAGCTAGATACTTGCCCTAAATTCATCATTTTGTAAAATAGTCTGGGATGAAGATTTCGGGATTTTTTTAAGCAAAAAACAGAGCCCTAGAAATTTTACCAAAGTTTTTTTCCCAAAATTTTTTTCAAAGCACTATAACTTTTCACCTGTGATAGATATCATCCTCTAAGTATAACCAAATTAAAGCTAGATACTTGCCCTAAATTCCTCATTTTGTAAAATAGGCTGGGATGAGGATTTCGGGATTTTATTAAGCAAAAAACAGAGCCCTAGAAATTTTACCAAAGTTTTTTTCCCAAAATTTTTTTCAAAGCACTATAACTTTTCACCTGTGATAGATATCATCCTCTAATTGTAACCAAATTAAAGCTAGATACTTGCCCTAAATTCCTCATGTTGTTAAAATGGGCTGGGATGAAGATTTCGGGATTTTTTTAAGCAAAAAACAGAGCCCTAGAAATTTTACCAAAGTTTTTTCCCAAAATTTTTTTCAAAGCACTATAACTTTTCACCTGTGATAGATATCATCCTCTAAATGTAACCAAATTAAAGCTAGATACTTGCCCTAAATTCCTCATGTTGTTAAAATAGGCTGGGATTAGGATTTCGGGATTTTATTAAGCAAAAAAACAGAGCCCTAGAAATTTTACCAAAGTTTTTTCCCAAAATTTTTTTCAAAGCACTATAACTTTTCACCTGTGATAGATATCATCCTCTAAATGTAACCAAATTAAAGCTAGATACTTGCCCTAAATTCCTCATGTTGTTAAAATAGGCTGGGATGAGAATTTCGGGATTTTTTTAAGCAAAAAACAGAGCCCTAGAAATTTTACCAAAGTTTTTTCCCAAAATTTTTTTCAAAGCACTATAACTTTTCACCTGTGATAGATATCATCCTCTAAATGTAACCAAATTAAAGCTAGATACTTGCCCTAAATTCCTCATGTTGTTAAAATGGGCTGGGATGAAGATTTCGGGATTTTTTTAAGCAAAAAACAGAGCCCTAGAAATTTTACCAAAGTTTTTTCCCAATATTTTTTTCAAAGCACTATAACTTTTTACCTGTGATAGATATCATTCTCTAAATGTAACTAAATTAAAGCTAGATACTTGCCCTAAATTCCTCATGTTGTTAAAGTGGGCTGGGATGAAGATTTCGGGATTTTTTTAAGCAAAAAACAGAGCCCTAGAAATTTTACCAAAGTTTTTTCCTAAAATTTTTTTCAAAGCACTATAACTTTTCACCTGTGATAGATATCATCCTCTAAATGTAACCAAATTAAAGCTAGATACTTGCCCTAAATTCCTCATGTTGTTAAAATAGGCTGGGATGAGGATTTCGGGATTTTTTTAAGCAAAAAACAGAGCCCTAGAAATTTTACCAAAGTTATTTCCCAAAATTTTTTTCAAAGCACTATAACTTTTCACCTGTGATAGATATCATCCTCTAAATGTAACCAAATTAGAGCTAGATACTTGCCCTAAATTCCTCATGTTGTTAAAATGGGCTGGGATGAAGATTTCGGGATTTTTTTAAGCAAAAAACAGAGCCCTAGAAATTTTACCAAAGTTTTTTCCCAAAATTTTTTTCAAAGCACTATAACTTTTCACCTGTGATAGATATCATCCTCTAAGTGTAACCAAATTAAAGCTAGATACTTGCCCTAAATTCCTCATGTTGTTAAAATAGTCTGGGATGAGGATTTCGGGATTTTTTTAAGCAAAAAACAGAGCCCTAGAAATTTTACCAAAGTTTTTTCCCAAAATTCTTTTCAAAGCACTATAACTTTTCACCTGTGATAGATATCATCCTCTAAATGTAACCAAATTAAAGCTAGATACTTGCCCTAAATTCCTCATGTTGTTAAAATGGGCTGGGATGAAGATTTCGGGATTTTTTTAAGCAAAAAACAGAGCCCTAGAAATTTTACCAAAGTTTTTTTCCCAAAATTTTTTTCAAAGCACTATAACTTTTCACCTGTGATAGATATCATCCTCTAAGTATAACCAAATTAAAGCTAGATACTTGCCCTAAATTCCTCATTTTGTAAAATAGGCTGGGATGAGGATTTCGGGATTTTATTAAGCAAAAAACAGAGCCCTAGAAATTTTAAAAAGTTTTTTCCCAAAATTTTTTTCAAAGCACTATAACTTTTCACCTGTGATAGATATCATCCTCTTAATGTAACCAAATTAAAGCTAGATACTTTCCCTAAATTCCTCATGTTGTTAAAATGGGCTGGGATGAAGATTTCGGGATTTTTTTAAGCAAAAAACAGAGCCCTAGAAATTGTACCAAAGTTTTTTCCCAAAATTTTTTTCAAAGCACTATAACTTTTCACCTGTGATAGATATCATCCTCTAATTGTAACCAAATTAAAGCTAGATACTTGCCCTAAATTCCTCATGTTGTTAAAATAGGCTGGGATGAGGATTTCGGGATTTTTTTAAGCAAAAAACAGAGCCCTAGAAATTTTACCAAAGTTTTTTCCCAAAATTTTTTTCAAAGCACTATAACTTTTCACCTGTGATAGATATCATCCTCTAAGTGTAACTAAATTAAAGCTAGATACTTGCCCTAAATTCCTCATGTTGTTAAAATAGGCTGGGATGAGGATTTCGGGATTTTATTAAGCAAAAAACAGAGCCCTAGAAATTTTACCAAAGTTTTTTTCCCAAAATTTTTTTCAAAGCACTATAACTTTTCACCTGTGATAGATATCATCCTCTAAATGTAACTAAATTAAAGCTAGATACTTGCCCTAAATTCCTCATGTTGTTAAAATGGGCTGGGATGAAGATTTCGGGATTTTTTTAAGCAAAAAACAGAGCCCTAGAAATTTTACCAAAGTTTTTTCCCAAAATTTTTTTCAAAGCACTATAACTTTTCACCTGTGATAGATATCATCCTCTAAGTGTAACCAAATTAAAGCTAGATACTTTCCCTAAATTCCTCATGTTGTTAAAATGGGCTGGGATGAAGATTTCGGGATTTTTTTAAGCAAAAAACAGAGCCCTAGAAATTTTACCAAAGTTTTTTCCCAATATTTTTTTCAAAGCACTATAACTTTTTACCTGTGATAGATATCATTCTCTAAATGTAACCAAATTAAAGCTAGATACTTGCCCTAAATTCCTCATGTTGTTAAAGTGGGCTGGGATGAAGATTTCGGGATTTTTTTAAGCAAAAAACAGAGCCCTAGAAATTTTACCAAAGTTTTTTCCTAAAATTTTTTTCAAAGCACTATAACTTTTCACCTGTGATAGATATCATCCTCTAAATGTAACCAAATTAAAGCTAGATACTTGCCCTAAATTCCTCATGTTGTTAAAATAGGCTGGGATGAGGATTTCGGGATTTTTTTAAGCAAAAAACAGAGCCCTAGAAATTTTACCAAAGTTATTTCCCAAAATTTTTTTCAAAGCACTATAACTTTTCACCTGTGATAGATATCATCCTCTAAATGTAACCAAATTAGAGCTAGATACTTGCCCTAAATTCCTCATGTTGTTAAAATGGGCTGGGATGAAGATTTCGGGATTTTTTTAAGCAAAAAACAGAGCCCTAGAAATTTTACCAAAGTTTTTTCCCAAAATTTTTTTCAAAGCACTATAACTTTTCACCTGTGATAGATATCATCCTCTAAGTGTAACCAAATTAAAGCTAGATACTTGCCCTAAATTCCTCATGTTGTTAAAATAGGCTGGGATGAGGATTTCGGGATTTTTTTAAGCAAAAAACAGAGCCCTAGAAATTTTACCAAAGTTATTTCCCAAAATTTTTTTCAAAGCACTATAACTTTTCACCTGTGATAGATATCATCCTCTAAATGTAACCAAATTAGAGCTAGATACTTGCCCTAAATTCCTCATGTTGTTAAAATGGGCTGGGATGAAGATTTCGGGATTTTTTTAAGCAAAAAACAGAGCCCTAGAAATTTTACCAAAGTTTTTTCCCAAAATTTTTTTCAAAGCACTATAACTTTTCACCTGTGATAGATATCATCCTCTAAGTGTAACCAAATTAAAGCTAGATACTTGCCCTAAATTCCTCATGTTGTTAAAATAGTCTGGGATGAGGATTTCGGGATTTTTTTAAGCAAAAAAACAGAGCCCTAGAAATTTTACCAAAGTTTTTTCCCAAAATTTTTTTCAAAGCACTATAACTTTTCACCTGTGATAGATATCATCCTCTAAATGTAACCAAATTAAAGCTAGATACTTGCCCTAAATTCCTCATGTTGTTTAAAATAGGCTGGGATGAGAATTTCGGGATTTTTTTAAGCAAAAAACAGAGCCCTAGAAATTTTACCAAAGTTTTTTCCCAAAATTTTTTTCAAAGCACTATAACTTTTCACCTGTGATAGATATCATCCTCTAAATGTAACCAAATTAAAGCTAGATACTTGCCCTAAATTCCTCATGTTGTTAAAATAGGCTGGGATTAGGATTTCGGGATTTTATTAAGCAAAAAACAGAGCCCTAGAAATTTTACCAAAGTTTTTTCCCAAAATTTTTTTCAAAGCACTATAACTTTTCACCTGTGATAGATATCATCCTCTAAATGTAACCAAATTAAAGCTAGATACTTGCCCTAAATTCCTCATGTTGTTAAAATGGGCTGGGATGAAGATTTCGGGATTTTTTTAAGCAAAAAACAGAGACCTAGAAATTTTACCAAAGTTTTTTCCCAAAATTTTTTTCAAAGCACTATAACTTTTCACCTGTGATAGATATCATCCTCTAAATGTAACCAAATTAAAGCTAGATACTTGCCCTAAATTCCTCATGTTGTTAAAATAGGCTGGGATTAGGATTTCGGGATTTTATTAAGCAAAAAACAGAGCCCTAGAAATTTTACCAAAGTTTTTTCCCAAAATTTTTTTCAAAGCACTATAACTTTTCACCTGTGATAGATATCATCCTCTAAGTGTAACCAAATTAAAGCTAGATACTTGCCCTAAATTCCTCATGTTGTTAAAATAGGCTGGGATGAGGATTTCGGGATTTTATTAAGCAAAGAACAGAGCCCTAGAAATTTTACCAAAGTTTTTTCCCAAAATTTTTTTCAAAGCACTATAACTTTTTACCTGTGATAGATATCATCCTCTAAATGTAACCAAATTAAAGCTAGATACTTGCCCTAAATTCCTCATGTTGTTTAAAATGGGCTGGGATGAAGATTTCGGGATTTTTTTAAGCAAAAAACAGAGCCCTAGAAATTTTACCAAAGTTTTTTCCCAAAATTTTTTTCAAAGCACTATAACTTTTCACCTGTGATAGATATCATCCTCTAAGTATAACCAAATTAAAGCTAGATACTTGCCCTAAATTCATCATTTTGTAAAATAGGCTGGGATGAGGATTTCGGGATTTTATTAAGCAAAAAACAGAGCCCTAGAAATTTTACCAAAGTTTTTTCCCAAAATTTTTTTCAAAGCACTATAACTTTTTACCTGTGATAGATATCATCCTCTAATTGTAACCAAATTAAAGCTAGATACTTGCCCTAAATTCCTCATTTTGTTAAAATAGGCTGGGATGAGGATTTCGGGATTTTATTAAGCAAAGAACAGAGCCCTAGAAATTTTACCAAAGTTTTTTCCCAAAATTTTTTTCAAAGCACTATAACTTTTCACCTGTGATAGATATCATCCTCTAAATGTAACCAAATTAAAGCTAGATACTTGCCCTAAATTCCTCATGTTGTTAAAATGGGCTGGGATGAAGATTTCGGGATTTTTTTAAGCAAAAAACAGAGCCCTAGAAATTTTACCAAAGTTTTTTCCCAAAATTTTTTTCAAAGCACTATAACTTTTCACCTGTGATAGATATCATCCTCTAAGTATAACCAAATTAAAGCTAGATACTTGCCCTAAATTCATCATTTTGTAAAATAGTCTGGGATGAAGATTTCGGGATTTTTTTTAAGCAAAAAACAGAGCCCTAGAAATTTTACCAAAGTTTTTTCCCAAAATTTTTTTCAAAGCACTATAACTTTTCACCTGTGATAGATATCATCCTCTAAGTATAACCAAATTAAAGCTAGATACTTGCCCTAAATTCCTCATTTTGTAAAATAGGCTGGGATGAGGATTTCGGGATTTTATTAAGCAAAAAACAGAGCCCTAGAAATTTTACCAAAGTTTTTTTCCCAAAATTTTTTTCAAAGCACTATAACTTTTCACCTGTGATAGATATCATCCTCTAATTGTAACCAAATTAAAGCTAGATACTTGCCCTAAATTCCTCATGTTGTTAAAATGGGCTGGGATGAAGATTTCGGGATTTTTTTAAGCAAAAAACAGAGCCCTAGAAATTTTACCAAAGTTTTTTCCCAAAATTTTTTTCAAAGCACTATAACTTTTCACCTGTGATAGATATCATCCTCTAAATGTAACCAAATTAAAGCTAGATACTTGCCCTAAATTCCTCATGTTGTTAAAATAGGCTGGGATTAGGATTTCGGGATTTTATTAAGCAAAAAACAGAGCCCTAGAAATTTTACCAAAGTTTTTTCCCAAAATTTTTTTCAAAGCACTATAACTTTTCACCTGTGATAGATATCATCCTCTAAATGTAACCAAATTAAAGCTAGATACTTGCCCTAAATTCCTCATGTTGTTAAAATAGGCTGGGATGAGAATTTCGGGATTTTTTTAAGCAAAAAACAGAGCCCTAGAAATTTTACCAAAGTTTTTTCCCAAAATTTTTTTCAAAGCACTATAACTTTTCACCTGTGATAGATATCATCCTCTAAATGTAACCAAATTAAGGCTAGATACTTGCCCTAAATTCCTCATGTTGTTAAAATGGGCTGGGATGAAGATTTCGGGATTTTTTTAAGCAAAAAACAGAGCCCTAGAAATTTTACCAAAGTTTTTTCCCAATATTTTTTTCAAAGCACTATAACTTTTTACCTGTGATAGATATCATTCTCTAAATGTAACTAAATTAAAGCTAGATACTTGCCCTAAATTCCTCATGTTGTTAAAGTGGGCTGGGATGAAGATTTCGGGATTTTTTTAAGCAAAAAACAGAGCCCTAGAAATTTTACCAAAGTTTTTTCCTAAAATTTTTTTCAAAGCACTATAACTTTTCACCTGTGATAGATATCATCCTCTAAATGTAACCAAATTAAAGCTAGATACTTGCCCTAAATTCCTCATGTTGTTAAAATAGGCTGGGATGAGGATTTCGGGATTTTTTTAAGCAAAAAACAGAGCCCTAGAAATTTTACCAAAGTTATTTCCCAAAATTTTTTTCAAAGCACTATAACTTTTCACCTGTGATAGATATCATCCTCTAAATGTAACCAAATTAGAGCTAGATACTTGCCCTAAATTCCTCATGTTGTTAAAATGGGCTGGGATGAAGATTTCGGGATTTTTTTAAGCAAAAAACAGAGCCCTAGAAATTTTACCAAAGTTTTTTCCCAAAATTTTTTTCAAAGCACTATAACTTTTCACCTGTGATAGATATCATCCTCTAAGTGTAACCAAATTAAAGCTAGATACTTGCCCTAAATTCCTCATGTTGTTAAAATAGTCTGGGATGAGGATTTCGGGATTTTTTTAAGCAAAAAACAGAGCCCTAGAAATTTTACCAAAGTTTTTTCCCAAAATTCTTTTCAAAGCACTATAACTTTTCACCTGTGATAGATATCATCCTCTAAATGTAACCAAATTAAAGCTAGATACTTGCCCTAAATTCCTCATGTTGTTAAAATGGGCTGGGATGAAGATTTCGGGATTTTTTTAAGCAAAAAACAGAGCCCTAGAAATTTTACCAAAGTTTTTTCCCAAAATTTTTTTCAAAGCACTATAACTTTTCACCTGTGATAGATATCATCCTCTAAGTATAACCAAATTAAAGCTAGATACTTGCCCTAAATTCCTCATTTTGTAAAATAGGCTGGGATGAGGATTTCGGGATTTTATTAAGCAAAAAACAGAGCCCTAGAAATTTTAAAAAGTTTTTTCCCAAAATTTTTTTCAAAGCACTATAACTTTTCACCTGTGATAGATATCATCCTCTTAATGTAACCAAATTAAAGCTAGATACTTTCCCTAAATTCCTCATGTTGTTAAAATGGGCTGGGATGAAGATTTCGGGATTTTTTTAAGCAAAAAACAGAGCCCTAGAAATTGTACCAAAGTTTTTTCCCAAAATTTTTTTCAAAGCACTATAACTTTTCACCTGTGATAGATATCATCCTCTAATTGTAACCAAATTAAAGCTAGATACTTGCCCTAAATTCCTCATGTTGTTAAAATAGGCTGGGATGAGGATTTCGGGATTTTTTTAAGCAAAAAACAGAGCCCTAGAAATTTTACCAAAGTTTTTTCCCAAAATTTTTTTCAAAGCACTATAACTTTTCACCTGTGATAGATATCATCCTCTAAGTGTAACCAAATTAAAGCTAGATACTTTCCCTAAATTCCTCATGTTGTTAAAATGGGCTGGGATGAAGATTTCGGGATTTTTTTAAGCAAAAAACAGAGCCCTAGAAATTTTACCAAAGTTTTTTCCCAATATTTTTTTCAAAGCACTATAACTTTTTACCTGTGATAGATATCATTCTCTAAATGTAACCAAATTAAAGCTAGATACTTGCCCTAAATTCCTCATGTTGTTAAAGTGGGCTGGGATGAAGATTTCGGGATTTTTTTAAGCAAAAAAACAGAGCCCTAGAAATTTTACCAAAGTTTTTTCCTAAAATTTTTTTCAAAGCACTATAACTTTTCACCTGTGATAGATATCATCCTCTAAATGTAACCAAATTAAAGCTAGATACTTGCCCTAAATTCCTCATGTTGTTAAAATAGGCTGGGATGAGGATTTCGGGATTTTTTTAAGCAAAAAACAGAGCCCTAGAAATTGTACCAAAGTTATTTCCCAAAATTTTTTTCAAAGCACTATAACTTTTCACCTGTGATAGATATCATCCTCTAAATGTAACCAAATTAGAGCTAGATACTTGCCCTAAATTCCTCATGTTGTTAAAATGGGCTGGGATGAAGATTTCGGGATTTTTTTAAGCAAAAAAACAGAGCCCTAGAAATTTTACCAAAGTTTTTTCCCAAAATTTTTTTCAAAGCACTATAACTTTTCACCTGTGATAGATATCATCCTCTAAGTGTAACCAAATTAAAGCTAGATACTTGCCCTAAATTCCTCATGTTGTTAAAATAGTCTGGGATGAGGATTTCGGGATTTTTTTAAGCAAAAAACAGAGCCCTAGAAATTTTACCAAAGTTTTTTCCCAAAATTTTTTTCAAAGCACTATAACTTTTCACCTGTGATAGATATCATCCTCTAAGTATAACCAAATTAAAGCTAGATACTTGCCCTAAATTCCTCATTTTGTAAAATAGGCTGGGATGAGGATTTCGGGATTTTATTAAGCAAAAAACAGAGCCCTAGAAATTTTACCAAAGTTTTTTCCCAAAATTTTTTTCAAAGCACTATAACTTTTCACCTGTGATAGATATCATCCTCTAAGTGTAACCAAATTAAAGCTAGATACTTGCCCTAAATTCCTCATGTTGTTAAAGTGGGCTGGGATGAAGATTTCGGGATTTTTTTAAGCAAAAAACAGAGCCCTAGAAATTTTACCAAAGTTTTTTCCTAAAATTTTTTTCAAAGCACTATAACTTTTCACCTGTGATAGATATCATCCTCTAAATGTAACCAAATTAAAGCTAGATACTTGCCCTAAATTCCTCATGTTGTTAAAATAGGCTGGGATGAGGATTTCGGGATTTTTTTAAGCAAAAAACAGAGCCCTAGAAATTTTACCAAAGTTATTTCCCAAAATTTTTTTCAAAGCACTATAACTTTTCACCTGTGATAGATATCATCCTCTAAATGTAACCAAATTAGAGCTAGATACTTGCCCTAAATTCCTCATGTTGTTAAAATGGGCTGGGATGAAGATTTCGGGATTTTTTTAAGCAAAAAACAGAGCCCTAGAAATTTTACCAAAGTTTTTTCCCAAAATTTTTTTCAAAGCACTATAACTTTTCACCTGTGATAGATATCATCCTCTAAGTGTAACTAAATTAAAGCTAGATACTTGCCCTAAATTCCTCATGTTGTTAAAATAGGCTAAGATGAGGATTTCGGGATTTTATTAAGCAAAAAACAGAGCCCTAGAAATTTTACCAAAGTTTTTTTCCCAAAATTTTTTTCAAAGCACTATAACTTTTCACCTGTGATAGATATCATCCTCTAAATGTAACTAAATTAAAGCTAGATACTTGCCCTAAATTCCTCATGTTGTTAAAATGGGCTGGGATGAAGATTTCGGGATTTTTTTAAGCAAAAAACAGAGCCCTAGAAATTTTACCAAAGTTTTTTCCCAAAATTTTTTTCAAAGCACTATAACTTTTCACCTGTGATAGATATCATCCTCTAAGTGTAACCAAATTAAAGCTAGATACTTGCCCTAAATTCCTCATGTTGTTAAAATAGGCTGGAATGAGGATTTCGGGATTTTTTTAAGCAAAAAACAGAGCCCTAGAAATTTTACCAAAGTTTTTTCCCAAAATTTTTTTCAAAGCACTATAACTTTTCACCTGTGATAGATATCATCCTCTAAGTGTAACCAAATTAAAGCTAGATACTTGCCCTAAATTCCTCATGTTGTTAAAATAGGCTGGGATGAGAATTTCGGGATTTTTTTAAGCAAAAAACAGAGCCCTAGAAATTTTACCAAAGTTTTTTCCCAAAATTTTTTTCAAAGCACTATAACTTTTCACCTGTGATAGATATCATCCTCTAAATGTAACCAAATTAAAGCTAGATACTTGCCCTAAATTCCTCATGTTGTTAAAATGGGCTGGGATGAAGATTTCGGGATTTTTTTAAGCAAAAAACAGAGCCCTAGAAATTTTACCAAAGTTTTTTCCCAATATTTTTTTCAAAGCACTATAACTTTTTACCTGTGATAGATATCATCCTCTAAATGTAACCAAATTAAAGCTAGATACTTGCCCTAAATTCCTCATGTTGTTAAAGTGGGCTGGGATAAAGATTTCGGGATTTTTTTAAGCAAAAAACAGAGCCCTAGAAATTTTACCAAAGTTTTTTCCTAAAATTTTTTTCAAAGCACTATAACTTTTCACCTGTGATAGATATCATCCTCTAAATGTAACCAAATTAAAGCTAGATACTTGCCCTAAATTCCTCATGTTGTTAAAATAGGCTGGGATGAGGATTTCGGGATTTTTTTAAGCAAAAAACAGAGCCCTAGAAATTTTACCAAAGTTTTTTCCCAAAATTTTTTTCAAAGCACTATAACTTTTCACCTGTGATAGATATCATCCTCTAAATGTAACCAAATTAGAGCTAGATACTTGCCCTAAATTCCTCATGTTGTTAAAATGGGCTGGGATGAAGATTTCGGGATTTTTTTAAGCAAAAAACAGAGCCCTAGAAATTTTACCAAAGTTTTTTCCCAAAATTTTTTTCAAAGCACTATAACTTTTCACCTGTGATAGATATCATCCTCTAAGTGTAACCAAATTAAAGCTAGATACTTGCCCTAAATTCCTCATGTTGTTAAAATAGTCTGGGATGAGGATTTCGGGATTTTTTTAAGCAAAAAACAGAGCCCTAGAAATTTTACCAAAGTTTTTTCCCAAAATTTTTTTCAAAGCACTATAACTTTTCACCTGTGATAGATATCATCCTCTAAATGTAACCAAATTAAAGCTAGATACTTGCCCTAAATTCCTCATGTTGTTAAAATGGGCTGGGATGAAGATTTCGGGATTTTTTTAAGCAAAAAACAGAGCCCTAGAAATTTTACCAAAGTTTTTTCCCAAAATTTTTTTCAAAGCACTACTAGAACCAAAAGGGCGCGCGTTTGCGCGCCCACTCCTGGTCCTTTAACACCCAAAATAAAACCTTAATGTAACCTTAAATTAAATCTTAATTCAATAAAAACACAAGGAGCTCTTATCACAAGGAGGTCGACGTGCAAAAAAAGCTACTTCTTTTATTTTATTAAAAAAAATTTTTTTGTTTTTTTTTATTTAAAAATTTTTTTCTGGATATTTTAATTTTTTTTAAATAATATAATATAAAATTTTAATTCTGCTTTCTAAATCTGAATCAACGATAATTATGACACTTATATAATTATGATATTTTTTATACAATGATAAAAAAGAGACTAACACAACATATGGTTTTATTGAAAGCAAGTGACGCACATATATGACGGGTTCCACGTCAAGTGACCCAGGTCAAAAATTTACATGGAATATTTGAAAAATTTGTAGTTTCTTTAAAACAAAACGAAAATACGTTTTCTATTTTGGGTTTTGCTGCTGTTCTTCAACACTTTCTAATAGTGTGAACAAATGTAGAGAAAAAAATTGTTTGATCTTGAAAATTTAAATTAAAAAATAAAATTTCATTTTTTTATCAAATGGGCAGTTTTTATTTAAAAAAAAAAATTTTATCATAAAGGTGAGGTTTTTTCCTAAAAAAAAGTATAGGACAAAACGTGGGACAAGAACTTTTAACTTGTCAAATTAAGCACTTACATCTGCAGTGCACCGGCCCATAGTGGAATTTTTTATACAATTTGCTATTAAAAAATGTCTATAGCTTACAATTTTTAACCGATTTGAGTGTTATTTTGTCTTAAATTAAAGAGGAATACATTCTTAAGACATCCTTCGAGGCCGATTTTGGGGATTTTAATTATTTATAATTTTTTTTAAATCAAAGTTAACAAATTAATACACTTTTTAAAAAAAAGACATTTATTTTCTTATTCCGTTGATGCACATGATCTAAATAAATTGAAATTCATCGAATATGGCCACCAGATAATTAATAAAGCATAAAATAATTTATTTTAATTGTTATAAACAATATACAGCCCAACAACTCGCGGGGGCGGTGGATTGCAGAAGTAAATGTCTATTTTGACCAGTAAAAAGTTCTTGTCCCACGTTTTGACCTAAAATTTTTTTTAGAAAAAAACCTCACCTTTATGATAAAATTATTTTTAAAAAAATAAAAACTGCCCATTTGATAAAAAAATGAAATTTTATTTTTTAATTTAAATTTTCAAGGTCAAACAATTTTTTTTCTCTACATTTGTCTACACCATTAGAAAGTGTTGAAAAACAGCAGAAAAACCCAAAATAGAAAACGTATTTTCGTTTTGTTTTAAAGAAACTACAAATTTTTCAAATATTCCATGTTATACCAAAAATTTAAACTTTGACCCGCTCCAGTTTTTATATTTGTTTAAATAAATTAATAATATTTGGTATTTTTAATTGTATCTAATAGGACTTCTGTTTGTGCACACTTTTAACCCGATCCCAAACATTTAAAATTTGGACCTGGGTCACTTGACGTGGAACCCGTCATATATGCCACATTGAATGCACAATTTTTGTGTCCTTTTGTTGTACTTTGCATGATAGTGGCTATATTTTGCAAGGCAAAATACAAAAAAAAATTTGTAAATAAAATTTTAAAAAACTGGCTTTTTTGCACTTCGACCTCCTGGTGGTAAGAGCAACGATAAACATATTATTGTTCTGATGTTAGATTCGTAATCAGCATCCTCAAAAACCCCGGAATAACCATTTTCATGCAAATAAAATCACTTTTTAAAAAATATGTCCGCCATTTTGAATTTTGAAAAAGTGATATCAGATACGTAATCAGCGACCCCAAAAACTTCCGAGTAACCATTTTCAAGCAAATTTAATCACTTTTTAAAAAATTGTCCGCCATATTGGATCCGCCAATTTGAATTTTGAGAAAGTAACATCAGATTCGTAATCAGCGACCCCAAAAACCCTCCCGTAACCATTTTCAATCAAATCTAATAACTTTTGAAAAACATTACAGGAAAATTTTTTTCGGCCTTTTGCATTTTGGAAAAATGGCCATTTTCATATCCGCCATCTTGAATTTAATAAAAAGTAATTATGGATTTTTATATCTGAGATCTCGAGGACGCGATATTTTGTGCTTTTGAGGCCATATTCTTTAGTTTTCCATGTCAAAATAATAATTGAAAAAATTTTTTTCATAAAAAAGTGTTTTTTTTGCAATAAAAATGTTATAAATTTTTTTGAGATAATTATAAACAAATTTTAGCTTCAAATTCAGAAAGAGCGATAAATTTTACGTCGGAAATGGTATTTCCTAAAATTTTTAACTAATTATTTCATACAAAATAAGAGTCGTGAAATCATGGTACATTTTGTGTCCTGGTGGGCGTTAATGGGTTTAACATTTTTCCCGTCTAAGACACTAAAACTCAATATAAGTATTAAAAAATTAAACTTAAAAGTAAAATTTAATGAACTTTCCAAAATCATTAAAAAATTTCTTGACTTTGTCTTGTTTAATAAAATGAATATAATTTTGGAAATACTTTACTTGTTTTAATGTTCTTTGGAACATGACAGAATTTTATGTATTAGCCTAACTTCAATGCTTGGCCATTTCTGGTTAAAAAAGTATCAAGCTAAAACAAAAATTGTCTTTTTCAAAAAATTTACAATATAAAATTTTGTTAAATTTTTTATTTTTACTCATAGTAATCATAGTAATACAACACTATCCTACCTAATTTTTTTACACAAAAAACATTTTTATAATAAAGTTTAAAAATTAAAAAATTATATTATTTATATTAATTTATATTTAAATTTATAAGAAAATACAATATTTTTATAAAATAAAAAAAATTCGAATATTAGTCAGTTAAGGAGGTAAACCACATTAGAACGCTGTTTTTTGCCGTTTTTCGCGAATATTTTTTTTAAAGTAAGAATTTTTTTGAATGAAATAAAACATTTCCACTATGTTGTTCATATTTTTTATAAGCGTTTATATCAAAAATCTTCCAAATTGTGAGCTATTGCATATAGAGCTGCTCCGCCGGAGTTCATGACTGCCTTGCAGTCCTAAGCCCACAAATTTTGTCCGAAAGCAAAAAATTAAGTTTATTCATATTTTATTATTAAGTGAAGTAACTTTTAAGTGAAAATATTAAAAATTGAAAAATTGACACTACTTTAAAAAAAATTCGATTTTTTGCCTACTTTTTTGCAACTTTTTATTTTAAAAAAGGTACTAAACATTTTTTTTCTTTTCAACTTTAGTTTATTTAATAATAAATTTAATAACGAACAATTTCCAATTTTTCATTTTAAAATCGGTCAATGTCTTTTTGAGTTACACTGCACGGCAATTTTAAAAATCCTGTTTTGAGAAAAACGCATTTGAAAAAATAGTATCAAAAATTGATATTTATACAAAAAATTTTTTTTAAAGTGATTACACTTCAATCGGCTATTCCAACACTATATATGAGGCATTTTACGTGAAATGTCCTAAGTTGAAATTTCAACTTCTTGAAAAAAATTGAAACTCGAGGAATTTGTTGCTCTATCAAGTAGAAATGTGACCCAAAAAATATTTTTGATTTTCTCGAAAAATTGGAGGGGGTAGAGGGGGATCAATTTGACCAATTTTGCCAACACCGGCTACTTTGTGAATTTTTTCTGAACATACTTGTAATGGGAAAATTTTTTTAGAATATGTTTCTGAAAGGTTTTTTCGTCCTCTGTCCAATAGTGTATTTTATATTTTAATATTTTAAAAATTTACCCTAATTTTTAATAATTAATAATAAATTTTCAATTTCTCATAAATCGGTCCGTTTTTTAAATAAATTATTGTAAACGAAAGCTGAGGTTTTTTCCTATTGGCATGTAAATTTTCAGAATGACCTTTTTTTGTTTTTGAGTTATTAAATTTCAAATTATATTCTTTTTTTGTTTAAGACAACAAAAACTTTTTTATAATAAAAAACTGGGTACTTGTTTAAGATTTATTAAAAAAATATTAAAACCTTGTACAGTATTTCTGAAATTATATTAATTTTTTAATAAAACAAGGCAAACTCAAGGACGAGATCAAGCATTTTTAAAATGATTCTAGAATGTTATTCAAATTTCTTTACAAGTTTAATTGTTAAAAAAGTAGATAATGTTCGTGACTTAGACAGGAAAGTTGTTAATTTATTACTTGCATTTCTTAATTACAAAAAAGAAAAATCATTTTATATAATTAAAAAGTAGTATTTTACACATTTTTTAAAAACTTACCTCCTTATCCATATTTTTAATCAGGGACGCATGAATATTCCCCAAATGTCATTTTTCCGAAATGTCATTTTACCGAACTGCACTTTTGCGAATAGTCATTTTTGCGAAAAGCCATTTTTGCGAAAAGCCATTTTTGCGAAATGTCATTTTTACGAATAGTCATTTTTGCGAAAAGCCATTTTTGCGAATAGTAATTTATGCGAAAAGTCATTTTTGCGAAAAGCCATTTTTGCGAATTGTCATTTTTGCGAATTGTCATTTTTGCGAATCTCATTTTTTACGAATTGTCACTTTTGCGAATTGACATTTTTACGAATCGCTATTTTTACGAATTGTCACTTTTTCGAATCGACATTTTTACGAAATGGCATTTTTGCGAATAGCCATTTTTGCGAATAGCCATTTTTGCGTAAAGTAATTTTTACGAATTGTCGTTTTTGCGAATTGTCATTTTTGCGAAAAGCTATTTTTGTGAAACGCTATTTTTACGAATTGTCACTTTTCCGAAAAGTCATTTTTGCGAATAGCCATTTTTGCGAAAAGTAATTTTTACGAATTGTCGTTTTTGCGAATTGTCATTTTTGCGAAAAGCTATTTTTGCGAATTGTCATTTTTGCGAAATTTCATTTTTGCGAATCGCTATTTTTACGAATTGTCACTTTTCCGAAAAGTCATTTTTGCGAAAAATACAATAGTAAACTTGTAGGTATATATAGATTCACTATTGTATTTTTCGCAAAAATGACAATTCGCAAAAATGACTTTTCGGAAAAGTGACAATTCGTAAAAATGGCGATTCGCAAAAGTGACAATTCGCATAAATGACATTTCTCAAAAATGAAATTTCGCAAAAATGACATTTCGCAAAAACGACAATTCGTAAAAATTACTTTTTGCAGAAATGGATATTCGCAAAAATGACATTTCGTAAAAATGTCGATTCGAAAAAGTGACTATTCGTAAAAATGACATTTCGCAAAAATGGCTTTTCGCAAAAATGACTATTCGGAAAAGTGCAGTTCGGTAAAATGACATTTCGGAAAAATGACATTTGAGGAATAATCATGCGTCCCCTTTTATTTTTCAGTATTACATACTGCAAAAATCTGTTAATAAACTGTAACAACACTGTAAAAAAAGAGAGTTAAATTTTAACTCCCCAGGGGATTCTATAAAAGTCGCACCCATTGGGTAGTTAATGCCACGGGAGTTAAATAAAGAGGGTTAAAACTTCACACCCAAATGCTAACTCCCCAATGAAAAAATAACTCGCGCGGGTGTTGAATGAAGGGAGTTAGAAATTAACTTTCTTTTGGAGTTGATTTTTAACTCGAAAAATTTCACTCCAAACTCCCGAGTCCGTTAACTCCCTAAATTTTTTACAGTGTATATATGTATACTCAAGTATAAAATGGACTACCAATGCAACACACACACACTGTCTCTCTCTCTCTCTCTCTGGTTACTCAATAGACTGCCTACTGGTTGAAAGAAACCCTTCAAACAATAGGCCAGGTACTCGAGCAGACCTTTCGTTTCTCTTTAAATTTTATATATATATATATCTTTCAAATATCTTTCTGTCTTCTTCTTTCTAAATAAATAACATAAATCGGTCCCTGTTTATAACGCAGAAAATCTAACGCTATTGCTTTCTTTCTCTTTCGAGGATAAGTAACATTAGACTGTCTCTCTTTACCTAATTTGCATATCTACTCGTTTCATATTAAGGAATCTTTCTGTGAGTGATAAAAGAAAAATAATTAGCCAATAAGAAAATAAGACGCCCATTTCGTATTTTGGCTTGAAAGTAAAATTCCCCACTTTTCCTTCCCCTATCAAATTCTGTTCCTCTCTTTCTACCTGACACGGAAAATGGAGAAAACATGATACCCCCTTCTAAACCCAAAAAGTGGGCATTACTTTCTTAACTATTCGTCTCTCTTTCGCTCCTACTCTAAACTAAAAGGAGAGACAATACCTCTCTCCCTCTCTTTCTCTCTCACTGTGAACAGAATATATAAGGAAAGACTAACTTAATATATATAGATATAATAATAATATTCGCCTCTCTTTCGCTCCTACTCTAAACTAAAAGGACAGGCGATACTTCCCTCTCTTTCTCTCTATCAACCTTTCTCTCTCACTGTGGACAGAATGTACACGATCTGGACAGACTGAATGAATGAATACGAAGTTTATTATAGTTAATGATCAAATTTTTGTAGAATTTTAATTATGAACAGGACCATAATTTCTCAAGAAATGCAATGAGTCCAAAAAGTAAATATTCATAAATTTTTATTTACATTAGGGTAAGGCTTTCTGATGTGTACTCATGATTTGCCAAGGGTATTTGAATTTTATTAAAACACTATATTTTAAAAGTAAATGAGATAATTAATTAAATTTTCTTTAGAGCATTTTATTCTACGTAAAATGTGGAACTATTACCAAAAAAATTTCTGGGCCCGCATTTTATTTACAAAATAAAGCTATATTTTTGTTAAGCGACATATTATTCGCCATATTAAATCCGCAATTTTGAATTTAATTTTTATTAAAATTTTCGAAATAATGTATCAAATGCTTTATAACTTTCACTCATACCTCGTTCTCGATCTCCCTTTCTTTTACTCCTTAATCTTTCTGTGAGTGACAAAAGAAAAATAATTAGCCAATAAGAAAATAAGACGCCCATTTCGTATTTTGGCTTAAAAGTAAAATTCCCCACTTTTCCTTCCCCTATCAAATTCTGTTAATCTCTTTCTACCTGACACGGAAAATGGAGAAAACATGATACCCCCTTCTAAACCCAAAAAGTGGGCATTACTTTCTTAACTATTCGTCTCTCTTTCGCTCCTACTCTAAACTAAAAGGAGAGACAATACCTCTCTCCCTCTCTTTCTCTCTCACTGTAAACAGAATATATAAGGAAAGACTAACTTAATATATATAGATATAATAATAATATTCGCCTCTCTTTCGCTCCTACTCTAAACTAAAAGGAGAGACAATACCTCCCTCCCTCTCTTTCTCTCTATCAACCTTTCTCTCTCACTGTGGACAGAATGTACACGATCTGGACAGACTGAATGAATGAATACGAAGTTTATTATAGTTAATTTAATAATTTATTAACAATTAGGGAAATATTGCTAACTATTTAATAAAAATAAAACAGAAAAAATGCAGAATAAATTACAAAAAAGATACAGAAAAATGTACTAAATAATGCAGTGAAAAATCCTAGAAAAATCCTAAAATATGTCCTGAAAAAATCATTTAAGAAATCCTTAAAAAAAAGTCCATAAAAAATCCAGATAAAAATCGTGAAAAAAATCCTGATAAAAATTAAGAAGAAAATGTTGAAACAATACCTAAAAAAAGCTAAAAAATCTAGAAAAATATTAAGACAATTACTGAAAGAAGCCTAGAAAAGAATGAAGTAGAAAATGCAAATAAACAAAACAAATTTAATTTTTTACCATTTTTTTCTTTATTTTTGAATTAAATTTCTCCATTCTTTTTCGCTCAAGTTTTTTATTAATCTTCATAATTAATTAAAGAAATATTGCTGATTACTAAATGGAATGAATGAAGAAATAAAAATAAAATGCATGATAAATAAAATAAATTAATTTCTTTTATCATTTTCTCTTTACTTTTCTATTAAAATTCTGCATCCTCTTTCGATGAATTTTTTAATTATTATTTATTAACAATTAGGGAAATATTGCTAACTATTAAATAAAAATAAAACAGAAAAAATGCAGAATAAATTACAAAAAAAGATACAGAAAAATGTAATAAATAATGCAGTGAAAAATCCTAGAAAAAATCCTGAAATAAATCCTGAAAAACATCGTGAAAAAAATCATGAAAAAGATAGAAATCCTGAAAAAAATCCATAAAAAAATCCATAAAAAAATCCATGAAAAAATCCTTAAAAAAATCCATAAAAAAATCCATAAAAAAAATCCTTAAAAAAATCTATAAAAAAATCCATAAAAAATCCATAAAAAAATCCATAAAAAAATCCTTTAAAAAATGCTTAAAAAAATCCATTAAAAAATCCATAAAAAAATCCTTTAAAAAATCCTTTAAAAAATCCATAAAAAAATCCATTAAAAAAACCATAAAAAAATCCATAAAAAAATCCTTAAAAAAATCCATAAAAAAATCCATAAAAAAATCCTTAAAAAAATCCATAAAAAAATCCATAAAAAAATCATTTATAAAATCCATAAAAAATTCCATAAAAAAATCCTTTAAAAAATGCTTAAAAAATCCATTAAAAAATCCTTTAAAAAATCCTTTAAAAAATCCATTAAAAAATTATTTATTTTTTTTTTATTATTATTATTTATTTTTTATTATTATTATGGATTTTTTAAAGGATTTTTTTATGGATTTTTTTATGGATTTTTTTAAGGATTTTTTTATGGATTTTTTTATGGATTTTTTTAAGGATTTTTTTATGGATTTTTTTATGGATTTTTTAATGGATTTTTTTATGGATTTTTTAAAGGATTTTTTAAAGGATTTTTTTATGGATTTTCTAATGGATTTTTATAAGCATTTTTTAAAGGATTTTTTTATGGATTTTTTTATGGATTTTTTTATAGATTTTTTTAAGGATTTTTTAAAGGATTTTTTAAAGCATTTTTTAAAGGATTTTTTTATGGATTTTTTAATGGATTTTTTAAAGGATATTTTTATGGATTTTTTTAAGCATTTTTTTATGGATTTTTTTATGGATTTTTTTATGAATTTTTTAATGCATTTTTTAATGGATTTTTTTATGGATTTTTTAAAGGATTTTTTAAAGGATTTTTTTATGGATTTTTTAATGGATTTTTTTAAGCATTTTTTAAAGGATTTTTTTATGGATTTTTTTATGGATTTTTTTATAGATTTTTTTATAGATTTTTTTAAGGATTTTTTTATGGATTTTTTTATGGATTTTTTTAAGGATTTTTTCATGGATTTTTTTATGGATTATTTTCAGGATTTCTATCTTTTTCATGATTTTTTTCACGATGTTTTTCAGGATTTATTTCAGGATTTTTTCTAGGATTTTTCACTGCATTATTTACTACATTTTTCTGTATCTTTTTTTGTAATTTATTCTGCATTTTTTCTGTTTTATTTTTATTAAATAGTTAGCAATATTTCCCTAATTGTTAATAAATAATAATTAAAAAATTCATCCAAAGAGGAAGCAGAATTTTAATAGAAATGTAAAAAGAAAATGATAAAAGAAATTAAATTATTTTATTTATCGTGCATATTATTGTTTATATTTTCTGAATTATTTCTGCATTCATTCCATTTAGTAATCAGCAATATTTCTCTAATTAATCATAAAGATTAATAAAAAACCTTAAGCGAAAAAGAATGGAGAAATTTAATTGAAAACTAATTTTTTTAAGGATTTTTTTATGGATTTTTTTATGGATTTTTTATAGATTTTTTTAAGGATTTTTTTATGGATTTCGTTATTGATTTTTTTATGGATTTTTTAAGGGATTTTTTTAAGCATTTTTTAAAGGATTTTTTTATGGATTTTTTTATGGATTTTTTTATAGATTTTTTTATAGATTTTTTTAAGGATTTTTTTATGGATTTTTTTATGGATTTTTTTAAGGATTTTTTCATGGATTTTTTTATGGATTATTTTCAGGATTTCTATCTTTTTCATGATTTTTTTCACGATGTTTTTCAGGATTTATTTCAGGATTTTTTCTAGGATTTTTCACTGCATTATTTACTACATTTTTTCTGTATCTTTTTTTGTAATTTATTCTGCATTTTTTCTGTTTTATTTTTATTAAATAGTTAGCAATATTTCCCTAATTGTTAATAAATAATAATTAAAAAATTCATCCAAAGAGGAAGCAGAATTTTAATAGAAATGTAAAAAGAAAATGATAAAAGAAATTAAATTATTTTATTTATCGTGCATATTATTGTTTATATTTTCTGAATTATTTCTGCATTCATTCCATTTAGTAATCAGCAATATTTCTCTAATTAATCATAAAGATTAATAAAAAACCTTAAGCGAAAAAGAATGGAGAAATTTAATTGAAAACTAATTTTTTTAAGGATTTTTTTATGGATTTTTTTATGGATTTTTTATAGATTTTTTTAAGGATTTTTTTATGGATTTCGTTATTGATTTTTTTATGGATTTTTTAAGGGATTTTTTTATGGATTGTTTTATGGATTTTTTTAAGGATTTTTTTATGGATTTTTTTATGGATTTTTTTAAGGATTTTTTTTATGGATTTTTTTATGAATTTTTTAATGGATTTTTTTATGGATTTTTTAAAGGATTTTTTAAAGGATTTTTTTATGGATTTTTTAATGGATTTTTTTAAGCATTTTTTAAAAGATTTTTTTATAGATTTTTTTAAGGATTTTTTTATGGATTTTTTTATGGATTTTTTTATGGATTTTTTTATGGATTTTTTATGGATTTTTTTATGGATTTTTTTATGGATTTTTTTATAGATTTTTTTAAGGATTTTTTTATGGATTTTTTAAAGGATTTTTTTTATGGATTTTTTTATGGATTTTTTTAAGGATTTTTTTATGGATTTTTTTATGGATTTCTTTAAGGATTTTTTTATGGATTTTTTATGGATTTTTTAATGGATTTTTTTATGGATTTTTTAAAGAATTTTTTAAAGGATTTTTTTATGGATTTTTTAATGGATTTTTTAAAGCATTTTTTAAAGGATTTTTTTATGGATTTTTTTATGGATTTTTTTATGGATTTTTTTATGGATTTTTTTATGGATTTTTTTATAGATTTTTTTAAGGATTTTTTTATGGATTTTTTATGGATTTTTTTAAGGATTTTTTTATGGATTTTTTTATGGATTTTTTTAAGGATTTTTTTATGGATTTTTTTATGGATTTTTTAATGGATTTTTTTATGGATTTTTTTAAGAATTTTTTAAAGGATTTTTTTATGGATTTTTTAATGGATTTTTTTAAGCATTTTTTAAAGGATTTTTTTTATGGATTTTTTTATGGATTTTTTTAAGGATTTTTTTTATGGATTTTTTATGGATTTTTTTAAGGATGTTTTTATGGATTTTTTTATGGATTTTTTAATGGATTTTTTTATGGATTTTTTAAAGAATTTTTTAAAGGATTTTTTTATGGATTTTTTAATGGATTTTTTTAAGCATTTTTTAAAGGATTTTTTTATGGATTTTTTTATGGATTTTTTTATGGATTTTTTTATGGATTTTTTTATAGATTTTTTTAAGGATTTTTTTATGGATTTCTATCTTTTTCATGATTTTTTTCACGATGTTTTTCAGGATTTATTTCAGGATTTTTTCTAGGATTTTTCACTGCATTATTTACTACATTTTTCTGTATCTTTATTTGTAATTTATTCTGCATTTTTTCTGTTTTATTTTTATTTAAAAGTTAGCAATATTTCCCTAATTGTTAATAAATAATAATTAAAAAATTCATCGATAGAGGATGCAGAATTTTAATAGAAAAGTAAAGAGAAAATGATAAAAGAAATTAATTTATTTTATTTATCATGCATTTTATTTTTATTTCTTCATTCATTCCATTTAGTAATCAGCAATATTTCTTTAATTAATTATGAAGGTTAATAAAAAACTTGAGCGAAAAAGAATGGAGAAATTTAATTCAAAAATAAAGAAAAAAATGGTAAAAAATTAAATTTGTTTTGTTTATTTGCTGTGATATTAATAAATTTTTAATCGATAAAAGAAAATATTAAAATCTACTTTAAATCGATTTTAGAATTTATTCTCGCTATTCCTCGCCAAATAAGGAATATATGCGTCACCTTCGGTTTCGAATTTGAGATTACTTTATTATACTCAGCAAAATTTTCTAATCACAAATGTTTCTCAAAATTTAACACAAAATCGAAAAGGTTGGGCGCCAGACTTACAGATAAGTCAAAATAGGCAGCAAAACCAACAAAATTTAATTAAACATAAGCGAATTACAGCAAAACTTCATTTACAACAAAATCAAGCTAAACTCAGTAAATCTCAATATCGAAATTCCGGTATAAATGGCTATTAGGCTAGCTCGCGGTTGCTGATCTTAGCAAAAGGGAGTGGGTCGAAATGGTTGAGAATCTTCCCTCTATTCTTTAACTCAAAATAAAATAAAGAAACATAAATTTAAACTCAAATTAACAAAATATATTCAAAGAGTGATTTTTACATGTTTCTAAAATTCCAAAAAAAATTAATATAACACAAAAAAAAAACATAATTAAATCTTTAACACTCAACATTCATTTCACACTACGAAACGACGCGAACTAAATGGCAAAATTATAGCGAATTTAAATTGACTCGATCTCGACAAATTTCTATAAATTTTCTTTAGATAATTTACATGATTAATGCTTGCTTAATTTCGGTAAACTTAAATTATGCAGAAATAGACGCATAATAATCATAATTAATCATCGTAAACAATTTCTTTGGTTTGTCAGTTGAATATCGCTAAATATCGTTAATTTTTAAAGACTCGATAATTTATCATTACTTTGAACAACTCGATAATGGCGACATTCCGATAATTCAAAACTAAAATTCCACTTAAATGAGAATAATTACTCAAAAAAAAAATATATATATAAACTTGAACTCATGGAATTTATGTTTTAAATAAACCAAATTTTTACAAAAGAAATAGTCACATCGACTCACCAAGATTTTACCAAAAGACGAACAGATCGCAATTTCTCCTCCTGATGAGGCTTCGCTTCGCAAAAGACAGAATTGACAGGTTGACTCGACGAAAATGACGATACAGACGAGACGATACCAAATGTTTTTGACTCTACGCTGTCGGCCGACCAAGTGTTGCTTCTAGCCTCGTGTTTCGACAAGCCGGTCGCGTCTTCTAGGCTAACCTAACCCTAATCTCTAGGACGCGGGCGCATCATTGTCTGCTACACGGTGGCGCGAAACACATTCAAATTCAAATATCACGCATTCTGCAATAATACAACAAAATTGAAAATAACTCGAAATAACAATTAATCAAATAATCGCAATAACTATTTCGCCTAATTTCGAATCTTAACGATTAAATATACGAGAAATTTAACATTTTGAACTTCTAAAACCGGGACACAATCAAAATGAAATTTAACAAAATTAAATCTTCCAAGAATCAAAATTTCGATAAACTACAGCAGAATTAGCCTTCAAAAATGTGTTATCCCGATACCGAGCTAGCGCTCTGGAAGTATAGCAAAAGTGTCGGAACTACTCTAAATTAAACAAATCAAACTATTAAATAATAAACTGAAAATTTGGCAAAATACTCAAAAATAATATTAAATTACCGTAAAAATCAGATAAGAGACGAATAAGCAAATACGCGCAAAATTACAAAAATAACTAAGAAAACATAAATAAAAATATAAATAATACGAAAACGCTGAAGTTGGCTGCTAGCGAGATGAAGTGGTCGTTAACAGAAGTCCTTGAACGATAATCATAAGTTTGGCTATATTTGATCTAAGACCCATCCTTCTTATCGATAACGTTAGATTCCAGATGTCGAATTCTTCTCCATAATTCTCGTACTTTGCCTCGGGAAAACTAGATCACTGCAGGTGGTCCTTATTTTAGTCCGCAGACGATATGTCAAAATCTCGACAAACGTATATTTTGACTACGTTTACGTAGATCCATAATACGGTAGTAGAAGGCTCGATACGGAGGCTGGATCTATTTTCTACCACCAAAAGCGTAACTAAAACAAAAAAATATAACAAAAAAAACATAGTCATTTTGGACTGTCCGCACCTCATTGACGACCAGCATCCAAAAATTGACGGTATAGTTAAGTCAGTCGCTCCTCATTGTCGACAAAATCCCACATAAAAGGAAGTATACTGTTGTGCCTCATTGTCAACAGTATGTTCGCAATAAAAGAAAGCCGGATAGTTGCTAATTTCACCACTCCTCATTGTTGATGAAACCTCCGCAAAATCCACAAAAAAATGACAAGTTGGTCACACCTCATCGTTGACCAAATTGCGATAAAGTCCCAGCAGTATTGATCCAAATTCCAATTGTAAACAGGCAAAACGACAAGAGTGTAGTGACATCAATATCCAACCAAATTCGAAAGTCGGGGCGAAAGAATATCAAATAGCGTTATAATATCGTCCAATAATGAGTTGAGGACGTCTCCTCATCCATGAATTTCCGTCGAATCCAGAAGGCTGTTGTCCATGTGGCTCGCACGCAAATTTTTACATAAAAAAAAAAGGAAAATAAATCGGCAGATTTCAACAACAAAATTTCGCATAATGAACTGTCGAGATCGAGTTTTTCGGAAGAGAGATTGCGTATCTTATCCAGAATTAAAGACGAAATATTTGTATCAATAATAATTTTATCCAACAAAATTACATTTTGTGGCGTGGCAAAAATGTCACGTCACATTGCA
Organism: Leptopilina syphax; assembly: GCA_032872505.1. Taxonomy (NCBI): domain Eukaryota; kingdom Metazoa; phylum Arthropoda; class Insecta; order Hymenoptera; family Figitidae; genus Leptopilina; species Leptopilina syphax. The sequence goes on along the minus strand of CM065471.1, from coordinate 32,261,794 downwards.
TTTTCTACTTCATTCTTTTCTAGGCTTCTTTCAGTAATTGTCTTAATATTTTTCTACATTTTTTAGCTTTTTTTAGCTATTGTTTCAACATTTTTTTCTTAATTTTTATCTAATTTTTATCAGGATTTTTTTCACGATTTTTATCTGGATTTTTTATGGACTTTTTTTTAAGGATTTTTTAAATGATTTTTTAAGGATTTTTATCAGGATTTTTTTCAGGTTTTCTATCTTTTACATGATTTTTTCCATGATTTTTTTCAGGACATATTTTAGGATTTTTCTCGGATTTTTCACTGCATTATTTAGTACATTTTTCTGTATCTTTTTTTGTAATTTATTCTGCATTTTTTCTGTTTTATTTTTATTAAATAGTTAGCAATATTTCCCTAATTGTTAATAAATAATAATTAAAAAATTCATCCAAAGAGGAAGCAGAATTTTAATAGAAATGTAAAGAGAAAATGATAAAAGAAATTAAATTATTTTATTTATCGTGCATATTATTGTTTATATTTTCTGAATTATTTCTGCATTCATTCCATTTAGTAATCAGCAATATTTCTCTAATTAATCATAAAGATTAATAAAAAACCTTAAGCGAAAAAGAATGGAGAAATTTAATTGAAAACTAATTTTTTTATGGATTTTTTTATGGATTTTTTTATGGATTTTTTAAAGGATTTTTTAAAGGATTTTTTTATGGATTTTTTAAAGGATTTTTTTATATATTTTTTTATGGATTTTTTTAAGGATTTTTTTATGGATTTTTTTATCTTTATAATTAATTAAAGAAATATTGCTGATTTTTAAAAGGGATGAATGAAGAAATAATTCAGAGAATATAAACAATAAAATGCATGATAAATAAAATAATTTAAGTTCTTTTATCATTTTCTCTTTACATTTCTATTAAAATTCTGCTTCCTCTTTGGATGAATTTTTTAATTATTATTTATTAACAATTAGGGAAATATTGCTAACTATTTAATAAAAATAAAACAGAAAAAATGCAGAATAAATTACAAAAAAAGATACAGAAAAATGTACTAAATAATGCAGTTAAAAATCCTAGATATATCCTAAAATATGTCCTGAAAAAAATCATGGAAAAAATCATGTAAAAGATAGAAAACCTGAAAAAAATCCTGATAAAAATCCTTAAAAAATCATTTAAAAAATCCTTAAAAAAAAGTCCATAAAAAATATAGATAAATATCGTGAAAAAAATCCTGATAAAAATTAGATAAAAATTAAGAAGAAAATGTTGAAACAATAGCTAAAAAAAGCTAAAAAATGTAGAAAAATATTAAGACAATTACTGAAAGAAGCCTAGAAAAGAATGAAGTAGAAAATGTAAATAAACAAAACAAATTTAATTTTTTACCATTTTTTTCTTTATTTTTGAATTAAATTTCTCCATTCTTTTTCGCTCAAGTTTTTTATTAATCTTTATAATTAATTAAAGAAATATTGCTATATACTAAATGGAATGAATGAAGAAATAAAAATAAAATGCATGATAAATAAAATAAATTAATTTCTTTTATCATTTTTTCTTTACTTTTCTATTAAAATTCTGCATCCTCTTTCGATGAATTTTTTAATTGTTATTTATTAACAATTAGGGAAATATTGCTAACTATTAAAAAAAAATAAAACAGAAAAAATGCAGAATAAATTACAAAAAAGATACAAAAAAATGTAGTAAATAATGCAGTGAAAAATCCTAGAAAAAATCCTGAAATAAATCCTGAAAAACATCGTGAAAAAAATCATGAAAAAGATAGAAATCCTGAAAAAAATCCATAAAAAAATCCATAAAAAAATCCTTAAAAAAATCCATAAAAAAATCCATAAAAAAATCCTTAAAAAATCCATTAAAAAATGCATAAAAAATCCTTTAAAAAATCTATAAAAAAATCCATAAAAAAATCCTTTAAAAAATACATAAAAAAATCCTTTAAAAAATGCTTTAAAAAATCCATTAAAAAATCCATAAAAAAATTATTTAAAAAATCCTTTAAAAAATCCATAAAAAAATCTATTAAAAAATCCATAAAAAAATCCATAAAAAATCCTTAAAAAAATCCATAAAAAAATCCATAAAAAAAATCCTTAAAAAAATCCATAAAAAAATCCATAAAAAAATCCATAAAAAATCCATAAAAAAATCCTTAAAAAAATCCATAAAAAAATCCTTAAAAAAATCCATAAAAAAATCCATAATAAAATCCTTTAAAAAATCCATAAAAAAATCCATAAAAAAATCCATAAAAAAATCTATAAAAAAATCCTTAAAAAAATCTATAAAAAAATCCATAAAAAAATCCATTAAAAAATCCATAAAAAAAAATCCATAAAAAAAATCCTTAAAAAAATCCATAAAAAAAATCAACAAAAAAATCCTTAAAAAAAATTATAAAAAAATAAAAGAGAAAAAATGCAGAATAAATTACAGAAAAAGATACAGAAAAATGTAGTAAATAATGCAGTGAAAAATCCTAGAAAAAATCCTGAAATAAATCCTGAAAAACATCGTGAAAAAAATCATGAAAAAGATAGAAATCCTGAAAAAAATCCTGATAAAAATACTTAAAAAAATACATAAAGAAATCCATAAAAAAATCCTTTAAAAAATGCTTAAAAAAATCCTTTAAAAAATCCATAAAAAATCCTTTAAAAAATCCATAAAAAAATCCATAAAAAAATCCTTAAAAAAATCTATAAAAAAATCCATAAAAAAATCCATAAAAAAATCCATAAAAAAATCCTTTAAAAAATGCTTAAAAAAATCCATTAAAAAATCCATTAAAAAATCCATAAAAAAATCCTTTAAAAAATCCTTCAAAAAATCCATAAAAAAATCCATTAAAAAATCCATAAAAAAATCCTTAAAAAAATCCATAAAAAAATCCTTAAAAAAATCTATAAAAAAATCCATAAAAAAATCCATAAAAAAATCCTTTAAAAAATGCTTAAAAAATCCATTAAAAAATCCTTTAAAAAATCCTTTAAAAAATCCATTAAAAAATCCATTAAAAGATCCATAAAAAAATCCTTAAAAAAATCCATAAAAAAATCCATAAAAAAATCCTTAAAAAAATCCATAAAAAAATCCATAAAAAAATCAATAAAAAAATCCATAAAAAAATCCTTAAAAAAATCTATAAAAAAAATCCATAAAAAAATCCATAAAAAAACCCTTAAAAAAATTAGTTTTCAATTAAATTTCTCCATTCTTTTTCGCTTAAGGTTTTTTATTAATATTTATGATTAATTAGAGAAATATTGCTGATTACTAAATGGAATGAATGCAGAAATAATTCAGAAAATATAAACAATAATATGCACGATAAATAAAATAATTTAATTTCTTTTATCATTTTCTCTTTACATTTCTATTAAAATTCTGCATCCTCTTTCGATGAATTTTTTAATTATTATTTATTAACAATTAGGGAAATATTGCTAACTATTAAATAAAAATAAAACAGAAAAAATGCAGAATAAATTACAAAAAAAGATACAGAAAAATGTAGTAAATAATGCAGTGAAAAATCCTAGAAAAAATCCTGAAATAAATCCTGAAAAACATCGTGAAAAAAATCATGAAAAAGATAGAAATCCTGAAAAAAATCCATAGAAAAATCCATAAAAAAATCCATAAAAAAATCCATGAAAAAATCCTTTAAAAAATCCATAAAAAAATCCATAAAAAAATCCTTAAAAAAATCTATAAAAAAAATCCATAAAAAAATCCATAAAAAAATCCATAAAAAAATCCATAAAAAAATCCTTTAAAAAATGCTTTAAAAAATCCATTAAAAAATCCATAAAAATTCCTTTAAAAAATCCTTTAAAAAATCCATAAAAAAATCCATTAAAAAAACCATAAAAAAATCCATAAAAAAATCCTTAAAAAAATCCATAAAAAAATCCATAAAAAAATCCTTTATAAAATCCATAAAAAATTCCATAAAAAAATCCTTTAAAAAATGCTTAAAAAATCCATTAAAAAATCCTTTAAAAAATCCTTTAAAAAATCCATTAAAAAATTATTTATTTTTTTTTTATTATTATTATTTATTTATTTTTTATTATTATTATGGATTTTTTAAAGGATTTTTTTATGGATTTTTTTATGGATTTTTTTAAGGATTTTTTTATGGATTTTTTTATGGATTTTTTTAAGGATTTTTTTATGGATTTTTTTATGGATTTTTTAATGGATTTTTTTATGGATTTTTTAAAGGATTTTTTAAAGGATTTTTTATGGATTTTCTAATGGATTTTTATAAGCATTTTTTAAAGGATTTTTTTATGGTTTTTTTTATGGATTTTATTTATAGATTTTTTTAAGGATTTTTTAAAGGATTTTTTAAAGCATTTTTTAAAGGATTTTTTTATGGATTTTTTTATGGATTTTTTAATGGATTTTTTAAAGGATTTTTTAAAGGATTTTTTTATGGATTTTTTAATGGATTTTTTAATGGATTTTTTTATGGATTTTTTTATAGATTTTTTTAAGGATTTTTTTATGGATTTTTTTAAGGATTTTTTTATGGATTTTTTTATGGATTTCTTAAATGATTTTTTAAGGAATTTTATCAGGATTTTTTTCAGGTTTTCTATCGTTTACATGATTTTTTCCATGATTTTTTTTCAGGACATATTTTAGGATTTTTCTAGGATTTTTCACTGCATTATTTAGTACATTTTTCTGTATCTTTTTTTGTAATTTATTCTGCATTTTTTCTGTTTTATTTTTATTAAATAGTTAGCAATATTTCCCTAATTGTTAATAAATAATAATTAAAAAATTCATCCAAAGAGGAAGCAGAATTTTAATAAAAATGTATAGAGAAAATGATAAAAGAAATTAAATTATTTTATTTATCGTGCATATTATTGTTTATATTTTCTGAATTATTTCTGCATTCATTCCATTTAGTAATCAGCAATATTTCTCTAATTAATCATAAAGATTAATAAAAAACCTTAAGCGAAAAAGAATGGAGAAATTTAATTGAAAACTAATTTTTTTATGGATTTTTTTATGGATTATTTTATGGATTTTTTTATGGATTTTTTAAAGGATTTTTTAAAGGATTTTTTAAAGGATTTTTTTATGGATTTTCTAATGGATTTTTATAAGCATTTTTTAAAGGATTTTTTTATGGATTTTTTTATGGATTTTTTTATAGATTTTTTTAAGGATTTTTTAAAGGATTTTTTAAAGCATTTTTTAAAGGATTTTTTTATGGATTTTTTTATGAATTTTTTAATGGATTTTTTAAAGGATTTTTTTATGGATTTTTTAATGGATTTTTTAATGGATTTTTTTATGGATTTTTTTATAGATTTTTTTAATGATTTTTTTATGGATTTTTTTAAGAATTTTTTTATGGATTTTTTTATGGATTTTTTAAATGATTTTTTAAGGAATTTTATCAGGATTTTTTTCAGGTTTTCTATCTTTTACATGATTTTTTCCATGATTTTTTTCAGGACATATTTTAGGATTTTTCTAGGATTCTTCACTGCATTATTTAGTACATTTTTCTGTATCTTTTTTTGTAATTTATTCTGCATTTTTTCTGTTTTATTTTTATTAAATAGTTAGCAATATTTCCCTAATTGTTAATAAATAATAATTAAAAAATTCATCCAAAGAGAAAGCAGAATTTTAATAAAAATGTAAAGAGAAAATGATAAAAGAAATTAAATTATTTTATTTATCGTGCATATTATTGTTTATATTTTCTGAATTATTTCTGCATTCATTCCATTTAGTAATCAGCAATATTTCTCTATTTAATCATAAAGATTAATAAAAAACCTTAAGCGAAAAAGAATGGAGAAATTTAATTGAAAACTAATTTTTTTAAGGATTTTTTTTATGGATTTTTTTATGGATTTTTTTATGGATTTTTTTATGGATTTTTTTATGGATTTCTTTATAGATTTTTTTAAGGATTTTTTTATGGATTTTTTTATTGACTTTTTTTTGGATTTTATAAAGGATTTTTTTATGGATTTTTTTATGGATTTTTTTAAGGATTTTTTTATGGATTTTTTTATGGATTTTTTTAAGGATTTTTTTATGGATTTTTTTATGGATTTTTTTATGGATTTTTTAATGGATTCTTTTATGGATTTTTTAAAGGATTTTTTAAAGGATTTTTTTATAGATTTTTTAATGGATTTTTTTAAGCATTTTTTAAAGGATTTTTTTATGGATTTTTTTATGGATTTTTTTATGGATTTTTTTATAGATTTTTTTAAGGATTTTTTTATAAATTTTTTTATGGATTTTTTTAAGGATTTTTTCATGGATTTTTTTATGGATTTTTTTCAGGATTTCTATCTTTTTCATGATTTTTTTCACGATGTTTTTCAGGATTTATTTCAGGATTTTTCACTGCATTATTTACTACATTTTTCTGTATCTTTTTTTGTAATTTATTCTGCATTTTTTCTGTTTTATTTTTATTAAATAGTTATCAATATTTCCCTAATTGTTAATAAATAATAATTAAAAAATTCATCCAAAGAGGAAGCAGAATTTTAATAGAAATATAAAAAGAAAATGATAAAAGAAATTAAATTATTTTATTTATCGTGCATATTATTGTTTATATTTTCTGAATTATTTCTGCATTCATTCCATTTAGTAATCAGCAATATTTCTCTAATTAATCATAAAGATTAATAAAAAACCTTAAGCGAAAAAGAATGGAGAAATTTAATTGAAAACTAATTTTTTTAAGGATTTTTTTATGGATTTTTTTATGGATTTCTTTATGGATTTTTTTATGGATTTTTTTATGGATTTTTTTATGGATTTTTTAAAGGATTTTTTAAAGGATTTTTTAAAGGATTTTTTTATGGATTTTTTTAATGGATTTTTTTTAAGCATTTTTTAAAGGATTTTTTTATAGATTTTTTTAAGGATTTTTTTATGGATTTTTTTATGGATTTTTTTATGGATTTCTTTATGGATTTTTTTATGGATTTTTTATGGATTTTTTTATGGATTTTTTTATGGATTTTTTTATAGATTTTTTTAAGGATTTTTTAATGGATTTTTTAAAGGATTTTTTTATGGATTTTTTTTATGGATTTTTTTAAGGATTTTTTTATGGATTTTTTTATGGATTTTTTTAAGGATTTTTTTATGGATTTTTTTATGGATTTTTTAATGGATTTTTTTTATAGATTTTTTAAAGGATTTTTTAAAGGATTTTTTTATGGATTTTTTAATGGATTTTTTTAAGCATTTTTTAAAGGATTTTTTTATGGATTTTTTTTATGGATTTTTTTAAAGATTTTTTTAAGGATTTTTTTATGGATTTCTATCTTTTTCATGATTTTTTTTCACGATGTTTTTCAGGATTTATTTCAGGATTTTTTCTAGGATTTTTCACTGCATTATTTACTACATTTTTCTGTATCTTTTTTTGTAATTTATTCTGCATTTTTTCTGTTTTATTTTTATTTAATAGTTAGCAATATTTCCCTAATTGTTAATAAATAATAATTAAAAAATTCATCGATAGAGGATGCAGAATTTTAATAGAAAAGTAAAGAGAAAATGATAAAAGAAATTAATTTATTTTATTTATCATGCATTTTATTTTTATTTCTTCATTCATTCCATTTAGTAATCAGCAATATTTCTTTAATTAATTATGAAGATTAATAAAAAACTTGAGCGAAAAAGAATGGAGAAATTTAATTCAAAAATAAAGAAAAAAATGGTAAAAAATTAAATTTGTTTTGTTTATTTGCATTTTCTACTTCATTCTTTTCTAGGCTTCTTTCAGTAATTGTCTTAATATTTTTCTACATTTTTTATCTTTTTTTAGCTATTGTTTCAACATTTTTTTCTTAATTTTTATCTAATTTTTATCAGGATTTTTTTTACGATTTTTATCTGGATTTTTTATGGACTTTTTTTTAAGGATTTTTTAAATGATTTTTTAAGGATTTTTATCAGGATTTTTTTCAGGTTTTCTATCTTTTACATGATTTTTTCCATGATTTTTTTCAGGACATATTTTAGGATTTTTCTAGGATTTTTCACTGCATTATTTAGTACATTTTTCTGTATCTTTTTTTGTAATTTATTCTGCATTTTTTCTGTTTTATTTTTATTAAATAGTTAGCAATATTTCCCTAATTGTTAATAAATAATTATTAAAAAATTCATCGAAAGAGGATGCAGAATTTTAATAGAAAAGTAAAGAGAAAATGATAAAAGAAATTAAATTATTTTATTTATCGTGCATATTATTGTTTATATTTTTTGAATTATTTCTGCATTCATTCTATTTAGTAATCAGCAATATTTCTCTAATTAATCATAAAGATTAATAAAAAACCTTAAGCGAAAAAGAATGGAGAAATTTAATTAAAAACTAATTTTTTTTTATGGATTTTTTTATGGATTATTTTATGGATTTTTTTATGGATTTTTTAAAGGATTTTTTAAAGGATTTTTTTATGGATTTTTTTAAGGATTTTTTTATATATTTTTTTATGGATTTTTTTAAGGATTTTTTTATGGATTTTTTTATCTTCATAATTAATTAAAGAAATATTGCTGATTTTTAAAAGAAATGAATGAAGAAATAATTCAGAAAATATAAAACAATAAAATGCATGATAAATAAAATAATTTAATTTCTTTTATCATTTTCTCTTTACTTTTCTATTAAAATTCTGCATCCTCTTTCGATGAATTTTTTAATAATTATTTATTAACAATTAGGGAAATATTGCTAACTATTTAATAAAAATAAAACAGAAAAAATGCAGAATAAATTACAAAAAAAGATACAGAAAAATGTACTAAATAATGCAGTGAAAAATCCTAGAAAAATCCTAAAATATGTCCTGAAAAAAATCATGGAAAAAATCATGTAAAAGATAGAAAACCTGAAAAAAATCCTGATAAAAATCCTTAAAAAATCATTTAAAAAATCCTTAAAAAAAAGTCCATAAAAAATCCAGATAAAAATCGTAAAAAAAATCCTGATAAAAATTAGATAAAAATTAAGAAAAAAATGTTGAAACAATAGCTAAAAAAAGATAAAAAATGTAGAAAAATATTAAGACAATTACTGAAAGAAGCCTAGAAAAGAATGAAGTAGAAAATGCAAATAAACAAAACAAATTTAATTTTTTACCATTTTTTTCTTTATTTTTGAATTAAATTTCTCCATTCTTTTTCGCTCAAGTTTTTTATTAATCTTCATAATTAATTAAAGAAATATTGCTGATTACTAAATGGAATGAATGAAGAAATAAAAATAAAATGCATGATAAATAAAATAAATTAATTTCTTTTATCATTTTCTCTTTACTTTTCTATTAAAATTCTGCATCCTCTATCGATGAATTTTTTAATTATTATTTATTAACAATTAGGGAAATATTGCTAACTATTAAATAAAAATAAAACAGAAAAAATGCAGAATAAATTACAAAAAAAGATACAGAAAAATGTAGTAAATAATGCAGTGAAAAATCCTAGAAAAAATCCTGAAATAAATCCTGAAAAAAATCATGAAAAAGATAGAAATCCTGAAAAAAATCCATAAAAAAATCCATGAAAAAATCCTTTAAAAAATCCATAAAAAAATCCATAAAAAAATCCTTAAAAAAGTCTATAAAAAAATCCATAAAAAAATCCATAAAAAAATCCTTTAAAAAATGCTTGAAAAAATCCATTAAAAAATCCATAAAAAAATCCTTTAAAAAATCCTTTATAAAATCCATAAAAAAATCCATTAAAAAATCCATTAAAAAATCCATAAAAAAATCCATAAAAAAATCCATAAAAAAATGCTTAAAAAAATCCATAAAAAAATCCTTTAAAAAATCCTTTAAAAAATCCATTAAAAAATCCATAAAAAAATCCATAAAAAAATCCTTAAAAAAATCCATAAAAAAATCCGTAAAAAAATCCTTAAAAAAATCCATAAAAAAAATCCATAAAAAAATCCTTTAAAAAATCCTTAAAAAAATCCATAAAAAAATCCATAAAAAAATCCTTTAAAAAATCCATAAAAAAATCCATAAAAAAATCCATAAAAAAATCTATAAAAAAATCCTTAAAAAAATCTATAAAAAAATCTATAAAAAAATCCATAAAAAAATCCATAAAAAAATCCTTTAAAAAATCCTTTAAAAAATCCTTTAAAAAATCCAAAAAAAATCCATTAAAAAATCCATAAAAAAATCCATAAAAAAATCCTTAAAAAAATCCATAAAAAAATCAATAAAAAAATCCTTAAAAAAATCTATTAAAAAATCCTTAAAAAAATCCATAAAAAAAATCCTTAAAAAAATTAGTTTTCAATTAAATTTCTCCATTCTTTCTCGCTTAAGGTTTTTTATTAATCTTTATGATTAATTAGAGAAATATTGCTGATTACTAAATGGAATGAATGCAGAAATAATTCAGAAAATATAAACAATAATATGCACGATAAATAAAATAATTTAATTTCTTTTATCATTTTCTCTTTACATTTTTATTAAAATTCTGCTTCCTCTTTGGATGAATTTTTTAATTATTATTTATTAACAATTAGGGAAATATTGCTAACTATTTAATAAAAATAAAACAGAAAAAATGCAGAATAAATTACAAAAAAAGATACAGAAAAATGTACTAAATAATGCAGTGAAAAATCCTAGAAAAATCCTAAAATATGTCCTGAAAAAAATCATGGAAAAAATCATGTAAAAGATAGAAAACCTGAAAAAAATCCTGATAAAAATCCTTAAAAAATCATTTAAAAAATCCTTAAAAAAAAGTCCATAAAAAATATAGATAAATATCGTGAAAAAAATCCTGATAAAAATTAGATAAAAATTAAGAAGAAAATGTTGAAACAATAGATAAAAAAAGCTAAAAAATGTAGAAAAATATTAAGACAATTACTGAAAGAAGCCTAGAAAAGAATGAAGTAGAAAATGTAAATAAACAAAACAAATTTAATTTTTTACCATTTTTTTCTTTATTTTTGAATTAAATTTCTCCATTCTTTTTCGCTCAAGTTTTTTATTAATCTTCATAATTAATTAAAGAAATATTGCTATATACTAAATGGAATGAATGAAGAAATAAAAATAAAATGCATGATAAATAAAATAACTCAATTTCTTTTATCATTTTTTCTTTACTTTTCTATTAAAATTCTGCATCCTCTTTCGATGAATTTTTTAATTGTTATTTATTAACAATTAGGGAAATATTGCTAACTATTAAAAAAAAATAAAACAGAAAAATGCAGAATAAATTACAAAAAAAGATACAGAAAAATGTAGTAAATAATGCAGTGAAAAATCCTAGAAAAAATCCTGAAATAAATCCTGAAAAACATCGTGAAAAAAATCATGAAAAAGATAGAAATCCTGAAAAAAATCCATAAAAAAATCCATGAAAAAATCCTTAAAAAAATCCATAAAAAAATCCATAAAAAAATCCTTAAAAAAATCTATAAAAAAATCCATAAAAAAATCCTTTAAAAAATGCTTAAAAAAATCCATTAAAAAATCCATAAAAAAATCCTTTAAAAAATCCTTTAAAAAATCCATAAAAAAATCCATTAAAAAATCCATTAAAAAATCCATAAAAAAAATCCATAAAAAAATCCATAAAAAAATCCATAAAAAAATGCTTAAAAAAATCCATAAAAAAATCCTTTAAAAAATCCTTTAAAAAATCCATTAAAAAATCCATAAAAAAATCCATAAAAAAATCCTTAAAAAAATCCATAAAAAAATCCGTAAAAAAATCCTTAAAAAAATCCATAAAAAAATCCATAAAAAAATCCTTTAAAAAATCCTTAAAAAAATCCATAAAAAAATCCATAAAAAAATCCTTTAAAAAATCCATAAAAAAATCCATAAAAAAATCCATAAAAAAATCTATAAAAAAATCCTTTAAAAAAATCTATAAAAAAATCTATAAAAAAATCCATAAAAAAATCCATAAAAAAATCCTTTAAAAAATCCTTTAAAAAATCCTTTAAAAAATCCAAAAAAAATCCATAAAAAAATCCTTAAAAAAATCCATAAAAAAATCAATAAAAAAATCCTTAAAAAAATCTATTAAAAAATCCTTAAAAAAATCCATAAAAAAATCCTTAAAAAAATTAGTTTTCAATTAAATTTCTCCATTCTTTCTCGCTTAAGGTTTTTTATTAATCTTTATGATTAATTAGAGAAATATTGCTGATTACTAAATGGAATGAATGCAGAAATAATTCAGAAAATATAAACAATAATATGCACGATAAATAAAATAATTTAATTTCTTTTATCATTTTCTCTTTACTTTTCTATTAAAATTCTGCATCCTCTTTCGATGAATTTTTTAATAATTATTTATTAACAATTAGGGAAATATTGCTAACTATTAAATAAAAATAAAACAGAAAAAATGCAGAATAAATTACAAAAAAAGATACAGAAAAATGTAGTAAATAATGCAGTGAAAAATCCTAGAAAAAATTCTGAAATAAATCCTGAAAAACATCGTGAAAAAAATCATGAAAAAGATAGAAATCCTGAAAAAAATCCTGATAAAAGTACTTAAAAAAAATACATAAAGAAATCTATAAAAAAATACTTTAAAAAATGCTTAAAGAAATCCTTTAAAAAATCCATAAAAAAATCCTTTAAAAAATCCTTTAAAAAATCCTGAAAAACATCGTGAAAAAAATCATGAAAAAGATAGAAAACCTCAAAAAAAATCCTGATAAAAATCCTTAAAAAATCATTTAAAAAATCCTTAAAAAAATCCATAAAAAATCCAGATAAAAATCGTGAAAAGAATCCTGATAAAAATTAGATAAAAATTAAGAAGAAAATGTTGAAACAATAGCTAAAAATGTAGAAAAATAATAAGACAATTACTGAAAGAAGCCTAGAAAAGAATGAAGTAGAAAATGCAAATAAATAAAACAAATTTAATTTTTTACCATTTTTTTCTTTATTTTTGAATTAAATTTCTCCATTCTTTTTCGCTCAAGTTTTTTATTAATCTTCATAATTAATTAAAGAAATATTGCTGATTACTGAATGGAATGAATGAAGAAATAAAAATAAAATGCATGATAAATAAAATAAATTAATTTCTTTTATCATTTTCTCTTTATATTTCTATTAAAATTCTGCTTCCTCTTTCGATGAATTTTTTAATTATTATTTATTAACAATTAGGGAAATATTGCTAACTATTAAATAAAAATAAAACAGAAAAAATGCAGAATAAATTACAAAAAAAGATACAGAAAAATGTAGTAAATAATGCAGTGAAAAATCCTAGAAAAAATCCTGAAATAAATCCTGAAAAACATCGTGAAAAAAATCATGAAAAAGATAGAAATCCTTGAAAAAATCCATAAAAAAAAATCTATAAAATTCCTTAAAAAAATCTATAAAAAAATCCATAAAAAAATCCATAAAAAAAATCCATAAAAAAATCCCTAAAAAATCCATAAAAAAATCCTTAAAAAAATTAGTTTTCAATTAAATTTCTCCATTCTTTTTCGCTTAAGGTTTTTTATTAATCTTTATGATTAATTAGAGAAATATTGCTGATTACTAAATGGAATGAATGCAGAAATAATTCAGAAAATATAAACAATAATATGCACGATAAATAAAATAATTTAATTTCTTTTATCATTTTCTCTTTACATTTCTATTAAAATTCTGCTTCCTCTTTGGATGAATTTTTTAATTATTATTTATTAACAATTAGGGAAATATTGCTAACTATTAAATAAAAATAAAACAGAAAAAATGCAGAATGAATTACAAAAAAAGATACAGAAAAATGTAGTAAATAATGCAGTGAAAAATCCTAGAAAAAATCCTGAAATAAATCCTGAAAAACATCGTGAAAAAAATCATGAAAAAGATAGAAATCCTGAAATAAATCCTTATAAAAATACTTAAAAAAATACATAAAGAAATCCATAAAAAAATCCTTTAAAAAATGCTTAAAAAATCCATAAAAGAATCCATAAAAAAATCCTTAAAAAAATCTATAAAAAAATCCATAAAAAAATCCATAAAAAAATCCATAAAAAAATCCATAAAAAAATCCATTAAAAAATCCATAAAAAAATCCATTAAAAAATCCTTTAAAAAATCCATAAAAAATCCATAAAAAAATCCATAAAAAAATCCTTAAAAAAATCTATAAAAAAATCCATAAAAAAATCCATAAAAAAATCCATAAAAAAATCCATAAAAAAATCCATAAAAAAATCCTTTAAAAATCGATAAAAAAATCCTTTAAAAAATCCTTTAAAAAATCCATAAAAAAATCCATTAAAAAATCCATAAAAAAAATCCATAAAAAAATCCATAAAAAAATCAATAAAAAAATTCTTTAAAAAATCTATTAAAAAATCCATGTAAAAATCCATAAAAAAATCCATAAAAAAATCCATAAAAAATCCATAAAAAAATCCATAAAAAATCCATAAAAAAATCCATTAAAAAATCCTTTAAAAAATCCATAAAAAATCCATAAAAAAATCCATAAAAAAATCCTTAAAAAAATCTATAAAAAAATCCATAAAAAAATCCATAAAAAAATCCATAAAAAAATCCATAAAAAAAATCCATAAAAAAATCCTTTAAAAATCGATAAAAAAATCCTTTAAAAAATCCTTTAAAAAATCCATAAAAAAATCCATTAAAAAATCCATGAAAAAAATCCATAAAAAAATCCATAAAAAAATCCATAAAAAAATCAATAAAAAAATTCTTTAAAAAATCTATTAAAAAATCCATGTAAAAATCCATAAAAAAATCCATAAAAAAATCCATAAAAAATCCATAAAAAAATCCATAAAAAATCCATAAAAAAATCCATAAAAAAATCCTTTAAAAATCCATAAAAAAAATCCATTAAAAAATCCATAAAAAAATTCATAAAAAAATCCATAAAAAAATCCTTAAAAAAATCCATAATAAAATCCATAAAAAAATCCTTAAAAAAATCTATAAAAAAATCCATAAAAAAATCCATAAAAAAATCCAAAAAAAAATTCATAAAAAAATCCATAAAAGAATCTATAAAAAAATCCTTTAAAAAATCCATAAAAAAATCCATAAAAAAATCCTTTAAAAAATGCTTAAAAAATCCATAAAAGAATCCATAAAAAAATCCTTAAAAAAATCTATAAAAAAATCCATAAAAAAATCCATTAAAAAATCCATAAAAAAATCCATTAAAAAATCCATAAAAAAATCCATTAAAAAATCCTTTAAAAAATCCATAAAAAATCCATTAAAAAATCCATAAAAAAAATCCTTAAAAAAATCTATAAAAAAATCCATAAAAAAATCCATAAAAAAATCCAAAAAAAAATCCATAAAAAAATCCATAAAAAAATCTATAAAAAAATCCTTTAAAAAATCCATTAAAAATTCCATAAAAAAATCCTTTAAAAAATTAGTTTTCAATTAAATTTCTCCATTCTTTTTCGCTTAAGGTTTTTTATCTTTATGATTAATTAGAGAAATATTGCTGATAACTAAATAGAATGAATGCAGAAATAATTCAGAAAATATAAACAATAATATGCACGATAAATAAAATAAATTAATTTCTTCTATCATTTTCTCTTTACTTTTCTATTAAAATTCTGCATCCTCTTTCGATGAATTTTTTAATAATTATTTATTAACAATTAGGGAAATATTGCTAACTATTTAATAAAAATAAAACAGAAAAAATGCAGAATGAATTACAAAAAAAGATACAGAAAAATGTACTAAATAATGCAGTGAAAAATCCTAGAAAAAATCCTGAAATAAATCCTGAAAAACATCGTGAAAAAAATCATTAAAAAGATAGAAATCCTGAAAAAAATCCTGATAAAAATACTTAAAAAAAATACATAAAGAAATCCATAAAAAAATCCTTTAAAAAATGCTTAAAAAAATCCTTTAAAAAATCCATAAAAAAATCCTTTTAAAAATCCATAAAAAAATCCATAAAAAAATCCTTAAAAAAATCCATAAAAAAATCCATAAAAAAATCTTTAAAAAAATCCATAAAAAATCCATAAAAAAATCTATAAAAAATCCATAAAAAAATCCATAAAAAAATCCATAAAAAAATTTATAAAAAAATCCATAAAAAAATCCATGAAAAAATCCATAAAAAAATCCATAAAAAAATCCTTTAAAAAATGCTTAAAAAAATCCTTTAAAAAATCCATAAAAAAATCGTTTAAAAAATCCTTTAAAAAATCCATAAAAAAATCCTTAAAAAAATCCATAAAAAAATCCATAAAAAATCCATAAAAAAATCCATAAAAAAATCCTTTAAAAAATCCATAAAAATATCCATAAAAAATCCATAAAAAAATCCTTAAAAAAATCCATAAAAAAATCCATAAAAAAATCCTTAAAAAAATTAGTTTTCAATTAAATTTCTCCATTCTTTTTCGCTTAAGGTTTTTTATTAATCTTTATGATTAATTAGAGAAATATTGCTGATTAATAAATGGAATGAATGCAGAAATAATTCAGAAAATATAAACAATAATATGCACGATAAATAAAATAATTTAATTTCTTTTATCATTTTCTCTTTACATTTCTATTAAAATTCTGCTTCCTCTTTGGATGAATTTTTTAATTATTATTTATTAACAATTAGGGAAATATTGCTAACTATTTAATAAAAATAAAACAGAAAAAATGCAGAATAAATTACAAAAAAAGATACAGAAAAATGTACTAAATAATGCAGTGAAAAATCCTAGAAAACTCCTAAAATATGTCCTGAAAAAAATCATGGAAAAAATCATGTAAAAGATAGAAAACCTCAAAAAAAATCCTGATAAAAATACTTAAAAAATCATTTAAAAAATCCTTAAAAAAAATCCATAAAAAATCCAGATAAAAATCGTGAAAAAAATCCTGATAAAAATTAGTTAAAAATTAAGAAGAAAATGTTGAAACAATAGCTAAAAAAGGTAAAAAATGTAGAAAAATATTAAGGCAATTACTGAAAGAAGCCTAGAAAAGAATGAAGTAGAAAATGCAAATAAACAAAACAAATTTAATTTTTTACAATTTTTTTCTTTATTTTTGAATTAAATTTCTCCATTCTTTTTCGCTCAAGTTTTTTATTAATCTTCATAATTAATTAAAGAAATATTGCTGATTACTAAATGGAATGAATGAAGAAATAAAAATAAAATGCATAATAAATATAATAAATTAATTTCTTTTATCATTTTCTCTTTACTTTTCTATTAAAATTCTGCATCCTCTTTCGATGAATTTTTTAATTCTTATTTATTAACAATTAGGGAAATATTGCTAAAATCCTTTAAAAATCGATAAAAAAATCCTTTAAAAAATCCTTTAAAAAATCCATAAAAAAATCCATTAAAAAATCCATAAAGAAATCCATAAAAAAATCCATAAAAAAATCCATAAAAAAATCAATAAAAAAATCCTTTAAAAAATCTATTAAAAAATCCATGTAAAAATCCATAGAAAAATCCATAAAAAAATCCATAAAAAAATCCATAAAAAAATCCATAAAAAAATCCATAAAGAAATCCTTTAAAAATCCATAAAAAAATTCTTTAAAAAATCCATAAAAAATCCATAAAAAAATCCATAAAAAAATCCTTAAAAAAATCCATTAAAAAATCCTTTAAAAAATCCATAAAAAAATCCATAAAAAAATCCATAAAAAAATCTATAAAAGAATCCTTAAAAAAATCTATAAAAAAATTTATAAAAAAATTTATAAAAAAATCCATAAAGAAATCCATAAAAAAATCCTTTAAAAAATCCTTTAAAAAATCCATAAAAAAATCCATTAAAAAATCCATAAAAAAAATCCATAAAAAAATCTATTAAAAAATCTATTAAAAAATCCATAAAAAAATCCATAAAAAAATCCATAAAAAAATCAATAAAAAAATCCATAAAAAATCCTTTAAAAAATGCTTTAAAAAAATCCATTAAAAAATCCATAAAAAAATCCTTTAAAAAATCCTTTAAAAAATCCATTAAAAAATCCATAAAAAAATCCATAAAAAAATCCTAAAAAAATCCATAAAAAAATCCTTAAAAAAATCCATAAAAAAATCCATAAAAAATCCTTTAAAAATCCATAAAAAAATCAATAAAAAAATCCATAAAAAAATCCTTAAAAAAATCTATAAAAAAATCCATAAAAAAATCCATAAAAAATCCTTTAAAAAATGCTTTAAAAAATCCTTTAAAAAATCCTTTAAAAAATCCATTAAAGAATCCATAAAAAAATCCATAAAAAAATCCTAAAAAAATCCATAAAAAAATCCTTAAAAAATCTATAAAAAAATCCATAAAAAAATCAATAAAAAAATTCATAAAAAAATCCATAAAAAAATCGATAAAAAAATACATAAAAAAATTCATAAAAAAAATCCTTTAAAAAATGCTTAAAAAAATCCATTAAAAAATCCATAAAAAAATTCATAAAAAAATCCATAAAAAAATCCATCAAAAAAATCTATAAAAAAATCCTTAAAAAAATCCATAACAAAATCCATAAAAAATCCTTAAAAAATCGATAAAAAAATCCATAAAAAAATACTTAAAAAAATTAGTTTTCAATTAAATTTCTCCATTCTTTTTCGCTCAAGGTTTTTTATTAATCTTTATGATTAATTAGAGAAATATTGCTGATTACTAAATGGAATGAATGCAGAAATAATTCAGAAAATATAAACAATAATATGCACGATAAATAAAATAACTTAATTTCTTTTATCATTTTCTCTTTACATTTCTATTAAAATTCTGCTTCCTCTTTGGATGAATTTTTTAATTATTATTTATTAACAATTAGGGAAATATTGCTAACTATTTAATAAAAATAAAACAGAAAAAATGCAGAATGAATTACAAAAAAAGATACAGAAAAATGTACTAAATAATGCAGTGAAAAATCCTAGAAAAAATCCTGAAATAAATCCTGAAAAACATCGTGAAAAAAATCATTAAAAAGATAGAAATCCTGAAAAAAATCCTGATAAAAATACTTAAAAAAAATACATAAAGAAATCCATAAAAAAATCCTTTAAAAAATGCTTAAAAAAATCCTTTAAAAAATCCATAAAAAAATCCTTTTAAAAATCCATAAAAAAATCCATAAAAAAATCCTTAAAAAAATCCATAAAAAAATCCATAAAAAAATCTTTAAAAAAATCCATAAAAAATCCATAAAAAAATCTATAAAAAATCCATAAAAAAATCCATAAAAAAATTCATAAAAAAATCCATAAAAAAATCCATAAAAAAATCTATAAAAAAATCCATAAAAAAATCCTTTAAAAAATGCTTAAAAAAATCCTTTAAAAAATCCATAAAAAAATCGTTTAAAAAATCCTTTAAAAAATCCATAAAAAAATCCTTAAAAAAATCCATAAAAAAATCCATAAAAAAATCCATAAAAAAATCCATAAAAAAATCCATAAAAAAATCCATAAAAAAATCCTTTAAAAAATCCATAAAAAAATCCATAAAAATATCCATAAAAAATCCATAAAAAAATCCTTAAAAAAATTAGTTTTCAATTAAATTTCTCCATTCTTTTTCGCTTAAGGTTTTTTATTAATCTTTATGATTAATTAGAGAAATATTGCTGATTAATAAATGGAATGAATGCAGAAATAATTCAGAAAATATAAACAATAATATGCACGATAAATAAAATAATTTAATTTCTTTTATCATTTTCTCTTTACATTTCTATTAAAATTCTGCTTCCTCTTTGGATGAATTTTTTAATTATTATTTATTAACAATTAGGGAAATATTGCTAACTATTTAATAAAAATAAAACAGAAAAAATGCAGAATAAATTACAAAAAAAGATACAGAAAAATGTACTAAATAATGCAGTGAAAATCCTAGAAAAATCCTAAAATATGTCCTGAAAAAAATCATGGAAAAAATCATGTAAAAGATAGAAAACCTCAAAAAAAATCCTGATAAAAATACTTAAAAAATCATTTAAAAAATCCTTAAAAAAAATCCATAAAAAATCCAGATAAAAATCGTGAAAAAAATCCTGATAAAAATTAGTTAAAAATTAAGAAGAAAATGTTAAAACAATAGCTAAAAAAGGTAAAAAATGTAGAAAAATATTAAGGCAATTACTGAAAGAAGCCTAGAAAAGAATGAAGTAGAAAATGCAAATAAACAAAACAAATTTAATTTTTTACCATTTTTTTCTTTATTTTTGAATTAAATTTCTCCATTCTTTTTCGCTCAAGTTTTTTATTAATCTTCATAATTAATTAAAGAAATATTGCTGATTACTAAATGGAATGAATGAAGAAATAAAAATAAAATGCATAATAAATATAATAAATTAATTTCTTTTATCATTTTCTCTTTACTTTTCTATTAAAATTCTGCATCCTCTTTCGATGAATTTTTTAATTCTTATTTATTAACAATTAGGGAAATATTGCTAACTATTAAATAAAAATAAAACAGAAAAATGCAGAATAAATTACAAAAAAAGATACAGAAAAATCCATAAAAAAATTCCTTAAAAAATCCTTTAAAAAATCCATAAAAAAATCCATTAAAAAATCCATAAAAAAATCCATAAAAAAATCTATTAAAAAATCCATAAAAAAATCCATAAAAAAATCCATAAAAAAATCAATAAAAAAATCCATAAAAAATCCTTTAAAAAATGCTTTAAAAAATCCATTAAAAAATCCATAAAAAAATCCTTTAAAAAATCCTTTAAAAAATCCATTAAAAAATCCATAAAAAAATCCATAAAAAAATCCTAAAAAAATCCATAAAAAAATCCTTAAAAAAATCCATAAAAAAATCCTTTAAAAAATCCATAAAAAAATCCTTAAAAAAATCTATAAAAAAATCCATAAAAAAATCCATAAAAAAATCCATAAAAAAATCCATAAAAAATCCTTTAAAAAATGCTTTAAAAAATCCTTTAAAAAATCCTTTAAAAAATCCATTAAAGAATCCATAAAAAAATCCATAAAAAAATCCTAAAAAAATCCATAAAAAAATCCTTAAAAAATCTATAAAAAAATCCATAAAAAAATCAATAAAAAAATCCATAAAAAAATCCTTAAAAAAATCCATAAAAAAATCCATAAAAAAATTCATAAAAAAATCCATAAAAAAATCCATCAAAAAAATCTATAAAAAAATCCTTAAAAAAATCCATAACAAAATCCATAAAAAAATCCTTAAAAAATCGATAAAAAAATCCATAAAAAAATACTTAAAAAAATTAGTTTTCAATTAAATTTCTCCATTCTTTTTCGCTCAAGGTTTTTTATTAATCTTTATGATTAATTAGAGAAATATTGCTGATTACTAAATGGAATGAATGCAGAAATAATTCAGAAAATATAAACAATAATATGCACGATAAATAAAATAACTTAATTTCTTTTATCATTTTCTCTTTACATTTCTATTAAAATTCTGCTTCCTCTTTGGATGAATTTTTTAATTATTATTTATTAACAATTAGGGAAATATTGCTAACTATTTAATAAAAATAAAACAGAAAAAATGCAGAATAAATTACAAAAAAAGATACAGAAAAATGTACTAAATAATGCAGTGAAAAATCCTAGAAAAAATCCTGAAATAAATCCTGAAAAACATCGTGAAAAAAATCATTAAAAAGATAGAAATCCTGAAAAAAATCTTGATAAAAATTCTTTAAAAAAATACATAAAGAAATCCATAAAAAAATCCTTTAAAGAATCCTTTAAAAAATCCATAAAAAATCCATAAAAAAATCCATAAAAAAATCCATAAAAAAATCCTTAAAAAAATCCATAAAAAAAATCCATAAAAAAATCCTTAAAAAGATCCATAAAAAAATCCTTTTAAAAATCCTTTAAAAAATCCATAAAAAAATCCATAAAAAAATCCTTAAAAAAATCTATAAAAAAATCCATAAAAAAATCCATAAAAAAATCCATAAAAAATCCTTTAAAAAATGCTTTAAAAAATCCTTTAAAAAATCCTTTAAAAAATCCATTAAAGAATCCATAAAAAAATCCATAAAAAAATCCTAAAAAAATCCATAAAAAAATCCTTAAAAAAATCCATAAAAAAATCCTTAAAAAATCTATAAAAAAATCCATAAAAAAATCCATAAAAAAATTCATAAAAAAATCCATAAAAAAATCGATAAAAAAATACATAAAAAAATTCATAAAAAAATCCTTTAAAAAATGCTTAAAAAAATCCATTAAAAAATCCATAAAAAATTCATAAAAAAATCCATAAAAAAATCCATAAAAAAATCTATAAAAAAATCCTTAAAAAAATCCATAAAAAAATCCATAAAAAAATCCTTAAAAAATCGATAAAAAAATCCATAAAAAAATACTTAAAAAAATTAGTTTTCAATTAAATTTCTCCATTCTTTTTCGCTCAAGGTTTTTTATTAATCTTTATGATTAATTAGAGAAATATTGCTGATTACTAAATGGAATGAATGCAGAAATAATTCAGAAAATATAAACAATAATATGCACGATAAATAAAATAACTTAATTTCTTTTATCATTTTCTCTTTACATTTCTATTAAAATTCTGCTTCCTCTTTGGATGAATTTTTTAATTATTATTTATTAACAATTAGGGAAATATTGCTAACTATTTAATAAAAATAAAACAGAAAAAATGCAGAATAAATTACAAAAAAAGATACAAAAAAATGTAGTAAATAATGCAGTGAAAAATCCTAGAAAAAATCCTGAAATAAATCCTGAAAAACATCGTGAAAAAAATCATGAAAAAGATAGAAATCCTGAAAAAAATCTTGATAAAAATTCTTTAAAAAAATACATAAAGAAATCCATAAAAAAATCCTTTAAAGAATCCTTTAAAAAATCCATAAAAAATCCATAAAAAAATCCATAAAAAAATCCATAAAAAAATCCTTAAAAAAATCCATAAAAAAATCCATAAAAAAATCCATAAAAAAATCCTTAAAAAGATCCATAAAAAAATCCTTTTAAAAATCCTTTAAAAAATCCATAAAAAAATCCATAAAAAAATCCTTAAAAAAATGTATAAAAAAATCCATAAAAAAATCCATAAAAAAATCCCTAAAAAAATCCATAAAAAATCCTTTAAAAAATGCTTTAAAAAATCCTTTAAAAAATCCTTTAAAAAATCCATTAAAGAATCCATAAAAAAATCCATAAAAAAATCCTAAAAAAATCCATAAAAAAATCCTTAAAAAAATCCATAAAAAAATCCTTAAAAAATCTATAAAAAAATCCATAAAAAAATCCATAAAAAAATTCATAAAAAAATCCATAAAAAATCGATAAAAAAATACATAAAAAATTCATAAAAAAATCCTTTAAAAAATGCTTAAAAAAATCCATTAAAAAATCCATAAAAAAATTCATAAAAAAATCCATAAAAAAATCCATAAAAAAATCTATAAAAAAATCCTTAAAAAAATCCATAAAAAAATCCATAAAAAAATCCTTAAAAAAATCGATAAAAAAATCCATAAAAAAAATCCTTTAAAAAATTAGTTTTCAATTAAATTTCTCCATTCTTTTTCGCTCAAGGTTTTTTATTAATCTTTATGATTAATTAGAGAAATATTGCTGATTACTAAATGGAATGAATGCAGAAATAATTCAGAAAATATAAACAATAATATGCACGATAAATAAAATAACTTAATTTCTTTTATCATTTTCTCTTTACATTTCTATTAAAATTCTGCTTCCTCTTTGGATGAATTTTTTAATTATTATTTATTAACAATTAGGGAAATATTGCTAACTATTTAATAAAAATAAAACAGAAAAAATGCAGAATAAATTACAAAAAAAGATACAGAAAAATGTAGTAAATAATGCAGTGAAAAATCCTAGAAAAAATCCTGAAATAAATCCTGAAAAACATCGTGAAAAAAATCATGAAAAAGATAGAAATCCTGAAAAAAATCTTGATAAAAATTCTTTAAAAAAATACATAAAGAAATCCATAAAAAAATCCATAAAAAAATCCATAAAAAAATCAATTAAAAAATCCATAAAAAAATCCTTTAAAGAATCCTTTAAAAAATCCATAAAAAATCCATAAAAAAATCCATAAAAAAATCCATAAAAAAATCCTTAAAAAGATCCATAAAAAAATCCTTTTAAAAATCCTTTAAAAAATCCATAAAAAAATCCATAAAAAAATCCTTAAAAAAATCTATAAAAAAATCCATAAAAAAATCCATAAAAAAATCCATAAAAAAATCCATAAAAAATCCTTTAAAAAATGCTTTAAAAAATCCTTTAAAAAATCCTTTAAAAAATCCATTAAAGAATCCATAAAAAAATCCATAAAAAAATCCTAAAAAAATCCATAAAAAAATCCTTAAAAAATCTATAAAAAAATCCATAAAAAAATCAATAAAAAAATTCATAAAAAAATCCATAAAAAAATCGATAAAAAAATACATAAAAAAATTCATAAAAAAATCCTTTAAAAAATGCTTTAAAAAATCCATTAAAAAATCCATAAAAAAATTCATAAAAAAATCCATAAAAAAATCCATAAAAAAATCTATAAAAAAATCCTTAAAAAAATCCATAAAAAAATCCATAAAAAAATCCTTAAAAAATCGATAAAAAAATCCATAAAAAAATACTTAAAAAAATTAGTTTTCAATTAAATTTCTCCATTCTTTTTCGCTCAAGGTTTTTTATTAATCTTTATGATTAATTAGAGAAATATTGCTGATTACTAAATGGAATGAATGCAGAAATAATTCAGAAAATATAAACAATAATATGCACGATAAATAAAATAACTTAATTTCTTTTATCATTTTCTCTTTACATTTCTATTAAAATTCTGCTTCCTCTTTGGATGAATTTTTTAATTATTATTTATTAACAATTAGGGAAATATTGCTAACTATTTAATAAAAATAAAACAGAAAAAATGCAGAATAAATTACAAAAAAAGATACAGAAAAATGTAGTAAATAATGCAGTGAAAAATCCTAGAAAAAATCCTGAAATAAATCCTGAAAAACATCGTGAAAAAAATCATGAAAAAGATAGAAATCCTGAAAAAAATCTTGATAAAAATTCTTTTAAAAAATACATAAAGAAATCCATAAAAAAATCCATAAAAAAATCCATAAAAAAATCAATTAAAAAATCCATAAAAAAATCCTTTAAAGAATCCTTTAAAAAATCCATAAAAAATCCATAAAAAAATCCATAAAAAAATCCATAAAAAAATCCTTAAAAAGATCCATAAAAAAATCCATAAAAAAATCCATAAAAAAATCCTTAAAAAAATCTATAAAAAAATCCATAAAAAAATCCATAAAAAAATCCATAAAAAAATCCATAAAAAATCCTTTAAAAAATGCTTTAAAAAATCCTTTAAAAAATCCTTTAAAAAATCCATTAAAGAATCAATAAAAAAATCCATAAAAAAATCCTAAAAAAATCCATAAAAAAATCCTTAAAAAAATCCATAAAAAAATCCTTAAAAAATCTATAAAAAAATCCATAAAAAAATCCATAAAAAAATTCAAAAAAAAATCCATAAAAAAATTGATAAAAAAATACATAAAAAAATTCATAAAAAAATCCTTTAAAAAATGCTTAAAAAAATCCATTAAAAAATCCATAAAAAAATTCATAAAAAAATCCATAAAAAAATCCATAAAAAAATCCTTAAAAAAATCGATAAAAAAATCCATAAAAAAATCCATAAAAAAATCCATAAAAAAATCCATAAAAAAATCCATAAAAAATCCTTTAAAAAATGCTTTAAAAAATCCTTTAAAAAATCCTTTAAAAAATCCATTATAAAATCCATTAAAAAATCCATAAAAAAATCCTAAAAAAATCCATAAAAAAATCCTTAAAAAAATCCATAAAAAAATCCTTTAAAAAATGCTTAAAAAAATCCATTAAAAAATCTATAAAAAAATCCTTAAAAAAATCCTTTAAAAAATCCATAAGAAAATCCATAAAAAAATCCTTAAAAAAATCCATGAAAAAATCCATAAAAAAATCCATAAAAAAATCCTTAAAAAAATCCATAAAAAAATCCATAAAAAAATCCATAAAAAAATCCTTAAAAAAATCCTTAAAAAAATCCATAAAAAAATCCATAAAAAAATCCTTAAAAGAATCATTAAAAAATCCTTATAAAAATTAGTTTTTAATTAAATTTCTCCATTCTTTTCCGCTTAAGGTTTTTTATTAATCTTTATGATTAATTAGATAAATATTGCTTCTCCTTAAAAAAATCCTTAAAAAAAATCCATTAAAAAATCCTTAAAAAAATCCATAAAAAAATCCATTAAAAAATCCTTAAAAAAATCCATAAAAAAATTCATAAAAAAATCTTTAAAAAAATTTAAAGTGGAGTAATTTGCGAGGTTTTAATACATTTCCTTAGTTAAAGTCGCGGGCACTTCCGAGAATCGGCGCCACCTCCTTGACCACTGACACATAGATCCACTTGTCTGTGTGCTCGCCGCCGTATTGTCTCTCACTTTTGCCAAAAATCCAACTTTTGTTATTTTGTTTTTCAATATTTATTTCAAAAATTACTTGCTAATTCCGACAATTCCCCTACTAATTTAAATTTAGAGAGAAAGTATTATAGCGTGAATCTTTAGAAATAACCCTGTCGAAAACTTCACCAACAAATGTGGGTTTCATGATGTTTGAAAATAGTTTTATTTTGCTCAAACACAGATCTGAGTATCTTGAAACACATTTCTATAATTAAACATATTTAGAACACACTTCTGACATACTTTTTATAGTAAGTAAATCATTCATTCAACACTATTTAATAGAGGTGTGCAAAAAGCCCGAAACCCGACCGGGTAATTTCGGGCTTTTCACTTTTCGGGTCGGGTCGGGTCGGGCTTAGACAGTTCGGGTTCGGGTCGGGTTCGGGCCGGGTCAAGCTTGTTTAAATACCCGAAATCTTTCGGGTACCCGACTGAATGCGGGTTCTCGAAATTTTCGGGTACCCGACTGCATTCGGGTTCTCGAAATTTTCGGGCACCCGATTATATTCGGGTTCTCGAAATTTTCGAGTATGCTCTAAACCTTAAAAAGTTCGAATTCTCGAATTTATATAACTTGGAAGTATTCAAGTTCTTAATTTAGTAATAAAACATTTGAGAAAATGCATAACTACAAATATTCGACAAATTTTCGAAGATTTGTGTACTCAAATTCGTTGGGGTTCTCAGAATTTTCGGGTACCCGAATAAATTCGGGTACCCGAATTTTTCGAGAACCCGAATGAATTCGGGTACCCGAGAATTCCGGGTTACTCGAAAATTTCAAGCTACCCGAAAATTTCGAGAACCCGAATGAA
This sequence comes from Leptopilina syphax, assembly GCA_032872505.1. Lineage (NCBI taxonomy): Eukaryota > Metazoa > Arthropoda > Insecta > Hymenoptera > Figitidae > Leptopilina > Leptopilina syphax. Next base: position 32,234,344 of record CM065471.1, on the reverse strand, counting down.
TTCGGGTAACCGAATTCATTCGGGTACCCGATACATCGAGAAAACCCGAGCCCGACCCGACCCGACCCGGCTTTTCGGGCTTTTTGCACACCTCTACTATTTAAACATGATACTCACATTAAGAGTAAACAGTCATAAGACATTTTCCTGACATACATATCAGGGTTCATACCATGTTTTCAAAACACTAAGTTCACAAACTATTGTATATTTTACAATGAACATACTTGAAACTATCTTTTGACAAACATTTGTATGTTTGTTCAGTATTACTAAACAATGATTTCACATGCTTTGGAAAACAAAGAATCACTCAAGTTGTATGTTTAGAGAACACTCTCTGAACAAGTATGAACACGGAAAGAAAGTTATTTTCAAATTTTATAAAAATATTTTACAAGTGTTGGACAAAATGCGACAAAGGTAAATATTTATATCAGAAGTATTAAACTTTAAAAAAACTTATATGATATTTAGGGAAGTTATATCAAGTATCATAAACTTGTAACAAATTTTAATATAACTTTACTAAATTTTATAAGTTTTTTTGAAGTTAGGTATTTCTGATATCAAAATTTATCTTTATCGCATTTTGTCCTACACTTGTAAAATACTTTTATAAAATTTGATAATAACTTTCTTTCCGTGTATGTTTCATTCGTATATTATCACAGCAAACACGTTCTATAAGTATTCCATAACAGTGTGGTCACCGAGGTGGTCACAGTGTTATAGAACACTTGTTATAAATTCATTAATTAAGCTTAAATTTATTGCTTTAATATTTCATTTAAAAATTAATTTTTAAGCCTTTCCTTATACTTTTAACTTTGAAAATTAACATTCTTCAATAACATAACATATTATTAAATATAATGTACATTATACGTAAAATAATTATACTATTGTTGCAAATACAGTATCCTTTTTTCAAGTTACATAGCACATTTTCATAGTTCCTTCGTTACATATGTAAATTCTAAACTTCCTTTCATGAGCCTCCGTGGCGCAGTTGGTAGAGCGTTCGATTTCTAATCCACTCCTAGCTGCGTCTTGCGTTCGAGACCTCGTGATTGTAAATATTTAGATAAATAGCGAAACAAATTTTCGTCGACAGGTATAAACATTCCAAGTATGTATGACATGCGAGAACAGAATGGAATATTTTTTTTACTGTAACTAGCTCCTCCGACGGCCGCAAGCGGCCGTCTACGGTGCTAGTTTTTATATGTCCATTGTCCAAGTCCATTATTTCATTAATAATAATATTCAAATTTTTTCAATTAATAATTTGCTTATTTATATTTGAAATGTTGACGTTTTTTTTTGACAATGCAAAATAAGATTTATTATGAGTACTTTCTCTTAACAAAAATAAAATTTATATATTCGCGCTCTTTTTAAATAACATATGACTGCAGCGCCACCTCACATATCTAATGTCCAAACAATTTTGAAAACACCCTTCTATTAAGATTTTACATTCTCATTGCCCATTCTTTACTTCGATACTTTTCGATACATTCGACCTTTCCACTCCATGTCTTTTTTAAGAAAGGATTTAAATATTTTTTTAATGGCAGATTACTATAAAAACATAAAACTTTAAAAAGGTTGTAAAGAGAATGTTAAGTGTGTGTTTAATTAGTAGATCAGGGTTTCATGAATGTGAAAAGAGTGTTTCAAGAGTATTTTTACCTGAACATTGTGTGTTCTATAAACACACTTCTGACACACAATTCAGTGTTTTCCAAACACTCAAAGCGTTCCAAAATACACGGATTAGACACACTTTATTGTGTTCACAAACACATAATCGACACACAATAAACATTCTATAAAACACTATTTAAACACGCTTTGCACAAGATATTTTCGACAGGGAATTAAATTTTGAAAAAGTTTCAAATTATAATCTTTGAATGTTTGAATTTTGCATACTTTTAACTAAAAATTGTGTAGATTTAATTTTTTTGGAAGAGATTATTTTTTTTATTAATTTTATTTACTTTTTGAAACTATTTGAAGTTTTTATTTTCTAATATATATTTCATGGAAAAATTTCCGAATAATAATTTCAGTTAAAAATTTTAGAAAATAATTGTATCGAAATAAAAATAATTTTTATAAAGTTAGAGTAACAATATTCTTATAATATAAAATAATAATTTTATCAGTCGGTCATCTTTATAATTATTATAAAATATGAAGATATCGGTTGTTCCGAGTCGAAGATTCGGAGTGACCGATTTCTTCATGTTTTATAACAATTTTTTATAAGTTGTTTAATTTCAGGAAGGTTTGAATTTGATTTTTTTGAAGAATTTTTATTTCCCAGTCAGCACATAAGATTGCGACAACCTTGCCTCAAGCTTGCAGTGCAAGGTTGGCAAGCTTGCGCTGCAAGCCTGTTGCAAGGTTGCCGCAAGTATCAAAATGGCCGCACATTTGCAAGCTTGTTTGGCAAGGTTGCTGCAAGGTTGGATTGTAAGTTAGTCGCAAGGTTAGAACGTAAGTTTGTCTCAAGATTGGAGCGAAAGATTGCCTCAAAGTTTTAATGTAAGATTGTTGTAAAGTTGTAATGAAAGATTGACAAAAATTTAAAAGCTATTCTGAAGTTTATTATGTAAACACATTTTATGTACTAACTGAAGTATGTAATATATTTATAAAAGTGTATAGTTAATATTGAAAATAGCAGAAAAATAGTATAGATAGGACATTTTTTAATAAATATTGCTTCCTCATAAAGGAAGCTTTGTATTAGCAAAATTTTGGATTGCCATTTTTTGACATATTTATAAATTTTTTTTTATTATGCCTAATACTTTAGTACTTTATATATTGTGACGTAGGATTTTAACTAATTTTAATTTAGTGTAAAACTTCTGCTTACGTCAAACAAAATCCGACGCTTTCAACAGTACTAAAATTTGAAATTTAAATAAATAAACTTCGCCGTCAGGCGCCAATTAATTTTTAAGATAATTAATAAAACTATACTCTCACCCGATTAGCAACAACAATTTCAACACCCCTGAGTTTCTCTCTCACTCAGAGGGAATTCTGCTCAAACAATTGGCAGCAGAAACGCCAACGGCGAGACACGACTGGCACAAGAATGGCAAACGACTTACCCACTGTGATCACTTCTCGGCTAATCCCCTTTTTCTGCTTGGCTCTCTGGTGGCGGTTCGTACTCAGACGAGTTCTGCTATGTCCAAACTTTGAGAAAACCACACAAAACAAAAGAAAAAGGGAAATTCACTGAAACTACAAATTGTCAATTTAAAGTAACTTTATTTTCACTCTCTCGAGCTTCACGCTCCACTCTACACCACTTCTAACACTATCCACTCTATTTTCCAAAAGGGAAAACGATTTAAAACTCCAACAAAGTCGACACGGCTTTTTGGCAGTGCGAACTCAAGATTCGTAATGGCGGCGAAAAATGGACACTTGTAGCGTCTCGAATTTCTCCGCACGTGGCTCGTCTTCTTCATCTAATTCTCCAAAAATAGTACTGGCCCTGCCATCTACCACTTTCTCCGGTGAGCTAGGCGCGCGACCTACTTTCGTTCGTACTAGTGGGTCAGCCGGCGGTACTAGCTTTCTCCAATTACCATAATGATTGACATGTCGGTTCGGGGATTTCTCCGACAGGTGACATGACGATTCAGAATTTTGACCAAATAACATAATATGACATTTCACCTCGTCACAATCCCCTCCCCATGACCGATATGATTTTACATCATGTCGTCATCATTATGATAATCCTGGCTCGTCTACTTCCTCTTGCTCGGCTTCTCTATTTGACTCTCCTACTTTCTCATTTGGCTCTCCTACTATCTCTTTTCGGGCTCTCCTACTCTCTCTTCGGGCTCTGCTACACTCTCTTCGGGCTCTGCTACACTCTCATCTGGTTTTCCTAGCCTCCCTTCTTCTTCTTCCTCTCTTCCAATAACTGGCGAACTGCCAAGTCAATGGTTGAGGCAGGAAGGCCGACTAACGCTTTCGTGAGGCTCATTATCTCTGCTACCAGGTCCTTATCCTCTTCTTTGTCCTCCACCTGGGACTCACCATTCTCTTGTTCCTCTATGGCCCTGTCGTCCTCTTCTGGTGTTGGTCGGTCTTCATCTTTGTTTCCTTCATTCTCTCCCACCTTCTCTGAAGACCCCTCGTTGGACTCTTTCTTTTCCTTTTCCTTCCACTGGTTTTCCTGAGTTCTCACCCGACTCTCCTTCTCTTCTTTTTTTACCCACGGTTTTCCTGCAAACCGGCAGTAGGCTTCTTCACACCTTGGGAAAGTTTCAATTGTCGTTCCTCTACGCCCACAGTTGCGACAGAAACGGTGAAGGGCCGGGTATGGACAATCCACCACCCTATGTCCCCGCTTCCAACAGTTGAAGCAACTGTAGGGTGGTGGATCCAAAACTTCTGATGTCGGGATTTCTTTGAGTCCTCCAAATATGATCCCCGTCTTCCTTGGTTTTCTACTGCTCTTCTCTCCGTGGTCCCTGGTTTTCTCTTCTCTCTCCTTTGGTAGAATCCAAATTCATGCCATTCTCCATTAAATACTCTCCACTGTCCTTCTTTTAGCTTCACGTCCATTTCCCAAGCCTTGCAGAAGTCGATGCCCAATATGACGTCCTGGGTCAAAGTATTCATTACTTTGACTGCGAATCGTTGTGCATGTCCGTCGACTACTATATTAAGGTCCAAGATACCGGCTGCTTCAGTGGTACCTCCTGTTGCACTCCGTACAATTGTACCACACGGCTGAATTCGGCTTTTGAATGGCTCTGCGACTCCGGCTTTGATTACTGAAATCATGGCACCAGGATCGAAAAGTGCTTCGTAATGGCGGTCACCGATTGACATTTCAAAAAAATATCTATTTTCTGTTCTAGTTCCATCGATGTCTTCTTCATTACTTAAGTTCGGGTCAGCTGTGACTCTCACAGCCTCTCCCCTCCCTTGGACTACAGGTACTGGGATCACATCCGTACCTTTCGTCCCACACTTTTTGGCCAATTTTTCTATTAGTTTTTGACAGAGTGGGCTCTTCTCACTCGGCTGACCTTGATTATCCTTTGGCATGAATTTGAACGCATTCTCTTCTATCAAGTCTTCCCTGCCTATGGCTGGTTCAGATCTTATCGCGATCTGCTGTTCTCTCTCTAGTTCTAATTCTCTCTTTGTTTTTACCCAACTACAACTCGGTACAAATCTATCACTACTCTCACTCATTATCTCTACTCTACACTGCTCATCCGACTCGGCTCTCCTCTCTGTGACCCACGGCTCGCAAAATTCGGCTCTCCTCTCTACAACACGCGGCTTATTGCTTTCGTCTCTACACTTTTCGATGGTTTTCTCTATTGTCCTGTGGGGTTGGAGGGGGGTACAGGGTTGCACTGTGCCCCCCATACACCGTTTCCCAAAGCAGTTCTCACGGCCACACAGTTCGGGCAGTTCAAAAAATTTACCCCTGGTCGTTTACAAACCAAACATGCTTCTGTTTGGGCTGGCTTTAGGGGGCATTGATTCGAGTAGTGCCCTTGTTGTTGGCACGAAAAACAAGTTCTTTGAGGACAATCTCTTGCTCTATGTCCTACCATTTGGCAGTGAAAACAGGCACCGATGAACTCCTTAGGGGCATTTTGGGTCTGTGGACCATTTTGCCCCGATTTGGGTCCTTTAGGGCCGTTTGGTCTGGGGTAATTTTGTTTTATTCCAGTTGGGAACATACCTGGGTATACCATTGGGACTCAGACTCTTTCTCTAAGGCCGCTACCTTCTCGTTCTTGGCTTGTTTGTGACCGCTCTTCCTTTCTTTTACGGCCGCTGACGGAAAACGCATCTTTTCCTTAGGTGGGGGCGGGGCATATCTTTCATCCAAGTCCTTTGCCTTCTCGTAGTTCCTTAGGATCTTCTCCATCTGGCTCAATGACTCGAACTGCAGTCTCTCTAGTTGGCGTCGGTAGGCTGGAGTCAGGCCTTTGTAGGCCACCTTGATTTGTTGTTTCTGGCTCATAGGTCGTTTCATGTGATCTAATATTAGTCGGAAACTTGTCAGGTATGGGGAAATTTTCTCTCCCTTGCCCTGAGTCCTGGCTCTTAATTCGTCTATGACATCATCATCGTCGACCACAACCAAATACTCATTTTTAAAGGCTCTTTGGAATGACCTCCAAGAACTTATTTCACGGCGCAGTGACCTGAACCAACTACTGGCGGATTTCTGTAAGATTATCGGCAGTGCTTGTAAGATCTCTTGATCTGAGAAACCTGAGTTGGCTCTACAGTCTTCCAGTCTCTCCAGAAATTCTTCGGCATCGTCTTCATCTCCAAAGAATTTTAGGTCCCAGTCCTTAAGGGTTCTGATCACTTTTGACCTCCGGCCGGGCTTAATCTTTTCGCTTTCTCCCCCACTACTTAGGCGTTGACTCAGATCACTCTCAGAATCGGACTCACTCGTAGAGTCATCTAAGATTGATCTTCGGCTCTCCTTTGCGGCTTTCTTCGGCTTTCGTGTTTTTCTCTCTTTTCGTTCGCTTTTTATACTCGCTCGGTTTTCGCTTCTACTCTTACAACTACACTTTTCACTTACACGGCTCTCCTCGCTATCATCATACTCGATTCGTCTCTCTACCTTGTCTCTTTTACCCCTTCTACTACTCGCGCTCTCATTATTTTCAAATTCCGTGATCGGCTCTCCATTTTTCGGTACTCTACGATGAGTGACATCAACGTCACTCACACTATTTCGGCTAGAATGGCTTCTCGGGGCGGGTGTGGGCCTCACTCTATCATTAGTATGATGTGAGTGTGAGGTCTCGGCTAGAAGGGAATTTCTTTGAGGGGACACTAGTCTCGATTGCTGGTGGTGAATCAGATGGTGCCCCTCTGCAACCTCAGCCCTACATTGGCTTTGTCGTAGCTCCCACCCCCCTCCCGAATACTGGCGGTCCAATTTCTCAGCGTACTTCATGATTTTTTTTTATTTCGGGTGACAAACCCAAGCGCGCGACTGAATCACGGAGGCTCTGGACCACTGGGGCCATCGTGGCTGACTGAATGGTATGGGGTGCTGTCATGACCGTGCTTGTTGTCATACTCAGCTGAGCACTCGACATGGTGGGGGAAAACGTCGTCATGCTGGCGGTTGTCATGACTGGGGTTGGGGGTGTAAAATTTGGGGCGGATGCTACGTTGGTCGGACTGTGTCTACTGTACGATGCTCTGTCCCTTGTTCTACTTTCCCCACTCCCTATGTTTTTCTTGGCACTAAAACGCTCTATGACTTGACTTGCCCCGCTGTATGAATCTTCGTCATCTGCCGATGACATCTGGCCACCCCGACGATAGTTCACAAATGGAAATTTTTCCATTTCTGGCTCCGGAAACGCTTCCAACAAAAAGATTTTGTCGGAATTTCCTAAATCATACCGATCACAAAAAGGCACGTCGCTACCGTCGTTTAGTACTAATCTCATTTCCGCTCGTAGTAGCCTCTCCTTCAAAACTTGTGGCGAACCACTGATACACAGTTGGTGTCTCAGTAAGTTCGTCACTATCTGGCCAACTTGCATGATTTTAATTTTTTCCCATGCTCGGCTTACGCACGGTACTTCAATTAATTCACTCATGCGTCTTTTGTAGTCCTGCATCTCATCAATTGCCTTTGCCATTTTAAAAAAAATTAATTTTAAAGAAAATTTTCTAAGTTAAAAAAATTTTAAATTTTCAGGGGGGTGCACGATTTGTATATACGGCACTGTGCTGTCTTAAAGCAAGGACGTGACTACTCAGGGAGGGCCCCTTTTAAATTTTTTAAATTTCTGGCGGACTGGTGATTCGACTCTCCCTCTGTCTCTTCTTCTCGTTCTCTCTCTTTGTGTGTAGCCGCTATTACTACTACTACTAGGCCACTCTTTCCTGGCGCGCGCAACTTTATCTCGGCTGTCGAAAATTTAAATATCCCGGCGCGTCGTTTCTCTCGACCGTCCAGCGCACTATTTACAGTCACGTGACTAATTCGAATTTTATTTCCGGTCTAACATGTGCTCGGCATAAAAATTTTGGGAAATTTTTGATTTTGCACAAAGTTTTGGGGAATTTTACTCGGAATTTTCTCACAAAAACTGGTTTTCGACTAACAAGAAAATTTTAATTGTTGGATTTAATTATTATCACGGCAGGAAATTTTTATAGTCTCAAAAGAAAAGGAAATTTTTCAAATTAAATGGCAAAGGCACTCTACAATTTTAATTTGCACGATTTTTGGCAATAATTTACTCATAAATTATGAGTGAATAAATTTGGGCATTAGCAAAATAAATTAATCAACAATTTGGTAATGGAAATTTTGAATTTTCTTGGCAAGAACAAATAATCTTGTCTGGCTATGACAATTTTGAAAATTCAAAATTCTGGCAATATAATCACAATAATACACAAAGAAAAATTATGCTGACAATCAATAAATTTTTGTCGTGTCTCGGTTCGAGCTTGGCCCCACGTTGGGCGCCAAATTTTGTGACGTAGGATTTTAACTAATTTTAATTTAGTGTAAAACTTCTGCTTACGTCAAACAAAATCCGACGCTTTCAACAGTACTAAAATTTGAAATTTAAATAAATAAACTTCGCCGTCAGGCGCCAATTAATTCTTAAGATAATTAATAAACTATACTCTCACCCGATTAGCAACAACAATTTCAACACCCCTGAGTTTCTCTCTCACTCAGAGGGAATTCTGCTCAAACAATTGGCAGCAGAAAACGCCAACGGCGAGACACGACTGGCACAAGAATGGCAAACGACTTACCCACTGTGATCACTTCTCGGCTAATCCCCTTTTTCTGCTTGGCTCTCTGGTGGCGGTTCGTACTCAGACGAGTTCTGCTATGTCCAAACTTTGAGAAAACCACACAAAACAAAAGAAAAAGGGAAATTCACTGAAACTACAAATTGTCAATTTAAAGTAACTTTATTTTCACTCTCTCGAGCTTCACGCTCCACTCTACACCACTTCTAACACTATCCACTCTATTTTCCAAAAGGGAAAACGATTTAAAACTCCAACAAAGTCGACACGGCTTTTTGGCAGTGCGAACTCAAGATTCGTAATGGCGGCGAAAAATGGACACTTGTAGCGTCTCGAATTTCTCCGCACGTCTGCTGTCCAAAGGAAAAACCTAGTAAGTCGCTTTTGCTGTAAAGGCGACTATCGCTCGGGCGACGAACACACACTCCCCACTTCAACTCACTCCCATTGGTTACACACACCAGTGCAAACCGCGCGTTTAATCTCGTACGTGTGTCTCTTTTTTGTTTTTATAGTTTTTCTCAAAATGCGGAAACTTCACGATTATATTTAATGACAATAGGTTAATTTTGTAGCGCGAATTCAAAATTTCCTAACATTTAAATACTTTGCCTTATGGTTTTCTACAGATTTTTAGTATAAATTTTATAGGTAAACATAAAAATAATAAATACAGTCAGTAAACAATAAGTAATTACTATAAAAATGGATCAATATAAATATTACTCACATTAATAATAATTTATTATTAAAACAATAAAATTATGTTTATTGCTTTTAAAAAATAATTTGAAATAATAAAAAAATTAATTTTGTTAAATAAAAAAATACATATATTAACCTTCCTATGGTTTAACCCGACGGATGTCAAATTGCAAAACCTAGTAAAGCCCTTTTACTTAATTTTACAGGAGAACATCTTTTTTAAAAAACATGTTTTTAAACACTGAAAAAAAATATTTAATTCAATTAATTCAAATTATTTGAAAAATATTTATTAGATTCAAATAATTTTTTGAAATTATCCAAAAATTATATAAATAAATAAAATTTTAATATAAATAAATATATATAAAATAATATTGAAAAAATATACAACAATCTTATTTTTCAGATTTAAAAAAAATGTGCGAAAGTTCAATTTTATTAAACAATTTTAACTATGTATATTTTTTAAAATTAATTAATAAAAATTTTAATTATTAATCTTCGTTCTTAGAAACATGAATACATTAGAATATGACTCTTTATCCAATTAAATTGTTAATCAATTATTAAATTAAAATACTTTAAAAATTCTATTTGTTAAAAAGTTTCTAATGAAATTCTTTAACAAATTTAATTACATATTTTCAGTCGAATTTCACAATAATATTTCTATAAACTCCATAATTTTTTAAATTTATTTACATAATATGTTTCAATTGGTGACTGATTTTGTAGTATCAAATTAATTATTTTTAACTAATTTAAATTTAGTGAACAGCATAAATGTCTATAAAAATTGAAATAAAAAGTGATTTTTTTAAAACAAATTAAAATAATAAAAACTTTTTTATTATGGTGAAAAAATTCCCGGTTTGGTATAAAATTCCCGGGTAATTCCCGGTCAAATTAAATTCCTGGTTAGTATAGACACCCTGTATTAGCACATCTTTAGCATCATTTTTATGTAAGTAAACTTTATGAATGATAAATATTTTATATAAAAAAATTAAAAATTGTAATTTGCAATATCCAATGCAAACACGTGAATTGAAAGTCAATTGTTTTTCTCTACATTCACTCAATTGAAAAGCAAACACAGTTTCAAAAAATTGATTGCAAATAAATTACCGACAGGTTATTGAGATAATCAAGATCAAAGTGATTACTAATACAAAAAAACCCCTGTAAGTATATCCTCTCAAATTTTTTTAGTAACACTGAACAACACCGAGAAAAAGTTACTATATTTGCTATTAAAATTGATAGACATTTTTTGGGTTAGAATTTTATAGAAAATCTTGTTTACTTTGGTGTGAATTTATTCTTTGGAAATAATATAATAAAAAATAATAATAAATGTAATAATAAAAATTGTGACGTCATGTTAAGAATTAAAAAGAATCTATTACTTAATAAGTTTTTTAATAAATATTGAAATTTAAAAGAAATTAGAATTTAAACATTTTTAATCACTTTTATTTTTTTTTACTACTAAAAATTGTAATTGTTTTAAAAACTAAAGTAATATTACTGGAATCCAAAAAATAAAATTTCATAAAGTCGTAAAAATAATTTTTTTTATTTAAATAATTTTAAATTCAAAGTAATGCCAGAAAAAAATTAACACCACACATTTTGTAGAGTTGAATTTTCAAATGTCTTTCTCAATAACTTTTCCTTCAAAAAGTTGTCTTATTTCACTTTATTTAATTATTTAATTTAATTTTTTAATTATTTATTTAATTACTTTATTTAACTGCATGTGTGATAAGCCGATGATATACATTTAAGTATTTTACATTATTTTTGTCCTTTTTATATATAACAGATGGTATATTAAAATGGAAGGAGATACTGAGGACGTTTTTTATGAGTCTATGCCTAATCAAGAAATTGATGAGTCAAATAAAGATCCTGAGAATAATGATTTGAATGAAAATATGGTATTTTCTAATGAGAACGTCGAAGAAGAAAATTTAATAATTATGAATATGAATAATCCTGATTCTGTATATGAATTTCAAGAATTTGAAGAAATTGTGCTGATAAACACTGATGAAGACGAAACGTTAATAGAGGATGTCGATTCTTCTGAAACAATTAATTTGAATCAAGAATTAAATTCAATTCAAAATTCTAACCTACCCACAATTACTGATCATGATGAAAATGTAAAGGCAGGTAGCAGTACGGAAAAACCAAGTACATCTAAGAAGCGTTCGCGATCACAAAACAAAGAAGAAAATTATTTTTTGAAATAGGGGAACATAGTCTAGGTTGGCCACCTTTTTGACTTTTGTTTATAACTTTTTTTTAAAAATGAATTTGGACAATTGAAGTATATGGTTGGAAAGTCCTGTTTAATAGGAACATTTTTTCTGTACAAAGTAAATTGACAGGTTTAAAAATGAAAAAGTTATAAAGATTTAAAAAAAAAAAAATTTGTAGTCCAGGTTGGCCATTACAGTCAAGGTCGGCCATGTTTAAAATTCAAAGGGCATTAATCGTTAAAAAATAAAATAACATGTTTAGAGTTACGGAAAATTGATTCTTTATTGTTTACAGCTTGTAACTTAATGAAATAACAAAATAATAACAATAAACAATATAAAAAAATAAAAATAAATAAAAAAGAATTTTGCACTAAAATATTAATAAAATTAAATAAAAATATTAATAAGATGATCAATTATATTAAGAGTTATACAGAATTGCAGTTTTTGCAAATGAAGTAGCTCGTCCTCATCTTTGCGCATTTTAAACACATAGTGGCCGACCTTGACAGTAAGTAACATTACCGAATTGTTGTAACCATAAAGAAATACGTTTCGGGATTCGATTTTTTACTTTGTGTTTCTTTCAACCATGAGTCCCACAAATTTTCTGCATACTTGCCTTGACGATTCAATTTGTTTTTTATCTTTTATTAATGGTTTTTCACATGATGCACAAAACTTTTTTTGAGATTTTTTTGTACCGACGTCACGGAAAACACAATTTTCGATTTTCCGAAAATGTAATTGAACAAAAAGTTAGGTTTCACTAAGACAAGCTTCGACAAAAATGCGCGTAGGTGGCGCTAGTGAACTTGACAGAAAAACGCGAGTGGCCTACCTAGACAGTAGGCCAACCTAGACTACATTCCCCTACCATTTACTTCCCGAATGTAAAGAAACTTGTCGAAATAAATGCTCTGAAAAATTTAGACCAGAATATAGAAAAGCAATTTTTGATTGCTTTTGGGGAAAAAACTTTGGTGAACGACGATTATATTTTGACGCTCATGTAGTGCAACAAGACGTTAAAAAAAGAAAAGTCAATGATGACGAAGAGTCATATAAAAGAAATTCCTCCTTAATTTATACATTACCTCAAGAAAATGGTCTCAAAGTTAAAGTGTGTAAAACTATGTTTCTTCATACACATGGGTTAAAAACTGATGGCATGGTAACTGAACATTTTAGAAATAAGCATGAGAACTGTGGTTTAGTAGTTACTGATGATGGACGAGGAAAAAAATTATTGTGTAAATCCATTGATGAAGGTCGAATTAAAATTCACATTAATTCATATCACCCACAGGTTTCGCACTATCGTCAAGTCAACTCTCCTAATCGAAGATATTTACCATGTGATTTAACAATTACAAGTATGTGGAAAAATTATTTAGAGAAAAATAGTCGATATAAAGTCAGCTACGAAACATACAGGAAAGCATTTGAGGAGGAAAATATAGGATTTAATACACCAAACGCTGATGAATGTCAACAATGTCGTAAATACGAATCCCATATCTGTCTACAAAAAAACACTAATTCATCTGATCCTAATAATGCTGAAACTTACTGTGCAGTTTGCAGAGACCACGATCTTCACAAAACATATTATACTCAAGCTCGAGAGGCTTATAGTAAAGACAAAGCTGAAAACTGGGACCGAAATGTAGAAATATTTGCTGTGGACATGCAAAAGGTGTTAATAATACCTAAAATGAAAACAAAAAACAGCTTTTTCGTAAGTCGTTTAGTCGCTTTTAATGAAACGTTTGCGTCGCTTAAGAAAAACGGTAAAAATGTATGTGTTCTTTGGCACGAAGGAATTAGCGGAAGATCATCAAAAGACGTTGCATCTGCCTATTTAAAATTTATTGATTCAGTATCAGATTTACAATCAAAACATTTCATTTTTTGGACAGATAATTGCAGTGCTCAGAATAAAAACTGGTTACTTTTTACATCTCTGATACAGATTTGCAACTCAGAATGGGGACCGAATATTATTACTATGAAATATCTTGAAGTCGGACACACTTACATGAAGGCAGACAGTGTCCACGGTACTTTAGGAAAGGCGTGGAAAAAGACCGAAGAAATTCTCACATTTGAAGATTTAATTGTCTTTATGGAGAAAGCGAGTTCTCTAATCGAAATTTTAGAAATGCAAGTTAAGGACTTCAAACATTTCGAGGACCATTGCCGTAAACGTCAAAAAAACACTGATTTGCCATTATTGAGTGAAATAAAAGTAGCTGAGTTTCGAAAAGGACATACCAATCTTTTTTATAAAAAATCCTTTATTGAAGATTATAGCGAAGTCGATATTTTAAAAAAGAAATTTAATGTTAAAGGACCTTTTCCAAAATACTCTGTACTTCCTCGTGGTATAAATGCAACAAAAAAGTCCAAAATTATTGAGAACCTTGTACCTTTTATGCCTATTAATAAACGAGCATTTTGGGAGAATTTACACAGTTCTTCATCGGCGAGAGATTTGGTAACTTCAAATGAAGAGTAGATAAAAAAGAAAATAAATTTGTTTAATAATAAAAAATATTAACATTAAATAATTAATAATAATTTTTATTTTTTCTCTAGAATTGTTTAGAGGAATATAAAATGTGTTTTCAATAAAGACAATTAAACAACTAAATCTTTCTTTGTTTATTTTAAAGAAAATTAATAAAACTGATTAATTTAACTAAAAAATTTACTGTAAATAATTTCTTTTACTTGTACAATAAAAAATTATAACTAAAAAGTATTAGTTTTATAAAAAAAATCAGCTATTAATACTTAATGTAATTTTTAATAGAAGTGTCAATTATTCAATTTTAAAGCAAGTCCAATTTTGAAAATAGATATAAAAAAGCTTTATTTTGGATTTTTAGAAACTAAATTAATTCATAAAATGTAAATGTTACATAATATAATTTTAAATATTTTTTGAATTAATTTTAGACTGTTTTACCTTCACTGAAAAAAAATTAATTGACTCAATTAAATGGTTTAATTGCCTATTATCTAATAAATATTTATTTAAACCAAGTAAATATTTACTAGATCCAAATAAAAATTATTTGGTAGTAAAGATGTAAAATTTGTTTTTTGGATCTATAATTTTCATTTATAATTTTATTTTATTTATATTTCCTAACATTATAATTTTATTTATTTATATAATTTTTGGATAATTTCAAAAAATTATTTGAATCAAATAAATATTTTTCAAATAATTTGAATTAATTGAATCAAATAAATATTTTTCAAATAATTTGAATTAATTGAATCAAATTTTTTTTCAGTGTTTAAAAACATGTTTTTAAAAAAAGATGTTCTCCTGTAATTACTTATTGTTTACTGACTATACTTATTATTTTTATGTTTACCTATAAATTTATACTAAAAATCTGTAGAAAACCATAAGGCAAAGTATTTAAATGTTAGGAAATTTTGAATTCGCGCTACAAAATTAACCTATTGTCATTAAATATAATCGTGAAGTTTCCGCATTTTGAGAAAAACTATAAAAACAAAAAAGAGACACACGTACGAGATTAAACGCGCGGTTTGCACTGGTGTGTGTAACCAATGGGAGTGAGTTGAAGTGGGGAGTGTGTGTTCGTCGCCCGAGCGATAGTCGCCTTTACAGCAAAAGCGACTTACTAGGTTTTTCCTTTGGACAGCAGTAGTGGGTCAGCCGGCGGTACTAGCTTTCTCCAATTACCATAATGATTGACATGTCGGTTCGGGGATTTCTCCGACAGGTGACATGACGATTCAGAATTTTGACCAAATAACATAATATGACATTTCACCTCGTCACAATATGCACATGAACTCCCCGTATAAATGTTCTAAATTAATAAAAAAAAAATTTCGACGTATTTTGACCTTCGAAGTCCAAAACACGAATTTTGAAAATTTGTCCCGATGTGTGTGTGTGTGTGTGTACTAACATTACATTTGCCTCAATATCTCAGAACGAGAAAGAGCTAAAGGCCTTAATTTTTTTTTAAATTGTAGGTCTCCCCGGGGGACATAAAATGAAAGTATTTTCAGCCCGATTCATGAAGTTTAACTATTTTTTTTTCATTTTTCATTTTGTAAAAATACGTTTTTTGGACATAAGTTAAAAAAATGTTAGGACACGTATAAATCTTTTTCTTTAGTTTTCTAGAGTTTTTTCACACGCATCTTTTGAGCCCTAATTGAACATTTTTCGTCCATATTAACCGGCGATATTAAACTTTTAAAAATCAAAAATTTTGGAAAATAAGACTTTTTTAAAAATTTTGTTGAAAAATGTAGAAGTTTAATTTTGTTTTGTATTTAGTTTTGTAGAGTTTTTTCAGACGCATCTTTTGAGCCCTAATTGAACATTTTTCGTCAATATTAACCGGAGATATTAAACTTTTAAAAATGTAAAATTTTTAAAAATAATACTTTTATAAAAATTTTTTTAAATTATGTAAAAGTAACTTCAAAAAATTATTACTAACTTGAAGAGCATTAAAAAACGCTTCGATTAACCTATTTTTTAACCTGATTCGGGCAGAAATTATGAAATTATTGGTATTTGAAAAATCAAAAATTGTGGAAAATATCATTTTTTCAACATTCTTGTTTATTAACTTATGTGTAATTATTAAACTATTATCACCATCTTATAGAATATATAAAAACACATTTCTTGGACCAAGATTTGTTTTTCAGTTCCATGTTCAACCATAATCAGCAACAATAGAAAAATAAATGCAATTTAGAATTGTATTTAAGTAAAAAAATAAGTCGATTTATTTTTTATTTTTTAGAGGTAATAGAAATTAATTAATATTTCATTAAAAACTATACTAGTAAAATTTAAACACTCACACTTAAAGACGTATTAATTTCAAGGTGGTTTCTCACCATCCGCATCAAAAGAAATATCTGCATTTACTTCTTTTAATTGCACCCTACAATATCAAAAGAAGTAAATTAATTATCTTGTATTTTAATAATCTTATTTTTTTGTCTTATAAATTTAAACACTTACACTTAAAGAAGTATTAATTTCAAGGTGGTTTCTCACCATCCGCATCAAAAGAAATATCTGAATTTACTTCTTATAATTGCACCCTACAATATAAGAAGAAGTAATTACCATGAGTTGATATAAATATATTATTGACATATTTACGTTTAGTCAATTATTATTTAATCGTCATCTTCCTCAAAAGTGATTTGAAGATTACGGACTGCTTCTCCTTTTTCTAATTTCTTCCTAGATTGAAAAAAAAATTTTTAAACTTATTAACTCTTGATATAAAGTAAATATTCACAATGATTTTGATAAATGTTTTTAATCTTACTCTAAACGCTTCTGCCTATTAGAGCATTGCTGCAACCACTTGCCAATAGATTCTGCTGTATCTTCTACTGTATATATCTTGTATATATATAATTTTTAAAAAAATAACATTAATCAGGGTGTCTACTATTTTTGTTAAACAAAATTTCCCGTTATTTCACAGTTTTTTCTGCTATATCCTAATTTTTTCCCGGAATTTCTCTCACCAATTTTAAACTTAAGTATTCAATATTATTAACATTATACTGATAATAATTAAATGTCTGCTAAGAACTTTACTATTTTTAACAGTAATTAAATCCTTCTAAAAAATTTTATTATTTATGAAAAAATTAAATAAAATTCACCCAATTCTTAATTAGAATTCAATTATTTTTAATAAAATGTAAAGAAATTTCAATTATTTAAAAAAAATTTAATTTTAAAAAATTTATTTACATACTATGTTAGAATCAGTGTAAAATATTTTACTATCAAATTAATTAATTTCAACTAATTTAAATTTAGGGAATAGTATAAATGCCTATAAGTGATTTTAAAAAAAAAATTAAAATAATAAAACTTTTCTAATTTGGTCACAAAATTCCCGGTTTGGTATAAAATTCCTGGCTAATTCACGCTAAAATTAAATTCCCAGCTATTTCCCTGTTAGTAGACATCCTGATTAATTGAAAACAAAGAAAATTCACGATTTTGAGTATTTTAGGTGACTTAAGGTAAAGCGTTCTATTATAAGACATGCTATTATAAGACCATCAATAATACATCATAATTTATTGATTAAAACGTATAGTCGAATTATAGGACCCTTCACCTTATTTTAAGGGGTTACATGGGTTTCCTCGGCAAAAAAAGAGGCCTATTTTCAACAATTTTTTTTTATATAAAGAAGGAAATATTTTATTATAACTTTTTAGTTTCTTAAATATATATATTTAAAGAAGAATTTTTGAAGTTTTCGAAGAAAAATATTCAGAAGTCAGCCATTGAGACGTCATTTCCGGTGACCCCTCTGAAAAAAAGGTGTTTTCGCGTTGACAGCAGAACTCCTGACAGAATCATCTGAAATGAAAAAACCAAATATTTTCTTTTAATACAGACCTGAAACTAGAAATTGGACGAAGGGAAAAAAAAGAAGTGAAAATTTGATTTTTGGCAGACCTTTTTACAAAAAAATGCCTCTTTTTTGTCGAGGAAACCCATGTAACCCCTTAAAAAAAGAAAGAAACAATAGAATCAGACAAAACAAGTTGTAATTGAAAAAATGTAAAATATTTTTTCTTACCTTGAATTACTATGTAAATACGCAATTGATCAAATGGCGGTTTCGGTGTTACTTTGCCCATTCCCTTCAAAGTAAACAATTGTCCGGCTTTGAATGTTAATAAGTTGTTTGAAATATTAGTAACTGTCATGCTAGTTGTTCGACTTTTTCCTAAGTTTACAATATTAGAAACCTAAAATATAAAAAAAAATCGGGCAAGTGCGAGTTGCACTCGCATTAAGATCGAGGGTTCCGTACACCAAAATAAAACTCATTTTTTATAAAAAAATATATATATATATAAGAAATATAATTGATTAAAATTAACATATATAAACTTATTGACCTGAAATTCGGTATACATATGTATTTTTATTATATGTAAATTACAAGAAAAAACTATAAAAATCCATATTGACAGGGTCATTTTTTGTAATTTTTTCAAAAAAATTGAATTTCTTTCCCTCCTAGTTCGCAAATATGTCCGTCAATTGGGTTCGCTATAGTTTTCCTGTAATCTGCACTTGAAACTGAAGATCCTTACAGAATTTCAGCTCACCATGTTGAGATTTGTAAAAGTTAAGGGGGGGGGACAGGGTCATTTTTTGCAATTTTTTAAAAAAAAATTCAATTTCTTTCCCTTCTAGTTCCCAAATATCTCCACCAATCAGGTTCGCTATATTTTTCCTGTAATCTACACTTGAAACTGAAGATCCCTACCGAATTTTAGCTCATAAGGTTGAGATTTGTAAAAGTTAAGGGGGGGGACAGGGTCATTTTTTGTAATTTTTTCAAAAAAATTCAACTTCTTTCCCTTCTAGTTCCCAAATATGTCCGTCAATCGGGTTCGCTATATTTTTCCTGTAATCTGCACTTAAAACTGATGATCCCTACCGAATTTCAGATCACTAGGTTGAGATTTGTAAAAGTTAAGGGGGGGGGGACAGGGTCATTTTTAGCATTTTTTTCGAAAAAATTAAATTTCTTTCCCTCCTAGTTCGCAAAAATGTTTGTCAATCAGGTTCGCTATATTTTTCCTGTAATCTGCACTTAAAACTGAAGATCCCTACCGAATTTCAGCTCATAATGTTGAGATTTGTAAAAGTTAAGGGGGGGACAGGGTCATTTTTTGTAATTTTTTCAAAAAAATTCAACTTCTTTCCCTTCTAGTTCCCAAATATGTCCGTCAATCGGGTTCGCTATATTTTTCCTGTAATCTGCACTTAAAACTGATGATCCCTACCGAATTTCAGCTCATCAAGTTAAGATTTGTAAAAGTTAAAGGGGGGGACAGGGTCATTTTTTTCAATTTTTTCGAAAAAATTGAATTTCTTTCCCTCCTAGTTCGCAAATATCTCCACCAATCAGGTTCGCTATATTTTTCCTGTAATCTGCACTTGAAACTGAAGATCCCTACCGAATTTCAGATCACTAGGTTGAGATTTGTAAAAGTTAAGGGGGGGGGACAGGGTCATTTTTAGCATTTTTTTCGAAAAAATTAAATTTCTTTCCCTCCTAGTTCGCAAAAATGTTTGTCAATCAGGTTCGCTATATTTTTCCTGTAATCTGCACTTAAAACTGAAGATCCCTACCGAATTTCAGCTCATAATGTTGAGATTTGTAAAAGTTAAGGGGGGGGGACAGGGTCATTTTTTGCAATTTTTTAAAAAAAATTCAATTTCTTTCCCTTCTAGTTCCCAAATATCTCCACCAATCAGGTTCGCTATATTTTTCCTGTAATCTGCACTTAAAACTAATGATCCCTACCGAATTTCAGCTCATCAAGTTAAGATTTGTAAAAATTAAAGGGGGGGGACAGTGTAACTTTTTCAATTTTTTCGAAAAAATTGAATTTCTTTCCCTCCTAGTTCGCAAATATATCCGTTAATTGGGTTCGCTATATTTTTCCTGTAATCTGCACTTAAAACTGAAGATCCTTACCGAATTTCAGCTCACCAGGTTGAGATTTGTAAAAGTTAAGGGGGGGGGACATGGTCATTTTTTGTAATTTTTTCGGAAAAATTCCATTTCTTTCCCTCCTAGTTCGCAAATATGTCTATCAATTGTGTTTGCTATATTTTTCCTGTAATCTGCACTTAAAACTAAAGATCCCTACCGAATTTCAGCTCACTAGGTTGAGATTTGTAAAAGTTAAGGGGGGGGACAGCCCATTTTGCGTGGCTGGGACGGACACACGAGTGATTTCATAAGGGTTCCGTCAGTACACCTACGGTGTACGGAACCCTAAAAACGAAAATTATCAAGCCGATAGCTTGTGCAAACAAAATTACATTCCTTACAGTAAAATCTTTTTTATTTTAAAAAACATGTATGTAAAAATAAATTCCAATTATAAAATAAGTGACTTACCACTTTATTAAAAAACGTTTAGATTTTAGTTTATCTTCAACCCTATTCATTTCGGCTTCATCTGATATAGGAAATGATTTTAAGTCATCATCTTTATTGAAAAAAGATGGTGAGTCCTCTGTTTCATCATTTGTAAAATATTAATGAATTATTACTTTCATTGACATTGATTGAAACTTCTTCTGAATCTGCTAGAGTTGTATTTAATTCACCTAAAGAGAAAACATTTATATTTTACTTCATGTTACATATATTACCGTCGGAAATTCGTTGGTACTGTTGTGCGCACACGGCCTAAAAATATACTAGTCTTCAAGTAATGGTTTTTTTTAAGTAAAAGCAAATATTAAAAAATATTTATATTAATAATCGTTATGTTCCGGTAATCTGTTCGCAGTTTGAAGTTAGTTGTTGTTTGCATTTTTGTTTCACAACTTTTTTAATAATTGTTCTTTTTAATTTATTTCAATTTTATGCCTAATTAATGTCATAAAAATCATTAAAATTCTTGCAAAGAATCTTACAATTTTTTAAAATAGTTAAATTGATTTAAAGGATTTTAACATAATTTTTGAAAATAATTGAATGTTTTGAAAGAATTTTTTAAAAAATTTTAAAATAATTGTATCCAATCGAAAAATTATATTAAATATTTTTAAAAATAAATGTATTCTGTTGAGGAATTTTAATTAAATACTATTTAAAAAACAATTTAGTTTTTCCTACGAATTTTATCAGAATTTTGGAAAATAATAGAATTTAATTAATATTTTTGAAAGTCGTTTGTAATCTTTCGAGAAATTTTACTACAATTAAATTAAAATTTATTGCATTCCTTTATAGTCCGGGAGCTAGCGACCAAAACAACTATCTCATTTCATACCGGCTGAAAATTTGAGTATAGATTACTGAAGACATGTAATTAACAGAAACCCACGTCTGGCAGGCCGGCGCTGGGGCAGGGGGCGGCGGGGGGGGGGCGAATAGGTGAAAAATAATGTAAAATTTTCTGATTTCATACCGCTTAAAACCTTCATAACTCGAAAGTAGACACCCACACGAGTGTAAAAATGTGCGTCTGGCAGTTCTGGGGTGGGGCAAAGTACGTCTGGCAGCCCTTCAAAGATGCGGAAAATCGGTCAAGCGGTGAAAAAAAAAGTAAATTTTCTCATTTCATACCGATTAAAACCTTTATAACTCGAAAGTTTACATCTACACGAGTGTAAAAATGTGCGTCTGGCAGTTCTGGGGTGGGGCAAAGTACGTCTGTCAGCCCTTCGAAGATGCGGAAAAGCGGTCGAGAGGTGAAAAATAATGTAAATATTTCTCATTTCATACCGATTAAAACCTTCATAACTCGAAAGTTTACACCTACACGAGTGTAAAAATGTACGTCTGGCAGTTCCGGGGTGGGGCAATGTTCGTCTGGCAAAGGGTTAAACACGTAAAAAAATCGAAAATTTTTTCTGATTTCATACCGATTAAAACTTTTAGAAATCGAAAGGTTACATTCAAACAAGTGTAAAAAAGTGCGTCTGGCAGTTCTGGGGTGGGGTAAAGTACGTCTGGCAGCCCGTCGAAGATGTAGATTTTTATATTTGTTTAAATGTAAACTTTCGATATATGATGGTATTAATCGGTATGAAATGAGATTAAATTTTATGATTTTTTATGTGATTAACCCTTTGCCAGACGTCTGTTGCCCCACCCCAGAACTGACAGATGAGTATTTTCACAGCTGTTTGTATATAAACTTTCGATATAAAAAGGTTTTAATCGGTATGAAATAAGAAAAATGTAGGTTATTCTCACCTATTGACCCATTTGCCGCATCTTCGACGGGCTGCCAGACGTACTTTACCCCACCCCAGAACTGCCAGACGCACATTTTTACACTCGTGTGGGTGTCTACTTTCGAGTTATGAAGGTTATGAAGCCCCAGCGCCGGCCTGCCAGACGTGGGTTTCTGTTAATTACATGTCTTCAGTAATCTATACTCAAATTTTCAGCCGGTATGAAATGAGATAGTTGTTTTGGTCGCTAGCTCCCGGACTATTAAAGAATTTCATTTTCAAAGTTGGAAAAAATTTTACTGAATTCTTCTGTGAAATTTTATTAAAAAATTAACATAATAAAATTTTTATAAACAAATTGTCATTTTTTAATTTTGAGTAAAATTAATAAAAATCATAATTTAAAGATTAATATAAACTTCTAAATATTCATAATAATAAGCAATTACTACCTTCATTAACAGCATTGGAACTGACTTGTTCAATTTGAGACGATCCCGATACATGCCGAACAAGCTGGCGTGTATTTATTTCACCTATAAAATGAAAAGTAACTTGTAAAAAATATATTTTTCTTAATTTACAAAATACTTTCTAATTAATTAATTGTAATTAAAAAATTTTAAAGTAATTAAATTTAGTGAATAATTTCTTTCAAGTTTTTAGAATAATCACTGCAGTTAAAAATTATAATTAAATACTTTATTGTTGAAGATTATTAAAATTGTTTTTAATATAATTGAATCCCTGTGAAAAATATTATTATTTTAGAAATAATTTAATTCTGGCGAAGAATTTTACTATTTTTAAAAACAATTGAATTGTTTCCAAGAATTTATTAGAAGTTTGGAAAATAAATAAATTTTTTTGTAAAGTTTGATTAAAAATTGGAAAAAAATTTACTGAATTCTTCTGTGAAATATTATAAAAAAATTAACATAATAAAATTTTTATAAACAAATTGTCATTTTTTAATTTTGAGTAGAATTAATATAAATCATAATTTAAAGATTAATATAAACTTCTAAATATTCATAATAATAAGCAATTACTACCTTCATTAACAGCATTGGAACTGACTTGTTCAATTTGAGACGATCCTGATTCATGTGGATCAAGTTGTTGTAAGGTTTTTCCCTCCGTTTTAACGGAATATTATTGTTTTTTATTATTTGTAATTCCCGGTTCCTCTTAAGGATTTAGCCAAAGTTGAACTCAACGAATCATATCAGAGCACTTGAGTTTGCGCATTAAAACCCATATGTGCTCGTAACATTATAGCCTTTAAGGCGCTCGCACAGCTCTATTGCCAGCATGAGAGTAAGAGAGAAAAAACATGAAATTTGAATTTTCTGACTTACTTACTCTCATGTGTTACCATGACAACTATGCATGCATTGGCATGCATGCAGAGCTGTGAGAGCGTCTTTATCTAACAAATTTCATATTAAAACGCAGCCATATTTACCGGCATGGTTCGTGCCATGTTTGAAATAAATGAAAATCTCTTTGCGGAATTTTTCTAAACGTTCGTGTGCATTTTACGAATTTATTAAATCATTTTTTCTACTTTATTATTGTTGTAAGTTGTGAATAAAAGTGTTTACAAGAAAATTTAAATGACATGGAGAAAAAAGAAACAAAGAAAAGTTTTACGCACGGGTATTCGGAGAGAAATTTACGAAGAATTATTAAACAAAGAGTAGAGGAGGATTGCTGACAAATATTTAATTTGGAGGATAATGTTTGCAGGTATGTGTCTTGAAGATATGGTAATTTTAAATGTTGATCAATACAAATTAATTACTAACACACAAAATAATTTTTTGCAAGAGAAAATTAGTAGATCGGGGCAACAGGCAAAATAAAAGTGATAGTTTATTTCGTCTATTTATTGTTTTACTAGCAGAGCTACGCGCGCTAAAGCGCGCGCGATAATTCTGTTTCTGTCTTCTGATTCTCAAGACCTTATTTTATTGTGTGTATATAAAACAATGTTTTTTGGAAGAATTAAAAAAAACATAAAACACGAAAACCAAAAATTAAATTTAACACACTGAGCTATATTGTAAAATGTTTATAAAACGTTAACGCAATTACAGATTTTCTCAAGATAATAGAAAGGTTTTTTCGCAAATAGAATTAACATGACCAATTTGTTGAAATTTGTACCACTGTTAGATAAAAGCTTTTAAAAAATGTAGTTAAATTTTTTAGACTTGTG
The DNA here is from genome assembly GCA_032872505.1 of Leptopilina syphax. Classification (NCBI taxonomy): domain Eukaryota; kingdom Metazoa; phylum Arthropoda; class Insecta; order Hymenoptera; family Figitidae; genus Leptopilina; species Leptopilina syphax. Next base: position 32,209,521 of record CM065471.1, on the reverse strand, counting down.
GGTACTTGTGAAAAAGGCCTAAGCGTCTTTGTTTTTAACTTTTAACATTGAGTTTTGTGGAAACTGAGTACATTTTCAAACATATTTACTCACCACAAAGTACTTAACATTAAGAAATTTATAAAACATTTTTTAAGACGAGACAGATATATAATGGTTAAATATCTGTTAAAAAAGTGTCATTAGGTCCCAGTGGGCACACTTGTTCAAAAGACGTCCTATTCATGTTTTATGTCTTGGCCATTAGATGTCTTTAAGGTGTCCAAAAGACGTCTTTTTCATTTAACATTTGAAAATAGAAAAATTTTCATAAATAGAAAATATTATTTTCTAAGTTCAACTTGGACTTGGAAATTTATAAATGTGAAATTCATTGGAATTTTTCTAAGTTAAATTCATTTCATTGACAAGTGAGATCGTTAACTTTGTAGAGGTTCATATCTGTCTTGAACGGCTGAGGTGCTTAAGGCGCAGTGTTTCAAGCCCAAGGTATCAGAATTCAATCCCAGCTTCGTAGGAATTTTTTCATTATTTCTCCACATTTTAGAAAAAATAAAATTAAACTTAAAATAAATTTAAAACAATATTAATGAGTTTCAACTTAGAAAATGTTATAAAAGAAATTTTTATTTAAGATCTGAAGGAATGTAAAAAGGACGTCCAAAAGACGTCTTTAAAACGTACTTTAGACGTCCTTTCTTATGTCTTTTAGACGTCTTTTAGACCAGACATAGAACGTCTTTTAGAGGTATTTTAGTTGTCTTTTTGATGACTCAGAGAAATTGCCATCATTGTCCCCGAATCGTCCGCGGACAACAGGTACCCCTGTGCCCACTACGGTACCTGTGAGAGTTGCAATAAATTAATTTGTAAAAAAATTTCATGTTTTATACAGTATATTGAACAGCTGTTTAAACATCTGGAAACATTGCACACAATTTTCTACTCAAAACTAAATGTAAACAAGTCATACCAAGCATTTGCAACACGACTACAGAAATACTGTGTTGGCAGACGTTTCAAAGTACCAAGCAAGTCAAAATACAAAAAAATGGTTTTTGTTTTCATTAGTTCAGTCAAGCGATAGAAAAACTTTATATATATTAATTATACATCAGAAGAATTATTTTATTGAAGTATTCTTCCTTCTTTGTCAAAACATTGACACCGAGATTTATTGATAGACATGATATAAGTCGAGGTATAAGCCGTCCATAAACCACGAGGACAATTTTTTATTAATTTTTGACCCTCCCCCCATCTTAATTTGTCACTCGGTGGTTTTTAGGGACGCTGATTACGAATTTGATGTAAGTTTTCATAAATTTAAAATGGTGTATTCAATATGGCAGAATTTTCTTTTAAATTTTTGCAATTGACCTTAATTTTGTTACTCGAGAGTTCCAATACCAGTCAGTTAGCTGTAAATGTCATAGGAGCGCTCACTGACAATTATTTTAGCACTTGCGTCGATCCACGACCAGCGAGCGTGTATAGAAATTCTTTTTAATTTCTCTTTCCCATATTATATTAGTCATTTGAAATTTTGAAAACAAACATCGTATTCGTAATCAGCAACCACAAAAATTCCCGAGTGACAAAATTAAGGTCAATTGCATAAATTTTAAAAAATTTTGTTCTATATATTAAATCCGCTATCTTGAATTTCTTAAAAATAACATTAAATTAGTAGCAGCGACCCCAAAAGCCTTCGAATAAGAAAACTTAGGCGAATTTAATTACATTTTGGTATTTTGAAAAATAGTTACCACCCCTTTCAAAGTTTCCTTCATATTTTAGGCCATATTTGGTCCGCCATCTTGAAATTTTACATTCTAATTTACTTTTTTTAAAAGTATACAATTTTTGTGCCTCCATGGATGAGAAATGAATATTATTCACGCACGTTTAACTCCTTAGCAGTGTAGTCAAAATAAAGTTTTCGTGTCACAACTGTGCTAAATTTTTTTATTTCTTTTAATACCAGATATCATTGTATTTTATGTTATTGGGGTTACTGAATCCAAATATTCGGATGGGTAAAAAAATAACCAAACTTGAAAAAAGAAATTTCTTTTCTGTTTTTAAAATTAAAACCGCTATATTTAATTTTTGTTTTAGACGAAATTCTTTTTTTCACACCGGAATCGAAAAGAGAACACTCAATACCTATAACAAACATACTTGTGGTATAAAATATAATCCGCTATATTCATAAAAGTATTGGTTAAATTTGCGCAAAGAATTTTCTTATTGTAGGCGTTAATGGGTTAATCATTATAATATAATAATATTATAATATTTGGGGAAAGTGGGACAAACCGTCCAGATGTTATTGTTTAGAACTTCAAAACAACCATGTGCAGTATACCTTATTTTTAAACTAACATTTATTCTCAAAATGAGCGTATGGGGCAAACAGCAATAATTTCAATAAGTTAAAATTTGACTGGTTCCCTTCTTAAATTATTTTCTTCCTGTAAATAGTAACTTTCTCTATAATTATTGAAATGCCAGATTTTCTGTCTTGGTAGTTAAGACTTGCAATGCAGATATCAAATTTTCTTGCACTTTCTTTCTTCTTTTCTAGACGCTTCGAGGAACCACGGCTACTTTTTTCGTAATTTTTGCAATCTTATAATCGAGTCAGTCAAAATATAAAATAAATGAACTAAAAAGAGTTGTAAAAACGAGAAGGTTTTTTTATTTTAAGTAAATTAAAATTTACTTCACTTATATTAAATTCTTATTTCCCTAAACTTGATGTCGGGAAACATGTTTTTTTATAATTTTCTCATTACCAGGAATTTGCAGTTTTCATTAATTTATGGATAATTTGACTGTTAGATTTCATTGGTTATTTAGAAAAATGAAAAGGGCCCATTTTGTCGGTCATTTGCAAAAAAATCCTTATTTTAAAAATGGAGGTGCAATTGTGTAATTGTCGAAATCAAAATTTGAATATTGTATGAATTTTTCATAATAAAGACTGTCAAAAAATTTTAAATAAGATTAATATCTATTCTTTTTCTTCAAATGACACAATAAAATTGTACCTAATCATTAACCTTGTAAAAATATTATATTAAGCAACAAGGGTATAAAGGCAGCCATTTGTTTACGGTGATTTTTGTGACACAAGTCGAGTTTGAGGGCGCCCCGAGACGTCCACTCGTGTCACAAAAATCATCGTGAATAAATTGGTTGCCTTTATTCCCGTATTACTTACGATATTTTTTATTCCTAATGCGCAAAAGTGGCGATTTCAGATAGCAGACGACAGGGAGTGAAAGTCATTCACTTGTTTGACCCTTCGAAAAAAATTGATTTTTTCATATGGTTGAACAAATAAATGACTTTACTCCCTACCGTCAGCTATCTAAAAGCGTCATTTTTGTGCATGTGAAATAAAAAAAGTTTTCAGGGAAATTAAGAAAATTGAGACTTTTTTCGACTTACTTTAAAAAATTGCCACTTTTTCGACTTTTCCTTCAAACTTCATATTTTTGGAATTATTTTTTAAGACGTAATTAAATTTTTGAAATATATGTATAATAAAAATCTTTATGAATAGTTGATATTTTCTAAAATTGAATTGAAAAATAATTAATTTTTTTAAAGTATTTTGTTATAATTTTAAAAAATTAATTTTTAAAAGGACATTCCAGTTCAAAATAGAAAAAAAGAAGGCTTTTATAGTAAATATTATTAAAATAACTATGACATTTATTTAAAAAATTTCGTTTACATGTAATAAATAATTTATTTAAGAATTTGTAAAAAAAAATTTCATTTTTATTTCAAAATGGCGGCGATATACGCCATTTTTGAAAATGCCCACTTTCGGTGGTAAGATCGATTCCAAACTTTCCATAACGGATAAAACCAAAAACGAAGTGACATTCTCTTCGTTAGATATTTCTTTAGGTGTGAAACCTCAAAAAAGTAGTATTTTCTTCCCCCCCTTTTTTTAGAATACTTTTTTCCCAAAATATGCAAAAAAAAGGTGTTTTTATTCAGAATTTCTCTTATAAAATAGAGTTGGAAATTTTCCAGTTTTTGAGGTTCCACTTATAAACATGATGACGCTGAATCAAAAGCACTTTGATTTTTTAAAATCGCTTCAGAAGGACTCGAGATATCACTCTTACCAGATCAAAAAAGACATTTTGAGAAAAACGCATTTTAAGTTTTTGTTCATAAGTTTCGAATACTGCGTATCAGAATGATTTGCCTAATTTTTCATAATTTGGACCGCCATATTGGATCGGACATTTTGAATTTTGAAAATCTGACCTCAGATTCGTAATCAGCGGCGAAAATAACTAACCTTGGAAGTATAGACTTTCATGAAAATAATTCCTTTTAATGCATTTATAAGGATTTTTGTCGTTTGATCGTCCATATTGGATCGTCCATTTTGAATTTTGAAAGTTGCAATGCAGATTCTTAACGAGTATAGGCCGCAGTCCCAAAATATACCTTTAGCAACATTTCTAGAATTTATTTGTGCAAGTTGTTTCAGTTTCAATGTTCATAACTTTTAAAAAATACGAAAATATCCAAATTTAGGCACTTACAGCACAGACGCCATTTTGAATTTTGGAAATGGCAAGGGTTTCAAATTCTGTGATACTTGAAGCTTCATGTCAAAAAAGTGCATTCATTTTTATTAAAAATTGCCGTGGTTACAGAATTTTGACGCCTCTTACTACATTTTGCCCCACTGTGCGGGGGGGTTTTGGGGTCGCTGATTACAAATATGACATAATTTTTTAAATTAAAAAATGGCGGATGCAATATGGTGGACGAAAGAAAAAATTAAACGAAAAAAAAATTAAAATAAAAAAATTTTCTTTTTCGCCATGTTGGATCCACCATTTTGAATCTTAAAAATTTGATATCTAATTTGTGATCAGCAACACCAAATACATTTTTGTTTGTCTTTTTTAAAAAATGCAAATGAGAAAACATTTAAATCATTCGATTGCTTATCCGCATACAAAAACATCTTTGACATGGCGAAGAATAAGGATGTATAACTTTTGTTTTACTTCGAATTTTGCAATAATATTTTAGGACAGTATACTTGACACTATAAGAAATCCGAAAATAAAAACAAAAAAAATCGATTTTGTTGACATTTTGAACTGGAATGTCCCCTTAAAGAATAAAAAGTCTTTAAAGGCCAATTTAAACATAAAAATTAGCTTCTAATTTTTAAAAATTCAATATTTTCAGTATTTTTAGTTTTATTTCCAAAAATCTAAATACATACAAAAATAATATTTTAGAATTATTTTAAAAATTTTGGAATAAAAATTTATATTTAAAATTTTAATTGACATTCATCAAAAAATTAATTAGTTTTTTTTAATTATACAAAAAACTCTTTCAAAGAAAACATTTAAAATTTAGTAAAATCTTTTACAAATAATAGAATTTTTATTTAAAAATATTAATAAAAATGATCAAATTTTTGTAGAATTTTAATTATGAACAGGACCATAATTTCTCAAGAAATGCAATGAGTCCAAAAATTAAATATTCATAAATTTTTATTTACATTAGGGTAAGGCTTTCTGATGTGTACTCATGATTTGCCAAGGGTATTTGAATTTTATTAAAACACTATATTTTAAAAGTAAATGAGATAATTAATTAAATTTTCTTTAGAGCATTTTATTCTACGTAAAATGTGGAACTATTACCAAAAAAAATTTCTGGGCCCGCATTTTATTTACAAAATAAAGCTATATTTTTGTTAAGCGACATATTATTCGCCATATTAAATCCGCAATTTTGAATTTAATTTTTATTAAAATTTTCGAAATAATGTATCAAATGCTTTATACCTTTCACTCATACCTCGTTCTCGATCTCCCTTTCTTTTACTCCTTAATCTTTCTGTGAGTGACAAAAGAAAAATAATTAGCCAATAAGAAAATAAGACGCCCATTTCGTATTTTGGCTTAAAAGTAAAATTCCCCACTTTTCCTTCCCCTATCAAATTCTGTTCCTCTCTTTCTACCTGACACGGAAAATGGAGAAAACATGATACCCTCTTCTAAACCCAAAAAGTGGGCATTACTTTCTTAACTATTCGTCTCTCTTTCGCTCCTACTCTAAACTAAAAGGAGAGACAATACCTCTCTCCCTCTCTTTCTCTCTCACTGTGAACAGAATATATAAGGAAAGACTAACTTAATATATATAGATATAATAATAATATTCGCCTCTATTTCGCTCCTACTCTAAACTAAAAGGAGAGACAATACCTCCCTCCCTCTCTTTCTCTCTATCAACCTTTCTCTCTCACTGTGGACAGAATGTACACGATCTGGACAGACTGAATGAATGAATACGAAGTTTATTATAGTTAATTTATTTATTTATGTGATTTTCTTTAATCCTTATTTGTTTTTCATCTTCTGTTTGTCATTCATGACAAACATCAAGCATATATATATATATATTTCTAATTTATTAGGGAAATAAATTTTTCGTCACTTAAGTGAGGGTAATTTCAGGAAAAAAAATTTTTTGTCAGGGAAAATATAAGAAAATTGAGATTTTTTTTCAACTTTTCTTCCAAACATTGAAACAAAATACAACAATTTTAAGTAAAGAAGTGCAACTTATTTTAATTCTTTAATGCGAAAAATAACTATAACGTAATTAAATTTTTCAAATGTAGGTATCTATAATAAAAATCATTTTGGATAAATGAAATTTTGTAAAATTTAATTATAATACATAATTGATTTATTAAAAATTGTATCTTTTGAAAAACATTTAAAGGTAAATTTAAAAAAAATAAATGAAAATTAGCTTATAATTTTTTTAATTCGATTATTTTCGAAAAAGTACATCAAAATATTTTAAAAAACTAATTATTAGAATTGTTTTATAATAATTTTTTAAGATCCAATTATAATCTTATTCACGTTTCTGAAGTTGGCGTCGACGCTCAGCACCGAAAACTATTTTTTCATATTTTTAGTGATAACATTTTTAGAATTTCACTTCATTCATTCACTCATTTAGGAAAATATTTTTTAAGACTACTTTTTAAATCTTAAACCGTTGAAAAAAATTGAGTTATTTTTTGTTTTGTAAACAAAATATTTTTCGTTGCTCTGCATCGACGCCAATTTCAGGGACCTTCTTATTCGAACATTGTAAAAAAAATTTATGAATATTTACTTTTTAGACTTAATACATTTTTTAAAAAATCATGGTCCTGTTTATAATTAAAATTCCTAAAAAATGTACCATTTTCATTTATGTTTTTCAAAAGTTCACTTATTTTTTAAAGATTTTATTAAATTTTAATTGTTTGGAAATTTTCAAAATTGAATTTATAATTTTTTGAAAATATTATATGACCTTAATAACTTAAGAAAAAACTATGGGGTTTGCAATTATTATAAAAAATTGATTTTTTGCATTTAAATAACTGAAACCTAGAATTATTTGAAAAATATTAATTTTATTTAAATAATTTTTTTTATTATAATTATGTATCATCCATTTATGATTTAATTTGGGCTTAACAGGTTTGTAATAATATTTAAAAAATTCAAATATATAATAAAAAAGTTTAATTTGCGAAACTTTTGGTTTTTGTTTCAAGTAAAGAAATAGTCAGTAACAGTGATTTTCCGATTGGTGGAGAACCTTCATTGCAGCAATCTAAAGATTTAAGGTATTTTATATTACGTTTCAACAATTTGTACATATATTTTTTATCATTAAACAAAGTAAAATTAATGAACTGTTCAAGTGTTTTTTAATGTTAATTGAAAGTAATAAGATATTAAATGTTTTTAAATTCTATTAATTTTGCACTCTCCCTTTAAATATTTCTCCTTCTTACACGGAGAGACCCACATTCGTAAAAATTACTAAAAACGGTTGCAATGACCGGAAATAAGGGGACTTTTAGCATAATGTACTACAGAATTAGATAAATTTACAAAAGAAATAGATAAATTTGCTACATTGAAATAGCAAGTTTTAATATTTTGTGTAAGAGTTATAAATGTAGCGAAAATTGATTATAGTTTTCTCTAATTTAATTAGACAAAATCTGACAAATGAAAACATTTTCCACTAAAATCTTCTATCCACTGTAGTAATTTTTGGTGAGCAAGTGTGGCTAGCGAGTGCATTCATATGGCGCCTGTATTTCTATTGGTTGCTAACCTCGTCAATCTCCGTAAATGAGCCGATGCCATCCGATCATTGACAGTGACTATGTTTCGCGTATGTAAAATAAATTTGGATATTATCTACAATAATTAAATATAAAGTGAAACGTAGGTCGTTCGGTATCTCAGAAATTGACCATTATAAATTAATAAATTTTGCATTTATTCCTGTCCCAAGGACTATGTCTTATAATAAGTTGTTAAAAGTAAACTGCTTTCTCGTAAGTGCTGTAAATTTTCATCATTCAATATATAAGAAAACAAAGATGTATGCTTTCAGTGAAATTCGTTGTCGTGCGTGCAGTTGTGTATTAGTGTATTAATTAACCGCGTCTATACATATAAGTGAAATAAACATGTGTGTGTCTTCAAATATTTATCCAACAAATATATAAGTGTGTGTGTGTCTGTGTATGTAAAAATCCTTCCAGTTTACCTCCATTAGTCAAGAATTGACGGAAAACCGGCGACAAAAATCCGTATTTTTTCTTTTCACTCTTTCTTTCTGCATTTACAACGACTATAGTAATTTTACGTACACAATGTTTCTGAGTTTTACTACAGTTGTTTGGAACTATTGGACGAAATAGTAAGAAACTTTGCTAATTTGGTGAACATTTGTCGGGATTAGTGACTTAGTGTAGAAAATAGTAAAAAATACAAAAAGTCCCCTTATTTCCGGTGGTTGCAATGTGAATATAGTAAATTCTAGTGTGATTTTATACAAAAATTAGTAATCTCGGTCTCTCCGTGTATGTAACCCTTCGCATTTCAATTTATTCATATCATTAAGGGGTCTACCTACCTTAGATGCAAAAAAAGCTATTTAAATTTTTTTTTAGGTTTAAATTGTGAATATTGCCATGTGAGGTTTTACACGCATAAATAAATACACTCTCGAAGTGTAAGAAAAAAGTAATTTTAATTTTTTTAATTAAAATGAATTAGTGAAAAATATTCAAAAAAAAGTGCGCCGTTGATGAAATTTTTTGCATGGATATTCGAAAACAAAATATCCAAACGATATTTATTAAATAAAAAACAATATGTAAAAATTTTTAACATTTTTTCTTGCACTTCGAGAATTTATTTATTTATGTACAAAACCTCACATGTCAATATTTATAATTTAAACCTGAAAAAATGTACACAAATAGCCTTTTTGGCACGTTTAAAGTGGGTGGACCCCTTAATTCAAAATAAAGTTTTCTACATATTATGTTTATGTTTTAAGTATGGAAATGGACAGTACAACTGACGATGAACTTGGAGTAGAATCTTCCTTCAAACTACCTAGTAATTTTGGGTATTATTTTTGAATGTATTATTATTAATTGTATTATCTAAACATATCTTCAACTTTTTTTTCATAATAACTTGAGACTTGTCAAATTTTAAAAAGTAATTAATGATAATTAAAAAATGTTAAGAATTTTCTGAATTAAACTGAAATCGTCACTCTGTAATAAGTCTAATTTTTATTTAATAGATATATTGACTGTGGTAAAGAAATTGCGGAAACACTTACCGTTCCAAATACGAAGATGGACACTGTAACTGATAAGAACACCGAAAGCGGAGGATCTTTGTTGCAAGAATTAAATGATTTAAGGAGGATAGGTTCACGACGGTAGTCAAGATAACTATTTTTTTTAAATGTTCAAATATGAAATAAATTTTAATATGTAAATTAAAAGATCATTTTTTAAAATAATGTTGTGTACATTATTATGTAAAAATCTGTAAATAATTAAAATTTTAAGAAAAAACAGTAATATTTTGAAGAACGTAGTGCTTTGCAGTTAGAGATCTGGCAATATGGCATGAACAGCTGATGCGAGCGCATGCGAATTAGTGTTGTTTTGGTCAGTTTTGGTTGACTTTCGTCATGGAGAATAATTTTTCTTTAGTTTGACAATTTAATAAATAGTTTTTTTTCACTTTTTGAAATAGTGTATTTTTCAGTACTCAGCTTTATTTGAATTACTGCGCTACTCCGCTTCTCTCACCGCTCTCAACAGTTGCGATGTTGCCACGCACTCCGCGTCACTCACGTCAAAAAAAAAATTACAAGTAACTTTAAGTTTTGGATAAATAATACTCTGCAACTAAACGGTCGATTTCGTTTTCTTTGAAGTATTATGTTCCTTAAACATTGAATTAATTTTGCTCTAATTTTAAGTTGAATCTCTCCGCTGTGTCAAAAGTTATTAACCAAGTTGTTATTTTTTTTCATTTTTTTTTTTGCGGCCATTAGCTCAATGCTAAATACTGAGAAAAATAGTGAACTTTGGCCGTCAATATCTCGAAAACTATACGGTCAAATTGGCTTAGATTTAACAATAATATGCATTAATATGTCATTTAATTTTGCTGCAAATTTCAAACGAATCTCTATGATTCATGATTTTGAACTAACCTCCTTAAGGTATTCCATTGACAATTCTAATAATTAAATATATGGGTGATTCTCCACGAAACCGACAATTTCATGTCCCTAGTGTTTTTTAAGAAACAGATTGCACATATGGTAATGAATCCAACGTGAAAAAGTAACTCTGGTGATTACAAACAAAAACCTATAGCTACTTTAATTTATAAGATTAAATATTTTTTTTAAATGCAAATTTAAGAGCCAAATCGTCATGGTGAAGCCTGTCCCCAGGGTCAGTTACAAAACAAAAATAAATATTTTTATCAAAATTCTCAAATAAAAATAATGATTGATAACATTTTTTTAATATCTAAGTGTGTAAAATTAAAAAAGTAAAATTGGTTGTAAAAAAAAATTATTTTTTATATTTTTTTCTGATGTTATTTCTTGTCCCCAGTTTTGTACGTCATGGTGAAGCCTTTTTAAAAAATTAAAATATTTCAGAAAAATAAAATCAGAATTTCGGTATTCTTTAGTACAAGCAACAATTCAGTTCCCTCAAGTGTTTCACTACGACAGAAAAAAATTTTATACTTTTTTTTTCATTTTTTTTACGTTTAAAGCGTCAACTTTGTGCAGGGAATCACAGAATCGTCATGGTGAAGCCTTCACATATTTCATAATAAATCAAAAAAAAAATAATTTTTTTTAGTACCTAAATAATGTATAGTCGTATTATTTCAGTAAATATAAAAGACAGGAATATGAAACCGATTGAAAATTACTAATAATTTATTTAAAAAAAACAGTATTTATTTTGCGTCATGGTGAAGCCTCAGCGTCATGGTGAAGCCTTTTTTGTCTTTCCTTGAACTTGTGGTTTAAACAAGTGTACAATTACAACAATTTTTGTAATTGTTTCCAAATAAAATTATACAAATAAAAGTTACTTTGACTGTCATAATTTTAGTAAGTTTTGACATTAATTACTTTATAAATTTTTATAAATTAACGTACAAATTTCTGAAAGTTACTAAGGATTGATTTTCATTTAAATTATGTTAATAAATTACGATAAATGATTTAAAATAATTTTTAAAATTACAACATATATTTCCATAAATTTTCATACATTACCACATAAATTTCCATAAATTTCCAAAATTAGTTTTTAAAATTTTCTTTTATTTACACTGAAACCTTGGTTATACGGACAACTCGGGTGTGTGTCCGTATAATCCAAGAAGGTCACCTTGACGAAAAAGTATAAACATGCAGGACAGTACGAAGATTCCTTTTGCCCTCGGTTGAAATAGAGTCGCCTGCTAATGTTTTTTATATATTTAGAATTTATTAATATAGTGTAAAATTGATAATTTGAATTTATTAAATTACATTTGTAGTCAAATAAATAAATTAATTAATATTTCCCAATAGCTGACTAACAATTTTGAGGTTAGGTTATATCAAGGGGAAAAAAGGATCCAGTAATAGGTACGCTACTGACATCATCGAGTCAAGCACGACCCTTCCCTTCACCCCTCATCCCGTTTCAGTGCCATCACATTCCGTATAACCAATTTCCGTATAACCAAGGTTTCAGTGTACTAAAAAAAATTTATTTACCTCGAAAAATTTATAAATTACCGCATAAATTACTATAAATTTCCTGCATTAGTTTTTCTAATTTTGAATTATGTTTTGTAATAATATTATGAATTACCTCACAATTTTTATAAATTACCGTATAAATTACCATAAATTTCTATAAATTACCATAAATTACTGCATATATTTCCTGAATTAGATTTTTAAATCCTAAATTAAACAAAAAACATTCATATAAGTTCAACTATCAATTTTGTTAGTACAACAAAATTATGTCAACTAATTATGGTACATGGATGCGTGAACAGTTACTTTGTTTAAAAAATACAAAAATTACAAACAATTTGTCCGGCCCATAACAGATATTTCATTCTTGACTATCACACTTAAAATTTACCTTATGATTTTTATTTTTATTGAAAAAAAAATTCTAAAATAACAATAACCAAATTGTCGGTTTCATGGAGAATCACCCATATACTTAACTTCTTACTAGCATTGAAGTCTACTATACAAAAATTATTATGATTTGAAACAAATTTATTAATATTTTTAAATAATAATTAAGTACCTAAATTTTAATTTAAAATGTAATTGTTCAAAGTTGTTTACATTTTAAATCTTTAATTTTATAATCAATAAAAAAACGATAACAATTGTTGATAATTACCAACTGCCTTTAAATATAAACGATATTGAAAAATTCCTCACACAAAACTATTAAGTAATCTAAATTTATTAATTTTTAAGCAAGCATACTTATGCAAAAGTTTAAAATTGAATAATTCACCTAAACATAGAAAGCAATTACTGTTTACAAAATAACTGCACTTAAAAATTCTGCATTAAGTAAAGTAGAGTGTGTTAAAAATGTCACGGAGAAAAACCCATTTCGGTTTTATGCAAAAACTATTTAACTGATTTATCATTCATATATAGTATAAATACTATTAGGTAATACGCAACTCTTAATCTCCCAGTTGGCTATTTTTGTTTTATATTTACAAAGTGTAAATGAATTTAAATAAACGAACTAATTTCAATTTTGAAAACAAAATTAAAAATTCCGAATTTGCAACGTAAAAATGAAAATAATATCCTTTTTGCCTCACCCTACTCTATGCAATTTTCTACCACTTATTTTATAAAATATTTTAATTATATCATTTTTTTCAAATAGTGACTGTGATGATATCATAGAGGACAACGTTACTGAGGACAATTTTACTCATTTCTTCGATTCAAATGAAGAATTGATTGATTTCAATGTATGCTGTCGTGAATCTTCCTTTGACGATGATAGTGAATCTTTCGAAATGGACACTGACGACTCTACTGATGAAGCATCTGCAAACGAAGATGACTTGGAACAAGAGTGTGATGAATTCATACAAAGTTTGACTAATCCCAAGAAGGATGAAGAAAATACTTTTAAAAGGAACTTACAACAATGGGCTTTAATTTTCCATATAACTTTAATGGCATTAACTGCATTATTATTGTTGCTTAAACCATTTCTTCCCTTTTCTTTACCTGCAGATGGACGAACTTTGATGGGGACTATGAGGCATGTGAAAATACGTGAATTTGGAGGAGGTGAATACCATCATTTTGGTATAGAAAGAGCTATAAAAGCTATGATTCACGATTACAAAATTAGGGGTAAAGATTGCAAGGAATTAAGATTAGTCTTTAACATGGATGGATTACCAATTTTTAAATCAACAGGGGAAGATCTGTGGTTAATCTTATGCTCGGAGCTATATGGAGAAACAGTGTACCCAGTTGCCGCTTTCTTCGGTGATAAAAAACCGTCTAATGCTAATGAGTTTTTACAAGAATTTGTTCATGAGTTATCAAATTTAATTAACAATGGCCTAAAAGATAAAAATGTTAAAATATCATGTGACGCTATAGTATGCGATGCTCCAGCAAAATCCTTTGTCTTTAGTTTGAAGGGTCATACCGGTTACAATAGTTGTCCCAAATGTGAAATAGTTGGTGAATATGTTTATAAAAAAGTTAAAAAAAAATAAAAACCGGACAAGTGCGAGTAGCTCTCGTACTAAAACCGAGGGTTCCGTACCCACGTTTAAAACTTCTACTTTTTTGCTGAAAAAATATAAAGATTAACTTTAATATTTTTCGCTGTATTTTTTCTGTAATCTACAAGTGAAAATAAATAAATAATTAATTTTCATCTCTTCAGGTAAAAAACTGTGGGCGCTATAGTAAAAAACAGGCATTTTTGATGAAATTTTTAAAAACTTTGTGTTTTTCGCTAAAAAAATATGAAGATAAAATCCAATCATGTTCGGTGTTTTTTTTACTGAAATCTACACATGAAAATACATAATATTAGCAAAACTGTAGTCCAATAGGCCAAGAATTGTGAAAACCAAGGGGAGGGTACACACTTTTTTTTCTAAAACGAAAAAATTTTTTTGTTTCTCGTAAAAAAAATATGAAGATGAACTCTGATAATTTTTTCTGTATGTTTGTTGAAATCTACACGAAAAAATAAATAAAAATGTATAACGCCAGTCCACTAGACTAAGAATTGAGAGAACTAGCATAGGTATAATTATTATCAATAATTGAAAAAAAAATTTAGGTTTTCGCTCAAAACGCAATGAAGATCAATTCTAATCATTTCCACTATATTTTTCCTGTAATCTACAAGTGAAAATACAAAAGTGTACCAATTTTCAGCTGACTAGGTAAAAAACTGTGAGCGCTAGGGTGAAATACACGCTTTTTTTGACGAAATTTTTAAAAACTTTGAGTTTTTCGCTGAAAAAAATATGAAGATCAAATCCAATCATGTTCGCTATATTTTTCCTGAAATCTACACACGAAAACACATAAAATAAGCAAAACTGCAGTCCAATAGGCCAAGAATTGTGAAAACCAAGGGGGGGTACACACTTTTTTTTTTAAAACAAAATTTTTTTTTAGTTTCTTGCAAAAAAAAATATGAAGATGAATTCCAATAATTTTTTCTGTATGTTTGTTAAAATCTGCACGAAAAAACAAATAAAAATGTATAACGCCAGTCCACTAGATTAAGAATTGAGAGAACCAGCAAGGGTTAAAGTATTTTCGAGCTTGCAAAAAGAGATTTTAGTTTTTCGATGTAAACACCATGAAAATAAATTCTAATCACTTCCGCTATATTTTTCCTGTAATCTATGCGTAAAAACGAATAAGTATACCAATTTTCAGCTCTTTAGATAAAAAACTGTGGGCGCCAGGGGGGGGTACATGGATTTTTTTCGAAATTTTCAAAATTTTTGACTTTTTTGATAAAAACAGAATGAAGATCAATACTAAATGTGTTCGCTATATTTTTCCTTTAATCCATTTTTAAAAATACATATGCATACAAATTTTCAACTTTCTAGGTAAAAAACTGTGAGCGCTAGGGGGGGGGGGTACATGCCTTTTTTTGCGAAAAATGGCCAAAATTTGATGTTTTTCGTCGAAAACTCTATGAAGATCAATCCCAATCACGTTCGCTATATTTTTTCTGTAATCTACGCGTGAAAATACATACGTGTACCAATTTTTATCTCTCTAGGTGTAAAACTGTGAGTTCTAGGGGGGGGGGTACATGGTCATTTTTGTAACAGTTCCAATAGGGTTCCTACCGGGTACGGAACCCTAAAAACGAAAAGGAAATGTTTGTTTTCCAGGTACTGGACCCTTCACAATGAAAACTGACGAAGCATTCAATAATAATAAATATAACGATTTTGATTTAGGGAAAGAAACAATTTTAAAAAGGATACCAAAGTTTGGTTGTGTAACATCAGTGCCACTGGATTAAACATATGCATCTAATTCTATTAGGAGTCATGAAAAAGTTGATTACTTTATGGTTAACCGGTCCTTTAACTGTAAGATTAAGTGCTAAAAATATTAATGAAATTACAAAGAGATTAATCATTTTAAAGCATACTACACCTTCTGAATTTGCAAGAAAACCCAGATTTATAATGAAATACTCACATTGGAAAGCTACAGAATTTAGGACGTTTCTATTATACACAGGACCTATTGTATTAAAAGGAATTTTTTCTGACAAAATGTATGACAATTTTATTTTATTGCACACTGCCATAGCAATTTTGGTTAGCAAGAAACGTCTTCAAATGTTAAGTCATATTGATTATTGTAAAGAATTGTTAAAAAGTTTTGTAAAGGGTTTTGAGGAAATTTATGGTAAACAGAAAATGTCATATAATATCCATAATACATTGCATCTTTGTGATGATGCAAAAAAGTATGGACCATTAGATACATTTAGTGCCTTTAAATTTGAGAGTTACATGACTAGTATAAAAAGGATGATACGAAAAGGTGACAAACCTCTTCAACAAATAGGACGAAGGTACTCGGAATGTGAAGCACTTCAAAAAAAAATTGTAGTCCAAAAGGACTATATTTTAGAACAGGAACATAATAATGGACCATTAACTACTGACAGCAGAAACGTATTTAAACAGTTCAAAGTTTTAAAGCATAAAGCGTTCACTATTAACTGCACGACAGAAAGAAATTGTTGTGTGTTTTTAAATGATGGAACCTTCGCTACAGTTTTAAACATCATACAATTGACTAATGATGACATCACATTAGTTGTAAAGAAGATTTCACCATTTGATAGCTTATATGAAAATCCAAATTCCAGACTGATTGACATTAGTATTGGAAGACCAAGTAGTAAAGCTCAATTTTCAACATCGATTAAAAATTTATTATGCAAAGTGTGGAGAGTTCCTAGTAATAAGGGAATAATATTACTGCCTTTGCTACATTCTTATTAGTGTTTATAAGCATTTTTTGAGCAATTTTTTTTTTGATATTCTAATTTACAATTTTTTATAAAAATAGAAAATTAAAATTGTTTTAGGAACAACTAAAAAAATCAAGTCTGTATCAAATTTGTATTTTTTTATTTATCTAAATTACATTTAAAAATTAACTTTAAAAACGTTTATTGGAAAGTGTCTGTTTGGAAAAAGTTTTAAGGAAAAATAAGTAAAATTTAAAGCGTCGGTAGAGAAAATGTTAAATTTTATAATAATTTAATACTTTACATTTTTTAAGATTTAGAATAAAAAAACTATATAGAAATCAGTTGAAATAAAGATCTTTTCTTTTTTTAGAATTTAGAATAAAGCATCTACCCATTTATAAATCACCAGTTATAGTAATATTAATTTTTCATCTAAATACATATAAATGTCTTTAATTTAAACTCTTGCTATGATTAAATTCAAACTTTTTCAGAAGCTTGCATTTTAACTTTTTGTCAATCTTCCATTACAACTTTACAACAATCTTACATTAAAACTTTGAGGCAACCTTACGCTCCAACCTTGAGACAATCTTACGCTCCAACCTTGCGACAAACTTACAATCCAACCTTGCAGCAACCTTGTCAAACAAGCTTGCAAAAGTGCGGCCATTTTGATACTTGCGGCAACCTTGCAACAGGCTTGCAGCGCAAGCTTGCCAACCTTGCACTGCAAGCTTGAGGCAAGGTTGTCGCAATCTTATGTGCTGACTGGGTCCTATGGAAAAATAATAATTAAATATTTATTTAAAAAAGATAACTATAACTATGCGGAATGCAGTATTATATGAAAGTTCATTGTATTTGTAGAAATTTATTGGAATTATTTAATTTTGTAAAATAAAAATGTAGTTTCAAAAACCTGCAAAATTTCCGGTTTTTAGCCTGGAAATGTCAGGGAGTTTGAAATGAGCAAAAGCGTGGCAACCCTGATTTTTTAATTTTATTAAACGTTTTTTTCAATTTAGAAGAATTTTGATTACTAAAGAATGTAATTATTTTACTTTTAATCAAAATGATCAAAATCATTGTTTTTTTTCGACTATACATGTGAATAGCACGCAGAAAAACATAAGGAGTAACGAAAGTGGCGCCACCACAAACTTATAGTTTTAGTGGCATCACTAAGAGCAGACTGATTTTCTATGAGTAATATAGGTCTGGTCATAACAACGTGAATGGAGGTTAGTGTATTTCAATATAAGTTTTTTCTAAAGAATGTGCTCTTTTTATATAATTTCTCACATTTCTCACTATTAATATGTAAAATAAAACAATTTTTAATACTTAAGAGTATATAAAACTAAATAAATTGATTAGTTAAATCTCCAGTTAATGCGAACCATCCATGACAGTATTACATTGATACAAATACACGTATTAAAAAATGATACTGTATTGACTATCATTCTTAAAAAAGATAGTTAGGGTAAGTGTACCAATTGCCGAGGGTGTTCCATTTGGCGATGTCTAAAATGTCTCATTTGTTTGTGGATATATAATATTAATAAATTTTTTTCACATTTATAACGCATAAGAAAATTAATATTTATTACTTTTTTCCATTTACAATGTGCTATAGTGTTTAAATAAAATTCAAAGTTTGTTTACTCGACAACAGGAACCATCCTCGACAATTGGTACGTTTACCCTATATTCGTATCAAAGCGTTGCCACAATTTGATCTGCAATATACTATCAATTTGATACTTTTTAGAAAACTGTGAGAGAAAGTTACTCTGTCTCCCTCACACCAATGCGCTGCGTTTAACGGTAGGCTCACAACTTTGTCCACAGTGCAAGTGCAAAACTCTGCCACAGCGGTGATTTAGGGAAACACAATCGATCGATCGTTTAAGTGACAATCAATACTATTATCAATACAGTATAGTGACTGTCTAGATCTTTATTTTAATGTTAGCAGAAGTCAAATGTGCAATGTTTTTGTTTTCAAAATGAGTTTATAAATGAAATGTTTACAGCGATAAGTATAGTTTATTATTATTCATTCAACAAAATTAGTTAATTTAAAATTATTGTTTTCAAATTGCAAAATTATTATTATGTCATATATAAACAAATTACTTTCAATATTGAAAATTCTTTGTTTTCAACATTTAAATTTGGATTGAAAAATTTTACTTTTTAAACAAATTAATTTCTAATAATGAATGAAATACAGTTAAATAATGTGCTTTGTTTATTTAAAAATTAGTTTTGAGGTTAGTTTTTTTTAAATTGAGAATTAAAACTGAAATAGATTGTTTTGTTTGTTTTTAAAAATAAATTTAAGTTTATGCATATAAAATGTTCAAAAAGTATATATATTTTGTTTCAATATTCTTGCACTGTTTTTTTTATTTAGTGTTAAAAATAGTTTTGAGGTTATATATTTTTTAAATTTTAATTTAAAAACAGTGAAACAAATTGTTTTTAAAAAATGGTTTTGAGGTTATGTTTAAAAAAATTATAGAAAGTATTAATTTTCTTTGAAAATTATTGTAAAAATGTTTTCTTTCTTTATTAAGTGTTTATGAATTATCTTTTTAAATAAATTTCTATGACATTTCATTTTTTTAGAACTAATTACCTAGAAAATATGAAATAAAAGTGAAATTAAGGTTATGGTTTTATTTTAAGAAAAATACTTTATTTTATTATTAGAAAAATGTAAAAAAATATATTTTAAACCTTTTTTAAATTCTAGGTTATTTTTTCTTTTAATTGATTAAATAAATATAAATTTGAAAAATTGGCATTCTGATGATGACGATGACGATCATGATCGCGACAATGATGATGATTGCTACGATGATAATAATCGCTATGATGATGACGATGCCGCCTATGACACCTGCACCTGCAATGACATTTCGTCGGTTTATTGTCCCTGTTTATTTTCCACATCTGGAGTTGGAATTCGCAATGGAGATAAAATTGCTTCTGGAGTTGGTGGACGAATGGGCAAAAGATTCATTTTCCATGCTGAAAAAAACAGTTTAAAAATTTTTATTTTTTTCATACTTTAGAAGAAAGTATGAATTTTCTGTTATAATAAAAAAAAATACATTTTCAGGTTCAGGCGGATCTTGAAAGTATGAAGACCTTTCAATACATTTGAAGACAAATCGGCGATCTTAAATGTTATAGAAAGGAAAGTGAATAATTTAATTAAATGAAATATTATTTAATTAATATTTTTTAATTCATCATGATTAAGTAATGCACAGATTTTACAAATTTTAATTCTATGTATGATAAAATATATTTTTTATCCCACATGCACAAAAACGGCGCTTTCTGATAGCAGACGACAGGGAGGAAAGTCATTCATTTCTTCGACCGTATGAAAATGGCGGCCGTGTTCTCCCAAGGGCAAGAAAATGAGCTATTCACATGCATTTTTCTTGCCCAAGGGAGAAAACGGCCGCCATTTTCATACAAATCGAACAAGTGAATGATTTTTACTCCCTGTCGTCTGCTATCTGAAATCGCCGCTTTTGTGCATTAGAAATAAAAAATATCGTAAGTAACACGTAAATTTTTCTCGGACAAAATCGAAGTCCCCTAGACACTGACTTAAAATTCAATTTCTGAATTTTAATATTTTAAATACACATCCTTATAGAAAATTTCATTGCGCATATTTTTTTCTTATGAAATTTTTTTCTATCTATTACCGTTTTCGAAATATTTGAGAAAAATTGATTTTTTGAAAACTGCAAATTTAAGGGGTTACGCCACCCTGAAATTTTCAAAAAAAATTTTTTTTTTTTTTTGCTTAATTTCAAAGTTTATATTCTAACGAATATTTTGAGATGTCGCCGAAGACAATGTCTCACTAATTACAAAAGTTATGGTCATTAGAAGTCAGCGCGGTGGGGACGCGCCGAGAGCTGCTGGAGGCAGCGACTTTCTATTTTCGAATGATCTAGGGACCCTTTCATGATTTAGGAAGGGTCCTTTTCATTGTATCCCTTCCATTCTTAAAGAAAAAAAATTATGGCCCAGGAATTGCTGATTAAATAGTAAATTGAAAAATTTTCAAGTTATAATACACTAAAGTTCATTTTTTTCTTCTTTTGCGTTTTTCTCGAAACCACAATTTTCGAGACGGTGTACACGATAACTCAAAAACTATTCAATCGATTGACTTGAAAATTAATATACATCTTCCTAAATAGATTTTCCACAGAGTGACGTGGGATTTTTTTGATTGAATAATTTGAAAATTTTTTATCCAATTTTTTATACGGTAATTTTAGCCAAAAAAAAATGTCAATTTTTGAAGTGCTTCCATTTGCGTAAAAAAATTTTTTTTTTTAAATGGCTTCGTCACTCTGTTCAAAATTTATCACTTTTTAAGAAAAATATTGTTTTACTTGTTTTTGACAAAAATTGAACTGCCAATCATGTACACCATCAAGGAGTGCTCCGGAAAAATTGATCCACGCCAATAGTTATATCTCCGCCATTTTTAATTAAAAACAATTTTTTTTTAATATTTACAAAGCTCAATATATGTACTAAAGCATCAATAAATGTAAAGAAGTCCTACCTCAAACAGTTTTATCAAAAAAATTCCTAAAAAACCATCCGATTTTCATGTGTTCAGGGTGGCGTAACCCCTTAATGACATTTTCACTTCAACTCGCGATAATTCAGATGATTTTGAATATTTTTCAATGTTCAAAGAAAGAAAATACGTCTAAAGATATTCTACGAATAATAAAATAGGAAAAAAGTTATTTTCTTTATAAACAATATTGTTGTTAATTTTTTTCTTTATTAATGTAAAAAACATAAAATACAATCTTCACGGCTCTCGTTTAGCGGGCGAATTTTAAGTAACAAAGAACTTTCAGTGAGAAAGTTGTTCATTATGGACCAAAGAAGTTTTCTGGAAAATCACAGGGTTAATAATTTATTAGTGTTGAAATGGTGAATGTTTAAAGTTGATACCGTCCAAACGTATGGCACGCGCGATGGCCATAACCTATGAAACGACACTCCCAAGCCTCCCAAGCACCTGTGGCGAGTGACCGTGATACACATTCGGACGGTATCAACTTTAAACATTCACCATTTCAACATTAATAAATTATTAACCCTGTGATTTTCCAGAAATTTCTTTGGTCCATAATGAACAACTTTCTCAATGAAAGTTCTTTGTTACTTAAAATTCACCCGTTAAACGAGAGCCGTGAAGATTGTATTTTATGTTTTTAGGGTTTCGTACCCCGGTAGGACTATTGGAACGGTTACAAAAATGACCATGTACCCCCCCCCCCCTAGCACTCACAGTTTTACACCTAGAGAGCTAAAATTTCGTACACGTATGTATTTTCACGCGTAGATTATAGGAAAAATATAGCGAACGTGATTGGGATTGATGTTCATAGAGTTTTCGACGAAAAACATCAAATTTTGGCCATTTTTCGCAAAAAAAGGCATGTACCCCCCCCCCCTTAGCGCTCACAGTTTTTTACCTAGAAAGTTGAAAATTGGTATGCATATGTATTTTCAAAAATGGATTAAAGGAAAAATATAGCGAACACATTTAGTATTGATCTTCATTCTGTTTTTATCGAAAAAGTCAAAAATTTTAAAAATTTCGAAAAAAATCCATGTAGGGGAGACCGGGGCTACTTGGCGCAGGGGTTGCTTGGCGCACTCGAGTTTTTTCAAAAATTTTGAGTTGAATAATTTTTTCTCTCCACTCAAGTTCAAGTACTTAATGAACTCTAAGTTTGTACAAAGTTTCATTTTTATTAATTAATTATTGTGGCGTATAGATTAAAATAATTGATTTTGGTACTCGAAAGTAAATTTTTGACTTCCTCATTTTTTTGTTATATCTTTTTAGAAAATGATTTAAAATAAATCTCAAATATCAAGTTTTGAGCTCTAACTATTTGTTTTCTAGGGACAATAAAGAATCTTTGATTTTTATTAATGTTATTAATAAAAACTTTATAAATATATAAAAAGTACCTCCGGGGTTACTTGGCGCGGTTTGGCTGGGGTTACCTGGTTTAGTTATATATACCATAAAAGATCTCAAATGTTAAAATTTTATAAATTATTATTTCTTTATTAAAAATATAATTATTTTGTTTAAAAATTTTAGTGAAGGGTGCGTTTTTTAAAAATTCACAGCATATATTTTATAAAAGTTTTCTATAATTTTACGATTACACAAAAAATGTTCTTAATTGTAATTAAATATGATCCTTTTTTAAATTTTTTTATTGTAAAATGACAGTAAAAAACTTATTTTACTATATCATATAATGTTTCAACTTTAAATCGAATAATTTAATTAATTTCAGTCATGCGCCAGGCAACCCCGGGTGGTGCGCCAAGCAACCCCGGCCCGGGGTTGCTTGGCGCACTTTACATAGCTTTGAATAAAGTGGTATAAAAAAAAACTATCAAATAGATTGCAATTTTTTTTGTTTTAAATTGAAGCTGAGATGTTACAGTAAGTTTTCCGTGCAATAGGAATTTAAAAAAAGCAAAAATGTTTTAGTTAAACAACAAAGAGTAAAAAGTGCGCCAAGTAACCCTGGTCTCCCCTACCCCCCCCCTGGTGCCTACATTTTTTTACCTGGAGAGCTGAAAATTGTCATACTTATTCGTTTTTACGCATAGATTACAGGAAAAATATAGCGGAAGTGATTAGAATTTATTTTCATGGTGTTTTCATCGAAAAACTAAAATCTCTTTTTGCAAGCTCGAAAATACTTTAACTTTTTTTTAAAAAAAAGTGTGTACCCCCCCCCTTGGTTTTCACAATTCTTGGCCTATTGGACTGCAGTTTTGCTTATTTTATGTACTTTCGTGTGTAGATTTCAGGAAAAATATAGCGAACATGATTGGATTTGATCTTCATATTTTTTTCAGCGAAAAAACTCAAAGTTTTTAAAAATTTCGTCAAAAAAGCGTGTATTTCACCCTAGCGCTCAGTTTTTTACCTAAACAGCTGAAAATTGGTACACTTTTATATTTTCACGTGTAGATTACAGGAAAAATATAGTGGAAATGATTAGAATTGATCTTCATTGCGTTTTGAGCGAAAACCTAAATTTTTTTTTCAATTATTGATAATAATTATACCTATGCTAGTTCTCTCAATTCTTAGTCTAGTGGACTGGCGTTATACTTTTTTATTTATTTTTTCGTGTAGATTTCAACAAACATACAGAAAAAATTATCAGAGTTCATCTTCATATTTTTTTTACGAGAAACTAAAAAATTTTTTCGTTTTAGAAAAAAGTGTGTATCCTCCCCTTGGTTTTCACAATTCTTGGCCTATTGGACTACAGTTTTGCTAATATTATGTATTTTCATGTGTAGATTTCAGTAAAAAAAACACCGAACATGATTGGATTTTATCTTCATATTTTTTTAGCGAAAAACACAAAGTTTTTAAAAATTTCATCAAAAATGCCTGTTTTTTACTATAGCGCCCACAGTTTTTTACCTGAAGAGATGAAAATTAATTATTTATTTATTTTCACTTGTAGATTACAGAAAAAGTACAGCGAAAAATATTGAAGTTGATCTTTATATTTTTTCAGCAAAAAAGTAGAAGTTTTAAACGTGGGTACGAAACCCTCGGTTTTAGTACGAGTTCTACTCGCATTTGTTTACATTAATAAAGAAAAAAATTAACAACAATTTTGTTTATAAAGAAAAAAACATTTTTCCTTATTTATCATTCGTAGAATATCTTTAGACGTATTTTCTTTTTTTGAATATTGAAAAATATTCAAAAACATCTGAATTATCGCGAGTTGAAGTGAAAATGTCATTAAATTTGCAGTTTTCAAAAAATCAATTTTTCTCAAATATTTCGAAAACGGTAATAGATAGAAAAAAATTTCATAAGAAAAAAATATGCGCAATGAAATATTCTATAAAGATGTGTATTTAAAATGTCTAAATTCAGAAGTTGAATTTTGAGTGTCCAGGGAATTTCGATATCGGCCGAGAAAAATTTACGTGCCCTTCTACAATCCAGGTGCTCATTTTAATAAGTAGATTTTTTAAACATTTTGCGCAATTAATTTTTTAGGGTTGCCACAGCTCAGGGAAATCAGGGAAAAGTAAAAAAATTTTATTAACAGTACTGGAAAAAATTAAATATTTTAAAATTCATAAGAAGGTTCTTAATTTTTGATGTCTTTTTTATTTGCCTCATAAATTATGAACTTAGCACGAATTCTAATATATAACTTTCAACATTTTACTTTATTTATGACAAGAATAAATTTTTTAATATTATTCAATTATTTCAAAAGTTTAAAAGCAATTATCGCTTGACATAAATAACAAAATTCTTTACAAAAATTCAACTATTTTTAGAAATTTTAATAAAATTTAATTATTTTTAAAATTTTAACGACTATCTCGTCAAGAATTCAATTATCTTTATAAACAGAAAAATTTTTCGTTAAAAAATTCAATTATTTTCAAAAATTTAGATAAAATTCTTTGCAAAATTTAAATTATTTTTAAGTTTTTTGCAATTCAATAATGATTTTCAATATTTGCTATTTTCATAATATTTAACAAATAATTTAATAAATAAAAATTTTTTTTATACAATTGTACGTAAACATTTAATTACTTTCATGTATAGGGGAAAGTGGGGCAAACCGACCATACCTACGGTAATTAAATAAATAATTTTTTTAAATAACAAAAAAAAATGTTTGAAATTATCAGAGAAACCATATTAAATGGTCTTATTCTCATTGGAAAATAATTATTTTTTATGAAAAGTAAATATTTTAATGAAAAAAACATTTTAATTAATAATAATTTTCTTTAAACTCTAGTACAATGAAAATATCCTATGGCCGGTATTTTTTAAAGAATTTTAATTACTATATATTATCAAAATGTTAGGGGTATCAACACTAAACTTAATATTATTAAATCTTGTCTTGATGTCTCTGATTATGATATTATTATATACATATACTGAAACTTGGCTTAGTTCGGACATACGGGACTGTGAAGTGTTGGTCCTTTATGTTTTCAATGTTTATCGAGATGATAGGAGTGGCGGAAGAGGAGAAGGTGTTTTGATTGGGGTAAAATCAAGACTCGATTCATCGAATTTTGCTATTAAAATATTGTTTCTTTTGCTCCTAAATTATATCTTGGAATGCATAATAATAATGGTTTGGAATTTATCGGAGATGGATTCCAAGTTGACAATCATTTAGTGAAAAGCAAATTGCTTTTATTAAAAAATAAAAATACTTCTGGCATTGATAAGATTCCTAGTTATTTCATTCGAAAGTGTTACTCTGTATTTGTTGATCCTTTATGCATCATAATTAATAAGGCATTACAAATAGGTATCTTCCCGGATGTGTGGAAATCAGGAAAAATTGTACCAGTGTTTAAGAGTGGTGACAGAAACTGTGTTCTGAACTATAGACCTATCTGCATTTTATGCAATTTTTCAAAGGTTTTCGAAATGATCATTGCCGACATTATTTGGTCATATTTCTCACCATCACTTTGTTTAAATCAGCATGGATTTGTGCCTCGTCGATCCACACCATCTAATCTTTTTACTTTCCTTAATAAAATTGAAAATTATTTACTCTATAATAACCAAGTAGATGTTATTTTTACAGACATTTCGAACGCCTTTGACTGTGTTAGTCATAAGATTATTATTGAAAAGTTAAAAATCTAGGAATTCCGGACAAAATATTAAAATTAGTAAATTCTTATTTTTGCAATAGACGTATGACGGTGGTCTATAATGAACACTCTTCTTTTCAATTTGTACCGAACCTCTGGAGTTCCTCAGGGATAAAATCTTGGACCAATGCTTTTTGTGATTTACATGAATGAGTTGAACGTAGTTCTTAGTAACGACTTTTTATTGTATGCAGATGACACCAAATTGTATAGGGCGATTAACCCTTAAACCTCACACTGCCGAATCCATCCTTATATTATCTTTTGGAAAAATTATCTTATATAGCTCAGTACATCTATTTTGAAAGAAAATAGGTTTCATAATGATTTATTTAATTTTAATAATTAAAAAAGAGTTTTTTAAAACTACTGAAATTACCTTAAACCAAAAACTGGGTGTCAGACAAGCACGGAACATGAAGTTAAGTACAAAATGTATCGTCCAATAACGATACATGTTCAATTTTTACGAATTTAACCGAAATATTAGAGTAAAAAGCTAGAATATGGGTGTCGCACACCCAGGGTGCGGTTTAAGAGTTAATTGTACTGAGGACTGTGATGACCTTCAAAATGATCTATAAACAAGTTTAATGAATGGTGCTGGAGCAACTTCTTACCCATGTGGAAGGGTTTCCGGAAACTTTCCGGAAGAGGTTTCCGGAAGTTTTCCGGAAATTTTTTTTTTTGTACAGAAATTATTCCGAAATCTTCCAGAAATTTATTTTTTTTGTACGGAAATCTTCCGGAAATTTATTCTTTTTGTACAGGAATCATCCGGAAACTTTCCGGAAACTTTTTTTTTGTACGGAAATCTTCCGGAAAATTTCTGGAAATTTACTTTTCTTTACGAAAATCATCCGGAAATCTTCTGGAAAATTTCCAGAAATTTATTTTTTTTTACGAAAATCATCCGGAAATCTTCAGGAAACTTTCCGGAAATTTTTTTTTTTTTACGGAAATCATCTGAAAATCTTCCGGAAATTGATTTTTTTTACCCAAATCACTTTGAAAACTTTCCGGAAATTGATTTTTTTACGAAAATCACTTCGGAATTGGACCCTGCACAAAATGAACTTAAAAAATCTTCGAGTGAAATTGTTCAGATTTAGGACTTGTTTGATGACAACTTTTAGGATCATATCTAGGACATAATGCATGATTTGTTTTAGGATCAGATTAAGGATTTGTTTGATGACTACTTTTAAGATCATATTTAGTACTTAAATAAGGACTTGCTTTAGTATCAGATTGAGGACTTATTTGAGGACAAGTTTTAAGATCATATTTAGGACTTGTTTGAGGACAAGTTTTAGGATCATATTAAGACTTAATTCATTTAGGACTAATTTTAGGATCATATCTATGACTTTTTTTCAGGACAAGTTTTTAGAGGGCACATGGACGTCTTAAAGACGGTAATGTGTCTAAGTTATCAAAAAGGCAACTAAAATACGTTCTATGTCTAGTCCAAAAGACGTCAAAAAAAACGTCTATAAGACTTAAGAAAGCACGACTACACGGAAAAAACTGCATGGTTGAGGCAACCATATATATTGAAAAATACGGGATATCCATAGTTAAGGTTATCACATCCATTTCTATGGATACCACAGCCATTTTGATGGATACTACATCCATTTATTTAGTTGACACATCCATAGAAATGGATGTGATAACCTTAACTATGGATATCCCGTATTTTTCAATATATATGGTTGTCCCAACCATGCAGTTTTTTCAGTGAAAGAAATACTTTATAAAGTACTACTACTAGTACTACTAGTAATACTTTATAAAGTATTTCTCAAAGACGTCTTTTGGACTTCTAAAAGTCATAAAAGGGACGTCGAAAATAGGTCTTTTTTACTTTCCGCCAGATCTTAAATAGACATTTCTTTTATAACGTTTTCTAAGTTGAAACTTAGTAATATTGTATTAAATTTATTTTAAGTTTAATTTTACTTTTTCTAAAATGTGGAGAAATAATGAAAAATTCCTACGAAGCTGGGATCGAACTAGGATACCTTGAGCTTAAAACACTGCGCGTTAAGCATCCCAGCCGTTTAAGATAGATACAAACCTCTACAAAGTTAATGATCTTCCTTGTCAACGAAATGAATTTAACTTAGAAAAATTCCAATGTCTTTCACATTCATGAATTTTTAAGTCCAGGACTTATTTTAGGACAAGTTGTAGAATCATATCTAGAACTTATTTCAGGACTTCTTTTAGGATCAGATTGGAGAGTTGTTTGGGGACCAGTTTAATGATCATATCTAGGACTTAAATCAGAGATTGTTTTAGGATCAGATTGAGGACTTGTTTTAGGACTAGTTTTTGGTTCAGAGTGAGGATTTGTTTTAGACTAAGTTTTATAATCATATCGAAGCCTTATGTCAGGGCTGGATTTAGGATCAGATTGAGACTTATTTCAGAAATTGTTTTAGGATCAGATTGAGGATATGTTTTAGAAGTGGTTTTTGTATAAAATTTAGGATTTGTTTAAGGACTAGTTTTTGAATCACATCGAGGACTTCATTCAGGTTCAGTTTTAGGATCATGTCGAAAACTTACTTTAGGATTAATTTTTGGATCAGAATAAGGATTTGTTTTAGACTAAGTTTTAGAATCATATCGAAGCCTTATGTCAGGGCTGGATTTAGGACCAGATTGAGACTTAATTCAGAAATTGTTTTAGGATCAGATTGAGGACATGTTTTAGAAGTGGTTTTTGTATCAAATTTAGGATTTGTTTAAGGACTAGTTTTTGAATCACATCGAGGACTTCATTCAGGTTCAGTTTTAGGATCATGTCGAAAACTTACTTTAGGATCAGATTAAGGAGTACACAGAAGAAAAAAGTCTTGAAAAAAGTCTACAAACGAGCTAATTTTAAGATGTAACAAAAAGTAGTCATCCTAGACTTAAAGTTAGTTTGTAAAAAGAGTCTTAAAAAAAGTCAGTACTCAGGCTTGAATGAAGTCGCTATGTAGTCTTAAAAATATCCGATAGCCAAAAAGTGGACTTAAAAGTAGTTTTCTTTTAAACTTTAATTTATTTGCAAGTCAATATAGTGACTAAAATAAAGCTTTCTTAAATACTTAAAAGTAGTAAATAATACAGTTCAAATTTATTTTTCTATTGCATATAAAATTATAGTTATTTACTATATCGGGAGATGCCGGTAACAGATTGTAATAGAATCATCTGTAAGAAAAGTTAAATTGACTATTTAAAATAATAAAATGAAATTATTTACTTATTCTTTTATAATTGAGGTTTAATTTTTCATCTACTTCCATGATGACATTTGTTAACATGTACCTTATAAGTAATCATTATTTAATAATAGACAAGAAATCGGTTAATTGAATCAAATTCATTTCAGTTCAGTTTAACTATGCTTGCACTTAATATAATAAAAACTTTTCATACATATTTCTTTTAAATTTATCTTCTATGTATAAATATAAACAAGTTGTAACAATATATAAAAGTCACCATTTTGTATAAGCATTTCGATACTTTGCGATTTTTACTGCGCAACTTTTTCTCTGAATAATATTGTAGCAATGAAGTTGTACTTATATTTCCGAATCTCTTGCATTAATCAAAATTTAGTCTACATTTTATTTTATTTATTCGGTACGTAAAAATATGAAAATCTGCAGGTGATTAACAATAGATGAAGGAAACACGTACTCACTTAAGGCAACGCTATGACAACTAATGACACGTCACCTGTCACGCCCAAGCGCGCCTCCCCTTCCATAGGACTATAGATGCTAGGGGACTAAAAACTAGTCTACATTTCGACTTGATTTTATCGGTTGAGTTCTTAAAGTTTCTACTAGTCTCGCTAAGACTACATTTAAGTCTCACATATAAAATTAAGTCATAAATATGTATTGCTTTAAGATTAAGGCGTGTGAACAATACTCTTAAGTTAATCATAAGCCTAAAATATAGTTACAGACTAAAATTAAGCCTGATTTAAAAAATAAGCCCTTCACAGTTTTAAGACTTTTTTTTCTGTGTACTTTTAGGACTAGTTTCAGGATCAGATTGAGGACTTAAATCAGGACTTGTGTTAGGATAATAACTAGAACTTACATCAGGACCAGTTTTAGGATAATATCTAGGACATTATGCATGACTTGTTTTGGGATCATATCTAATACTTAATTAAGGACATGTTTTATGATTAGATTGAGGACTTTTTTGAAGACTTGCGTTTTGGTCAAATTAAGGAATTATTTGAAGACTAGTTTCAGGCTCATATTAAGGATTTCTTTGAGGACTAGTTTTTTGGATCAGAATATGGTCTTGTTTGAAGACTATTTTTTGGATCAGATTTAGGACTTATTTGAGCACAGTTTTAGGATCAGATTAAGAACTAGTTTTATGATTAAAACTAGTCCTCAATCATGTCCTAGATATGATCCTAACACAAGTCCTTATTTAAGTCCTAGATGTGATCCTAAAACTAGTCCTCAAGCAAGTCCTAAATCTGATCCTAAAACTTGTCCTCAAACAAGTCCTAAATTTGAGCCTAAAACTTGTCCTCAAACAAATCCTCA
Source organism: Leptopilina syphax (assembly GCA_032872505.1). NCBI lineage: Eukaryota > Metazoa > Arthropoda > Insecta > Hymenoptera > Figitidae > Leptopilina > Leptopilina syphax. Next base: position 32,178,153 of record CM065471.1, on the reverse strand, counting down.
ATCTGATCGTAAAACTTGTCTTCAAACAAGTCCTCAATCTGATCCTAAAACTAGTTCTAAATTAAGTCGTGATATGATCCTAAAACTAGTCCTCAAACAAGTCCTCAATCTGATTCTAAAACTAGTCCTGAATTAAGTTCTAGATATATGATCCTAAAACTAGTCCTCACCAAGTCCTAAATCTCATCCTAAAACGAGTCCTCAAACAAGTCCTCAATCTGATCCCAAAACGAATCATGCATTATGTCCTAGATATGATTCTAAAAGTAATCCTCAAACAAGTCCTAAATTTGAGCCTAAAACTTGTCTTCAAACAAGTCCTCAATCTGATCCTAAAACTTGTCCTTAATCTTATCCTAAAACTAGTTCTAAATTAAGTCGTGATATAATCCTAAAACTAGTACTCAAACAAGACCAAAATCTGATCCTAAAACAAGTCCTTAATTTAGTCCTAGATATGATCCTAAAACTAGTTCTCAAACAAGTCCTCAATCTGATCCTAAAACTTGTCCTCAAACAAGTACTCAATCTTATCCTAAAACTAGTTCTAAATTAAGACGTGCACGGAGAAAAATGGAAAAAATGATTTATGCATTCAGTGTAGTACTCCTTTATAGAATAATATGTGACAGGTACACACTATAGTATAGTATCCCATTCGTCAGCTTAAACAAGACTGTTTATATAGTCTTAGAGGGAATAAGAGTATAAAAAATTGGAATGAGAAATTACTTTCTCATGTAATTGTTACAAGAACGCGGCAGTGTACAAAACACAAGTCAATATTAGAAGCGAATATTGAACAACTAGTACTCAGTCCAGTTCTTTCGAAAAATGAACGCCGTGCACATAAAGTAGATACCTACTCGAAAACCACAAGTTATTCTCTCTCTCTCTCACACTAATGGTCGTTCACTTATCTTACCGTTTCACTTACTCTTACTACTCTCAACTATTATGCAGTGCAGTTAAGTTAATTAAATTATTAAATATTGCTGTGAGAATAATTAATTATACATTTTATTCAAGGTCAATTCACTATTTTGTACACGAAAAAAAAAGAATAATCAAACTTACCATGAGGAGTGTCAAACTTGAAAAAGGTTAGGAAAAAATTAATGTTTTTTATTTATTATTAAATTCTAATGACCGTATCAAATTTAAACTTGTTGACACTATTATTAATTCAATATTATGAATATTGTTGACTTCCATACTTACATTAATAAATTACAAAGTAAAATTCATGCATGATCTAATTTTTTTCATTGGTAATGGATGTTTCTTAAATAGGAAATTTTCCCCATCGATTGCGTAGCCGAGAGGCTTAATGTAAAAGCGTGCGATTTATAATTATGCGTATATTTAGTTGTATAGTTAGATAGGTGTTCAATCCCGTATGATTGTAAGATTTTCCGATGCATTTAGTTGTTAATTGTAAGTATGAAGATGTGGGAAGAATAAAACTTGTGAATTAATGAATATATACATATGGGCAATTCCACGCAAGATTTACCTATGACCTTGAAAATTCGGTTAAACATATTTTTTTCTCAATCTATATGGAAAAAAAAGAAATACGTGTTTTTTTTATTTTTGTTTAATCGCCTAAATTTTCGAGTTATGAATTTTCGAAATTTTGGATTTGTAACTGTAGACATATTTTCAGTAGCTTATAAGTCTGAAAATATTGAGTTTAGAAAAAACTTGTCAAAGAATGAAAGATTTAATTTTCTTTCAACTTTTAAGAAATGTAAAAAAAAAATTTTTTTTTAATTTTTTAATAAAAAATTTTTTTTTTTATAAACAAATTAATTTTTTTTAACTTTGGACCCCTTTTTTTTTTTTTAATTTATTTATACCTTATAATATACAGAAGATTTTCCAAAAAGTTTTGGAGTGGGCCGACACGTTTAATGAGTTGTACAAAATTTTCAAAAATCACGTGCAAGGTGCTCGCGTTCTATGAAACGCCTCACAGTGGGATTTTCTTACAATTTACTTCTCAAAAAATGTCTACAGACTAAAATTTTTAATCGATTTGAGTGTATTTGTTTTAAGTAAAAGGAGAACAATTTCTGAAGATATCCCTCCATGCAAACCTAAGAATCTTCAATTGTTTATAATTTTTTTTTAAAACAAAAAGTTAACAAATTAATTGTGTTGTTTCCTTTAAAAATGAAAGATTATTTTCTTATTTTGCTACTACATATGTCCTAAATCAGATTCAATTAATATAACATATGACCACCAGATAAATAGTAATAAATCATAAAATAATTAATTTAAACTGTTATAAACAATATTAGTTAACAAATAGTTAACTTTGGTTCCTCTATATAAAACAAACTTTGTTCTTTCATATTCATATTGTACTTTAGTTTCATTTAATGAATACATCTCCCTTTCGTTAAAAAACAATTTTTAATTGTTATAAACAATAATAGTTAACAAATAATGAACTTTGGTTCCTCTGCACCAAAAAGAATTTTTTTCATAGTTTTCATTGAAGTTAATTGCAAAGAATGTTTGTGTCAAAATAAAACAATAAACATTTTAATGTAAAATATATATTAATTGCATTTATTTTATTTTAATTAATTTTTTTATTTTAATTTTCAAAAACACAGGAAAGGAAAAAAACATTTAATACAAATTTATATATATTAAATTGTTTATAGTTATTGAACAAACTATTTCATACGTTCACTAGATTTTAACATATATTCTTTGTAATAAACTTCAATGAAAACTATGAAAAAAATTCTTTTTGGTGCAGAGGAACCAAAGTTCATTATTTGTTAACTAATATTGTTTATAACAGTTTAAATTAATTATTTTATGTTTTACTAATTATCTGATGGTCATATGTTATATTAATTGAATCTGATTTAGGACATATGTAGTAGCAAAATAAGAAAATAATCTTTCATTTTTAAAGGAAACAACACAATTAATTTGTTAACTTTTTGTTTTAAAAAAAAATTATAAACAATTGAAGATTCTTAGGTTTTGCATGGAGGGATATCTTCAGAAATTGTTCTCTTTTTACTTAAAACAAAAAACACTCGAATCGATTAAAAATTTTAGTCTGTAGACATTTTTTCAGAAGTAAATTGTGAAAAAATCCCACTGTGAGGCGTTTCGTAGAACGCGAGCACCTTGCACGTGATTTTTGAAAATTTTGTACAACTCATTAAACGCGTCGGCCCACTCTAAAACTTTTTGGAAAATCTTCTGTATATTATAAGGTATAAATAAATTAAAAAAAAGGGGTCCAAAGTTAAAAAAAATTTATTTGTTTATAAAAAAAAAAAAAAATTTTATTAAAAAATTAAAAAAAAATTTTTTTTTTACATTTTTTAAAAGTTGAAAGAAAACTAAAACTTTCATTCTTTGACAAGTTTTTTCTAAACTCAATATTTTCAGACTTATAAGCTACTGAAAATATGTCTACAGTTACAAATCCAAAATTTCGAAAATTCATAATTCGAAAATTTGGGCGATTAAACAAAAATAAAAAAACACGTATTTCTTTTTTTTCCATAAAGATTGAAAAAAAAATATGTTTAACCGAATTTTCAAGGTCATAGGTAAATCTTGCGTGGAATTGCCCATATATATATATAAAAAGAGTGTATTTAACATATTTTTCTTTTTTTTAGGGTTCCGTACACCGTAGGTGTACTGACGGAACCCTTATGAAATCACTCGTGTGTCCGTCCCAGCCACGCAAAATGGGCTGTCCCCCCCCTTAACTTTTACAAATCTCAACCTAGTGAACTGAAATTCGGTAGGGATCTTCAGTTTTAAGTGCAGATTACAGGAAAAATATAACGAACACAATTGACGGACATATTTGCGAACTAGGAGGGAAAGAAATTGAATTTTTCCGTAAAAATTACAAAAAATGACCCTGTCCCCCCCCTTAACTTTTACAAATCTCAACCTGGTGAGCTGAAATTCGGTAAGGATCTTCAGTTTTAAGTGCAGATTACAGGAAAAATATAGCGAACCCGATTGACGGATATATTTGCGAACTAGGAGGGAAAGAAATTCAATTTTTTCGAAAAAATTGAAAAAATTACCCTGTTCCCCCCCTTTAACTTTTAAAAATCTTAACTTGATGAGCTGAAATTCGGTAGAGATCATCATTTTTAAGTGCAGATTACAGGAAAAATATAGCGAACCTGATTGGTGGAGATATTTGGGAACTAGAAGGGAAAGAAATTGAATTTTTTTTTAAAAATTGCAAAAAATGACCCTGTCCCCCCCCTTAACTTTTACAAATCTCAACATGGTGAGCTGAAATTCAGTAAGGATCTTCAGTTTCAAGCGCAGATTACAGGAAAAATATAGCGAACACAATTGACGGACATATTTGCGAACTAGAAGGGAAAGAAATTGAATTTTTTTAAAAAAATTGCAAAAAATGACCCTGTCCCCCCCTTAACTTTTACAAATCTCAACATGGTGAGCTGAAATTCAGTAAGGATCTTCAGTTTTAAGTGCAGATTACAGGAAAAATATAGCGAACCTAATTGACGGAAATATTTGCGAACTAGGAGGGAAAGAAATTCAATTTTTTTGAAAAAATTGCAAAAAATGACCCTGTCCCCCCCCCCCTTAACTTTTACAAATCTCAACATGGTGAGCTGAAATTCAGTAAGGATCTTGAGTTTTAAGTGCAGATTACAGGAAAAATATAGCGAACCTAATTGACGGACATATTTGCGAACTAGGAGGGAAAGAAATTCAATTTTTTTGAAAAAATTGCAAAAAATGACCCTGTCAATATGGATTTTTATAGTTTTTTCTTGTAATTTACATGTAATAAAAATACATATGTATACCGAATTTCAGGTCAATAAGTTTATATATGTTAATTTTAATCAATTATATTTTTTATATATGTTAGGCTCAAAAGCCGAAAACGGCCAATGGCCGGAAAAAAACGGCCAAACCTAGTTTTGGCAAGTGCAGTTTGGCAAAACTAGGTTTGAACGTTTCACTTCGGCCATTGGCCGTTTTAAATCACAGTAAAAAGGAAGTCTTATTTTAAGGCACGAAAGGTACCTTAAATTAAGATGCAACATTTTTAAGACAGCCTTCGCTTAATTTCAAATCATATTTTTTTGCTGAATTTAAAGACCTAAGCAAGCTGATTTTCAGCACTGAATGTGCTGAATTTAAGGCAGTCATATTAAAATGTCATATGGTGCACACTTTTTACATCCAAATATTAAAAATTCTATTACGTATATATTGTTACTTTTTTCCAAAATTTACTTACACTCTTTTGCATTAAACATATTATTCATAAAGATATCTAAATATTTGTTATTACATGTAACAAAATTTGACATTTTGAGGTTATGTATTTTGTTTTTTTTATTGGCAGCGCTCGGACTATAGTATGGTCAGTTTCGAAATAACTTTTTATTCGTATTTTAGTTGATTCATAATAATAACAACTAATTTATCGATAGTTTTCGATTATCGGTAAGGAAAATTCAATATTTAGACTTTCTGAAAATGACCATATGAGTTGTAAACAAAATTAGTATATTTAGGTATTTATCAACAATGTAAAAAACTAACCTGAACCTGTCAATTGCTTGAGAATTAAAAATAATATGTGAATAAAATGTGAAAAATGTAAAGAATATTAAATTCAGTGAATAATTTAGAAATTCACTATACAGTAATGAGATCTGTCAATTCAGATTGCTTATCCTTATTTTCACACAAGCTGTGCTTAAATTAAGACTGGTCTTAGTTTCAAGACTTGTTTAATTTCAGCTTGTTCTTAAAATAAGATTTACTTTTTACTGTGATTGACAAATCTAGTTTTGGCAAATCGACATTTGCCAAAACTAGTTTTGGACGTTTTACTTCGGCCATTGGCCGTTTTCGGCTTTTGAGCCTAACATATATATATTTTTGTAAAAAAGGAGTTTTATTTTGGTGTACGGAACCCTCGATCTTAATGCGAGTGCAACTCGCACTTGCCCGATTTTTTTAATGATTGGTTATTGTTTTTTTATATACACAGAAAAAAAGTCTTAAATCTATGAAGGACTAATTTTAAAATCAGGCTTAATTTTAGTCTGTAACTATATTTTAGACTTATGATTAACTTAAGAGTATTGTTCACACGCCTTAATCTTAAAGCAATACATATTTATGACTTATTTTTATATGTAAGTTTTAAATGTAGTCTCAGCTAGACTAATAGAAACTTTAAGAACTCAACAGATAAAATGAAGTCGATATGTAGACTAGTTTTTAGTCCCCTAGCATCTATAGTCCTCTGGAAGGGGAGACGCTAGAGGTGTGCAAAAAGCCCGAAACCCGAAACCCGACCGGGTAATTTCGGGCTTTTCACTTTTCGGGTCGGGTCGGGCTTAGTCAGTTCGGGTTCGGGCCGGGTCGAGCTTGTTTACATACCCGAAATCTTTCGGGTACCCGACCACATTCGGGTTCTCGAAATTTTCGGGTACCCGACTACATTCCGGTTCTCGAAATCGCTTAAGCATGCGTTAGCCAAGATCAAATCAAGATTATTCATTTTTGTAGTGAACACAAAAATAGGATGCCAAACTTGATCACATAGTTCTTTAAGAATTTAATTATAGTTAATGGTAACCCGAAATTTTCAGGTAACCCAATTGCATTCGGGTTCTCGAGAATTTTTCGGGTACCCGAATTTTTCGAGAACATGAATGGATTCGGGTACCCGAAAATTTCGAGGAACCCGATATTTTCGAGTACCCGAACACATTCGGGTTCTCGAAATTTTCGGGTACCCGATACATCGAGAAAGCTCGAGCTCGGCTCGACCCGACCCGACGTTTCGGGCTTTTTGCACACCTCTAGGAGACGCGCTTGGGCGCACAGTGGGGGCACGCCACTGTCTTATTTCGTTACACTAATAACGAAGTTATCGTCATCAACTGCAGAGGCGCTGGTGGCTCAAGTAGCGCGATTATACGAAAGTGTTAACATGTTTCCACTCTTGTATTTTATTTATCGTGAATATTCTCGTCAGATTCTCGTGTGTAAATAATCTGTTTGCTGATGTTTTGTTGTGTTTTTGCTGTTTTCTTGTTTTTTTCTTCTGTTTAAAAAGTAAAAGATGAGTTCCGTGGTCTGAAGAAATTGGAAGAAATAAATTATTTTTGAAGTGATTCTAGGTAAGTGTTTAACTAAAGTATAAAATCCATAATATTTTTTTTAAATCTGTAAAATTGATATATTCAATGAGGTTATGTAAATACATTGTATATCAATTTTTTTTTTAAGAACTTCCATTACTTTAAATTCGCAAATACTAGAAATCAAAACACAATATTCTCAAAAATTACAATAAAATTCTTTAAAATGATTTAACTATTTTCAATAATACCTAGTATTTTCTTAAAATTTCTTAAAAAATAGAATTTTTTGTACAATTTAATTATTTTTAAAAACTTTTCTCAATTCAGTGTTTTTCAATATTTTCAAATTTCAATTCCATACATTTCAAGACGGGCCAAATAAAAAAAGTAGTTTATTTGTCCCGTCAGGTAACAAATTAGCTGTAATTAATAACAATAGATTATTATTATTACTATTTTTGCAAAAAGATTAATTTAATCACCAGGTACTATTTTTCACATAAATTTGACAGGTAGTGTTTATATATTTTAACCTCAAAGTAAAAATGCAAATTATAATAACATATTTAGTACATAATATTATAAATTATATTTAAAAATAATTTTTAAAAGTAAACAATAAAATTCTTTAAAATATAAATTATAATTCAATGGAATTTGACAAAATTTCCAATTAATTGGAAAGTTAATTTCATTTTTTACAATTATTTACCGGAATGTAACTAAAAAAAATTTCAATTGCTTTTCTTGAAAAGGCTAATTTTTATTCATAGTTAAATAAACATTTAAATACTTACATTTACTTTTTCAATAATTTCACTTTTTCTCACTTTAACTGTAATTGTTCTAAAATTTAACTTTTTAAAAATATAAAAATTTAAATATTATTTTTACAATAATAAAAATTTCCTAAGTATACAATTTTTAAATTCTCATAAAAAAATGAGAAAGTCTTGGATTTGTGCGATTTTTTTAAATTTAATTATTTCCTAAAATTTTGTTTAAAATTCTTCCAAAGGACTTAATAAAAATTTTTCTAAAGTTATAATTGCTGTGAAAATTTTAATATTTATAAAAATAATTCAATGTTTGAGAAGGATTTTATTTACATTTTTTAAAATAACTGAATTTCTGAAAATAATTTTTTTATTTATAAAAATAATTGAACTTTTGCGAAAAATTTATTTATTTATGAAAATAATTGAATTCTCACGTAGAATTTTATCAAAATTTTGTTTATAAATAATATTAAATTTTTTGGTGAAATTGTATTGCAATAGTAGATTTTTAAACTAATTGAGTTTTACATTACCTGTCAAATTCATGTAAAAAATAGTACCTGGTGATTAAATTAATCTATTTGTAAAAATAGTAATAATAATAATCTATTGTTATTAATTACAGCTAATTTGTTATTTGACGGGCCAAATAAACTACTTTTTTTATTTGGCCCGTCTTGAAATGTATGGAAGTGGGGTGACGGGCCAAATAGACACTCCGTAAATTAGGAAAAAAAATTTAAAAAAAAATTAGGATTAATTAATTAAAAAAAAAATTAGGAAAAAGTGAGGAAAATAAAAAATATGTCAAGTTTAATTTTTCGATAGTTACTTTTTTTAGTTTGAATAAGCTTTTTTTATACGTTTCAAACTTAATTATTGTGTGCGAAGTCTGAAAAAGTGATTTTGCTATATTAAAAATAGAAATATTAATTGATTCGATAAAAGTAAAAATTGCTTTTTTGGGGAAACATTTTAAAAATAGTATTTTTCCAGAAAAAGGGATTTTACTGATAAAGTTTCTTTAAGTTTTTTTACAGTGTAAGCAGTAGAAGTTTTTAATTTTAGAGAAATTTATTAATTTTTAAACTAGAAGTAATAATGACGTAAAGAAATTTCCATTTGTTAATAATTCAAACTTTTTCTTTTATAGAATTGTCGCAATGCGGGGAAAGTGCATTGTAAGAAATTGTACTAAAGGTGCTCGCAATCCTGGGCACACACTGCCAAACGATTCAAATAGGGTGAAGCGATGGCTCGAAGTCGTAAACAATCCATCTCTGGACAATCTTCCTCTTGATGTACTTCGTAAACAGTATGTCATTTGTTCCAAACATTTCGCTGAAGAGGATTTTATTGAATTTAAGAGTAAATTCAAAAGATTAAAAGATTCTGCGATACCAACACTACATTTACCTATTCTTGAAGAACAGGAAAGTGTTGAGATGGCTTGTGATCCCGAAGGTGAAAATTTGGAACCTTCCAATGATGTTTTAAATGAAAACAGTTACTTATGTTTAGCGACTACGTTATTTGAAGTATCACCAAAGGAAAGAAATATTTGCGAAAATCCAGTTCCAGTGACTGTATCTCCGGCTTTTTCCCATTCTTTAAATATCAGTAGCAGTCAAAATCAGAATGAAGTACGGAAATCAGTATCTATGTGTACACCACCATCGAATTTAAATTCAACTTTGGCTGTGAATGAAGATCTGGCGAGCAATGAACCAAACCATTTTGGTGCTACTTCAACAACAAGAAAAGTTCCAAAAGTAGTGAAGTCTAAACGAAAACGCATGTTTCTAGGGAAAAAAAAGAATGTTGTGTTAACGCCTGTTGCGCAGAATATTCATAATATCTCTAGAGACATCCGACGAAAACATTTTCGTGCTGTCTTAAAATTAAAAAGGTATGAGTCTTGAATTGTGTAAATAATTGAACAACAAAATAAACAGGGGTTGTTGATTAAGAATATAAAACTTATGGATTTATTTATTTACATTTAAAATACCGGATGACCACTGGATCGGTAGACAGGGAAATTACAGTGAATTTTTATGTTTTTTTAATTTTTCCATGTTCATGGAATTCTTAAATTTTGTTTAAGTCACTGATTTAATAAAATTCGTAGAAAAAATATAAAAGAGAAAAAATCTCACATCCTATGAAATAGTAAAAAAAATCAATTTATAAATTTTGTTTTTTATATTTGAATTAATTAGAACAAAAATTAATTTTTTAGTATTAAATAAAGTAAGTAAATAAAATTCTGTTTTTCTTAAAAAAAATTTTAATTATTTTGTATTAACATTAATTCGTTTCTCTACAATCTCTACAATAATTTATAAAATAAGTAACTAGTTTTTAAATTTTAGAATATTAAATTAATATTACTAATATTATTAATATAGATATTTCAAAAGGTTTAAAATAAAGTTTTAGAAAAGTTGAAAAATAATTTTTAATTGTTCAAAAATTAACTATATTAATTTGAATGTTCTTTCATTCTTTCATTCATTCACTTTTTCTGTCCCTCACACTCTAAAGTTGTCTTCTATTTAAATTTTTGTTTTTGTTATCTTTAGATAAATTGTATATTTATTAATAGAAAATTTTATGTGCGGAACGTGATATTCAATTTATTATTCTTATGCAAATTACAAATATTTTTAATCTTCAAATATAAATTTTTAAAATAATTTCATAATCAAAATATAAAAAAATTCACTTATTAAGTACAAAATTAATTATTACTGTTCATATTTTCTAAAATTTTAATAAATCCTTTGAAAATTCAATTATTTTTATAAATAATAAAATTCTTCACAAGAATTAAATTATTTTTAATCAAAATTAAATAAAATTACATAAAGAATTTAATTATTTTCAAAAATTTCCATAAAATGCAATTTCAACAAGAATTTAAAATTCTCTAAAAATAATTCAATTATTCTCAAAATATTTTTAAAAAAAATTCTATATAAAAATTAAATTACTTTTAATGCAATTTTTAAATATATTCGTCAAAAAATTTAAAGAATCCAATTATTTTCCAAAAAGTAATAAATTTCTTGTGATGAATTCAATGATTTTAAATATACATAATTTTAATAAAATTCTTTAAAGAAATTCCATTATTTTCGAAACAACTTTAATTGAATTTCTCGAAAAAATTCCATTATTTAAAAATATTTCTATAAAATTCTTCATAACAATTTAATTATTTCTTAAAATTTTTAAAAATTCTCGCGAAACATTTTAATTATTTTTTATAAATAGTAAAATCTTTCTAAACAATATTCATTTATTTTTTTCAATAGTAAAATCTTTACAAAAATCCAATGATTTTTAAAACAATTTTAATTGAATTCCTCAGATGAATTCAATTATTTTCAATTCACTTTTAATAAAATTCTTCTTCATAAAAATCAATTGCTTTCAAAATTTTCAATTAAAATTATTAAAGAAGCTCCATTAGTTTAAAAAAAATTCAAAGAAATTCTTCAAAAGAATTTAATAAGGATTTTAAAGAATTTTAATAAAATTCTTTGTGAGAATTCAGTTATTTTCCTAAATAATAAAATTCTTTGAAGGAATTCTATTATCATCAAATTTTTTGATAAAATTCTTTGCAACAATTCGATGATTTTCAATATATTAATTTTTATAATTGAAAATATTTGAAAAGAAAAATTATAAAAAAAGTTAATAATAATGCAATTATTTATTTTGCATTATTTTGGTTTATAAATAAAAATTTTTTTAACAAAATTATTATTTTGTTTTAAAAACAGAAGAAAAATATTTGCGAAATTCCTGCTTTTTTAATCTTACTTTTGGATATAATAATTAAAAAAGACAAAGTAATAAATTCATTATTTTATATTATTATAAGAATATTGTTACTGTAACTTCATCAAAATTATTTTCATCATTTTAATTCAATTATTATTTTCTAGAATTTTAAATTATTTTTTATAAAAATAATTGAATTCTTTAAAAAATGTATTATTTATAAAAATAATAATTGAATTCCTGTGAAATTTTTATTATTTATGAAAATAATTAAATGTTTGCATACAATTTTATTAATTTTTTTTTAAATAATTGAATTTTTTTGGGAAATTTTATTAAAATAATTTAAAATCATTGAAATTAGAAAAATGCATTTTATTTTTGATAATAATTGATATTAGGACAAGAATTTTTTTGATATTTAGGAAAATAATTAAACTTTGGAGAAGAATTTTGTTACTTATAAAGATAATTGGGATTTTTACAAAATTTTTTTTCAAATTTTGTACATAGTTGAATTTTATAAGAAGAATTTTATTTTTTTTAAATAGTTGAATTTCTGCAATTATTTATTGTAATTTCTCCAAAATTGAATTTTTTTAGTGTTTGATTTGATTTTGAAAAAGTGTTCAATTTAAAATATTTTTAAAAAAAGGGGGATTTGTATATAAGTATATATTATCTATACAAATTAAATATAAATTTTCAGTAGTATTAAGATGCACATGAATATTTCCTATACTCATTTGTTTTAACTTCTAATTGATCGAGTTTTATGAAATGTGTAGAAAATTTCTGTTTAAAAATTCTTTTTATAAAAATTTTGATTGATAAAATTAAATGAATGAAAATTTCTTTAGTATTAAAATTATTTCATATGATTTTTAGGGAATATTCATGTATTTTTTTAAATTTGTAATTGTTTGACATACTTTTATTCTAATTTTAGCACTACACGTAAACTAAAGGAAGCTAAGGAAGAGTTGCCATCTAGTGCTAAGAAATTAACATCAACGCAGCTGGAATTTTTACAGATGCAGCTGGATAATGCTGGAAAGGATGAAAAACATCGAAAATACAGCGAAGAGCAGAAAACAATGTGTAGTGCAATTTTGAAGATATCTAAGAAGTGCTACACTTTCCTTAGATCAATTTTCATAATGCCATCTGCCAGAACCTTAAGAAGACATTTAAATAAGGTTCATCTTCATACTGGCATAAATAAAAATGTTTTTAAAGAAGTTGAACAATCAGTTATGCAAATGTCTGATGACCGGGAGAAAGTTATGGCATTACTTTGGGACGAATTCAGCGTACAGCCTTTTGTCCATTACGATCACAAGCAGGACAAGTTAATTGGTTTTGAGGACTTTGGGGACAAGAGAACCAGCAAATTTGCAGACCACATTTTAGTTTTTATGGTGCGTGGTGTGAAAAGTGGAACTAAGATGCCAATTTCCTATTACCATGTTAACTCTGGTACTAAATGGGAACAGTTAACAAAATGCATTAAAGAAAATGTCAGAGCTGTTTCTCAAACCGAATTAAATATAATCCTGCTAATTTGTGATCAAGGAGCCGCTAATCGCAAAGCTTTGAAGGAACTAAGAAATCAGCACGAAACGAAATGTTTAAAAAAAGGTGTTGATCCAGGTAATAATTTTATGTTTAATTTAATTAAAAATTATTCCCAACATTTTTTGGAATTTTCAGTAAAAATAAAATTTAATACTTATTTTTCGAAAAAGAAAAAAGTTAGAATTAAAAGTATAATATCTATATTATCAGGGCTCGAAGTAGGTCCGTAAATCCTGGAAAAGTCCGTAACTTTGCTTTAAGTCCGTAAAAGTCCGTTTTTTTTGAAAAAAGGTCTGTAATATCCGTAATTTTATTCAAAAAGGATGAAAAGTTCGTAAATTGTACGTTATAATTTTGAGAATTTTAGAGAAATTGCAAATGATTGCAGAAATTCAATTATGTTAAAAAATTTTTAACAATTCTCGACAAAATTTAAATTATCTTTAGAGATATTAAAATTCTTCTCCGAAATTCAATAATTTTTTTAAGTAATAATATTCAATTATTTTTAAAATTTTGAATAAAATTTTTTTTTTCAAATTGTCTTAAAAATAATTGAATTTCTACCAAAAAAGTGTTATCAAAACATTTTAAAATGTTTGAATTCCTGCTATAATTCTGATCGAAGAATTTTATTAAGACTTTTCAAAATAATTGAATCTCTGCAAAGATTTTTATTATTTTACGAAAATATTTTAATTCTTGCGAAAAATTTTATTAAAATTTCTGAAAGTAATTGAATACCTGAGAAGAATTTTATTATTTTTAATTTATGCTAAGAATTTTATTAAATTTTTTTTAAATAATTGAATTCTTGTTAATTTTTTACAAGAATTAAATTATGTTTGAAAATTTTAATAAAATTCTTCGCAAGAATTCAAATATTTTTATAAATAATAAAATTCAATGCAGAATTCAATTATTCAATAAATTATTTACTTGCATTTTATTTGTATTTAAATAATTGAATTCTAGTAGAATTTTCTAATAAAAATTGATTTTCATTTCATAAAAATGAATTTTATTTAAAATTTTAGATAATTGAATATTAAAAGCAATATAGCGTGAATTTAAAAAAGTAATTGAATTTTGTAATTCATTTTTTTTGAAAATAATTGAATTTATTTTGGAAATATTTTAAGTTTTTATTTTCTAATATTTATTTAATTAAAGAATTTTCGAGTAATTGAAATATCGTAAAATTGAATATTAGAATTTGAATATTGTCAAGAACTTTTTCGCAAATTATTAAAAATAATCGATATAAAGAAGAATTTCAGATAAAAATTCCTTAAAATAATAATTGAATTGATAATAATTTTAATTATTATAAATTATTTGATTAATAGTTATTATTAATTATTATAAAACATGAAGAAATCGATGACTTGATGAGTTATCGATTTCTTCATGTTTTATAGTTATGGAAAATTGAATTTCTAGTTTTAAGTAAAATGTTCTCTTATTTGATTCAGCCTGATTCAATTTTTTCAGTTGGTCCGTAAATGGTCCGTAGTTTCTAAGTTTTGGTCCGTAAAGTCCGTATTTTTAAATACTTTCACTGTTTCGAGCCCTGCGTATATTTCTAAAGGAACAAATTGTTTATCGCAATACTTGTAAAGAAATTAAAATTTTGCAAAACTGTTAATTTTTTTATTTATTGTTATATCAAAAGTTTCTAAACTTCCTGCTTACACATATATACGCTTCAATAATTAAAAAATTTTTTTTTGTAGGTCGCCCAGTGGAGTTAACTTTAGAAAACAGTAAAATGTGTTTTATGTTTGACCCTCCTCATGTCGCAAAAAGCGACAGAAATAATTTGCTGGATAAAAATTTAGAGGTAGACTTCAAAGACTCCGAAAGAGACACAACTGTATCCAGAAAATTTATTTCCTGGAAAACTTTTGAGGTGGCGTATGAAATGGACAGGAATTCGGACAGTATGGACAGATTTCTCCCTAAACTAACCGACGAACACATCAATCCGAAATTAATAAAGAAGATGAAAGTTTCATATGCCGTCAACGTCTTGAGCCAATCAATGTCCTCTTTTATTAATCTCTGTTTGCTGAAGAAAGGTAAATTTTTATTTTTATATTAAATATACTACGGACAGAGTGTCTGCAATATCTGAAAAACCTGTAAATGTCAGGGAAATTGAAAATGACCTGGTAAACCAGAAAATTGTTTCATTTCAGTTAGGAAATTTGTTCCATTATGACTTAGAAATAAACATGAATATTATTTTTAATGCCCACAATTAGTTTTTCAAATTTTTAGTACAAAATTAATTGTAATACAGGGTGACCATATGTCAGTAAAGTCAGAAAAATGTTAAGAAAAGAAATTTGTTATTAGGGAAATGTCAAGAAAAAACATTTTTGTCAGCAAAGACAGGAAAATAACAGGAAAACTTTTTTTGTTAGAGAAATGATAAAAATTGAACCTTTTTTAACTTATTTTCAAAAATTTTTACTTTTTCGTCTTGTCTTCCAGATATTAAAACGAATTAACACATTATTTAGAATACAATGCAGCTTATTTCGAATTTCATAGTGCGAAAAATAACTAGTTATTAACAAATCTTTAAAAAATGATTAATGAATAATTTTTAATCACAATCAAATTTTTCAAATATATCTATAATAAACATGTTTTTTAATAATTGGATTTTCTAACTAATTTTTTTCGTATAATATGCACGTATAATTGTTTCGAATCGTTAATTTAATTTCTTTGTTTGTTTCGTAACTTTATTTATTTACTTATATACATGATAAATTTTTTTAACAAATTTAATTTTTTTTACAGCAATTGTAAATACATCCACCGGTACTTTAGAGATGAAAGAAGAAGACAGACATGCTGCAAATTATGCACTGTTTAGAGACCAACTTTTTGACTCTGTGAACGGACAAGAGTTAAACCCAGAAAAGCCACTGAGAGGTGTACTAACTGACGATAGCGTCCACATTCAATTTTGGAATACAGCGAAACAAACGCTAAGAAATATGCGATATGTAGACATGACATCCGAAAAACCATTACCGAATCCTCCATGCTTAAATGCATGGCCGAAAATCTTGGACGCATTGGAGATAGTTTGGGCGAGAGTGAAAAATCTTGGCTTCGAGTATTTGAAGCTGGGACTATTAAATCAGGATGCACTGGAAAATTTTTTTGGATGCATGCGAAATCACAGTGGTCGTTTTGTAAAGTTAAATTGCTATCAAGCAGATGGCGTATTTAAAACTTTACTAATTAATAATTTAATTTCTTATACCATTCTGTGGGGTCAAATTGTCTGCCAGATTACGGGAAAGGTCTTTTTGCTTTGCAAAGCCTTATTTTCAGCAGCGAAAAAGAAATTGAGGAAATTAATGAGGGTTTATTTGAAAATGATGAACCACGTCACAATCCTAAAAGAACGACGAACAGAAGACATTGCTTCTCTTTTCAAATTAACAAGAAAGTAGCGCTTACTTTCGCAAAACAATTACTCTCCAAGCATTGCCCTTCGGATTGTGCTGAATGCCAAAAGAGTTTTTTCGAAACAGTAGAAGGAGATGTTCTGACGAACACCGCTATGAACTATTTTGAAAGAGGTTTCATCCAAGCAACTTCAACATGCTTCCGGGAATTACCATTGATGTGCTTCCAGCGAGAAGTATCCTATAAATTAAAAAACGTGCTGCTACGAAAAATTGACTTCGAATGGGTGACATGCAAGAACCATCGAGATGTAATCAGCAACAAATTTCTGCTGATGATTATCAATCACTGCATCAATAAATGGTCTACTCATTTAAATCGCCTTTTAAATGGAAGCGTAATGCATCATACTGGCAGTACGGTGGAACAACAAGCACGTGATCACTACATTAGTTATCATAAGAGAAGATTAGGAACCAATAAGCAGTAAGTATTAAAATGAACTGTAGATTTATTAACAACCAATTACTTTGTCTTTCTCATTACATTAATCATTCTTTTTTGCAGGCGTGGCTATAACGTTTAAAATTGTCCCCGGTATGTCTTCAGTCCGAACAAATAGTGGACATGGGTCCATATTTGTGGCGTTAGAACCCGAGAGTCACAATCACATAAATAGTAATCAAAACATAAAATTGAATAGAATATTAACGTCGAAAAGTTTCTTGACACAGTTTCAACAAATAGCACCGATGAACTCGCAAAACACACAACTTCCGGTATTGTCACGCAAAATGGTTTTGACAATACTTCAAAACACAAGGAATTCATCAATCAATCAATTAATAGTCCATCGTCACAAGAAACTAATGGTCATCAGACTAATGGTCAAAAGAATTCCATTTTTACTGATCCATTACAACCGAAAAAATACAAGAGAAATCATAATCATCATATCTGGAATAAATTTAAAAGAATCGTCGTTGTTCAACTCAAATAGAAATAGTTTTACGCCAATTTCCAAAAATGTTCATAATGGAGTAAATCATTCAGTCAAGCGGTATAATACAAGAAGTGATCGCTTCCCAAATAATAATAAAACTCATCACAGCACCTCTCTGAAACATAATCAAAAAGGAAAAGTTGATAGACTATTGGCGGCCAGTAGTAATGATTGGCAAGTGTCAAAGGATATCCATGCACCATCTTTAACAGCCATTTCTAATGGATAGTCCGTCACTCATAACAATCGGTCAGCTCCAATAAATGTAAATTATTTTACTAGTTTTCTTCCAATTCTTCTTTAAATTAGTTTATTTTCTTTACATTTTAGAAAAGATAGTGGAATATTTAATTACAATTCAACTCCAAATGAATTTGGTGACCCCCATCGTTTTAAAACGATTTGTTCGCATTTATTGAAAACATCGCATCGTGGATTATGGTCAGTATATTAACAAAAAATTGAATTTTTTCAAAATTATTTGCACGTCCAATGAAAAACCTTCATTCATGACATTTCCATCGCTAGAACAAAATCAAAATTCTCCTACAAAGATAAAAAACAAAACATTCGACATTGGCGAAAAAATATTTACATTGAGGCAGTGTTCCAAAAAAATGAAAAGTCGCCACGAAAAACAATTTTGGAAAATTTTCGAATCTAATTAATTCTTATTTATATCATTTTCTCATTTATTTTACGCGCTAGTTTAATAATGAATTTATTGGTTTTTTTTAAAGAAATTCACTAATCTCATTTTTCAAGGAATCAATTATGAAATTTTTCTTCCAATATTAAAAATGAATTAAGGATTAATTACATTTTTGTACTTTAGTTTTAGATTTAAAAGTTCAATTAAAATTCTCTTAAATTTTCCTTTTTTGAAAGACGAATAATGACTAGTATTAAAAATGTTTTAATTTAATAAATAGAAATTGAAAATTTCTTTGGTTTTTGCAGTAATGAATTGGAATGGAGGAAGATCGAAATTGAATGATGAGGACGACAAAAAAGAAAACGTCATTTGGACCCGTGTGCTGAAGAAATTCGTAGAGGTCGTACGAAGAAAATGAAGATGCATTGTGATTACGATAATCGTTTAAATCCATTTCAAAATTATCAAAATGTCAAAAGCAGATAACGTCCAATAGAATATAAAATAATAGGCAGTCATAATAGATATCATCAAAGTCTAAAATCGCAATCACTAGCAACGCAAAAAAATGCAGTGAAGTGCGCTTTAAATTGAGATTCAATTGCTTTTTTAATTTCAAATTGTTGATTTTTTCACATCGAGAAAAAGAATTTAGTAGGATAAAAAGAAAAATCGCAGCCAACTATTGTCTTTGAAAGAAAATAGTTTTACAATTTCATATTAAAAATTCTAAAAATTTTGACATTTTGTGTATGTATTCGAATTTTCAGAAATATCGAAAATATTGAGAGCATAAATTTTAAAAAATTTAAACGAAGTAACTCAAAGAATTACTTTTTTCAAAATTATTTTAATATTAATTTTGCGACCTAATTTTCATTAATTTCCATTTTTATTGAATCATCACTTAAAGATTATTCATTAAAATTTTTGAGAATTTAATTATTTATAAAATTTTTAATTAAAATTCTTTAAAATTCAATTTTCAACAATTGTAATAAAATAATTGAAAAAAATTATTTATTTTTAATTACATTTTGAAAAAATTCAATCATTTAAAATCTTTTAAATTGTATATTCTTAAAACTTAATTTAAAAAATTATTCAAAAATAAATTTTTAAAGATTTGTATATAGTAGTTAATATAAATATCAAAATAAGTTACATTTTCTAATGTCGAAAAATTTGTATTATTTGAAAAATAGTCAAAAATAATTTAAGAAATAATAATATAAAAAGGTTTGTATTAAATAAAGCTGTAAATAATAATGGAAATATTATTTTTTTATTTTTAATCTATTCTGAGATGACAAAAAACATTTATAAAAATAAAAGATTGTAATTAATAATTACAAATGCTTTTGGCGCATTTCAGCCATGTATTTCATAATGTTTTTTTTTATTTGGTACCGCTCACTGCTGCTGAATTCGGCAATTTCTTTAATCAGAGAATTCCCCCAATGCTCCATTGGAGTCTTCCTTTTGGCGGCAGGCCCCATCTCCAAATCCTCAGAGTCCTGCCAGTTTCTCTTTTTGGAAGTTGTTGAATCTTGAAAAAAAATTTATTATTTTATTTACATTTTAAAAATTATTTATTATTTATTTATTTATTACCATTATAATTATTAATAATTTAAAACTGATAACTGTTTATTATCAGAGCGATCACAAGTTTCAGTTTAACAATTTCCCTCTCAATTTACTGATATTAAAATTAATCTCCCTAACAAAATTTTTTTACAGAAAAATATTAAAAAGTTAACTAAAAACTGTGATATTTTGTTTTAATGTTTGGAAAAAGTCGTCACACTTTTAAATTTTTGAGCGTGCAGAGAATTTTCCCAATTAATATAATTAAAAACCTACCAGGAATTTCGTTCCTCTCATCGCTGACTTCTTCCGCGCAAGAAAAATATTCCTGCGAGGATTCATCATCGTCGACATCCCCGTCTTGGTCCATTGCAATATTCTAAAATAAAATTATTTATTTGTTTAAATTAAAAAATTCTAAACCGCTATTGAAAAACAGAAATTAAGATATAATATTTTTAAAAAATTATAATAAAGAAATCTTACAATTAAAAAGGTATGTATACTTACCGAAAATTTATTTCCGTTATTTAAATGTTTTGCAAATTTGCACTGAGCAACTGGTGATGGTGGGAAAAGAAATGATTGGTGGAACAGTTTTGACCAATAAAATAACTGGATTTTTTATACACATATTCTGATTGGTCAAATCTACTACTATTGTACGTCAACAGCCATAACTAAATTACTGGCAAGCAGGGCTGACAATATAATACAATAATATAGTGAAAACTTATAATTGGGTATCTACCGAATTATAAGTTTTCACATTTTATTATTTATTAAATTTAACAATAAATAAATTTTTTAAAAGTGTTCTTTTTTTAAACAATTTCCACTCATTTTTACACCCGATTTTTTAAAAATAATTATCATTTAAAAAAATTTCTTATTTTATTATTATTTATTATTATTAATTATTATTATTGTCAATTGATACTATTATTATTAAATAAAGTAAATAAATAGGTATTTACAACAATTTTTATCAATAAGATTTAAATTTTCAGTGAAAACTGTATATATAAGGGCTGGCTAGCATCCCGGTAAGAAGAGGTTGATTAAAATAGATTAAAATATATACAAATATCGCTAAATTCTGAATCATTTTAATGTTAAACTTATGTCATTTTTGAACTCCCATGTTTTAATTCCTTTAAAGATAATTCATCTGCACACATTTATATTCTATTTAATTCGGTATACATTTTACTTCTTATTGGGTAATTAGAATTGAAAACAATTTTATTCTGTTTAATACCATAAAATTTGTAATCATTAGAATTCCATTTATGACTTAAATATTGCTGACACTTTAATTCGTTTTAATAAAAAGGTAATAAAATGCATTAAAATGACTGCATATATGGTCAAAATTCAATATGCTTTTAATGCCAAACCAATGTCATTTTTGAAATTTTGTGTAAACATTTTAATCTATTTTAATCAACCTCTTCTTACCGGGATGCTGCCACGGCGCGGCAGGCATAATTTTAAGTAGTATCTGACACCACCTGTAGGGGCGCTGTACAGATTACTAATGTACCTACAAAATGCATGGTAGTGCCGCCCCTATGCTTGGGCGTGATCAGGTAACGTGTCATTAGTTGTCACGGCGTTGCCTTGAGTGTACGTGTTTTCTTTGTCTATTGTCACTTGTAGATTTTGATATTTTTGTGTACCGAATAAATGAATAAGTTTTTATTATATGAAGTGCAAGCATATAGTTACACTGAACTGAAATGAATTTGATTCAATTAACCGATTTCTTGTCTATTATTAAATAATGATTACTTATAAGGTACATGTTAACAAATGTCATCATGGAAGTATATGAAAAATTGGACTTCAATAATAAAAAATAAATAAATAATTTCATTTTATTATTTTAAATAGTTAATGTAACTTTTCTTACAGATGCTTCTATTATACAATCTTTTATTGGTATCTCCTGAAACTGCAATAAAAATAGTTAAAAAGCAGTAAAATTAACCAGGTTTTCTTTATGTGTAAAACTCTGACAAGAATTATGATGCATATCTTCTTCTAAACGTTTTTTATTTAGAAAATATAGTTAAGAATTAGGTATAATTTTATATGCAATAGAAAAATAAATTTGAACTGTATTATTTACTACTTTTAAGTATTTAAGAAATTTTTATTTTAGTCACTATTTTGACTCGCAGAGTAAATTGAAGTTTAAAAGGAAACTACTTTTAAGTCCACTTTTTGGCTATCGGCTATTTTTAAGACTACATAGGGACTTCATTCAAGCCTGAGTACCGACTTTTTTAAGACTCTTTTTACAAACTAATTTTAAGTCTAGGATGACTACTTTTTGTTACATCTTAAAATTAGCTCGTTTGTAGACATTATTCAAGACTTTTTTTTCTGTGTAAAATTGACGAAGTGAATAAAAGGAAACACTCGTTTCGCGTCGCGTCGGCCATTTATTTTGACAGGTTCCGCGCCTGCGTTCCTTTATTGTGAAAATTTCGGAGTAGAGGACTGAGTCCAGTTTTTCTACTATGCACACTGCAGCGCGCCTTATAATCTTCGCCTGTGTTTCAATGCTCTTTACAGTGACATTTGGAACTAAGATCCTCTATACACTATTCGCAATACCGTAAGATGCTTGATGGAAATGAATTAATGTACTTTTACTGGACTGAGTCCTGTTTTTTCAATATTGACTCACAGTTTTTCAAACTCCATTTTCCTCCGTGTGATATGATCCTAAAACTAGTCATCAAACAAGTCCTCAATCTGATCCTAAAACTAGTCCTGAATCAAGTCCTAGATATGATCCTAAAACTAGTCATCAAACAAGTCCTCAATCTGATCCTAAAACTAGTTCTAAATTAAGTCGTGATATGATCCTAAAACTAGTCATCAAACAAGTCCTAAATCTGATCCTAAAACTAGTCCTCAAACAAGTCCTTAATCTGATGCTAAAACAAATCATGCATTATGTCCTAGATATGATCCTAAAACTAGTTTTTGGATCAGATTGAGGACTTGATTTAAGACTAGTTTTAGGATGATATTTAGAACTTATTCCAGGACTAGTTTTAGGGATCAGATTAAGAACTTGTTGTAGGTCTAGTTTTATGATTAGATTGAAGACTCTTTTGAGGACTTGCGTTTTGGTCTAATTGAGGAATTATTTGAAGACTAGTTTCAGGCTCATATTGAGGATTTCTTTGAGGACTAGTTTTAGTATTAAATTGAGGACTAATTTTTAAGATTGGTTGTGGTCTTTTTAAGGACTAGTTTTATAATCATAATGAGAACCTGTGTGATATATACCTACCCACATAAAATTGACCAATTCTGAGTATAGCCTGGGAATATTTTCATAGATAGATTGAGTACCATGACGAAACTGTTAGTATGCATCTCTTAGTTTTTAAGAGTACATTTTGTAGAAAAGGGGAAGTCTAGTTTGCTTTGAAATTAATTATTTTTATAGTTTGTACACTTTGATAATAATTTGATATGTTTGAAATTCAATGGGCTGTCTAAATAAAATTAATGAAAAATTCATAAAGGCAAAAAAAAATAATAAAAAATTTTTTATAGTAAACATTTAGGGGAAAGGTAGGTTAACAAATCTAAGATCTTTTGCTCATAACTAAAAAAAGAATAATTTATATGAACAAACCATTAGAAAGAGGACCTAAAAAGGTACGAATTTGACCCAATAGATAATTTAAATTGGGAAAAAATTAGATTTTTACATACAATTTTAAAATGATGTAAAATCAAAGTTTCGAAATTTAGTTTTGCAGGTTGACCAACCATGAACAATAGATAATATGGAACAACTCCAATAAATTTATTAAATTGTACTTACCATCAATGTTTCTGAACATTATAAATTAAATTTAAATTATTTCAATTACGTAAAATTGAATTGTAAGCAAGAGGACTTCAGTATTATTTTAGGTTGGATTTTTTTCTTTTGAATAATAAATTTAATTGTCAGAGAACTTTTTTAAAAAAAACTTATTTAATTTTATGTTATAATTAATTAGTTAAGTAATTAATTAAAACATTTTTTAAATCATACAAAAATAGTCATAATGAATTTCCCAACAGATTTTGTTTATATGTATATTAAATTTATAGGGTCAAAATAAGTGAAACCGGCCACTTGAAAAAGCAGAGACCTTACACTGTTAGAAATGTATCATAAATTAGCTTACAACTTTACACCAAGTGTAAAGTTGTAACTAACTGGTGTTCAAAATCGGTGCGAAAATATATGCATTAACATATTTTGCACCATGTCAAGTGTTAAATCGAAAAAATCGTTCTTATACACCAAAACAGTAAAAAAGTTTGTTTGTAACTGATTCAAACTTCGTAAATAGTGTAAAAATGTATTTAGTCACACTGAAAAGTGTTGTTATTCCTGCGGCCCAGTGTGACGTGTGACCAGACTGCAGACTTAGATCCTCCCCACCATAGCACCCAACTTACCCTTTCCATTCTCCACTAAAACAAAGGGTGGAGTCCCATGACAGCGTTTTGCGTTGCGTCGTAATGGGAGAGAAAAATACACAAATATATACGTTTGCTCTTAGGTTTGCTGCATTCTCTCTCATTACAACGCAACGCAAAACGCTGCCATGGGACTGCGGCCAAAGACTCACGGTGCGTTTCAAATCGTACGTGAGCTTCTTTTTCGTCTTTTTCGTTTTTCTCTAATTTCTCGACAAATGTGGCGCGAAATTTAAAAATGATAATTCGCCGAGAATTATTATTTCGAAGATAATTATAATAAATATTGCACGATTCATCAAAATCTTTAAAGTAATTCCTTTTTTAAGTATTTTATAAATTTTTTTTATTTAATAAAATTAATATATAATAATAAAATATATACAACGTAAATATTTCAATCTGCTAAAAATTTTCTGATAAAAATATTACATTTAGTAAAATTAAACTCAACATTAAATTAGATGATAGTATTTTTTTACTACAAAAATATTATATTAATTTAAAATTTACTTGAAAATTGAAAATCATTGAATTCTTGCAAAGAATCTTATCAAAAAAATTCGAGAAAAGAATTAAATTCCTTCGAAGAATTTGTTTATTTATGAAAATAATTGAATTCTCACTATGAATTTTATTAAAATTTTTAAAAATCCTAATTAAATTCTTTTGAAGAGTTTCTTTGAATTTTTTTAAAATAATAGAGTTCTTTTATAAATAAACAAGTTGAAATCAATTGAATTTTATGAATAGAAATTTTATTAAAATTGTATTTAAAATAATTGAATTGCTGAGAAGAATTTTATTACAGTCAGGTCTCGCCAAGTGTCGTCACTTGGAATTTTTCAAAACCGTCTGTCTCAGTAAGTGTCACTGACCTAAGCCACGCCCCTACAGAGTGAAAGTGGTAATTTCAGGGTCGTACATTTACAGTACCGGTCAAAATTGTACGTCCACCCATTTTATAAATTATAAATTTATAATACATTTATTAAAAATTTATAATTTTTAATAAATATAATTATAAATAATAAATAATTAATAAATTTTTTAAATTTATAATATAAATTAAAAATGGGGTTTCGAGAGTTCAGGGAGTTTATGCTGTGAGCCGGCTCTGGCGAAGTCGATTTTTAGCAATGGAGAGGGTACAGAAAAGTGGGGAAAGTGACACTTATCGGGTCTCGAACGATGACACTTTGTGAGTCGTGACAATTACTGAAATTTTAGGAAATTAATTAATTTTATGCTAATATTTGAAAATAATTAAATTCTTTTGAGGAATTATATTAAAATTATTGTTTTTGGTGGATTCCACGTCAGTTCAACACACTTATTTTCATGACTTGTTGGGATTTGGCTGTACTTTTGAAAATTTATTACTTTTATAGTGATAAACAACTCCACCAAATATTTTTTCAAAATTTTGAAAATTACCAAAAATATGGCATTTTCAATATTTTTGTCTTTTTTTTGAAAGTGCTATAACTTTGGTTCTAATTAACCGATTTTGGATTTTAAAAAAAGCATTTCTTTGGTTTTAAGTATTTTTTAAGTTAAAATTAATATAAAAAAAAATTCAAAAAAAATTTTTTTTTGAAATTTTGAAAAATTAAAAATCCGTTTTTGAAAAAACATCATCTTCGATTTTTTTCAAAATTTTACTAAATGTTAGGGCAAATGTGCTTTACATGTCCTGTAAGTTTCATCTTGGGATCTCAAAGGGATTCGGAGTAAAAAAATAAAACGTAACCACAAATTACGAACATATGGGGCAAAATTCCTCAACTGCCCAGGTAAAACAATGAATTTTCTCTAAACTTTGTTAAAATGTTCCTATTATTAGTAGAAGTGTAAATATTAATTTTTTTTTAATTTGATAAAATATTTTTTGAGTTATGGAGTTTCAAAATTTTGATTTTTTTGAAAATATCTTTTTTTCGATTTAATATATTGATAAGTAAAATTAATCAAATTTAAAGTATGAATAGTGATTTTTAAAGGGATTTTCATGGGCTATAAGCTGGTGACCTTTTTTATGAGCCATGTAAAAATCAGAGTGGGATCATGAGAATTTTTGAGGAAAATAATAATTTATCATTATTTTACATAGAAAATGATGATTTATAATTAATTTCTTCAAGAAGTTCCATGGTACCACTCTGATTTTTACATGGCTCATATAAAAAAAGGTAAGCTTTCGATTGGGATAGGTTACAAAAATAAAAAACACCGATTTTGGTTAATACGATTCCTTAGGGACCGCACTAAGAATGCGTCTTATGCGGGAAAACGTAATAGGCGGGATATAAAATGTATGTCTTTAATTGCAGGGACCACCATAAATGAGCGTCTTAAGCGGGAAATCGTATTAAACGGGATCGTATTAACCGGGTTCTACTGTATATTGAAATTGAGAATTTGACCTTGAATTTCAAGGTCAAATTGACAGAAAACAACTTTTTTTTCATCACCAGCTTATAGCCCGTGAAAACCCCTTTAAAAATCACTATTCATACTTTAAATTTGATTAATTTTACTTATCAATATATTAAATCGAAAAAAAGATATTTTCAAAAAAATCAAAATTTTGAAACTCCATAACTCAAAAAATATTTTATCAAATTCAAAAAAAATTAATATTTACACTTCTACTAATAAAAGTAACATTTTAGCAAAGTTTAGAGAAAATTCATTTTTTTACCTGGTCAGTTGAGGAATTTTGCCCCATATGTTCGTAATTTGTGGTTACGTTTTATTTTTTTACTCCGAATCCCTTTGAGATCCCAAGATGAAACTTACAGGACATGTAAAGCACATTTGCCCTAACATTTAGAAAAATTTGGAAAAAATCGAAGATGATGTTTTTTCAAAAACGGATTTTTAATTTTTCAAAATTTCAAAAAAAAAAATTTTTTGAATTTTTTTTTTTATATTAATTTTAACTTAAAATATACTTAAAACCAAAGAAATGCTTTTTTTAAAATCCAAAATCGGTTAATTAGAACCAAAGTTATAGCACTTTCAAAAAAAAGACAAAAATATTGAAAATGCCATATTTTTGGTAATTTTCAAAATTTTGAAAAAATATTTGGTGGAGTTGTTTATATCACTATAAAAGTAATAAATTTTCAAAAGTACAGCCAAATCCCAACAAGTCATGAAAATAAGTGTGTTGAACTGACGTGGAATCCACCTTTTAAAAGAATTGAATTTCTTCAAAAAATTTTACTATTTATAAAACTAATTGAAATGAACGAAGAATTTATTAAAATTCTGGTAAAAATTGAATTGTTTCGAAAATAATTGAATTTCTGTAAAGAATTTTATTAAAATTAAGCATTTTCAAAATAATTATATTCATTCAATTTTTTTGACGAATATATTTAAAAATTGCATTAAAAGTAATTTAAATGTTATATAGAATTTTTAAAAAATATTTTGAGACATTAAATTGTTTTTATAGAATTTTAAATTCTTGTTGAAATTGAATTTTATGAAAATTCTTGAAAATAATTAAATTCTTTCGTGTAATTTTATTTAAATTAAATTTAAAATAATATTATTCCTGCAAAGAATTTTTAGTATTTATTAAAAGAGTTAAATTGTTTCGAAGAACTTATTAAAATTTTAGGAAATAATTGAAAATATTTTAATTCTGCCGAGGAATTCAATTAAAATTGTTTTGAAAATAATTGAATTCCTGCAAAGAATTTTACTATATTTGTAAAAATATTTAAATTCTTGTGAAAAATTTTACAATTTAAAAATTAATTTAATTTTTTCGTGAAATTTTATTAAAATTTTGATAAAACTAATTGAATTTCTGCAAAAAAATTTACCATTTATAAAAATAATTGATTTTTTCCAAAGAATGTTATTATTTATATAAAAATAAATTGAACTGTAAAAATTAAGAAAATAAAATATTAATATTGTTATGTTTTCATTAAAAATTCGTTACTTTCAATTTTAATTAGACCATAATCTTTTATTTCGTTTAAAAGATTGAATGGAAATTATTTTTCATTTTACAAAGTAAAAATAATTAATTTTTTAATTAATTAAATTACCGTAAAAACAGTCATTTTCCGTTTTTACAATAATTTTGCAAAGCTACTTCAGCCGCGGCCACTATAGCATGAATTGGCGCCACCTCCTTAACCACTGACACATAGATCCACGGATCCACTTGCCTGTGTGCTCGCCGGCATATTGTTTGTCACTTTCGCCAAAAACGAGACTTTTTCATTTTGTTTTTCAATACTGGTTTTCCAAATTATTTGTAAACTTCGAGAATATTCTTCAATAGCACGCATTTCTCTAATTATCTTAATTAATCCGAACAAATAAAAATTTAAAATAATATTAAATTCAAAAATTACTATTTTTAGGTTAGTCAACTAATATTAAATGTATTAATAATTAATATTAATATATTTTCAAGTAAATTTTAAATTGATAATATTTTTGAAGTAAAAAAATACTTTTATCTAATTTACTGTTCAGTTTAATTTTACTGAAGGTAATATTCTTATCAGAAAATTTTTAGCAGATCGATATAATTACGTTGTATATATATTTTATTATTATATATTAATTTTATTAAATGGTCACACTGCATATTATGACTTTTTTTATTATTTTCAAATAATGCAACTTTTATCGCCTTATATTAAGAAATTGCGATTATTTCGACTTTTTTTTACAAATTTTGCGATAAAATACCACATTTTTAGTATAAACTGCAATTTATTTCGATTTTTAAAGTGTGAAAATCATAATTGTAAACAAATCTTTGAAAATTTATTTTTAATAATTATTCTAATTGAACTTATGAAATAAACAATTAAAAAGATTTTAAATAATTGAAATTTTGTAAAATTTAATTGAATATAAATAATTTTTGAAATTTAACTTTTATCGGGGTGACCACATGGCAGTAAAATCAGAAAAATGACAGTAAAACAACATTTTTGTCAGTAAAGTCAGGGAAATGTCAGGAAAAATAATTTTTTGTTAGGGAAATTTAGAAAATTATGATTTTTTGGATTTCTTTTCAAAAATTGTGACTTTTTTACTTTTCTTGCAAATATTGCAACAAAATATCACATTTTTTTAAATTGAATGTAATTCATTTCAATTTTTATAGTTCGAAAAATAACTATAAACAAGTTTTTAAAAAATTATTTTTGATTTATTTTTCTATTTAAATTTTCGAAATAAACAATTAAAAAGATCTCGAATAATTGAAATTTTATAAAATTTAATTGAAAATAATTAAGTTTTTTCAAGTATTTTGTTAAAATTTTTGAAAATCAACTTTTGAAAAATTTTAAATGCAAATTTTTAAAATAATTGAATTATCAAAAATTGTAATGAAATATTTTTAAACATAAATTTAAAAATAAATATTAATGAAAATTAGCTTCTAATTTTTTAAAAGGACACCGCACTAAATACACTAAAAATGGCTTTCGGTTAAAATTTTTAATATTTTCAAAATTGTTAGTTAAAGGTTTTCTGTTTAAAAAAATAATTAAGCGAAGGTCAAGAAATAAATAACCGAAAGCCATTTTCAGTGTGTTTAGTGCGGGGTCCTTTAGTATTTTTAGTACTTTCAATTACATATTTCCGAAAATTCAAGTAGGTACATACAAAAAATAACATATTAGAATTATTTTTAACATTTTGAAGAAAAAAATCACGTTAAAAATATTTCATTAAAATTCATTAAAAAATTAAATTGTTTTTTTAAAATAATAAAAAAAAACTCTTTTAAGAAATTCAATTGTTTTCAAAAAATTACATTAAATTACATTACAATTTTTTAAGATTTAATTATTTTCGAATAAAGCAAATAAAAATTTACTTTTATGGACACATTAAAATTTCAGAGTAATCATGGTCATATTTACAATTAAAATTCTTCGAAAATTTGATTGTTCTTAATTTTTGAAAATTTTATTTCGTCAGGGAAAATAATATTAATGTCAGTAAATTGCCAGGGAAACTGATAAACCGACCACCCTGGTGTATAGAATTTTAATTGAGAATTTTGGAGATAATTGAATTTTCAAAATTTTAATGAATAATCTTCAAGTGTAAATTCAATAAAAATGAAAATTAATGGAAATTAAATTCTAAAAATAATATTAAAATAGTTTTTAAAACAAAGAATTCTCTAATTATTTCGTTCTAATTTTTAAAAATTCAATATTATTATCAATATTCTCAATATTTCCGAAAATTTAAATACATACACGCAAAAAAAGGGTTGGACAATACATCCAATTTTTATTGGCTAGAAAGAAATTAGCTGTTATACCTATGTAAAATCATATATGAACAAACGGCGTTGGTTCCAGTGACAATTTTAAATTTATACTTATGATTAGTCATTATATCTATTTAGTTGGATACGGTTTCCAACGAGTTGGATGTAGCAGCCAACTGAAATTTGTAAGTCACGATTCCTGTGATGCGCATGCGCTGTCAAGAAGTTGCGACTCGATTCCGACAATTTCGTGCGTAAACGTGAACTGTCAAGACGAAAATACTATAATGGACCAAAACAAGATAAATTTTTTGAAAATAATCGCGCCAACAAACTGTGAACATTTAATAACATTGTTAAACGAAAGTGGAAAATTTTTTTAGGTTATGTTTGTTAATTCTAAAGTAAAAAAATCATAAAGAGAATTAATTTTCAGTGATAACTGATGATATTTAAATCTTAATTAGGTATATCTAAAACATTCAATAAGAATTAAATTAGTAAAATTAAATAAACAAATAATTTTATTAATATTCATGTGTAAATTTAATTAAATATGTAAAATATAAATGATTATTTCACTATTAGAAAATAATTGCATTATCCAACTTAAAAGTAGTGATAACAAAAAAAATAGACAGTTCACAAAAAAAATTGGCTCCCCTATCCAACAGAATTGGATAGTACATCCAAAATCTAAGAATCCAATTAAATTGGTTGCCCTGTCCAACTAAATGGATCGCGCTCCAGACACTATCTAAAATAGCTGGGGTATCCAACACATAGTATACTGTATCCAACTATTTTTCTGCGTGTACACAAAATTAAAACATCAACATTTTTTAGAATTATTTCTAACATTTTGGAGAAAATAATCATATTCAAAATTATCAGGGAAATTGATAAACCGAAAATTGTGACCACTTTGAAAAAAATGAAGTCTGACTAGGCATCTTTTTTCGTGATATTTCACTTACTTACAAATTGTTACACCTGAAAAGTGTTCAAGAAATAAAAATTCATTGATTCGCACTTTAAAATTTTCACCTGTATTCATATCACACTTTACACGATAAAATTCATCTTTTAAAGTGTGATGAGCGAGAGTCACACTTATAGAGTTGCAACGTACATAAATTCACACTTTAGGTTGTTATTGCAATTCACATTTTTAACAGTGTATGAAAGTAATGTTATCGAAGATATTTATGACGGAAAGAAATATCGTGAATTTTTGAGTACTTTAAACGAATATGGCAGACTTCATTATGCTTCTTTGGTTTTTAATACTGATCGTGCACCTCTTTTCGAAAGTTCGACTTACTCAATCTGGCCTATCTTTTTAATGATTAACGAATTGCCTTATCATATTAGAAGTAAAGAACTAGTTCTTGCTGGGTTGTGGTTCGGTAAAGACAAGCCTAATATGAGCGTATTCTTAGATCCCTTTGTTGACCAAATGAATGATCTTGCACAGAATGGTGTCAAAGTTAATATAGACGGAATAGAAACTTTAATTAAAATTTTCTCTTTAGTTTGTTCTGTAGATTCTGTTGCTAAGGCACCCGTTCAGGGACACAAACTATTTAACGGAGAATATGGTTGCGGTCAATGTCTTCACCCTGGTGAAACAGTTAGATGTAATCCTTCAAATCCACGATCAGGAACCATAAAGTATCCCATAACAGATAAAATTCCTAAAATGAGAAAAGTTAAGGATACTATAAAGAACATGATAAAAGCCGCTAGTTTAAAGAAACCGATTTTCGGAGTTAAATATCCATCTCCCTTAATGAATTTACTTCATTTTGACATCGTTTCTGATTTCGTAACCGAATATCTGCACTGCTGTTCAGGAATAGCAAAACAATTTGCAACTATGTGGTTCGGAACTAATAAGAAATCCGGACTGATTCCTACAGCAAAGATTTTAGACATCGATGAACTCATGGCTAAAATCAAAGTACCTCATCAAATTGTGCTCTTCAAGGAATATTACCAGACAATCTTCTCGCTCACTGGGCTTTGTTTGTAGAAGCAATCTACATTCTTAGTCAAAACAGAATCACATTTCAAGAAATAGAACGCGCTGATGAATTACTCCATGAGTTCGTCGTAAAAACTGAACTATTGTATTCCAAAATTGCAATGACATCTAACGTGCACTCGTTATTGCACTTGGCAAGAAGTGTATTGAATTGGGGACAACTGTGGGCTAATAACGCATATTCTTTTGAATCCGGTAACGGTAAATTGTTACAAAAAATTCACGCAGCAAAAGGTACTCTTTCTTAACACTTAAAGATCATGTGTATCCTTTTGCTTCATTTGCGGTCAGAAATTTTTGTAATACAGTCAGAAAAACAAACAAGTCCAAAGAATCCCTTCAAACAATTAATATTAAATACTTTGGTAGTTCATTTATAATTGATCCCGTTTGGCTGTTAAAACTGAATCTACCTCCAGGATCTGTATCTTATAAAAAAATAGTAAAAGGTAGATGTTTGTATATGTCTGCAACCAAGGAAAACAAACGATCTAATAACTCTTTTGCTAAATTAATGAACGGTTCCTATGTAAAACTTGCAAATTTCTTAGTGCATTATGGAACATTGACAGAATACACAATTGTCCAAACAATTAAAACAAGAAATGCTTATAGCAATGTATACGACATGTTACAAGAAGTTGTCCAAATCACTGATGAATATACAGCGGTATTAACAAACGACATTGATAAAGTTTGCGTATACATGGTAATCGAGGATAGTGAATATTTGTGCGCCATTCCAAATTTGCACTATTATTAAATTTTCTATATTTATTATACTAAATATAGTATATTTTCTAATGAGGAAAAATTTTTCTAGGAATTCTTTCTAAAATTCATATAAAAGTTGATTCCTGAAAAACTCTTGAAAATATTTTAATGTGAATTTAAAATAACAAATTTTATTGACCAAATATTAATTGCTCCTACTGTTTTGGTTTAAATCTTATTAATAGACGATTATAATTCAACGCTGTTAAAAGATTTTATAAAAATTAATTCTTACCATTAAAAAACATGTTATAAATTTACTGAAAAACAATTTTTTAAGAATTTTTGATTTTTTTATTAAAATATATTATATATAACGAATATCTAAATGACTAATTATCTACATCTGTAATAAGTTTTAAAAAAATAATTACTTTTTTAAGAAGGTATTCTAATAATAATTTAATTATGTACGTTAGATTTTTTATAAAACTCCCTATGTAGTCATGGATTTTTAAAATAAACATTAAATTTATTTTTGAGTATAGAATTTTTTATTATTCTAAAAAACTTATATAAAAACATTGTATTTAATTTGATATAAAAAATATTATTATTAATTTTTATTTAAAAATTTATTTGTTTAAAAATACTAAAAAAATTATACAAAGAAGTAACAAAATTTTAAGCAAAATAATAAACGACGTGACATAGAGAAATGAAATAGTAAACGACGTATTAAAATATTTAAAAAATTATACAAAGAAGTAACAAAATTTTAAGCAAAATAATAAACGACGTGACATAGAGAAGTGAAGTAGTAAACGACGTATTAATATATTAAAAAATGTAGTAAACGACATACAGTCAACTCTCGATAAGACAAACTCGAAGGGAGACCGAAAAAACTTTGAGTTATCGAAAAGTTTGAGTTATCAAATGTTAATAATGCTTATAAGGAATGAACGGGACCCAAGAATTACTTTGACTTACCGAGAAATTTGAGTTATCGCGCTTTGTCTTATCGAGAGTTGACTGTAGTAACGTACGTAGTAAATGTCGATTACTATGACGAAATTTTATAATAATAATAATAATAATAATAATAAATAATTCTATAATAATTCAATAATTATAATAATAATAATAATAATAATAATTTATTTATTTATTTCAACATAAACGGGTTTAAAATAAACCCAATAATAACCCAATAAACCATAATAATAAGAATATAATAATAATTCAATTTAATTTTCTTTTTTTTCTTTTTTTTTTTTTTCTTTCGTTTTGTCGGCTCCTATTTTTTGGGAAATCTTCTTCCGAACAGATTTCAGCCTCTCCTGTTCGGCCATCGGACCAAGGTTCTCTTCTTTCATTCGTATTTTGTATAACTCTGTAAATAAAATAAATAATACATACATACGTATATAATTTTTTTTATTGATATTGTGGGAATTCTTACTATACATGATAAAAACGTCAAAATTAGGTTATTTGGCATATCGATTTTAAAAACATATTTTTTTATCTATTATTTGTATATTTTTACTAGTTTTATTATTAAGGGGCACACCCAGTGTGAGCGCCAAAAAAAATGGTGATTTTTAGGAATTTTTTTTAAAGAATGTATTGCGTCAAATGTTTTGAATTTTTTTACCTTTATTTGTCTATAAATCAGTTATTAATTTTTTATTTTTGTAAAGAAAAATAAATATTTTTTAAAAAGTTATGTCCCATCTCGCAAATGTAAAAAAAAAAGTTGTCCCACTGCTGCAGTGATTGCAGCCTTCTGAGTGACTGAAATCAAAAAAACCAAAAAGATTATTAAACTAGAAGACATTTGCCGTACTATGACCCTCGGATGGAAAAAAATATTAAATTTCAAAAAAATGGCGGAGTTTTGAAAAAAAATTATAAATTTCGACTAAAAAATTCGATAGTTTTTGGCATCCCAAAATTTTATTTTTCGTCCAAAAAAAAACTGGAGCCTCATAGTACGGCAAATATCTTCTAGTTTAATAATCTTTTTGGTTTTTTTTATTTCAGTCACTCAGAAGGCCGCAATAACTGCAGCAGTGGAGAAACTGGTTTTTTTTGGATATAGCGAATAACTCTTTAAAAAAAAGATATTTTTCTTTACAAAAATTACAAAATGTTCACTATTCATACAAATATATATGTACAAAACTTTAAAAAAATTAGATGCAATAATTTCCCTGAAAAAATTTCTAAAAATCGACGTTTTTTTCTGTCACTCACACTAGGTGTGCCCCTTAAAGAATTTATTAATTAATTTTTGCACTTTTAAGAATTTCTCAATATAGGTCAATTTTGACTAATTTTTTAACTTACCCTCAATTGCTTTGATTTTTTCCGGGCAGACTTGTATTTTCGAAGCATCCTTAGGGTCTTTTATTAAATAGTAATTGCTGAGTCCACCCGGAAAAAATAATTTGATTGTTTGCAATAGAAATTTTGAGTCATCCGCAAGATCCGACGTTCTTTTCCAATCATCACGGTGGACAAAGATGCCAGCACCTAAGTCCACCAGATTTTCCTTGTCCACAGTATTCACTGTGGACACTCCACAATTTTGGCAATGTCCTGCCATCTGGAAAATTTCCAAAAAAGTTAATTTATTAATTCATTATTTGTGACCTGTAGATAATTCTGAACCCCGTTTTTTACGTAACATAATGGGAATTACTAAAAACAAAGTTTTATTAAATAAGTAAATGGCTAAAAAACAACGTTTTTCAAGAATAAACTTGGTCAATTCTTGTCTGATTTTGATGATTCAAACATGAATTTTTTTTAGAAAATTACGTACTTTTACAAAATTATATTGAATAAAAAATTGTAATAGGGGAGTGTTGTTAGAGTTGGGCATAGTTTTTAATTTTCTTCATTACTTCCCCTATAGAACGAATTTCGTGATTTTTGGATTTCGCGATTTTTGGAAAGATCAACTCAAATGCAATGTTTTTGCTAAACATTGTAAAAAAATTTGACCAAAAGGATAAGAGTTGTAAGCAATTTAAAAAAAATATTGTCAGAGTTGATCATGGTCGCCAGAGTTGGGCCACTGTAGAAAATCAATGAAATATTTGGGTAAATGATTAAAAATGACCGTCAAATGATAGAATGAATATAACTTTAGATAATCATGAACGAAATCCAAAATTGAAAAATTAAAAAAAGGTTATCAAAATTTTTTCTCCTTCTCATTTTAATGGAAATAAAGTTTTTAACACCTCTTTAAGTCAAGAAATTAATTTCTGTTGCAAGTGCGCTTTGTAATTGCAAAATTTCCCTCATGGCCCAACTCTGACTTACGCGTCGTTTTGAGTCATAGGGGCACAGAACAAAAACGCGTGACACAAACACCAAAGTACTTTACACATTTTCACATATCATCTAAATAAACAATTTCTGTAAACTTATTTTATCTTTGGCACATTTGTTCTACATTTAGTTCTCTTTTTTTGACACCACAAAAAAGGTTTTGCTGAGCCTATATCACAAAGTGGTACGCTGTTCAAGTATAGGTTCGTATACTTAACTGCGACTCAAATAAAAAGATGGCTGTCATTAGTAGCAGGAATTTTCGTAATAAGATAGATAGCGCTAGTGCGATAAAACAAAATAAACGCGGTGGCTCAACTCTAACAGCTGCCCAACTCTGACAACTCTCCCCTATTTAAATATAAAAAAGTAGAAATAAATTTTCTTTTACAGTTTTTCTCAAAGAGAAAAAAATAATTACATATTAATTTCCACATATTCTCACCCCATTGTACTCAAAAAATGGTCACATTAACCAAAAACTAGTAATTTCCGGAAAAACCACCGCATATATATATATATATATATTTTATCATTTTTTAAACAAAAAATACATATTCCGACCAATTTATCTTGCAATAATATAAGTAATAAGTTTATTTTTTAAAAAAGTAATAAAATTGAATAACAATTTAAACAATGATATTAATTATTATATTAATTATAATTAATATAATTATATAATAATAATTAATTATAATTAATATTAATTATTTAATATATAAGTAATAAGTTTATTTTTAAAAAAGTTCCAATATTGTACACTTGTTATTCAATAAATAATTTTACTCTGAAGCAATATAATAATTCATGTTTTATTTCAGTTAAATCATTTTTTCGCACTTTAACGAAAGTAAACTCGGTAATGTTCGCATTAACTAGTTAATCTGGACATTAACCAGTTAATGTTCGAAAAAAAATTTTTCTTTCGAACTTTAACGGATTTGGTCAGGTAATCCACAGATTAACTAGTTAATGTGCACATTACTTGAATTTCGGACTTTAACTATAACATACATACTAAAAATATCATCCACTTAATTCATAATAAAATTACACTGTTTAAAAAATAATAATCTGCATATTTTAATAATAAATATATATATTAATTTGATGGTTATTTAGGTTAATATTCTCAATTTAATGCAGGTAAATACTAAAAACAAAAGAAAATCTTGCCCATTTCAAGGAAAAGGCTTCGGAGATGAAAAATAAATTTTTTTCACATTTATTCACATTAGGGCGGAATTAAAATATATTTTTTAGTAAAATATACAAATTGCACAACGCAATTTTATATTATAGTAAAAAATATTTCGTCAAAGTTATTCGTATATTCAATTATTTAATAAAAAGCAAGGCTTCGGAGATGAAATTGAATTTTTGCTCGGGACAATAAGTAAAATTTGACTATTTATAGAAGGAATAATTCCTCTCCTTTTCACAAATAATATATGGGCAAATTAAACATCAGATTCTCAACTTTATTATATTATGCATTAAAATTTTGTTTAGAATATTTTTAATGTACAAAAATATCATTAATCATCGTAAGGCAATTTTAACCTAAAACCGAAGACAAAGTTTTAACATTTTTATCATATATAAAACAGAGGTCTTAAAATTAAAGAAAAATACGTTATGACAGAAAAAAATTGTACTTTCTGACAATATTTTCAAAAAAAATTTCTAACAGTTGGAAAAAAGCATAGAAATTTAGTTTTCTTATAGAAGTCCTATTGGAGACATGCTAAAAAGGCTTCGGAGATGAAATTATTTTAGCTCTTGTATAAATTCAGTAGAATAAAATTGTTTAATTTCTTTTTTTTAATGAAAAGTAAGTGCTTAATTTTTAATATGAAAATGATTAACAATTATTAGTGAGTAGATTTTATAAAATTAATCGAGACATCAAAAATGTCACTTTCAGAAGAATCACCCAAATATAGTTTTAAAACCTTTACATTAAATGCAACTTTAATTTTTACAAGGATTTATATTTCTTAAAAGTTCGTTTCCAAACAGAAAGAATCCATGTATTACATACGCAATAAAGGTAGAAGATTTGGTGTGCTAGCTAGTTACTATAACGAATGTAGTGACACCTACTAGACGGACTTGTTCTAATTCCTTTTGTCGGTAACCTAGACAGCATCGCGATAAATACTAGGCAGTCTCCATATCGAGAGAAATGAAGGGAAAACTGTATAAAAACTGTACATTAACTTTACGGAACCTAGGAAGGCCACGACAAATTTCTACACGGGATGTAAATAACAGAAACCCACGTCTGGCAGGCCGGTGCTGAGGCAGGGGGCGGCGGCGGGGGGCGAATAGGTGAAAAATAATGTAAAATTTTCTCATTTCATACCGATTAAAACCTTCATAATTCGAAAGTTTACACCCACACGGGTGTAAAAATGTGCGTCTGGCAGTTCTAGGGTGGGGCAAAGTACGTCTGGCAGCCCTTCGAAGTTGCGGCAAATCGGTCAAGTGAAAATAATGAAAATTTTTCTTATTTCATACCGATTAAAACCTTCATAACTCGAAAGTTTACATCTATACGAGTGTAAAAATGTACGTCTGGCAGTTCCGGGGTGGGGCAAAGTTCGTCTGGCAAAGGGTTAAACACATAAAAAATCGAATTTTTTTTTCTCATTTCATACCCATTAATGATAGATCGTCCAACGTCCTTCCGGCAGGACGAAAAAGACTCAGGTGAGTCCCTCCGAAATCACTAAAGAAAACTAACATGGATTCAGATAAATAAAAAATGAAATACATCATTGGAAAGGTAACGAATCAAGCTTTCAGCGCATATAAATATCGAGCTTGTAAGTTCAAAACTAAGGGCTGGGTAGTTTGAAGAAGTTACATGTTCCAAAAATTCACATAATTTTTAGTCACAGAATGACGAAGCCCGGTCCTGCCGGCAGGACGCTTTTCGCTTTATTTAAGAGACTACCTAGCCCAGGTTTATAAATTTAAAGACTCGATATTTACATCATTTGAAAGCTTGTTTCATTACCTTTCCAACGATATATTTACTTTTATATTTATCTGCTTCCATATTAATTTTATAGAGCAATTTCGAAGGGACTCGCGCCTGAGTCTATACTCAGATATACTGAACAATATTAAAAATGATTTTTTTTTTTAATTGAACAATTAGGTTTCATTCTTTGAACGTTTCTGAAGAGAAAGAGACTTGTCCGGTCAAAAAATATTGATTTTTGGGGATTTTACATTAAATTTACGAAAAAATGATTTTTTCACTGTTTAAAAACATAGCAAGTTTGAAGGCTTTGAAAAATAGTTTAAATTATTATTTCAAAAAGTCAAAAATATGGATTTTTTCGTCTTTTCGTCTACTTTAATCCCAAAGAGTGCCAGAAAATAAAAGTTGAATTCCCTTTTTTTAAAAGCCTTTTTTTCGGAACGTCCTTCCGGCAGGATGGGCGCTTGGACGATTTATCATTAAAACCTTTAGAAATCGAAAGTTTACATTCAAACAAGTGTAAAAATACTCGTCTGGCTGTCGTGAGGTAGGGCAAAGTACGTCTGGCATCCCTTCGAAGATGTAGAGTTTTATATTCGTTTAAATGTAAACTTTCGATATATGATGGTTTTAATCGGTATGAAATGAGATTAAATTTTATGATATTTTATGTGATTAACCCTTTGCCAGACGTACTTTGCCCCACCCCAGAACTGCCAGACGTAGATTTTTACACTCGCGTAGATGTAAACTTTCGTTTTATAAAGGTTTTAATCGGTATGAAATAAGAAAAATGTAGGTTATTCTCAACTATTGTCCTATTTGCCGAATCTTCGAAGGGCTGCCAGACGTACTTTGACTCACCCCACGACAGCCAGACGTGTATTTTTACACTTGTTTGACTGTAAACTTTCGATTTCTAAAGGTTTTAATCGGTATGAAATGAGAAAAATTTACATTATTTTCACCGCTTGACCGATTTGCCGCAACTTCGAAGGGCTGCCAGACGCACATTTTTACACTTGTTTGAATGTAAACTTTTGATTTCTAAAGGTTTTAATCGTGCAACCCTGGGGCTGGAGCTAAATGTTAAATTCTTTTATTAGTCTACTAAAACTATTTTTTGATAGGTGTTACTCGGGTAGACACCACAAAAATGAACAGAATGTCACATAACTTCGGACATTTATTTAGAGTATAAACACCCTTCTATAATCTAAATTGCAATGCTCTATTTGCGTTAGAAAAATAATGCATTTTAACTCTTTTAACATTTTAACATTTAGCTCCTGTCTCCCCTACTTGCAATCATATTATTTCGACACTTCTTTCAGAAATTTAAATTAAATTTTGATAATAATATTTTTAAAAATCACTAAACTTAATTTTTTAACAATTTGATTAAACAATAATTTTTAATATAAGATGGTAACTAGTTTTTTCCGTGATAATAATTATTATAAGATGGTAAGGTGTCATCTAGCGGATATTTATTTTACTTATCATATCGATAAGACAGAAATCAATATTTCAAAATTAATATTTCATTAATATTTCAAAATATATTATATTTTGTGCATGGTTTCTGAAAAAAATGAATCGTCTCTCACCGCTGGGGTATGATCCCAGAACCTTCCTATTGCCGGTAGGATGCTCTAACCAATTGAGCTACAGAGAGATCCGATATCATTAATTTCAGAAACCAAGCACACGACTTTTCAACGCATAGTACAAATTTATTGTATTATTATAAGATGGTAACTAGTTTTTTCCGTGTGCTTGGTTTCTGAAATTAATGATATCGGATGTCTCTGTAGCTCAATTGGTTAGAGCATCCTACCGGCAATAGGAAGGTTCTGGAATCATACCCCAGCGGTGAGAGACGATTCATTTTTTTCAGAAACCATGCACAAAATATAATATATTTTGAAATATTAATGAAATATTAATTTTGAAATATTGATTTCTGTCTTATCGATATGATAAGTAAAATAAATATCCGCTAGATGACACCTTACCATCTTATAATAATTTTTAATGTTAATTTTTTTATGAAAATGGTGATGGATTTTACAATTTTTTTTCTAACAATATAGGGTCATTTGGGATAAATGTAAACAAGGGGTGAATGTAAACAGTAGATATTTCCGCTGAATTTACAAATTTAAAAATAAGTATGACGTCAATATTTTTACCTCAGCTCACCTACAAGATGTTTTGAGTATTGCCAATATTTTATTTTGACAATAGGCAATGACATAGTGTAAGTTATTTTTTAATTCAAAAAAGACTAAAAATCAAAGTTTTACTGTTTCAGTATTTTGTCTCGCATTTGCATAAAAGTAAATTTAAAAATGAAACAAAAATATGCAATTCTTCCTTATTAATGCCCAAACAAAAATTGACTTTGATTTTTGATT
Source organism: Leptopilina syphax (assembly GCA_032872505.1). Taxonomy (NCBI): domain Eukaryota; kingdom Metazoa; phylum Arthropoda; class Insecta; order Hymenoptera; family Figitidae; genus Leptopilina; species Leptopilina syphax. Next base: position 32,135,848 of record CM065471.1, on the reverse strand, counting down.
TTCGTCAATTTAGTTAATAAACAATTGAGTGTTTACATTTACCCGAAGAATTTGAAAACTCGGGGTAAATGTAAACAGAACTTTAACTATATTTGAAAAGAAAATAATTTAATAAATTTGCTTCTATTTCACAATTTTATTACTTTGTCAATGTAAAATTATATAGAAAAGGAAATTAGGTCTTTAAAAAAAAATTTTAATTTGATCAATTTTTAAAAATATTTTTAGGTTCATCCGCCATATTCGATCCGTCATTTTAAAAATTAAAAATTTGACGTCAAATTCGTATTCGGCGACCTCAAAAACCCCCTAGTAGCCAGATTCCAGCAAATTTGCTCAATTTTTAAAAATATTATTTTTAGGTTCATCCGCCATATTGGATCCACCATTTTGAAATTTAAAAATTCGATTTTAGATTCTTATTCAGCAATATTAAAAACTTCTTTTTACTAAGTTGAATGAAAATCTATTAAGATTTGTTAAAGTTAGTCAAGTTTTTACCTTACTAGTTTTGTAATGGTTAATTGTTTATTTTATATGATACATTATCAGTCAACTGGTTGATTTACTATACATCTACGAAGAATTTTTTTCAGTTTTTCCATCCCTTAAAACAGTAGTATACTTGAAATAACTTGTTTCTTAAACCTCGCTTAACTGCAGTGGTGTTTGCATTTACCCCGAATTTTTGGAAAATTTCAAAATCTCTGGGTAGGGTAGATGTACCGTTTGTGGCCACTGCACCGGTTGTAGCCAGTTTCAGATTTATGTTGGCATTATTGAAGTTTTTATAGTTACTAGTGAATTATAAATACTTTCATAAAATTCTAAAATAAGTAGGCAACACTGTGTTCACTTGTTTTTGACAGAAGTTCAGCTGATTTAATTTAAAAACACACATAACTGTACAAATATTTTGACAGTGGCGAATAAGTACAATTTTTAGTAGATGAGTTGAAATATCACTGGGAAGTAAATGATTGTTTTTCGACATTAATATCAATATTTTCATATTCTACTTTTTATATACTATTTCTAGGGGATAAATATCTATATAAAAACAATACTTTTAAAATAATAACCTCAAATATTTGTAAAAAAAACCCGTGTCCAAAAACGGTACAGCAAAAATATAAAAACACCGTTTTTGGCCACACTATATATTTTATCGGCTAAATTGTCATGATTTTAGTTTGATTAATAGTAGTTTTCATATTATAATTATCTTAATAAATTTATTTAATTATATGATTTATCATTTCGAAAAATAATTTGAAGTATGACAGTATTTATTTTACTTCCATTGAATTAATAACTGAATAAAAATAATAATTTCACGTTTAAGTAATACCCCTGTCGAAAATATCTTGGGCAAAGCGTGTTTAAATAGTGTTTTATAGAATGTTTATTGTGTGTCGATTATGTGTTTGTGAACACAATAAAGTGTGTCTAATCCGTGTATTTTGGAACGCTTTGAGTGTTTGAAAAACACTGAATTGTGTGTCAGAAGTGTGTTTATAGAACACACAATGTTCAGGTAAAAATACTCTTGAAACACTCTTTTCACATTCACGAAACCCTGATCTACTAATTAAACACACACTTAACATTCTCTTTACAACCTTTTTAAAGTTTTATGTTTTTACAGTAATCTGCCATTAAAAAAATATTTAAATTACAGAAAAAAAATATTCCATTCTGTTCTCGCATGTCATACATACTTGGAATGTTTATACCTGTCGACGAAAATTTGTTTCGCTATTTATTTAGATAAATAGCGAAACAAATTTTTACAATCACGAGGTCTCGAACGCAAGGCGCAGCTAGGAGTGGATTAGAAATCACACGCTCTACCAACTGCGCCACGGAGGCTCATGAAAGGAAGTTTAGAATTTACATATGTAACGAAGGAACTATGAAAATGTGCTATGTAACTTGAAAAAAGGATACTGTATTTGCAACAATAGTATAATTATTTTACGTATAATATACATTATATTTAATATGGCGATTCGAATCGAAAGTGAATTCGAATCGAACTAGCCAATTCGAAGTTTCGAATTTCGAATCGGCCGATTCGAATCGAAAGTAAATTCGAATCGAACTAGCCAATTCGAATTTGAAACTTCGAATTGGCCGACTCGAATCGAACTAGCCAATTCGAATTCGAAACTTCGAATTTCGAATTGACCGATTCGAATCGAAAGTAATTCGAATCGGACAATTCGAATTTCGAATTGTGCGACTCGGTTATTTTATTCGCACTATTTTGACAGAAATCCTAACCTAAAATTAGCAGGCTGGTATTCATAATAAGTAAGTATTCATAATTCTAAGTAAAAAATGTCAATATATTTTTTATTAATTCTATAATTTTAATATATAAATAACATACAAATACCAATAATGTGTTGAAAGTGAAGGAAATGTTTCGCTTATTGTTTGTAGTACATAAGGAAAAAGAACTTATTTTGCAAATTTTTTGCTCAATTTTTAAAATAAATTTTTATTTATTTTAACAATTTAATAGCTAATATATTTAAATATTGTTTACATTATTTATATTTTGATTACCTTTAATAGTAATTTGTAAATAAAAAAATGATTAATTCAATTTCATTTAGTAACAAATAGTTACGGTTAATAAATACAATTTCCTTTGCGATTTGCGGCGGTATTAAATTCCGTTTCTTATTCAACAAGATTGTTGATTCGTCCAAAAATGCATTAAAACTATAAAGCTTCCAAAAATTCAATTTTTTATAATAATTAAAACCGTCCATTTTTCTTTTTAGAGATATTAAAGTAGAATATTTTCAAAAATTTAAATAAACAAATTCGTAAAATTAACTTTTTATAATTATTTCTAAATCATTTTTAAAAAACAATATTTTTACAATTACATACCTACAATTAAAAAATGTAAAAAAAATTAAAATTTGGTAAAATCTTTTAAAAACTCATTTAAATTTAGTCCAATCTTTTAAAAATAATCAAATTTTCAAAGAATTTTAATTATAAATAATTTCTTAAAAATTTTAAAATAGTAAATTTAAGAAAACTTTATAATTTAGTTTGTTTCAAGCTAATTGAATCTTAAAAAATTATGATAAAACAATTCTAAGAATTAGTTTTTTATATAAAAATTGTAATTTAATTTTTCATAACGCGGTGCTAAAAAGGGCACTTTTTTGCAAGAATTCAATTATTTTCATAAATAATAAAATTCTTCTCAGGAATTCAATTTTTTAAAAATTTTAATAAAATTCTTTACAACTGTTCAGTACTATTTCAATTGAAATTTTGAAAATAATTTAATTATTTTCACCAATTTTAATAAAAGGCTTCGCAGTCATAAATTTAAATAAAATCTTTGCGAAAATTCAATTATTTCCATGAATGATAAAATACTTTACAGAAATTCAATATTTGTGTTTTTACTTAAAATAATAAAATTCTTTTCAGAAAATCAAATATTTTCGTATAAATAATAAATTTGCAGAAATTCAATTATCCTCATAAATAATAAAATTCTTCTTAGGGATTCAATTATTTTCGAAAATAATGAAACTGAAAAAATTTCAATTATTTTAAATACAATTTTAATCGAATTTCTCCAAAAATGGCATTATTCTTAAAAATTTTATTACAATTTGTTGATAACGATTCTTTATGGGAATTCAATTTTAAGAAACATTCAATTATTCAATGAATTATTTACTTTTGTATTTAAAATGATAAATAATTGAATTCTAATAAAATTTTCTAATAAAAATTGATTTAAAAATAAATTTTAGTTAAAATTTTAGATTACAATTAAATATTAAAAGCAATATAGCGTGAATTTTTAAAAATAATTCAATTTTGAAAAAGTTTAATTGAATTTTGTAAATATTGTTTAAGTTTTTATTTTTTAATATTCATTTAATTGAAGAATTTAGGAATATGTATTTGAAATTTCATAAAATTGAATATTGTAAACTAATGGATTTGAAAATTCTCAAACAACTTTTTCGAAAACTATTAAGAATAATCGATTTAAAGAAGAATTTCAGTTAAAAATTCTTGAAAATAATAATTGAAAAATAGAAAAGAAAAAAACTTGAAGATATTGATCACTCCAAGTCGAAGACTTGGAGTGATCGGTAATGTTATGAAAAAGGGTAAGGCTTTCTGAAGTGTACTCATGATTTTTGAAGGGTATTTTAATTTCTTTCAAACTCTATATTTTAAAAGTAAATAATGATAAAAACAACACCTGAAAATAGTTTTTTAAAAAAATTGTTTTTTAAAAAGTTATTAACAATTTAATTTTTTAACACCTTTTTCGAAAAAAATGAATTACTCGAAAACTAATCGACAGAATTCGATAAAATTTTAACCACTCATTTAAAAAATCTTTCTTTCTAAAACTCCAATTCCAGTTTTAATTTATCATGTAATTTGTTTAAATAATAAAAAAATTTTATAAACAAATAAAAATTTAAGCATGTTCTTAATGAGATAATTAAATTTTCTTTACAGCATTTTATTCTACGTAAAATGTGGAACTATTACCAAAAAAAAATTTTAGGGCCCCCATTTTATTTACAAAATAAAGCTATATTTTTGTTAAGCGCCATATTATTCGCCATATTAGATCCGCCATTTTGAATTTATTTTTTATTAAAATTTTCGAAATTAAAGTATCAAATGCTTTATAAATAACTCCTAACTAACAAATTGAAACCAACTCAACGCATATAACGCAGCAGCGCGAACGCCCGCGAAACTGTACGCGCCATGTCTTTGTTACAGCGCGTAATAAAAATAGCTGTAATTTGTAAATAAAATGCGGGCCCTAAAATTTTTTTTTTGTAATACTTTCAAATTCTACCTAGAATAAAATGCTATAAAGAAAATTTAATTATCTCATTAAGAACAGGCTTAAAAAACCATCGGTACACTTCAGAAAGCCTTACCCAAAATTGAATTTATAATAATTGTTTTGAGTAAAATATTCTCTTATTTGACTCGGACTGGTTATATTTTTGTCAGTAATTGGTCCGTAAAGTCCGTATTTTTAAAAACCTTTACTGGTTACAGCCCTGTTCACTTTCAACACATTATTGGTATTTGTATTTTATTTATATATTAAAATTATAGAATTATGTTACGTCCGTAACCTATTACTCTATAAATTATAATGTATGTGTGTTCTTATAACATATTGTATTTACCTTATATATATTTTCTAACTCTTATAATTTACGTATTAATTATTGCCTTATATTCAGTATATTTCTCTATTAAGATATTGTAATTATCATTTATACACATTTCTATATTAGTATTATATTCAATACATTTTTCTATTTTAATATTATATTCTATTGTCATATATTATTTTCATATTGATTACTATACAAATGTACACTATGTATTTTGAAACTGTAACAATCCAAGAAAGGAAAGTAATACTATTACTCATGTAAAAAGAATAACGATGAAGCGACAATTCGACAAACCTTCTAAAAACGTAGGCCGGACGAAAGAAAGTAAAAGCAGCAAACCCCGAGAAGTTTAGGTGAACAACAAACGCCGAGAAACTTAACGAAAGGGCGATACGTACAATCTCCCGGTGGAAATATCGACAACGCATAGAGAAATTCTTTCGCTATTAACTAGCACAAGGAGAGACAAATTTTAGCACGTGTACAATTTTTCGGCATCATTACAGTTATGAAAATCTAATATAAAAAGGGCAAGCAGTTTCATTCAAGCAGAGAGTTATATTTTGAAAGCCAACCTCATAACATCTTCAGTACAGAGAGTAATATTTTGAAAGCCAACCTCACAACATCTTCAGTACAGAGAGTAATTTTTTGGGAATCAACCTGAAGACATCGTGAACCATCGCTCTAGTATAAAGAGTAAAGAGTATATCATCAACAAGTGAATTACATCAAGTTTTATTTTTGAAACGAAGTTCGAATCAGTGATTTTAAAGTACAACTTAATAATTTCCAAAAAATATTAAATTGGAAATAAACTCAAGTATCAACGAAAGTATAATATTGAAACACAGTTCCAAGTTTCAACAAATCTTATATCGAAGTATAACAAATTTCGAAGCATCGAAATTTGTTCAAGAGGCGACAACTGTCTGGAAGAAAGCAGATATTTTCAAAATACAATACACTATCTCATTGGTGTAAACAAGAGGATCAACACTCAACCATTAAGGACAACTGTCACAGCCCCATTGCGTCTAGCCCTCAACACCATTAGAGATCGGACAACCAGATACAACCACCAGTTCAAACAACACCAGTAATCGTTATTCTTTAAAAGTAAGATTTTCTAAACTCAATTATACTCATTGTATTTTGTCAATTCTTTTCTTTCTTGTTGGTTTTTAAATAAATTATTCTCTCAGTACATTTAGTAGGCTCATTGACTTATCCTCATCCCAAATTAGATTCATTTATGAAACTAATTTAAAACGAGGAACGTTAGAAATATTTAAAAAGGTTTCTTGTTTATTTGACGTAACAATTAATAAAAAATATATTGACATTTTTAAGAAAAAGTTTCTAAGTACTTAGAATTATGAATACTTACTTATTATGAATACCAGCCTGCTAATTTTAGGTTAGGATTTCTGTCAAAATAGTTGTGCGAATAAAATAACCGAGTCGCACAATTCGAAATTCGAATTGGCCGACTCGATTCGAATTACTTTCGATTCGAATCGGTCAATTCGAAATTCGAAGTTTCGAATTCGAATTGGCTAGTTCGATTCGAATTTACTTTTGATTCGAATCGGCTAATTCGAAGTTTCGAATTCGAATTGGCTAGTTCGATTCGAATTATTCCCGATTCGAGTTATCTGTTGTCGAGTCGAATAATTTTCGGTTCGACTCGATTAAATGCACACCTCTAATTCGTATAAACGGGGGAGGGTGCAGGTGAGTGTTGCAAAAAATGTTGTATGGCACTCGTGAGTAAAGTTGATTATACTCGTGTAATTTGCATCACTCGTATAATCACTCACTTTACGCATTTGTATGATAAAAAAACTATATTTACGAATTCTATATGAAAAATACACTGTAAAAAAAGGGAGTTAAATTTTAACTCCTCCGGGGGGTCTATAAAAGTTGCACCCATTGAGGAGTTAATGCCAGGGGAGTTCAATAAAGAGAGTTAAAATTTAACACCCAAATGCTAACTCCCCATGGAAAAAATAACTCGCGCGGGTGTTGAATGAAGGGAGTTGGAAATTAACTCTCTTTTGGAGTTTATTTTTAACTCCAAAAATTTAACTCCCAACTCCCGAGTCCGTTAACTCCCTAAATTTTTTACAGTGTAAGTAAATACATGTTTTTTTTATTAAATCAAAATTGAGTCAAAATTTATGTACATACATGAAATTTATGGTGATACATGAAAATTGAAAATGAAACATAATTATGAGATAATTAAATGCGTAGAAGGATTTTTCGAAAAAATTGAATTTCACTTAGTTATAAACAATTGAAGTTTTTTGCAATGTTTTATTAAAAAATGAATATCTTGGAACAGAATAAACGAATCGTTATAAAATTTAGTATGTATACTCAGAAAATGATATAGTTTTAGATGGAATAATTAAAAAAAATTGTTTAATTTTTATAATTATTATTGCAAATTGAATTGTTTATTTATAAAATAAACAATGTTCTTAACTTCGTAGAAAGTTCGTTCAATTTTCATTGTCAAGGATATTTTATGACGATTCCATACACGTTTGAAAATTTAGTTCTTGTTTATTTATACACGGAGAGACCCACATTTGTAAAAATTACTAAAAATGGTTGCAATGACCGAAAATAAGGGGACTTTTAGCATAATGTACTGCAGAATTAGATAAATTTACAAAAGAAATAGATAAATTTGCTACATTGAAATAGAAAGTTTTAATATTTTGTGTAAGAGTTGTAAATGTAGCGAAAATTGATTATACTCTCTAAATATGCATAAGTGAAATTTTCACATTTCTCATGTGTGAACTTTTTTCTCACTTATTAATAAGTAGAACCTACTTATACCTGCCTATTATATTTCAATTATTTATACTTTTAAAAGTTTAGAAACAATGTTTTTATCATTTTAGTTAATATGTTAAAAAACATTTTTTTTTAATTATAAAAATTATCATCTACAATTTAATAAATTTTTTTAAAAATATCCAGTTAAATATTATATTAACACTCTCTAAATCTGAATATGTGAAATTTCTCTTATTGTAGTCTCTAAATTTGAATCAGTTAAAAATAACTGATTCAGAAGCAAAAAGTCAGTCACTAATTCAAATAGTAATATTTCTACTAACAATTAGTTAAAAATAACTGATTTTCAGTTAAAAATAACTGATTTTCAGTTAAAAATAACTGATTTTCAGTTAAAAATAACTGAAGTTTCAGTAAATTTTTTTTGACTGATTCAATTAGTCAAGTTTAACTATTTTTTCAGTTATTTTTTACTGAAAATTAGTCATTTTTTCACTGAAAATTAGTTATTTTTAACTGATTCGGAAGCAAAAAGTCAGTCACTGATTGTCAGTTAAAACCACGATTTTTAACTGATTCAAATTAAGAGAGTACGTTATAAGTCGTCTTCTCGATCAATGAGTGCATATACACTTATAAATAAGTGAATTTTTCACTTATTCTGAGTGAAATTTCACTTATTATAAGTGTATATGGGGCATTCCACGCCAAGTCGGACACCTTTTGACTTTTGCATCTCCGATTTTTTTCAAATATTTTTTTTCTTTTAGTGCTTGTTGAAATGAGCTACCATGATTTTTTTCAAATTTTTTCATCAAGCGGTTTAAGAGATACAGGTTTTTGAAAAATCACGTATTTACGTAAATTTTTTTCTGAAATGCTTATAACTCGGACAAAAATTGATCAATTTTGACGTTCGATATATGAAAATTTTTGTTTTTTTTTAATTTACCAAAAAAATTTTAAATTTTAAAAATAAAATTTAATTTTTAAGAATGTATGTATCGATCGATTTTTTTCAAAATTTTTTGTAAGAAACTGGTACTAAATCAAGAATTTTTAATCCTTGTCTGATTGTGGGCAAACGATGGGATCTATTTATTTTGAAATTTTTAATTTTTGTAAAACGGTAGGTAGCCGAATGCCTAACTTACAATTTGATCAAATCACTTTTTTAAACAGTAAGAAGGTTAAGTTCGGAGAGACTCAGTCTGAAAACAGTTTTGGTTTGAAAAATTTGCGTCATTTGGTCAAATGTCAAGTTACGCATTTGGCTACCTACCGTTTTCACTGCGTATACAAAAATTAAAAATTTCAAAATAAATAGATCCCATCGTTTGCCCACAATCAGACAAGAATTAAAAATTCTTAATTTAGTACCAGTTTCTTACAAAAATTTTTGAAAAAAATCGATCGATACATACATTCTCAAAAATTAAATTTTATTTTTAAAATTTAAAATTTTTTTGGTAAATTAAAAAAAAAAATTTTTTTAATATTTTTATCAAAAACTACGTGTAAAAACAAAAATTTTCATATATCGAACGTCAAAATTGATCAATTTTTGTCCGAGTTATAAGCATTTCAGAAAAAAATTTACGTAAAAAACGTGATTTTTCAAAAACCTGTATCTCTTAAACCGCTTGATGAAAAAATTTGAAAAAAATCATGGTAGCTCATTTCAACAAGCACTAAAAGAAAAAAAATATTTGAAAAAAATCGGAGATGCAAAAGTCAAAAGGTGTCCGACTTGGCGTGGAATGCCCCATATGCACTTATTGAACGAGAGAGCGACTTATAACTTACAAATATGTGAATTTTCACATATTCAGATTTAGAGAGCAGTGATCCAATAACCAACTTTTTATTTGCTTAGTAATTATATAATATATAAGAGAAATTTTGAACAAAACGTTAAAGTATAACACAATAAACTAACTCTTTATAAGAAGCACCTAATAACCGTTTGGGATTTGCCTTAAAAAATGTGAAAAATTTATATGGTTATCAGATTGATAATGAGAAGAGAAGAGAGTGTTTAATAGTTTATAGTACTCTCTAAATCTGAATATGTGAATTCACATATTTGTACGTTATAAGTCGTCCTCTCGATCAATAAGTGCATATGGGACGTTCCATGTCAACCGGATCAGTTCTCTGTACATAATTCTATGGGATCAATTGTAACGTGTAAGGTATTAAAATGTTCGTCTTGAAATACTCTAACAGTTACAATCTGGCCTTTTTAAAAATCCAAAATGGCGGCCAAGCCCAGGTAGAAAAATTTAATGGAAGCCTAGATATATGCTAGCGCCACCACTGGAATTTGTATGGCAGTTTATCTCGCCGACCTCTTCTAGCGCCTTGCATGGCGCGAGCACTTTCTGCTAGAATGCAACATAACCACAAATATCGCTGTTGCATAAAGTATCAACGGTGTTTGTTTTTTTGTTAAGGGAATTTTAAAAAATATTTTAAGTAATTAATCTAACAATTTATCACCAAGAATAACAATAAATACTTTTGATGAATTAAACATATTAATTTCTCTAAATTCAAATTAGAAAACATAACCTCGAACTGGATTTATGTTTTCTTTATTTTTAATTGACCTGTCAGAACAGTTTTATTGGTTTTAAATAAGAACATAACTTTTGCAATTAAATTATAAGTGATTTTTTAATAATAATTTAAACTTTTGGAGATAATTTTCATAACCTAATATGTATATATAGTTCCACAAGGTTAAGAAGTGTGATTACATTTATTAAAACGAAACGTGTAATTAATTCTTTAAATATGTATAATTTCCATTGTAAACAGATAATTAGTAAATATTTTTTATATATACTTTTATTTAAAGTCATCAAATGAAATGACATATAAGAATAATTGTTTAATTCGCGAAATAAATTTTTGGCAGGTGAGGTTATGTACATTCTGTTATGTTCGCATTCTAGCACTGCGAGCAGAATGCGAGGAAGGTGCTAGAGCACAAAAGTGTTTCAAATGCTGTCAGCGCCACTACAGCGCAATGGCGTGCGAGAGTGGCACCTTACTAGCGCCACCAAATTTTTCTACTAGGGAGTTCTGACAGATTATATGTCTGAAAAGTAGAAAATATCTAAATAAAACTTCATTTAAGAAGAAAGAAAACGTTCGAATTGGTATTTCATTGATCACCAACACTGCTAGAGGTCTAAAAAATCAAAATATGTTGACACTTTTCAAAATTTTCAGAAATACAAAATGGCGGATCCAATATGGCAGACTATTTTTTAAAAAATGACCCAATTTACTCGAAACTTGTTACTCGGGGGTTTTTGGGGTCGCTGATTACAAATCTGAACTCAATTTTCAAAAATACAAAATGGCGGATCCAATATGGCGGACTATTTTTTTAAAGAATGACCAAATTTACTCGAAACTTGTTACTCAGGGGTTTTTGGGGTCGCTGATTACAAATCTGAACCCAATTTTCAAAAATACAAAATGGCGAATCTAACATGGCGGACTATATTTTTTTTTAAATGACCACATTTACTCGAAACTTGTTACTCGGGGGTTTTTGGGGTCGCTGATTACAAATCTGAACCCAATTTTCAAAAATACAAAATGATGGATGTAATATGAAAAAGTATTTTTTTAAAAACGATCTAATTTACTCGAAACTTGTAAATCGGGGTTTTTTCAGGTCGCTGATTACAAATCTGAACTCAATTTTCTAAAGTACAAAATAACGGAACATTTTTGCAAGCACGATTCAATGAATGTCTGATTCCTTTATGAATTGATAATCACACTGTAAAGGTTAAGAAAAATTTACAATGAATACTGTTAATATTTTCACACTTATATAGGGCAGTATAGTCGGACCACCTTTTTTTAAGTAACGGAAAATTGATCCTTTATTGTTTACAGCTTGTAAGTTAATAAAATAACTTTGTTTTTTTAACCATGAGTCCCACAAAATTTCTGCTTGCTTACCTTGATGGTTCCATTTTTTTATCTTTTATTAATGGTTTTTCACATGATGGACAAAACTTTCATTGAGCTTTTTTGTACCGACGTCACAGAAAACACTACTTTTGATTCTCCGAAATTGTAATGGAACGAAAAGTTAGGTTTCACTAAGATAAGCTTCGGCAAGCATGCGCGTAGGTAACGCTTGTGAACTTGTCCAAAAAAATCGCGAATGGCCTAACTAGACTAAACCTAAGAATGGATGGTCAGAAACAGGTTATGTAGAAAATATTGTAATTACATTTAAATCTACTTAATGAACTGTTTAAGCATATAAAAATTCTAAAATTAAAATTAATTGAAGAAAATTTGCAGAACTAAAACCAAAATAATGTGTATGTTTAATCAACAAAAACCTCAAATACACTGAAAGAATTTTGGGCAGAGTGCAAGTTTTAAATGGGAGCCGCCAGAGCTCTCTGTCTTAGGGATCGCATCATACCTCCAAAAGCGAAGATCTACTTCCGAAGGGTAAGCAATAACTCCTTAGGTGCTGCTGCTCACCTTTCGGGAAAAGATTCTTCCTGTTTTGAGGTGAGATGAGAAATCTGAGACAGAGAAATCTGGCGGCTCCTATGTAAAGCTTACAGTCTGACCAAAATTCATTCAGTGTAGATGAAAAAACATTTCGTTCTAAATTTTGACAAAACATACAGACTTAAATAAAATTTCAACATCACTGCTTCAAGTTTATTGCGTTCAAAATATTAAAACATGTTTGTATTCTATGCATAAGATAATATTACGTAATGCTAAGTTTAAAAGAAACATGTTTATACAGTAACAATTTTCAAAGCACAGAGAAAAAAGAAGGAATTTCTAAAGATTGTACTTTGAGAAACTAAGTTAATATCTGTACTTAGCTAACTGAGAAACCCCCGAGTAACAAGTTTCGAGTAAATGTGGTCATTTTTAAAAAAAAATAGTCCGCCATATTAGATCCGCCATTTTGTATTTTTGAAAATTGGGTTCAGATTTGTAATCAGCGACCCCAAAAACCCCTGAGAAACAAGTTTCGATTAAATTTGATCATTTTTTAAAAAAATAGTCCGCCATATTGGATCCGCCATTTTGTATTTTTGAAAATTGAGTTCAGATTTGTAATCAGCGACCCCAAAAACCCCCGAGTAACAAGTTTCGAGTAAATTGGGTCATTTTTTAAAAAATAGTCTGCCATATTGGATCCGCCATTTTGTATTTCTGAAAATTTTGAAAAGTGTCAACATATTTTGATTTTTTAGACCTCTAGCAGTGTTGGTGATCAATGAAATACCAATTCGAACGTTTTCTTTCTTCTTAAATGAAGTTTTATTTAGATATTTTCTACTTTTCAGACATATAATCTGTCAGAACTTGGCCGCCATTTTGGATTTTTAAAAAGGCCAGATTGTAACTGTTAGAGTACTTCAAGACGAACATTTTAATACCTTACACGTTACAATTGATCCCATAGAATTATGTACAGAGAACTGATCCGGTTGACATGGAACGTCCCATATACACTTATAAATAAGTGAATTTTTCACTTATTCTGAGTGAAATTTCACTTATTATAAGTGTATATGCACTTATTGATCGAGAAGACGACTTATAACGTACAAATATGTGAATTTTCACATATTTAGATTTAGAGAGTAAATAAATATTTTTTTTATATAATATTAATCCTGATTATTTATTTACATTCATTAAGAAATATATTTTAACTTATTCAATAAGTTAATATACTTCACTTCTTAATGTGTGAGTATTCACTTATTTCATAATTGAATATTCACTTATTTATAAGTGAATATAATTCACTTATTCATAAGTGAATACAATTCACTTATTTGATGTGTGAATATTCACTTATTCTACGTGGAAGAGTTTTGAAACATGGAATAAGTGAATATTCACTTAAAATAAGTGAAATTTCACTTATTCAGATTTAGAGAGTGACGACTAGAGGCAAAAATAATTCGTGCCACAAAAATATCAGAAAATGTTCAATTATTCTAATAATTAAAAAAACGTATTCGATTCATACAAATATACAAATAATTATAATTGTTCATATATTAATTATATATTTATTAGAATCAAATAATTTTTATCTGAATTAATTAAACGGTTCTTTCTTCAAATGCTGCAAATATTGACCCATATATTCAATTTATTTAAATTGAATAAAAAATCTTTAATTCTATAGTAAATATTATGTTTGATAATAAAAAACTCTTCTATTTTGAATTGAAAAAAATGTCTACTAATGTATATTTTTCATAGAAATTAAGATTTTCAAAAATTTTAAATTCAAACATTTTTCGAATTCAATGACTTATAATAATTTAAGATATTATCTTAAATTATCTCGGTTAAACCAAGAAATAAAATTATTGTTTTATATTAAAAGAACTTTGCTACTGTAACTTGTTTAAAATTATTTTCATCATTTCAATTCAATTATTATTTTCTAGAATTTTTAACTAAAATTCTCCTTCTATCAATTATTTTCAATAATTTTCGAAAAATTTCTTTGAAAATTTTCAAATGTATTTGTTTACAATTCAATTTAGAAAATAATAGCTACAAAAAATTTAAGAAAAAACTCAATTAAACTTTTTCAAAAAATAAATCTATACAATTGTTACTTAAAAGTATGAAAAATTCAGTATTTCAAAGATTTTTATTTGAAATCTTTTCAAAAGATTAATATTGAATTATTATTTAAAATTTTAACTAAAGTTAATATTTAAATAATTTTTTATTAGAAAATTCTAAGAGAATTCAATAATTTAAATACAAAAATAAATAATTTATTGAATAATTGAATGTTTGTTAAAATTCAATTCCCATAAAATTTTTATTAACAAATTTTTAAATAATTAAATTCTTCCGAGGAATTTTATTACACTTTTCAAGAACAAAACTGTATTAACCCATTAACGCCTGAATGCACTGAATTTTTAGTCTGACTTCAAACTTAAGTATTTCTTAATAAACATAATATTTTCTTTTCGGACAAAATTTTTTTTATGTATTGGAGTATCCTCTATCCGAATATCATGTTTAAAAATTATTACAAAATTGTTTAACAATATTTTTTTGCATATAATTAAAAAATTGCACAATTTTTTAATGATTTTTTTTTTAAAATCTTAAATTTAAATGTCAAAAAAATTTTTTTAACGGTTCACATTTCCATAAATCGTGCACTCGATTGTTGCACTTTCCAAATATATATCGTCCTTTTGTAAATAAACTTTTGATTTTTCAAAATGGCGGCTAAAATCTCAAAAATTTATGAAAATTTAAAATTTATTGTCCGATGTACATTTTTTTTAAAATTTGGCTTCAAAATCCTTACTCGGGGGTTTTTGGGGTCGCTGATTACCAATCTGAAATTACTTTTTGAAAATTCAAAATGGCGGATCCAATATGGCGGACAAAATTTTCAAAAATTAGTCGGATTCTCTTCAAAATCCTTACTCGGGGGTTTTCGGGGTCGCTAATTACGAATATGAAATTACTTTTTGAAAATTCAAAATGGCGGATCTAATATGGCGGACAAAATTTTCAAAAATCAGTCGGATTCTCTTCAAAATCCTTACTCGGGGGTTTTCAGGGTCGCTGATTACAAATCTGAAATTACTTTTTGAAAATTCAAAATGTCGGATCCAATATGGCGGAAAAAATTTTCAAAAATCAGTCGGATTCTCTTTAAAATCCTTACTCGGGGGTTTTCGAGGTCGCTGATTACGAATCTGATATTACTTTTTTAAAGTTTAAAATGGCATATCCCATATAACGGGTAAAGAAGGTTAAATTTTATTTAATCCTTTTGAAAATTCTTACTCAAGGGTTTTTAAGGACACTTTATTTGAATATCTTTAATTATTTTGAACATCTTTAGCCACCAGTTGCTAAACTGATGTTTCCAATTCTTACCGCGTGGAGGTAGATGAACAACGAGAATCTTATTTTTTTAAAATTTAAAAAAAAATTTTTTTTTTGCTTTTTTTAATTTTTTATTTTATTTGATTTAAAATTTTTTTATTTTATAAATTAATATATTATATTAAAATTAAAGTTGTCCAACTTTTTTATTCTTATTGCTTCTCTACTCTCCGTGTGCCTGTTTAAAACATTTTCTACAAAAATATTGAAGATAGGTGCGGCAAGATTTTCGTGTTCTTATTGAACATTTATTTGTTGAGCAATATTTTTGTGATTCGTTTCTTTCCACAACAGAATTTTTGCACTTTTTGTTTATCAGATAACTTTTGCTAATGCTTATAGAAAACTCTTTTATCCCAATTTTTTTCGATTCGCTGTTTACAGTGTTGTGTAAAATTACCGCATTCGTTATTGCTGATTGAATTAAGCGCTCAAATATCACCCAAGTCCATTTTTTTGATCTGATGATTGGCAACACGCGACTACAATACTGGTCATAAGCAAAAAAAAATTAAAAAAAAAATTTTTTTTAAATAAGATTCTCGTTGTTCATCTACCTCCACGCGGTGAGAATTGGAAACATAAGTTTAGCAACTGGTGACTAAAGATGTTCAAAATAATTAAAGATATTTAAATAAAGTGTCCTTAAAAACCCTTGAGTAAGCATTTTCAAAAGGATTAAATAAAATTTAACCTTCTTTACCCGTTGTATGGGATATGCCATTTTGAATTTTGAAAAAGTAATATCAGATTCGTAATCAGCGACCTCGAAAACCCCCGAGTAAGGATTTTGAAGAGAATCCGACTGATTTTTGAAAATTTTTTCTGACATATTGGATCCGCCATTTTGAATTTTCAAAAAGTAATTTCATATTCGTAATCAGCGACCCCGAAAACCCCCGAGTAAGGATTTTGAAGCCAAATTTTAAAAAAAATGTACATCGGACAATAAATTTTAAATTTTCATAAATTTTTGAGATTTTAGCCGCCATTTTGAAAAATCAAAAGTTTATTTACAAAAGGACGATATATATTTGGAAAGTGCAACAATCGAGTGCACGATTTATGGAAATGTGAACCGTTAAAAAAATTTTTTTGACATTTAAATTTAAGATTTAAAAAAAAAAATCATTAAAAAATTGTGCAATTTTTTAATTATATGCAAAAAAATATTGTTAAACAATTTTGTAATAATTTTTAAACATGATATTCGGATAGAGGATACTCCAATACATAAAAAAAATTTTGTCCGAAAAGAAAATATTATGTTTATTAAGAAATACTTAAGTTTGAAGTCAGACTAAAAATTCAGTGCATTCAGGCGTTAATGGGTTAAAACTAATTAAAATTCTGCGATGAGTTTTATTCTTTGAGCGTTTCCACGTCAAGTGATCAAGGGGTTTGACGAATTTTAATCAAATTTTTAAGAATAACTATATATAATTAAATTTATAATAATAATTTATTATTTATGAAATTAATTGAATTATTAGAAAAAATTTTATAAAAAATCTGTTAATAATTGAATTCCTGTGCAATTTTAATTATTTATGAAAATAATTTGTAAATGTTTTTAATTAGGGTCATTTGGGGTAAATGCTAACAGTAGATATTTCAGCTAAATTTAGAAATTTAAAAATAAGTATGACGTCAATATTTTTACCTCAGCTCACCTACAAGATGTTTTGAGTATTGCCAATATTTTATATTGACAATAGGCAATGACATAGTGTAAGTTATTTTTTAATTCAAAAAAGACAAAAAACACTGGGTTACAAAAAAATGGTCATGTCGTGTTTATTGAAAGTTTAGGTGTCACTGAATAAGAAAATACCAGAAAAATTTTTTTCATTCTGTCATTACCGTAAAAAACGAGATTAAATTGTCAAAAAACCGCATTTTTAGCACTTTTTGAGTCAGCGTAACAAGAAACCGCAACATGATAAAAATCTCTCCAAGAGCCTAAATAAAAGCTTAAACCTTCCACTTTAAGGCTCAGAACTGAAAAGTACTTATTAATAATCACTGGAAACCTGCAGCCGCTATCTGAAATTATCAAAAAATCTGGGTTAGGTAGCACTTGGTAAAAATCGATTTCCCTAACCGGATTCGCTTCCAACTTGTTCCTTGAGGTTTTTTGAGGTCGCTAATGACGAATTTGAACTTACATTTAAAAATTTAAAAATGGCGGACTCAATTTTTGAAAATTGTCAATGCGCAAATTTTAAAAAGAATTCAGTGAATTCGTTATTTTAAATCCGCTATTTTGGAATTTTTAAATATAAGTTCCAACATGTCACTAGCAACCTCAAAAAACCTCAAGTAACAAGTTGCAACCGAATCAGGTTTGGGAAATCGATTTTTACCAAGTGCTACCTAACCCAGCTTTTTTTCATAATTTCAGATAGCGACTGCAGGTTTCCAGTAATTATTAAAATACTTTTCAGTTCTGAGCCTTAAAGTTGAAGATTTAAGCTTTTAGTTAAGCTCTTGTAGAGATTTTTATCATGTTGCGTTTTCTTGTTGCGATGCCTCAAAAAGTGGAAAAAATACGGTTTTTTGACAATTTAAACTCGTTTTTTATGGGAATGACCGAATGAAAAAATGTTTTTCTGGTATATTCTTAATCAGTGACACCTAAACTTTCAATAAACACAAGAAATTTTAAATAAACACGACATGACCATTTCTATGTAACCCAGTGAAATCAAAGTTTTACTGTTTCAGTATTTTGTCTCGCATTTGCATAAAAATAAATTAAAAAATCAAACGAAAATTTGTAATTCTTCCTTATTAACGCCTTAACAAAAAATGACTTTGATTTTCGTCAATTTAGTTAATAAATAATCAAGTGTTCACATTTACCCCGCGAATTCAAAAACTCGGGGTACATGTAAACATAACTTGAACTGCATTTCAAAAGGAAATAATTGAATAAATTTGCTTCTATTTCACAATTTCATTAATTTGGCAATGTAAAATTACATAGAATTTCTTATTCAGCAACCATAAAAACTTCTTTTTACCAACACTGAGAGACCTTTGGGACTGTAGCGGAACAACGTATGTGACAGAAACTCCACTATGGTTTTGGTGCGCTGCGGTAAAATCTTGGGCGCGTGACAGTCCCAAATGTTGGTGAGCAGCTCACCGAAGTAGTGGGAATGCCGCCTTTGGTTTACAGCTGAACAACTTTGGGACTGTCACGCGCCCAAGATTTTACCGCAGCAACCCAAAAGTTTTTATGTAACAAATATATGCAAGAAAATTTCTACTGCTGAGCAATTTATTACTTGAAAAAAAATAATTAATAATTTTCGATAAAATTTGGAAGAAGAAAAACGAAGGGTCGCGAAGGGCTTAGGACCTTCAAAACATTTTTACAATCTATTGACACCTTATGAAACAAATATATGCAAGAAAATTTCTACTGATGAGCCATTTATTACTTGAAAAAAAAAAATTAATAATTTTCGATAAAATTTGGAAGAAGAAAATCGAAGGGTCGCGAAGGGCCTAGGACCTTAAAGATTTTTTTACGCACTATTAAGACCTTATGAAACAAATATATGCAAGAAAATTTCTACTGATGAGCCATTTATTACTTGAAAAAAAATAATTAATAATTTTCGATAAAATTTGGAAGAAAAAAATCGAAGGGTCGCGAAGGGCCTAGGACCTTCAAGATTTTTTTAAACACTATTGAGACCTTAAGAAACGAATATGTGCAAGAAAATTTCTACTGATGAGCCATTTATTACTTGAAAAAAAATAGTTAATAATTCTCCATAAAATTTGGAAGAAGAAAATCAAAGGGTCGCGAAGGGCCTAGGACCTTTAAAACTATTGTACACTCTTATTAAGACCTTATGAAACGAACATCTAAAAAAAATTTCTACTAATCAGCCATTTATTACTCGAAAAAAAATAATTAATAATTTTCTATAAAATTAGGAAGAAGAAAAACATAGGGTCGCGAAGGGCCTAGGACCTTTAAAACTTTTTTACATTCTATTGAGACCTAATGAAACGAATATATGTAAAAAAATTTCTACTGCTGAGCCATTTATTACTTGAAGAAAAAATGAATAATTTTCGATAAAATTTGGATGAATAAAAAGAAGGGTCGCGAAGGGCCCAGGACCTTCTGGATATTTTTACACATAATTAAGACCTTATAAAACAAATATGTGCAAGAAAATTTCTACTGATGAGCCATTTATTACTTGAAAAAAAATAGTTAATAATTCTCCATAAAATTTGGAAGAAGAAAATCAAAGGGTCGCGAAGGGCCTAGGACCTTCAAGATTTTTTTAAACATTATTGAGACCTTATGAAACGAACATATGTAAAAAAATGTCTACTGCTGAGCCATTTATTACTCGAAGAAAAAATTAATAATTTTCGATAAAATTTGGATGAATAAAAAGAAGGGTCGCGAAGGGACCAGGACCTTCTGGATATTTTAACACATAATTGAGACCTTATAAAACAAATATATGCAAGAAAATTTCTACTGATGAGCCATTTATTACTTGAAAAAAAATAATTAATAATTTTCGATAAAATTTGGAAGCAGAAAAACGAAGGGTCGCGAAGGGTCAGGACCTTTAAAACTATTTTACACTCTTATTAAGACCTTATGAAACGAACATATGAAAAAAATTTCTACTAATCAGCCATTTATTACTTGAAAAATAGAATTAATAATTTTCTATAAAATTAGGAAGAAGAAAAACGTAGGGTCGCGAAGGGCCCAGGACCTTCAAGATTTTTTTAAACATTATTGAGACCTTATGAAACAAACATATGCAAAAAAACTACTACTGCTAAGCCATTTATTACTCAAAGAAAAAATTAATAATTTTCGATAAAATTTGGTTGAATAAAAAGAAGGGTCGCGAAGGGCCGAGGACCTTCTGGATATTTTTACACATAATTGAGACCTTATAAAACAAATATATGCAAGAAAATTTCTACTGATGAGCCATTTATTACTTGAAAAAAAATAGTTAATAATTTTCGATAAAATTTGGAAGAAGGAAATCGAAGGGTCGCGAAGGGCCTAGGACCTTCAAGATTTTTTTAAACATTATTGAGACCTTATAAAACGAACATATGTAAAAAAATGTCTACTGCTGAGCCATTTATTACTTGAAAATAAAAATTAATAATTTTCGATAAAATTTGGATGAAAAGAAAGAAGGGTCGCGAAGGGCCCAGGACCTTCAAGATTTTTTTAAACATTATTGAGACCTTATGAAACAAACATATGCAAAAAAACTACTACTGCTAAGCCATTTATTACTCAAAGAAAAAATTAATAATTTTCGATAAAATTTGGTTGAATAAAAAGAAGGGTCGCGAAGGGCCGAGGACCTTCTGGATATTTTTACACATAATTGAGACCTTATAAAACAAATATATGCAAGAAAATTTCTACTGATGAGCCATTTATTACTTGAAAAAAAATAGTTAATAATTTTCGATAAAATTTGGAAGAAGGAAATCGAAGGGTCGCGAAGGGCCTAGGACCTTCAAGATTTTTTTAAACATTATTGAGACCTTATAAAACGAACATATGTAAAAAAATGTCTACTGCTGAGCCATTTATTACTTGAAAATAAAAATTAATAATTTTCGATAAAATTTGGATGAAAAGAAAGAAGGGTCGCGAAGGGCCCAGGACCTTCAAGATTTTTTTAAACATTATTGAGACCTTTTGAAACGAACATATGCAAAAAAATTTCTACTGCTGAGCCATTTATTACTCGAAGAAAAAATTAATAATTTTCGATAAAATTTGGATGAATAAAAAGAAGGGTCGCGAAGGGACCAGGACCTTCTGGATATTTTTACACATAATTGAGACCTTATAAAACAAATATATGTAAGACAATTTCTACTGATAAGCCATTTATTACTTGAAAAAAAATAGTTAATAATTTTCGATAAAATTTGGAAGAAGAAAATCGAAGGGTCGCGAAGGGCCTAGGACCTTCATGATTTTTTTAAACATTATTGAGACCTTATGAAACGAACATATGTAAAAAAATGTCTACTGCTGAGCCATTTATTACTTGAAAAAAAAATTAATAATTTTCGATAAAATTTGGATGAAAAGAAAGAAGGGTCGCGAAGGGCCCAGGACCTTCAAGATTTTTTTAAACATTATTAAGACCTTATGAAACAAACATATGTATAAAAATGTCTACTGCTAAGCCATTTATTACTTAAAAAAAAAATAATTGAAAATTTTCGATAAAATTTGGAAGAAGAAAAACGAAGGGTCGCGAAGGGCCTAGGACCTTCAAAACTTTTTTACGCTCTATTAAGACCTTATGAAACGAATGTGTGCAAAAATTTTTCTACTGCTAAGCCATTTATTACTTGAAAAAAAATAATTAATAATTTTCTATAAAATTAGGAAGAAGAAAAACGTAGGGTCGCGAAGGGCCTAGGAACATTAAAACTTTTTTACATTCTATTGAGACCTTATGAAACGAATATGTGCAACAAAGTTTCTACTGCTGAGCCATTTATTACTTAAAAAAAAATAATTAATAATTTTCTATAAAATTTGGAAAAAGAAAAACGCAGGGTCGCGAAGGGCCTAGGACCTTCAAGATTTTTTTAAACACTATTAAGACCTTATGAAACAAATATATGCAAGGAAATTTCTACTGCTGAGCCATTTATTACTTGAAAAAATAATAATTAAAAATGTTCTATAAAACTTGGAAAAAGAAAAACGTAGGGTCGCGAAGGGCCTAGGACCTTTAATACTTTTTTACGCTCTATTAAGACCTTGTAAAACGAATGTGTGCAAAAATGTTTCTACTGCTAAGCCGTTTATTACTTAAAAAAAAAATAATTAATAATTTTCTATAAAATTTGGAAGAAGAAAATCGAAGAGTCGCGAAGGGCCTAGGACCTTCAAGATTTTTTTAAACATTATTGAGACCTTATGAAACGAACATATGTAAAAAAATGTCTACTGCTGAGCCATTTATTACTCGAAGAAAAAATTAATAATTTTCGATAAAATTTGGATGAATAAAAAGAAGGGTCGCGAAGGGACCAGGACCTTCTGGATATTTTAACACATAATTGAGACCTTATTAAACAAATATATGCAAGAAAATTTCTACTGATGAGCCATTTATTACTTGAAAAAAAATAATTAATAATTTTCGATAAAATTTGGAAGCAGAAAAACGAAGGGTCGCGAAGGGTCAGGACCTTTAAAACTATTTTACACTCTTATTAAGACCTTATGAAACGAACATATGAAAAAAATTTCTACTTATCAGCGATTTATTACTTGAAAAAAAATAATTAATAATTTTCTATAAAATTAGGAAGAAGAAAAACGTAGGGTCGCGAAGGGCCCAGGACCTTCTGGATATTTTTACACATAATTGAGACCTTATAAAACAAATATATGCAAGAAAATTTCTACTGATGAGCCATTTATTACTTGAAAAAAAATAGTTAATAATTTTCGATAAAATTTTGAAGAAGAAAATCGAAGGGTCGCGAAGGGCCTAGGACCTACAAGATTTTTTTAAACATTATTGAGACCTTATGAAACGAACATATGTATAAAAATGTCTACTGCTGAGCCATTTATTACTCGAAGAAAAAATTAATAATTTTCGATAAAATTTGGATGAATAAAAAGAAGGGTCGCGAAGGGACCAGGACCTTCTAGATATTTTTACACATAATTGAGACCTTATAAAACAAATATATGCAAGAAAATTTCTACTGATGAGCCATTTATTACTTGAAAAAAAATAATTAATAATTTTCGATAAAATTTGGAAGCAGAAAAACGAAGGGTCGCGAAGGGCCTAGGACCTTTAAAACTATTTTACACTCTTATTAAGACCTTATAAAACAAACATATGAAAAAAATTTCTACTAATCAGCCATTTATTAGGGGAGACTGGGGCGAAAAGTTAAATTTTGCATAAATGATTTTTTTTTGGCAATATAAGCCGCTTAGATGCAAATATTTGTATATCAATATTGTAGGGCAACTTGTCCTCTACAACTTTCAATAAAAAAGTTCCTGATATTTTCGCAAAAAATACATGTTTTGTCCTTTTTTGAAAATTTTGTTTTTTTTAACTTTTCGCCCCACCCTGGGGCGAAAAGTTAAATGGCTGGGGCGAAAAGTTAAATTCTATTTTCAGCCTACTAAAACTATTTTCTGATAGGTGGTAAGTAGTAGATAAGTTAAAGTATACGTAAACAAGTAATTTAGTAAATAAAAGATCTTTGTTTACTTAACAAAAGCTTTAGAATAGTTGTTAAATTAAAAAATTGAAATTTCCAAAAAAAAAAAATTTTTTTTTGGTTTATTTCACGTAAACGGTCTTATTTTTTGACAGAGTACTTGCCCAATGTCAAATAAATCTTTTTTAAACAAATAAACCCAAAAAAACGAAAAATAAAAAAAAATTTTTTAATAACATATAAAAATACATTTAACTTTTCGCCCCACCCATTATTTAACTTTTCGCCCCAGGGTGCGTTTTTGGCTTCAACAACAAATATAAAAAATCTGACTAAAGATATTAAGCAAATTCCTTTTGGTATCTCTTCAGGGGACCCAAATAATGAAGTAAAAAAATCGCGGAGAGAATAAATGCAAAAAATATACTTAAAAGTTGATATTTTCTTTTTCGAAAAAATTTTCAAAAGTAGGTTGAAAAAAAAATTTCAATATCGACACCACAAAAATAAACAGAATTGCACACAAC
The DNA here is from genome assembly GCA_032872505.1 of Leptopilina syphax. Classification (NCBI taxonomy): domain Eukaryota; kingdom Metazoa; phylum Arthropoda; class Insecta; order Hymenoptera; family Figitidae; genus Leptopilina; species Leptopilina syphax. Next base: position 32,111,082 of record CM065471.1, on the reverse strand, counting down.
TCCGGACATTTATTTAGGGTGATAACACCCTTCTATAATTAAAATTGCAATGCTCTAACTATTTTCGCTCGAAAGATAATGAATTTTAACGGTTTTGGCAGTTTAACTTTTCGTCCCAGTCTCCCCTACTTGAAAAAAAATAATTAATAATTTTCTATAAAATTAGGAAGAAGAAAAACGTAGGTTCGCGAAGGGCCCAGGACCTTCAAGATTTTTTTAAACATTATTAAGACCTTTTGAAACGAACATATGCAAAAAAATTTCTACTGCTGAGCCATTTATTACTCGAAGAAAAAATTAATAATTTTCGATGAAATTTGGATGAATAAAAAGAAGGGTCGCGAAGGGCCCAGGACCTTCTGGATATTTTTACACATAATTGAGACCTTATAAAACAAATATATGCAAGAAAATTTCTACTGATGAGCCATTTATTACTTGAAAAAAAATAGTTAATAATTTTTGATAAAATTTTGAAGAAGAAAATCGAAGGGTCGCGAAGGGCCTAGGACCTTCAAAACTTTTTTACGCTCTATTAAGACCTTATGAAACGAATGTGTGCAAAAATGTATCTACTGCTAAGCCATTTATAACTTGAAGAAAAATAATTAATAATTTTCGATGAAATTTGGAAGAAGAAAAACGAAGGGTCGCGAAGGACCTAGGACCTTTAAAACTTTTTTACATTCTATTAAGACCTTATGAAACGGATATATGTAAAAAAATTTCTACTGCTGAGCCATTTATTACTTGAAGAAAAATAATTAATAATTTTCTATAAAACTTGGAAGAAGAAAAACGAAGGGTCGCGAAGGGCCTAGGACCTTTAAAACTTTTTTACATTCTATTGAGACCTTATGAAACGAATATATGTAAAAAAATGTCCACTGCTGAGCTATTTATTAATTGAAAATAAAAATTAATAATTTTCTATAAAATTTGGATGAAAAAAAAGAAGTGTCGCAAAGGGCCCAGGACCTTCAAGATTTTTTTAAACATTATTGAGACCTTATGAAACGAACATATGAAAAAAATTTCTACTGCTGAGCCACGTATTACTTGAAAAAAAAATAATTAAAAATTTTCGATAAAATTTGGAAGAAGAAAATCGAAGGGTCGCGAAGGCCCTAGGACCTTTAAAACTTTTTTACATTCTATTGAGACCTTTAGAAACGAATACATGTAAAAAAATTTCTACAGCTGAGCCATTTATTACTTGAAGAAAATTAATTAATAATTTTCTATAAAGCTTGGAAGAAGAAAAACGAAGGGTCGCGAAGGGCCTCAGACCTTTAAGATTTTTTTACACACTATTGAGACCTTATGAAACGAATATGTGTAAAAAAATTTCTACTAATGAGCCACTTATTACTTGAAAAAAAATAATTAATAATTTTCGATAAAATTCGGAAAAAGAAAAACGAAGGGTCGCGAAGGGTCAGGACCTTTAAAACTATTTTACACTATTATTAAGACCTTATGAAACGAACATATGAAAAAAATTTCTACTAATCAGCCATTTATTACTTGAAAAAAAATAATTAATAATTTTCTATAAAATTAGGAAGAAGAAAAACGTAGGGTCGCGAAGGGCCCAGGACCTTCAAGATTTTGTTAAACATTATTGAGACCTTATAAAACAAACATATGCAAAAAAATTTCTACTGCTGAGCCATTTATTACTCGAAGAAAAAATTAATAATTTTCGATAAAATTTGGAAGAAGAAAATCGAAGGGTCGCGAAGGGCCTAGGACCTTCAAAACTTTTTTACGCTCTTTTAAGACCTTATGAAACGAATGTGTGCAAAAATGTTTCTACTGCTAAGCCATTTATTACTTGATAAAAAATAATTAATAATTTTCTATAAAATTAGGAAGAAGAAAAACGTAGGGTCGCGAAGGGCCTAGGACCATTAAAACTTTTTTACATTCTATTGAGACCTTATGAAACAAATATTTGCAAAAAAATTTCTACTGCTGAGCCATTTATTACTTGAAAAAAAATAATTAATAATTTTCGATACAATTTGGAAGAAAAAAAGCGAAGGGTCGCGAAGGGCCTAGGACCTTTAAAACTTTTTTACATTCTATTGAGACCTTATGAAACGAATATATGTAAAAAAATGTCCACTGCTGTGCTATTTATTAATTGAAAATAAAAATTAATAATTTTCTATAAAATTTGGATGAGAAAAAAGAAGTGTCGCAAAGGGCCCAGGACCTTCAAGATTTTTTTAAACATTATTGAGACCTTATCGCTTGCTGGGTGTAAAAATATGATACATCGGATTGGCGTTGAAAAACATGATACCTCGGACTTGACTTGAAAAACATGACATATCGTCGTTTGAGTTGAAGAACATGACACGTCGAAAAAGAAAATTTTTTATTCAAATTTCAGTTGGTACAATATAACGTGTACAGTTTTAATTCCACACATATTTACACCTCCAAATTCCCTGTCTCTTTTTTTCTCTGACAAATAACCTTTTTTGGAATATGGTCACTTTATTATTATTTCATAGAAGTTTCAAAGATTTGAGACATTTTAAGATTCGCGGTCAGTGGTACCTACCGAAATTTGAATAAAAAATTTTCGTTTTCGACGTGTCATGTTCTTCAACTCAAACGACGATATGTCATGTTTTTCAAGTCAAATCCGAGGTATTATGTTTTTCAACGCCAATCCGATGTATCATGTTTTTACACCCAGCAAGCGTTATGAAACGAACATATGAAAAAAATTTCTACTGCTGAGCCACGTATTACTTGAAAAAAAAATAATTAAAAATTTTCGATAAAATTTGGAAGAAGAAAATCGAAGGGTCGCGAAGGCCCTAGGACCTTTAAAACTTTTTTACATTCTATTGAGACCTTATGAAACGAATACATGTAAAAAAATTTCTACAGCTGAGCCATTTATTACTTGAAGAAAATTAATTAATAATTTTCTATAAAGCTTGGAAGAAGAAAAACGAAGGGTCGCGAAGGGCCTCAGACCTTCAAGATTTTTTTACACACTATTGAGACCTTATGAAACGAATATGTGTAAAAAAATTTCTACTAATGAGCCACTTATTACTTGAAAAAAAATAATTAATAATTTTCGATAAAATTCGGAAAAAGAAAAACGAAGGGTCGCGAAGGGTCAGGACCTTTAAAACTATTTTACACTCTTATTAAGACCTTATGAAACGAACATATGAAAAAAATTTCTACTAATCAGCCATTTATTACTTGATAAAAAATAATTAATAATTTTCTATAAAATTAGGAAGAAGAAAAACATAGGGTCGCGAAGGGCCTAGGACCATTAAAACTTTTTTACATTCTATTGAGACCTTATGAAACAAATATTTGCAAAAAAATTTCTACTGCTGAGCCATTTATTACTTGAAAAAAAATAATTAATAATTTTCGATACAATTTGAAAGAAAAAAAGCGAAGGGTCGCGAAGGGCCTAGGACCTTTAAAACTTTTTTACATTCTATTGAGACCTTATGAAACGAATATATGTAAAAAAATGTCCACTGCTGAGCTATTTATTAATTGAAAATAAAAATTAATAATTTTCTATAAAATTTGGATGGAAAAAAAGAAGTGTCGCAAAGGGCCCAGGACCTTCAAGATTTTTTTAAACATTATTGAGACCTTATGAAACGAACATATGAAAAAAATTTCTACTGCTGAGCCACGTATTACTTGAAAAAAAAATAATTAAAAATTTTCGATAAAATTTGGAAGAAGAAAATCGAAGGGTCGCGAAGGCCCTAGGACCTTTAAAACTTTTTTACATTCTATTGAGACCTTATGAAACGAATACATGTAAAAAAATTTCTACAGCTGAGCCATTTATTACTTGAAGAAAATTAATTAATAATTTTCTATAAAGCTTGGAAGAAGAAAAACGAAGGGTCGCGAAGGGCCTCAGACCTTCAAGATTTTTTTTACACACTATTGAGACCTTATGAAACAAATATGTGTAAAAAAATTTCTACTAATGAGCCACTTATTACTTGAAAAAAAATAATTAATAATTTTCGATAAAATTCGGAAAAAGAAAAACGAAGAGTCGCGAAGGGTCTAGGACCTTCAAATCTTTTTTACACTCTATTGAGACCTAATGAGACGAATATATTCAAACAAATTTCTACTGCTGAGGCATTTATTACTTGAAGAAAAAATAATTAATAATTTTCTATAAAATTTGGAAGAAGAAAGACGAAGGGTCGCGAAGGGCCTAGGACCTTTAATATTTTTTCGCACTATTGAGACCTTATGAAACGAATATGTGTAAAAATGTTTCTACTGCTAAGCCATTTATTACTTGATACAAAATAATTAATAATTTTCTATAAAATTAGGAAGAAGAAAAACGTAGGGTCGCGAAGGGCAAAAAAAAACTTTTTTACATTCTATTGAGACCTTATGAAACGAATATGTGCAAAAAAATTTCTACTGCTCAGTTATTCATTACTTGAAATATAATCTCCTATAATATTAACATATTCGTCGTCGTTTTGTCGTCCGTCGGTCGTGCAACTTCGTACTTCATCGTTCGGTCGTTTTTTTTTTTTTTTTTTTTTTTTTATTTTTTTTTTTATCGTATCGTATGTATACATACTCATTGTACATACATATACGCATGCGCAGTAGTGTTCTGTAAATGTCAGGCATGCGTAGTAGTGTTCTATCAATATTACGCATGCGCAGTAGTGTTCTGTCAATATTACGCATGCGCAGTAGTATTCTGTCAATATTACGCATGCGCAGTAGTATTCTGTTAATATTTTGCATGCGCAGTAGTATTCTATCAATGGTACGCATGCGCAGTAGTGTTCTGTGAATGTCAGGCATGCGCAATAGTGTTCTATCAATGTTAGACATGCGCAGTAATGTCCTATGAATGTTACGCATGCGCAGTAGTATTCTATCAATGTTAGGGTTGCGCAGTAGTGTTCTATCACTATAACGCATATGCAGTAGTGTACTATCAATGTTACGCATGCGCAGTAGTATTTTATCAATGCCAGGCATGCGCAGTAGTGTTCTATCACTATAACGCATGCTCAGTAGTATTCGGACAATGTTACGCATGCGCAATAATGTTCTGACAATGCCAGGCATGCGCAGTAGTGTTCTGTGAATGTCAGGCATGCGCAGTAGTGTTCTATCAATGTTACGCATGCGTAGTAGTGTTCTATTACTATAACGCATGCGCAGTAGTGTTCGGACAATGTTATGCATGCGCAGTAATGTTCTGACAATGTCAGCCATGCGCAGTAGTGTTCCTAAATTAAGTAATAAATAAATGAGGGACGTAATTTTTTTAATTCATCCCGATTTTTATCAAATTTTGTACTCTATTCTATATCCTTTCCATTAGCTGATAAAACGAATCATGACCCCAGAATGTGCCGCGTGGAGGCTGCAAAGGTTTTACATTACACTTTCTGTTCATTGTTTTTTTTATAATATCTGTTTAAAATTTAAAAATTTTGTCCGACATATTAGATCCACCATTTTGAATTTTTTTTGACGTCATTTTTATATTCAGCGACCCCAAAAACCCTTGTATAGTAAGTTTCATAAAAATTCATCTACCAGGTTTTGCTGAAAATTTTGGGCCAATCATATGATTATTTTTCCAAACAGCGAAGGGATTTATAAGATTATTTCAAATTTTTTTAATTCTTTTGGTCTAAGTTTGTCATTTTCATTTTGCATTTTCTAAGAAAAAAGTTTCGTATATTCGCATAATTCAAGTTATTTGAATCAAATAAATATATAGATAACAAAAATTATTTGAATGAGATAATTTTTTAGTGTGCTAATACTTTTACGTATGCAAATGGAAGAACATTAATTTATTTATTATAAATTTGGTATAAGGACTACATAAATAATTATTTGACACAATTAAAGAGATATAGGTCTAAATTAAAATAATTAATTATGAAAAATAATTGCATATTTGATATAAATAAGGGAAATTCCACGTCAACACGGACAGAGCTCTAAACAAAAATTGCTTTCATGGATTTAAACGTTCTAGGGCTTAAAAGATTTCTACATTCATGTACTTTAAGATGCCGATGGGCGTTTTTTGCAAATTTTCATTTCCGATGCCAATAGAGCTGTCAAAAGTCAAAAGGTCCAAAAATCTCAAAATACTTTTATGAATTAAAAGCAAAAAACGGGTTAAATTATTTTGTATCTCATTCTTTAACAGTTTTTAGGGTCCCCGAATATAAATTTAAAGTTTTTTTTTAAATTCAAAATGGCGGATTCAATATGGCGAACAAAATTCAAATTTGAACAGATTCGATTAAAACTTGTTTCTCGGGAGTTTTTAGGGTCGTTGATTACGAATCTGAAGTCACTTTTTAAAAATTCAAAATGTCGGAAAAAATTTTCAAATTTGATCCGATTCCCTTAAAACGTGTTACTCGAAAGCTGATGGGGCCACAGATTACAAATATGAAATTACTTTTTAGAAATAAAAATGGCGGATCCAATAAGTTGGAAAAATTTTTTAATTTGATCAGATATAATTAAAACGTGTTACTCGGGGGTTTTTTAAGGTATCTGATTACGAATCTGAAATCACAATTTAAAAATTGAAAATAGTGGATCCCATATGACTGAAAAAATGTCCAATTTTGATACATTTCGCTTAAAGTTTGTAAAAATAACAAATTGTTTACATTATAGAACAGTATGAAGCTAGAATTTCTTAAAAGTGACTTCAAATTCGTAATCAGATATGCTAAAAACCCCCGAGTAACACTTTTTAATTAAATCTGATCAAATTTAAAAAATTTTCCACCATATTGGATTCATCATTTTCAATTTCTACAAAGTAACTTTATATTCATAATATGCGACCCTAAAAGCCCCCGAGTAACACGTTTTAAGGGAATAGGATAAATTTGAAAATTTTTTCGTCATATTGGATCCGCCATTTTGAATTTTTAAAAAGTGACTTTAGACTACCCGTCAAAATTGAGAGACCACCCATTTTCAGTCGAATGAAAATCGTTTTAAAACATAAAATTTATTGAAACTAAAATTTTTTTCTGCTCATTTTTTTTAAAGATGATAAAATTTTGAACAGAAGAAGATATTTCAGAAGTCGTTTGGCCAATAATTCATTTAGATATTTTTAAAAAATCGCCATTTTCAATGTTTTACAAAAATTTGAATAACTTTTAAAATAAAAACTTGAACCAAAAAAATATAAAAAATTTGAAACATTCTTATTTTTAAGAAAAATAATTTTTAAAAATCAAAAGTATTTTTTTTTAAATTTTCTTGAAAAATCTACACCATATAATGTTTTATATATTTTCTAAAATAGTTTTTAGTACAGAAAAATTGTTCCAAATTTTTTGAATTTTTTTGGTCCAAGTTTGACGGCCTGCATTTTCTAAGAAAAAAATTACACGTTAATGCCTATAAGTAATTCTTATAGTCTAGCAAATGACCTTTAAAATAAGCTTAAGATCATTAAAAAGCGTTCATTATTTTAAAAGTTATTCAAATTTTTGTAAGACATTGAAAATGACGATTTTTTAAAAATATCTAAATAAAATATTGGCCAAATGACTTCTAAAAGATCTTGTTCTTTTCAAAATTTTATCATCTTTCAAAAAATAAAAAGCAAAATATTTTAGTTTCCATACATTTTATGTTTTAAAATGTTTTTCAATCACCTGAAAATGGATGGTCTCTCAATTTTGACCGGTAGTGTAGATTCGCAATCAGCTACCCTAAAAACCACCGAGTAACAAGTTTTAATCGAATCTGATAAAATTTTAATTTTGTCCGCCATATTGGATCCGACATTTTAGATTTTTTTAAAAAAAACTTTAGATTTATATTCGGGGACCTTAAAAAACTGTTAAAGAATGAGTTACAGAATAATTTACCTCGTTTTTTTGCAAAAAACGCCCATCGCCATCTTAAAGTATTAGAATGTAGAAATCTTTTAAGCCCTAGAACGTTTAAATCTATCAAAGCAATTTTTGTTTAGAGCTTTGTCCGTGTTGACGTGCGGAATGTCCCATAAATATTTAGTTATTTTAAAAAAATTATTTTATTGATGCAAATAAATATTTATTTGAATTAAAATCCATGAATTACTGAATCAAGTAATTGACCTAATTGATTTAAAGCAATATTTATTAGATTCAATTATTCCATTCATTTGACTTAAATAATTCGAATTTGCTACAAATAACTATTTATTTGATACTACAAATTAAAATTTTTATATCAAGGGCAGTTCCATACGAAAAGTAAATGGTGGATCACCGATTTTTCTTAAAGTTTGTAATTTTGTAGTATTTGGGGTACTAAATAACTGTGCCAAACAGTTTTGCAAAAAAAAATTTTTTTTGCAAGATATTTAGATTTGAAAAATTAGAAACTGAAAATAAATAAATGTCAATTTTTTATAATATTAAAAAAAAGTTAAGAAAAATTAAATTTTCAATAAATTGTTTAAACAATAATTTTTTATTGTTAAAAAAATATGCTAAGGACATCCTGGAGTTTCCTAAAAAAATTATTTTCTCAAAATTTAAACCTTCCTTAATAAGTGGTTAAATTTTTAAAAAAGTGCTTTTTGATGTTTTTGGGAAAAAAATTTTTGAAGTTTGCGCTAACTAACAATAAGTAGCGCCTATATCAGTGTATTTTAAAAGATGATATGACCTTTACTGCTTACCTCTAATACACTTATTAATTATATACGTATATATTATTATTATAAACAGTTTAACTATATATTTTTAACTTTTTTATAAAAATTATTTTCCTTTTTTATTGTAAAAAGTCTTTTCCTCCACACTTTATCCAGGCTTATGTTTCTAATTTTTTATTTTTATGGTCTTCAGTGGAACAAAAGTCAAACGTTATTGTGTCAAATTTTCAAAATTGAAATCCTGGCATGGGATATAATGATAATTTTTGTCGTTGAATGTTAAAAAAATATTTTTTTAACAATTTTTTTTTATAAACAAATGAAGAAAAATTTTAGTAGACAAAATTAACTATATATATATTCAGTGTCAGCTACAAAATTGCTACTGACTAATGAACTATGAATGTTTTGTTTTCTTTCAAAACAAAATACATCTACTAATACAAAAATTAAATAATATAGATAGTAAAGTAATATTCTTAACTTAAATTACCAAAATATAATAGAGTTTTATTATTATTAATAATTATAATTTAATTTATTATAGAACATATAATTTAATGCATTCATTATTATTTGATCAGGTCAACAAAAAAAACCATTATAAATAATTCGTCAATATTAAAAAGCAATATAAATAAAAAAAAGATAAGATTGAATTTTATATATAATAATAATAATAAAAATATAATAATAATAATAATAATAATAATAATAATAATAATAATAATAATAATAATAATAATAATAAAATAATAATAAAATAAAAAAATAATTCGTCAAACATTGTAAAATATTAAAATTATGCACATATTCAATAAATTTTCTATATCTATATTTAAATAATTAAATAATAATATTATACAAACTTTTAATTCCAATAAAAGAATTTGATTTTATCAGCAATTAATAAGAATTCTTAGATATGTCATTAACGTTTTAGATTTAGTGTTATTTGTCGATATGATAATTCTAACACTTCAATTTAAAATAAACACTATAATGATATCTAATAGATGTCGCTAATTGTTGGTAAGATTGAATTTTATATATAATAATAATAATAAAAATATAATAATAATAATAATAATAATAATAATAATAATAATAATAATAATAATAATAATAATAATAATAATAATAATAATAATAATAATAATAATAATAATAATAATAATAATAATAATAATAATAATAATAATAATAATAATAATAATAATAATAATAATAATAATAATAATAATAATAATAATAATAATAATAATAATAATAATAATAATAATAATAATAATAATAAAATAATAATAATATAATAGAAATATCTATTGTTTACGAACACCTTACCATCTTATAATATATATCTTAAGTTTTCAAAATTATATCAAATCAAATATATAATTAATTTTATTAAAATTCGTCGAAAGAATTTAATTATTTATAGAAAGTGTAAAAAAACTCTTCTCAAGAATTTAATTATTTCAATAAATAGCAAAATTCTTCAAATTTACTACATTCTTTTAAATATTATTTTTTTAAAATATTCTTCACAAGAATTCAATTATTTTTATAAATTTCCATGAAATTTAAAAAAACAATTGAATGATTTTCATAAGTAATAAAATTCTTTACAAAAATTCTATTATTTTAAAAAAATCTAAAAAAACTCAACATTTTAATTATCTTTATAAATGATATGAAAATTCTTCGACAAAATTAAATTACTTTCAGGAATTTTAATAAAATTCATTGTAAAAGTTCCATTATTTCTATAAATAACAAGAATTCAATTATATCCAACACAGGAATTCGATTATTTTCACAAATTTTTCTTAATTCAATAATTTGTATTTCTATTATATTTTAATAAAATTTCCAAAAAGAATTTAATTATTTAAAAACATTTTGACAAAATTATACAAGAATATTTAATTATTTTCTAAAAGAATTAAACTTTCATAAGAATTGAAATATTAAAAATAAAATTTATCTAAATTTATTTAAAATTAATTAAAAAATCAATTATTTAAAACTTTTTTTATAAAATCCTCGCAATAATTCAATTATTTTCATAAATAATAAAACTCATTGCAGAATTTCAATTATTTTTAATTCAATTTTAATCAATTTCCTTGAAAAATGTAATTATTGAAATTATTCTTAAAAATTAGATTAAAATTCATCAAAAGAACTCAATTATTAATTTAATAATATGCAATTATATACAAAATTAATATTAATATGTACATATACTACTTATATGTATATATTAACAATGAAGATGCTATTCAATAAATAATAAAATTTCAAATATTATAATAATAATGTGTAATAATAAATATATATATGTATCTAAGGAGAAATAAATAAGATGACAACCGAGCGAGCGTTAGCGAGCGAGGTGTATGTCGCTAGTAATTAATAATTTTCGATAAAATTTTGAAGAAAAAAAACGAAGGGTCGCGAAGGTCCTTGGACCTGCAAGATTTTTGTACACAATATTGAGGCCTCATAAAACGAATACATATATGCAAAAAAATTTCTACTAATTAGCCATTTATTACTTGAAAAAAAGATAATTAATAATTTTCGATAAAATTTGGATGAAAAAAAACGAAGGGTCGCGAAGGGCCTAGGACCTTCAAGATTTTTTTAAACATTATTGAGACCTTATGAAACGAATATGTGCAAAAAAATTTTTACTGCTGAGTTATTTATTACTTGAAAAAAAAATTAGTAATTTTCGATAAAATTTGGAAGAAGAAAATCGAAGGGTCGCGAAGGGCCTAGGACCTTCAAGATTGTTTTACACACTATTGAGGCCTAATTAAACGAATATATGCAAAAAAATTTCTACTGCTGAGCCATTTATTACTTGAAAAAAAATAAGTAATGATTTTCTATAAAATTTGGAAGAAGAGAAACGAAGGGTCGCGAAGGACCTAGGACCTTTAAAACTATTTTACACTCTATTAAGACCTTATGAAACGAACATATGAAAAAAATATCTACTGCTGAGCCATTTATTACTTGAAAAAATGATAATTAAAAATTTTCGATAAAATTTGGAAGAAAAAAGACGAAGGGTCGCGAAGGGCCTAGGACCTTCAAGATTTTTTTACACACTATTGAGACCTCATAAAAAATTGTTAAAATTATTGTCTACTTACTTCAACTAGTTGTTTTCATAAAATCTTAGCTGCACAATTTGTTAACTTTATACTTATATTCGTCAGTTTTGATAAAAGTCACTATCCTTGTGATATCAGCTTCGAAAGCTTTGTGAGAATAATTGATGAGTTCGTTAATTTATATTCCTATTTTTGACGGTTCAGAGGGTGCTGAAATCGAAAAATTGTAACGCGGTAGAATTTTGATTGTATAAAATACCATCTATCGATCGATCAATTCCGACTAACAATTTGGGTATAAAAATATGTGTGAAAATAAAAAATAATTAATTTAATTAATTGAATTTTTTATTAACAATAAGTAATAAAATTAAATATTTTCAATAAACTTTTTTTGCAATAAAAACCTTTTTTTCTATAGAGATATTATAAATAGAGTGGGGAAGCTATAGGCGGCAGCTTGTAAGGAAGTCTCCTGCCATAAATAGAATGGGTTGGAGAGAGAAAGAAGTTTTAACACCAGCATTTGTCGTTCAATGAGCTCCAGTGCAAGAGAGACACCTACTGATTTTAAATCTTCTTTCTCTTTCTATCAAGCGGACGCATACATGAAAACCATCCCCACTCTATTTATATTATCTCTATGCATTTTTCACAATATCATTACTATTAATTAATAACTTACTTTTATAAAAGTACCAGCATTTTCTCAGCGATTAAATAAATTCTAGGACAACTATAAATACAATTAAAATAAAAATAATAACGTATGATTGAAAAATAACCATAGCATTTTATTGATGAATTTTATTACTGAATTGATAATAATAAATATAGTAGTTAAAAATAATTTAACTGCAGGGATTTTATAAATAAACAGCAATCTTTTATTATATCATTATCGTACAATACAAATTTTTACAAGGCAATTTTTCGGTTCAACGGATTTTATTAATTTTACTTTTTTCATTGACCTTGGTAGTTAAAAAGAAATTTAAGGCACTATTTTGTAACTTAAAAAAATTGCTAATTTCTGATTTTTCTATAGAAAATTGTCGTAAAAATTATTTGTAATAAAAAAATATTAATTATCTGGAAAATAATTTCTGAAAAAAAAAATTAAAAATTCTTTCAACAAAAGGTTTTTAAGGGTTCATACCACTTTACACGCTTGAAAATGAAGCTATTTTTTAGAATTTTTTTTACGATTCCTACGGATTATATTAATCTGCATTTTTTTTAGTTCAATAAATACACTCTTTAACTTTATAAAAAACCTTATTTTATTTAAAAAATATTATTTGTTTATTTGAAATTTAACAATAATTTTAGACCTGCTAAAAATACCGATGCCAGCTGCGGGATTGATTTCTCAGATTAGAAAAATCTGAAACACAAAATTCAAATTGATTTATCTTCAGTAGGACTGTGCCTATCGCCCGAACTAGAATTTTTAATTTTTATGCAAAAATAACTAAATGGTGGCAATTTAAAATTTTTTTTTCGAAAATTAAGATTTTTTTTGTCAGTTTTTCGGTTTAAAAAAATAGTAAAAATTAATATTTTTAAATAATTCTAGTTCCGGCGATACCCACTCATGTGACGAAGATTTTCGTAAAAAAATTTTGAGAATCGGTCCAGTAGTTTCCGAGAAAAACATCCCGCAGCATGGAAAAATGTGGTTTTGAGAAAAACGCGTTTAAAGTTTGTGTTTTATACTTACATAGCCGTGTACGCGCTCAAATAGCATTGAAAAAAAAATATTTTGAGTGCTGGGATCTTTCTAAAAATTTTACACCACATTTTTGACATATTTTGCTTTCGAAATCCATAATAAAAAATTTTTTGTTTTTTGAAAGATGACAAAGTGGTATGAACCCTTAAATTTCTTCCAATTTAGAATAATATTCTCTCTTTTTAAATAAAAATTTGTATATTTTGTAAACATTTGTATACAAAGTAACCTAAAAATATTCATTTCCAAAACCATTTTGTTTTAATTAAAAATAATGAATATTAATAATAATTATTATTAATTAAAAATAACATAAATAATATATAGCAAATTTTAAGCTACAGTGAATAAATTTTAGGACAATCTCAATTCGTTGTTATTTTTAATTTCACTCTTCCAACAATTGGAATTTCGACAATATTTTCAATTATGTCCTTAAAAGGTTACGTTTTCGACGATTGTTGATTATTTTTAACTTATGGAACGAATTTCTATTGATAAGTTCAACGATCTTAGTAGAAATATTATTTTTAAGAAATATTATTTGTTTTTTGATAAAACCTTTTTTTTAAAAAAAAAATTATACAAAGAAGTTCATGGTTTTTCTTCTTGAAAATATTTTTAAACAAGAATTTTTATTATTTTTCTTTTTGAAAATACTTCTGAATAAAATTTTTTATTATTTTTCTTTTTTAAGTTATTTTTAAACACAGAATTTTATTATTTAATAAACCGTACAAGGCCTCTTAAATAATTAAACAATTTATAATGACAGTTCAACTACAACAACAATGAATTTTATTGTTTTTCTTTTTTTAAAAATATTTTTAAACAAAGAATTTCATTGGTTTTTTTCTTGAAACTATTTTTAAACAAAATGTTTTATTATTTTTCTTTTTGAAAATGCTTTTGAATAAACATGTTTATTATTTTTTTTCAAAATGTTTTTAAACAAAATTTTTTTTATTATTTTTCTTCTTGGAAATACTTTGAAATAAACTTTTATTATTTTTCATCTTGAAAATATTTATTTATTATTTTTCTTTTTTAAAATATTTATAAACAAAAAATTGTATTATTTTTCTTTTTGAAAATATTTATAAACAAAAAATTTTATTATTTTTATTTTTAAAAATTTTTATAAACAAAGAATTTTATTATGTTTCTTCTTAGAAATATTTTCAAAAAAGGTTTTATTATTTTTTTCTTGAAAATACTTGCAAACACAAATGTTTATTATTTTACTTTTTGAAAATATTTTTAAACAAAGAATTTAATTTTTTTTCTTGAAATTCATTCGAACATTCATTCATTATTTTACTTTTCTAAAATATCAATAATTTACAAAAGACAAATTTCTAAATAAAATATTTTATTGTTTCTGCCAAGAAAAATATTCTTTTTTTAATCGTTGATTATAAAGTTGTTCCGCTAAGTTGATGTACTTTGAAAATTCAATTTTTATCAGAAAGAAGAATTAAAAAAACAGGAATATTTCAAAAAAATATCACTATACTATTATGTTTGCAATCATTCTTTTTATTTTCAAAAATTCTTAAGTAACTACATATGTTACATTATCAAAATATTATATAATTTCTATGTATATGTAAATGTAAAGGCGTGAAAAAAAATTATTGTCAGTAGTATTGCTTATATTAAAATAAAAATAGTTGCTGTGTTATATGTATAGTTTTGTTTATAAAAATTAATAGCAATGAAAAATTTTTATTTTATTCTAGTTGTAAATTTTATACGCACTGGAATAGCCGGTCTTAATACTAAATCAGATGTAAAAATTAAATCTTTTGCGTGATCAACAGGTTCAAGGATGAAATTATTTAGAATGTGCGCTGTAAATGTCTTCAGTTCCAGCATTGCGAATTTTTGACCTAAAAAAATTTATTTTTACTATATTTTGAATTTTTTACCTAAATAATACTTTTTTTTACTTTATTCTGTATTTTTGATCTAAAACGAATATTTTTTCCTTTCTATTTTGCTCTATTTCTTTAATTTTTTATTTTAACCTCTAAAAAATTAGGTTTAATTTTGACCTAAAAATCAGGTTTAATAATTTGAACTACGTTACTTAATTAATTATTTCGAAAATTATAACTAGAATATATATTAAAAATTATATTTAAAAAATTGGTTTCAACATATTTATAAGCTTAGTAAATATCTGTAAAATTTTTTGAACTTTTGACTTAAAAAATCAGGTTTAATTTCAAATCACAATAGTTAAGGGGTAACACTACTCTAGAGTCAGGAAAAGAGACCTATATCTTTGATGATTTATTTTCAAAAAATAAAATAATCAATTTTTCGTCAAAAAATAAAAAGTAAATTGTTTATAAAAAGTAAAGTTTCTATCCAATCAAACACTCCTATGTACTTTTCATGTTTGTATTATATAGAGCCTGTTTACACCGCGTCGCATAAATGTATTCCTCCGCGCGCATAAACGTATATTCCTCCAGGAGAATAAACTCGCGTCTGCGCAAAGTGCTTCCCAGCTGTGTTGTGAAGAGTTAGAAACCGCTGTGAAGCACTTTGCGCAGACGCGAGTTTATTCTCCTGGAGGAATATACGTTTTTATGCGCGCGGAGGAATACATTTATGCGACGCGGTGTAAACAGGCTCATAGATTATAAAATTTCTTTGTTTTCTGTTCCAGGACTTAAACTTTTCAAGAAACCTTTCCAGCCGTAAAAAAGTAGTCGATTTTTACTGTGAAATTTATCGCCGACATTTTGTTACAAAATTTTAAATAACAATTTTTTTCTACACATCAATATGTATTTAGTAAACCCTCCAAAAAGAAATCCTATTCTTTTTGTGATTTTCTCTAAACAAATCATCAAAGACATAGGTCTCTTTTTCTGGCTCTAGAGTAGTGTTACCCCTTAATAAATTTATTATAATTTTAAAAAAAATTTTAACTAAAATAAGTTAGATTCAAAAGATTTATAGTATCTTATAATGAAAAAGATCTTTAAAATTTTTTGAAATTTTGACCTAAAAAATTATGGTTAATATATTTTTTGTTAACTTATTTATTTATTAAATTTGTAGATAAATGTCGAGAGTAATTTTTTTATTGTTTATATTTTACCTATACAATTGCGTGGACCAGCACTGAACGGAATAAATGAATATGGATGACGTTTTTGACTTCTTTCAGGTGAAAATCTTTCCGGATCGAATTTTTCCGGATCTGGCCAAAAATTTGGATCTCTGTGTAAATCAAAAATGTGTAGGTCCGTACTACAACCGGCTGGAATCAAATGGTTCTCTAGAAATTGGAAAAGATTTTTATTTAAATAAACTATTTCTTAGTGAAAATAGTGACAAAAGAAAATTATCAAGATTGTTGCGATTAATGAAATAATAATAATAAATAATTATAAATAATAATAATAAAATATAAATATTAATAATAAAATAAAATTAATTAACGTTTTGATACGTTATTTGATTCATTGATATTATTAGAAAAACTGAGTATGAAAAAAAATAAAAAATCATTTTAATAAAATAAAATAATAAAAAAATTTTTTTTTACTAATTCTAACTAACTTAGTTGCAAGTCTGTACTGAGTTGTCGAGATATTAGGGGAACTGATGGATATAAACGTAAAGTTTCCTTGATACATTGCTCAAGGTAAGTCAATTGTTGTACTTCAGCTGTACTAATTTTGTCATTCGTCTCATTAAGTAACATGTCAATCTCCTCTCTCACACGATCCTGTAAATATTTTTAATTATTTCAGTTTGTTAATTTTTTTACAAATCGAATTTTAAAGTATAGAAAATTATTTCAAATCCGATGAAAAAAAATTTAGATATTTAAAAAAAATGGATAACCTGAATTTCTTTATGCTCGGCCATCATTAATAGCACGAAAGTCATTCCCATTGATGTTGTGTCATGTCCCTGTGAAAAATAATTTAAAATTCAAAATTTAGTTTAAAAATAAAAATATTTTTATTTTTCTTATAATTATACTTTTTATATATTCATTTATTATATATTTTTTTATTTCTAAAAGTATTTGTTAAATTTTTTATTTTCGTTCTTTTTCATATGTTTTTTTAAAATTACATTGGGCCGACAATTTATTATGTGACATTTAATGGGGTAGGGAGGGGCAAACTATTTGTTACGATAAGCAAAAAAATTGGTTGGGAAGGACAAATGTTTCTAAAATTAGAATATATGGATGGACACATTTTATTTTCAATGTTTATTTTACACTTTTTAAAAATATTTTTCTTTTTTGCAAAATAGGAAAACTATAAAAATATTACGAATACTTTTGTTTATTACTTTTGTTTTTGGTTATCTTTAAATAGTTTGTATATTATATTATTATGTTATAATTACTTTTGTTTTATAATTAATTCAAAATTGTAACGACAAATAGAAATCATCAGAATTTTTTCACTTCTAAACAAAATTATTAAACAACTGTGATTAAGAAATAGAAAATTTATTTTTTTTCATTATCTTTTTTAATCACAATTTTTTAAACAGAATTATTATTTTGTTTTAGAAAAAAAAGAAAAATATTTGCACAATTACTATTTTTAATCTTTATTTTTGGAACAGAATTTTTCACAGCAATTAGGACACTCAAAAATTCAAACTTTTTTTAAATTAAACAACTTATAATAATTAAAGATGAAATTTATAATAATTAAAGTAGGGGAGACTGGGGCGAAAAGTTAAATTGACAAAACCGTTAAAATTCATTATCTTTCGAACGGGAATAGTTAGAGCATTACAATTTTAATTATAGAAGGGTGTTATCACCCTAAATACATGTCCGGAGTTGTGTGCAATTCTGTTAATTTTTGTGGTGTCTATATTGAAAGTTTTTACATGTTATTAAAAAATTTTTTTTTATTTTTCGTTTTTTTAAGTTTATTTGTTTAAAAATTATTTACTTAACATTGGGCAAGTACTCTGTCAAAAAACAAGACCGTTTACATGAAATAAACCAAAAAAAATTTTTTTTTTTTGAAATTTCAATTTTTTAACTTTACAACTATTCTAAAGCTTTTGTCAAATAAACAAAGATCTTTTATTTACTAAATTACTTGTTTACGTATACTTTAACTTATCTACTACTTATCACCTATCAGAAAATAGTTTTAGTAGGCTAAAAATAGAATTTAACTTTTCGCCCCAGGGTGGGGCGAAAAGTTAAAAAAAAACAAAATTTTCAAAAAAGGAAAAAACATGTATTTTTTACGAAAATATCAGGAACTTTTTTATTGAAAGTTGTAGAGGACAAGTTGCCCTACAATATTCATATACAAATATTTGCATCTAAGCGGATTATATTGCCAAAAAAAAATCATTTATGCAAAATTTAACTTTTCGCCCCAGTCTCCCCTAATAAAATCATTATTTTATATTATATAAGAATATTGTTACTGTAACTTCATCACAATTATTTTCATCATCTTAATTCAATTATTATTTTCTAGAGTTTTAAATTATTTTTTATGAAAATAATAATTGAAGTCTGATGAAAATAATTAAATTCCTTGTAAAATTTTAATTCTTTTATGAATATAATTAAATGATTGCGCAAGAATTTCATTAAAATTTTTATAATTGAATTCATTTCAAAAATTTTATTAGAATATAAATATTTTTGAATTGAGGAAAATTTTTGACAAGAATTTTATCAAAATTTTTAAAAATAATTTATTTAATTCGAAGAATTTTATAAAAAAAATTTTAAATAATTGAATTTTTGCAACGAATTTTATTAAAATATTCAAAATTAATTGAATTCTTACGAAAAACTTTTATTAATTTTTTTGTTAAATAGTTGAATTCCAAGGAAGAATTTTATAAAAAATTTGCAAATCATTGAATTCTTGCAAAGAATTTTGATAAAAAATTTGATAATAATTGAATTTTTTCGAAGAATTTTATTGTTTATGAAAATAATTTGATTTTTTTGGAATATTTCTTTAATTTATTGAATACAATCGAATTTGTTATTATTGTATTGAAAATAATGGAAATTCTCAGAAGAATTTTAATATTTGTGAAAAATAATTAAATTCTTCAGAGGAATTTTAATAATATATTTCTCTTTAAATAATTTAATTCTTTTATGAATTTTTATAGAAATAGTAGATATTTAGTTCTATGAAGAATTTTGTTTAAATTATTTTCAAAAAAATTGGATTGTTAAAAAGAATTAACTATAATAATCTTCGTATCCGGATTTCCAGATCTCTGTCCACACCTGAAGTTAGACTTTTATGGATTCTTTTGTTTTATTTCTATAGGTTTGACATTTCTTTTGTATACATTTTGAACAATATATTTTCGAGGTTATTGGAAATCAAAATTTATCGCAAGAATTTAAATACTTTGAAAAGTAATAAAATACTCTGCAGAAATTAAATTATTTACAATTTTTTTAAAAAGTTTTCTACAATTAAATAATCTTTCTAAATAGATAACAAAATTCTTCTAAAGTATTCAATTATTCTCAAAAAATTTTATAAAATTATTTAAAAATTATTGAACAATTTATTTATTTTTGTAATTATATAATTGAATTCTCGTAAAATTTTCTAATAAAAATTTATTTAAGAATAAATTTGGTTTAAAATTTTAGATAGTAATAATTTAATATTAAAAGCATTATAGCATAAATTTATAGAAATAATTGAATTTTGAAAATGTTAGAAAATTAAAATTTTTGAAAATTGAAATTTTTCGTACTTTTAACTAATAATTAATTTAAAGAAGAACTTTAGTTAAACATTCTTGAAAATAATTCTAGAAAATAATAATGGAATTTAAATGATAAAAATAATTTAGAAAAAATTAGAGTATAGGGTTAGAATTCGTGAAATTTTCACAGAAAATAAAAAGTATTTTGTTTAAATCGAAATGTTGAAAAAACATTTCTATTTGGCCTTAAGAATGTGTCCACCAAGAAACATAAACAAAAATTATTTCTTATAAAAGTTATTGCAATATTAATTTTTTGCAACTTTTTAAACAAAATTTGAATTTTCCTAAATGAATGAACCGATTTAAATGAACCAAGCGGGAATATAAAGGGGATAAAATATACTTTCGTTCAGAATTAGAAAATTTTTAAAAAGTTTATTTTTTAATAATTATTAATAAATGTTTTATAAACAATTAATTTTTTTTTTAATGTTCTACGCCTTTTAAAAATTTGAGACAAATATTAACATACACTTAAAACTATAAGAAATCAAAATCCGTTGAGAAAATTTTGGAGCGACAATCATTTTAAAAGTTATAAACAAATTATATTGAACGGAGATGCGAT
Source organism: Leptopilina syphax (assembly GCA_032872505.1). Lineage (NCBI taxonomy): Eukaryota > Metazoa > Arthropoda > Insecta > Hymenoptera > Figitidae > Leptopilina > Leptopilina syphax. The sequence continues at coordinate 32,090,170 of CM065471.1, read as the reverse complement.
TTTGATGATTTTCAGAATAAAAACATTATTTTTAACTACGAAATGAACAAAACAGTGTCAAATTAACATTTTTATTCAATTATATAACCATAAAAATTGATAAAAATCATCAAAAACTAATTTCAGCATTGATGCACAACACCGCGCCAATATAATTTGTTTATAACTTTTAAAATAATTGTCGCTCCAAAATTTTCTCAACGGATTTTTATTTCTTATAGTTTTAAGTGGATGTTAATATTTTTTTCAAATTTTTAAAAGGCGTAGAACATTAAAAAAAATTAATGGTTTATAAAACATTTATTTAATAATTATTAAAAAATAAACTTTTTGAAAATTTTCTAATTCTGAACGAAAGTATATTTTTTCCCATTTATATTCCCGCTTGGTTCATTTAAATCGGTTCATGCATTTAGGAGAAATCAAATTTTTTTTTAAAAAGTTGCAAGAAAATTAATATTGCAATAACTTTTTATAAAAAATAATTTTTTTTCTGTTTTTGGTGAACACATTCTTAAGGCCAAATAGAAATGTTTTTTTAACATTTCGATTTAAAAAAAATACTTTTTATTTTCTGTGAAAATTTCACGAATTCTAACTCGCAGTAACAATATTCTTATATAAAATAATAATTTTATCCCTAGGTTATCTTTAATTCTTAAAAAGAAAAAATAAATTGATCACTCCGAGTCAAAGACTTTCTTCATATTTGAAATAATATTCTTATAAGTTTTTAAATTTCAAAATTTTTTTTAAAATCTTAATTCTTACAGAAAAATAATAATAAGTAAATATTTCCTTTAAAAAATGAAGTTATTTGTATTTTTTAATAATTATTCAATTAAGAAAATTCGTAAATAAAAGTATAGAAATTTTTTTGTGTGTACCTATCTAATAATTTTTAGAGTGAATCAGAATATTCTTTATGATCAGGAAAAAAGTCAAAATTCTTTCTAGAAATCTGAGAAAAACAAAATTAAATATTTGTGGCATTGAAAAATTCAAAATTATTTAAAAATGAAAAATCTTTTATTTTTATTCTAAAAAATTTTGAAATTTTATTAAGTAGAAATTTGTTTATACAATGCAACCAAAATAATATACCTCTTAAGGTAGTATTCTCGTCTGTTTTTCCGAGCAGGATAAAAAAGAAAGTTTAACACTTTTAGTATTTACTTTTGTTGCAAATTGTTTATTAATGTTTAAAGAATACAGAAAAAAAAATTAGGAAAAAAAATTAAAATTTTTTTAAAGTTAGAAACTGGTAAAGTGGGAACTAAAAAAAAGAAAGTGCGAACTGGTTGACAGTGTGGAGAGTTTTGTAATGCTCTAAAACAAAAAACCCAAAGAAATTCTTGATTATTACAGGCTTCGCTATGATCGGTACATTGGAAAAGAAAAAATTTTTTTTAGCAAATTGGCGACGATTTAGAAAAAAGTTGTGTTTTTTTGACATTTTTGAATTTTTTAAAAATAAAAAAATATATTTTTCAAAATCCAAGGTTCCGATCAAAAAGAGATATATACAAAGAACATTTCTGCAAAATTTGAAGTAAATCGGTTGAGTAGATTTTGAGTTATCGTGTCAACCAGAATTTTTTCAGTTATAAACTTCAACAGTTTATAACTTTTAAAATTTTTTTATTGTTTTTTTCTGTATTCTTTAAATATTAATAATCAATTTGGAAAAAAATTAATATTAAAAATATTAAACTTTCTTTTTTATCCTAATTTTTCAAAAAATTATCATAAAAAATTATTACTAGGCATCAAGCTAAAATTAAAACATTTACTTTCTGAATTCTGATTCATGTTCACATCAGAATTAAAGTCATGTTATTTAATGTGATATATTTTTCCATAATAAAATATATCGGATACGTGAATAACATATCTTTAATGGGTTAATACACATATCATAATAAGTTTTTCATTGTGAAATAAGGAATATGATATGCGCGCAAAGTTTGCTAGTTTTATTAAAAGTTTTAAAAATGAATTTTAATAAAAATTGTAAGAATAATTACATTTTTCGAGAAATTTCATTAACATTGTACTAAAAATAATTGAAATTCTGCGATGATTTGTAATTTCTCCAAAATTGAATTTTTTAGTGTTTTCAAAAAAAATTTAAATTAGAAAATTTTAAATTCTACTATTTTTAATGTTGCTAATTTTATTTAAAAAAGATAGTAAAAAGTTAGCCGCGCGCAAAAGGCGCGCGAATTGTTGCTGGTTGCAATTAGAAGTCAATTTTTATTTTGTTTCTGCATATCCGCTTTAAGTAAACTTATCTTTGAACCCGTGTGGAAAATGAAAATTGGTCCTAGTCTGGTCCTACCTATTATGCCCTGTTAATAGCTTGGACCTAAGTAGGCAGTGTAGTTTGGACCAACAATGGCTGGTGATGCAATTTTAGCTAGGTCCTAACTTGGGAGCCTAGTTATGACCAGTTTATTTATATATTTTATTTTAATTTTAATTAGCTTATAATATTTGTTAAATAAATAACCTAAATTATTAATAATAAGTATTAGTTTTAATTAATTATTATTTTTTTCAATTAAATGATGACCAAAAGCGAATTCATAAATAATGTTAGTATATGCAGAGACTAGTATATTATATTCCTCTAATATATAGATTAAAAATTATAAAAAAATTAGAAATTTGTTAATTAAATTATTTTACAGTATATATAATCATTAAATTGCATACTTATACGAATACAATGCAGAAAAATCGGAATAAACGCAAACCTAAGAAGTAAATAAAATCTAACGCACGCGGGAATCGAACCTACGACCTACGGACTACGAGACTAACACCCTAACCACTATGCTAATGAAACTAGTTAAGATCAAAATTTTTAATGTCAGTGACTTGTTGACTTGCTTTTGATGATTCAATATAGTAATTATTGACACTAATACACGATAATAAATAAAAAAATAGTTTAACAACAATAATAATAAAATAATATTCAAATATAAAAATTCAAAAATTAATATTTTTATATTATATCAAGAAAAAAAATATCTATACATTTTCGTTAAAAACATGCTTTTCATTGTTCTCAATCATTTTTAACATTAATTTCTTGGTCTAAAAAAAATATTCGTCTTTTGGACTTGGTAATTTTTCCTAATTAATTAAGCGGGTGACCCACTTTTTTAAAAAATGTCAAAAAAATTTATGTTAAAAACACGTTTTTCATTATTCTAAATCATTTTAAACATTAATTTTTTAGACTTGGACTTAGAAATTTTTGCTAGTGAAACTAGGAAGCCCAGGTAGGTCCTGGGTTGGACCTGGGTTGGTCAGCCCACATTCGAATTGCAATATCTCTTAGTGTTTAGCACCAACTTAAACGAAACTTAAAATCAGCGAACGAAATTAAAAATATATTTTACTAATGATAATTATATTGCAGTCTGTATCTGTTTGAGCAAATAAATAAATTTGTCTGTTTTATTAACTTTTGTAACAAATTACTTAAAAATTTGCAGTTTTTTTATCTAACTTCGCGATTATTACACTTGAGTAGTGAAATATGAAGATAATTTATAATTTTAACAATTCAGCATTTATTTAAACAAAAAATTGTTGTTATTTATCAACTCTTGAGACAATAAACCGTCTAGACACTTGCAGTCTTTTAAAATTTTGCAATTACCTAATCTGAGTATGTACTTATTGCAAAATTAGAAAAAACTGCTAGTTTCTAGGTTGATTGTGTGAAAAGTTAGTAAATAACAATTATTTGTTTAAACAATTGATGAATTAATAAATTAATAAATTAATAAATTATAACTTTATTTTATAATATTTGTATAATTTTCTGATTTATGTCAAACAATAAATTGTTTAAATAAATATGATTTTCAATTAATTTTATAAATACTGATTGAGAATATTTATCAATTTTTACATGTTTTTCATGTATCAATTTTGACACTTTATTTTCCTAAAAATTTTTCTAAGTCATAACTGGATCTCCTAGCTAGTACCAAGTTAGGACCAGCCCAGGATATTTAAAAAGGGGTTGCCAAGTTAGGTCCAAGCTAGGGCCAATAATCATTTTAGGCATAGCATGGTGATTTCTACACGGGAAATAAAATTAGAAATTAAAATATTCTTATACATCGAAATCATATGCTTATTATTTATCTAATTGAACAAATCAATTTGACCTCTGATAATCTGAAAGATAATTTTGTCTGAAAATTCTATATTGAATGGAAACAAAGACTTATACTTCCGAAAAATAATATTATAGACTTTAAAATCAGTTAGAAAATTTTGAAAATAGAAAATGAATGAGAAAAATAATCTTTTCCACTATTTGTAATTTATTATTTCTAAATAATAAGTAAATATTTGAAAAATAAGTTAAAAAAAAATGAATTAATTTATTGTCAATTTGTAAATTAATTTTTTGTCAACTTGTAAATAAATTTGTAAATAAATGAATAATTTTATTGTCAACTTGTAAACTAATTCGTAAAATAAATTTATAAATAAATTAATATTTATAATAAATTAATTTTTGTAAATTAAAAATTATAATAAATTAATATTGATCTTTAAAAAAGAGAAGTAGAATAATTGAAAATAAACCGAGTCGATGAACCAAAAATAGAATTGAATATAAAATATAAATATACCTCAAATATAAATGTATCGACTTCCTCGCGAATACCGTCGTCATCAATTTGATCTCCGAATTTTTGGGCAGCAATTAAATGATCCAACATTGCCATTCTTTTTTTCCTGCCTGCATTAATAAAATTATATTTATCTCTTCTTTTTCAGTCCCATCACATGAGAAGTAAATAAATCTAGTAATTTAATATTGAATTTAACAAATTTATTGTTTCTTGAAAATAATTTATTTTAATTAGTTATTAATTGACTAATTAAATTATTATTTAATTACTAATGCTTCATTTATAAATTAAATTAATTATTAATAAAATTATTAAATTATTATTTAATAATTATTGATTAATAAATTATATAAATTATTAACTAATGAATTTAATTAATAAATATTAATATTTTTTATAAAAAATAGCTACTTTTTTCAATAAACAAAAAATATTAGGTACTTTTAATTCCATCATCGTATACACTGGTTTCACTCTCTGCTGAAATAATTGATTTCAAATGTCTATCGTCCGTTTGTTCATGAAACTCCTTTCTTTCGTTGATAATCTGTAAGCAAATTTTTTTTAATTTACAAAGAAAATTCTTTTTTAGTTTCTAACAATTTTTTTCATTCACTAATCTTTTTATTTAAAATTAGTTTTTTCATAATTTTATTTACGAAAAATTTCGATAGACTTTGAAATTTCCCAAAAAATTGTAATCTCACCTTTGTTGAAAATTTGTGAAGAGTCATTAAATATTGATTAAATATTTCTCCTTTTGAAAATAAATTAAAAATCCAATCTGTCGCTAACCACGGTCTAAATGCTCTAAATAAAAATATTTTCTTTTTAGTAAAATTAGAAAAAAAAATTTATCTTAATTTAATTTCTTTTTTCAAAATTTACCTGTAATATAAAATTTCCACAAGATGCTTCAGGGCATTTCTATACGTATCATCTTGACTGTCTGTATCATGTAACGAAGTACCCATTGCAGTTTCTGTAATTTTTAATGTTCATTTTTATTTACCATAAATTATTTTTATTGAAAAAAATAATTATTTTTGAAATTTTTCTTTATTTATTGTTTTCAACTAACTATTTTTAATGCAAAGAAATTATTATTTTTGAAAATTTTCATTATTTATTGTTATCAACTAATTATTTTTAATGTAAAAAAGAAAAAAAAAATAATAAGCAATTTGCAAAGGCGAGAAAAAAATTTTAAATTGAACAATTTTCTTTTTCTTATTAGTAATATTTAGTGTGAAAAAAATGTGTACGATTCATAATTTCATGAAAAAGAAAAGATCATGGATTTGCTTTGAACAAAAATTACATCTAAACTAAAAAGAAAATACGTTTATTAAAATTAAAGAGAATTAAAAAAGAAATTAGTGGGGATAAAAATATTTTTTTACCACAAATGGTATTTAGAGTGTACTTTGTAAAAATTGGTACAATATCCTGTACACTCTCATCTCCCTCTGATTTTAAATTTTCCACCAGAATTTTTGAATGTTCGTCAAAAATATCGAGAAATTCCTTGAGAACACTAAAGTGAAAAGCGGGCGTTAACATTTTTCGACGATGTTGCCATTTTTTTCCTGCAATTATTATTATTATTATTATTATTATTATTATTATTATTATTATTATGTTAATATGTTATTATTATTATTATATTTTTACTAAAAATAAACGAATCATTATTCTTTTACTTCAAATAAATAATAAATAAAATAGGATCAATCTTACGGCATGCAATAAATAAAGTATAATGATTTATTAATTTATAAATAAATAATTTTAAATAGTTTAATTTAAATTCTTTTATATTTTATTATTCTATTAATTTTATTAAAATAAAAATCGTAATTTTTAAAATTTATTTAAATTTAAATTTCATTTATTTATAATTGTATAAAGGTATTTATTTTTTATCTTTCTTTGTATGCACCTCAAGCATTGTAAGCATGTGAAATAAATAAATATTTTTATTTACCATTATTTATTGTATTTATTATTTAAATATTTACCTATTTACATTTACATTATATTTATTGGTACCTAATTTATTTATAAATTTTTAAAACTAAAAATAAAAATTATAACTTTTTTTTTCTATATGGAAAATGAAAAACTTTTTTTTTTCCTACCTGTACTTGTCAGTAAACCAGTCTTTAACCATGGATGTAAAAAATCGTAGTCTTTACTTTTTTCAATGTGCTTCATACTCGATAAGAGAACCTGTTTAATTTGATAAAAAAAAGTAAAGCAGAAATTTAATCAAGAACAATGTAGACAATGGGCTTAAAAGTTTTTCCAAAATATAATTTTATCACTTAAAATTCTATTTGTTTGTTTTTCCGTTAGTTTGTATTCAGTAGTTTTAGTATCATCAATAGAGTATATAAATAAAATTTTATAAAAAGATTATAATACTAATAATTTTACAAAATAAAAATAATTTGTATTTATGATTTATTAGTAAATAACTATTTATTCTTTAAAAATCACCTCAGCATCATCGGGATGGTACAGATTCACAACTGGATTGTGAGCCAGCCAAACTCTCCACAATGGATAGTATTCTTTGTTGAGTTTTCTTATTAAATTCCATACATCGACTGAAAAAAATAATTTAATAATTTTTTAAACGATTTATTAAATTCATAAATATTATTCAATATGAAATTTTATTATTTGATATTTTAATAATATGGTATATTAATCAAAGTGCATTTATTTTTTTTATTTTTATTTATTCTCTTGTTGACAAATTCTTTACTTATTTTTTTAAAGTAGATTTTTCTTATTAATTTTTATAATTATTGTTTATTATTATTGTTTATATTATTATTATTAATAATAATAATTATTATTATTATTATTAATATATTTTATATTAATTTTTGGTTATTACTAATTTTATTAAACAAAAATTTACAAATAAATTTTTATTTGTCAATAAATGTTATTATTTATTGAATATTATTTTAGAATTAATATTCTAAAAAAATTAATAATAGTCAGGTAGGAGTGTTTAATTGAAATCAATTGAAATTGAAATAAACTCCATTAAGAGTTAATTACAATATTCGAAAAATTCTTATTTTTGAATTAATACTGCGTTGACATTCTATTTTATAATTGCAAATTAGATATTAATCACAGGTTTGTCGTAATAATTTTCTTTATAAAAATACATGCTACAATGTAGAAGAATTATGTAATATTTTTAAACTTGAAGGAAACTGTGTTTAATACTCTCTGGAAAATAATTTTTCTTCCACTCTATATTTATTTTCTTTCTATAATTTTCTCTTTTTCTTTTAAAACTTTTTTTCAAGATTAATTAATTTTTTTTATGATAAAAACTAATTTGTTTTTCATTAAAATTTCATGTATTAAGGGCATTTGAACCATGATGATGTCACAGATTTAAAACTAATGCTTTGCACAAACTGTGACGTCATCAAGGTTCAAATCCCCTTAAAATTAATATGGAATTAATTTATATTAAATATTTTATAAATTTTAACTTAATTGGATTTTAATTTTCACTATAATTAATTTATAAAAATATATTCGAAAAATTAAGAATAGAAATATGTTTCCTGTTAAAAGTATATATCGTCAAAAAGAAAGAGAGATAATGAATAATCTCTCTTTTTTGTATTTGATGCCCAAAACGATTACCGACGATTATAATTAGTAAAAAAAAAGTAAACAGCATATTTGTTATCAGTTCAAAGAAAGTAGTGCATTAATGTTAAATATGAATTAATTAATTTTATTAACAAATAATATTAAATATTATTGTTTTATTTATTATTGTGAATTGCATATTTTATAATTTTTGTAACTTTTATAATTCTTAATCGGAAATAATTTAATTCTTGATTTCGTGCAGGGAATAAAAAAATCACTTTAAAAAATTATTTTTAATAATTATTGTATTTTTTTTGAAGAATTGTGACTAAAAATTTGGAAAGTAATTAAATTTGAAAAAAAATCTGTATTTAAATAATTCAATTAATCATTGAATTCTAATAAAAATTTATTTAAGAAAGAGTTTAATTTTATTAAAATTCTTGAGAATTAAAAATAATTGAATTCTTCTGAAGGGAATTATATATCAAATCTTTTTGGAAAATAATTCAATTCTTTTCAAGAATTTTATAAAATTTTTAAAAATAATTCAATTCTTTCAAGAAATTTACTTCAAATTATATTAAAAAATAATTAAACTCTTCTAAAAAGAATATTATCAAATTTTTTTAGAAAAAAATTAAATATTTTCGCAGAACTTTATAAAATTTTTTTAAAATAATTGATTTTTTTTGACAAATTTTATTAAAATTTTATTAAAATTTAAAAATAATTAATTAGTAATTTATTACAATTATTTTAAATGATTCAATTCTTTTGAAAAATTTACTTCAATTTATATTTAAAAATAATTGAATTTTTTCGCAGAACTTTCTTAACATTTTTAAAAATAATCGATTTTTTCTTGACAAATTTAATTAAAATTGAATTAAAAATAATTGAATTCTTACTATAAAATATATTACAATTTTTGAAAATATGTAATTCAAATCTTTCGAGAAATTTATTTCCAATCGTATTAAAGTAATTGAGTTCTTCTCAAGAGAATTATATCAACTTTTTTTGGAAAATAATTGAATTCTTTTGAAGAGTTTTAATTTAATAAAATTCTTCTAATTAAATTTTTTCGACAAATTTTATTAAAATTGAATTGAAATATTAAAAGTAATTGAATTCTTACGATAAAATTTTATTAAAATTTTTGAAAATAATTGAACAGTTTTAAAGAATTTTATTAAACTGTTCAAAAAATAATAAATAATAATAATTAATTAGTTAATTATTTATTTTAAGTAATTTTTCAAAAATTTCGAATTTAAAATAATTCAAAAATTGTATTGATATTAAATGTCCCTGAAGTTAGCATCGATGCTTAGCGTCAAAAATTATTATTTGGGGGACTTTAGTCACTAATTTCATTTATTTTATTTCCCTAGGGAGTTAAAGTAGTTTCAAAGGTATATATATATACTTTTCTAATTTAAAAGCTTTGAAAAAATTGTTCGATTTTTTGTTTTGATTTCATGAGAGAAAAATATTTTTCAGCACTTAGCAACGACGTTAATTTCATGGATCTTATTAATAAATATTATTTATTTATTTATTTAATTATTTACTTACTTATTTGTTCATTTATTTATTTATTCATTTATTTTATTTATTTATTTACTTATTTATTCATTTATTTATTTATGAACTGGAAAATTATAATATTAAAATGCGATTTTTATTGGAAATTTCATAACTTACTCACCGGATGAACCTTGAAAAAGAAGCGAATTTCCTAAAAGAGGAAGAGTCCGTGGTCCTTGTAATTTATTAACCATTCTCCCACATCTACCGTAATGAGTGTAAAAATGATAAAAGGCCAGGCCTAATATTAAAATTAACAATAAAAAAAACATGATGAAAATTTTGTAATATTCCAAAAAATAATCACAATTTCATCAGTTTTTTGAATGGAACGTTTTTATGAAAGAATGAACACAACTTATCCTTTGAGTGATACAAAGTGTTACTGTGTAGACGTCAAATGCAACGCTGAAGAACTTTGTGCAAACTGTAATTGACCAGGGCCGTATTATGAGAATCCAACCATTTTATTTTAAATGCAAATAAAAAATTATATATTTCTTTACTTTTTTCTTCATTTTTTCCATAAAAATTTATTTCTTCGCCAAATAGTAAACAAATCAAATAACGTGCGGATAATAATTATTATATTTAATTACAATTTAGAATTTGCAATAAAACATTCATCACTCAATATTTTTGTATACACACAACTTTTTTGTTTAAACATTTACATCTACAATTACGAAGATTATAATGCAAAAGAAAAATTATAAAATATTTTATAAATTTAAACATATATTTATTCGCGATAACAATGTTTTAATCTCGAGAGTAAATTTTATTTATAAACAAGAAAAATGATAAGCGTATAGTTGACAATTTTAATTATTGACATCATCGCCATGAGAATTATATCAATATTGTTTCTACAAGAATAAACTTTGTAAGTTTAAGACGAAGAAAAAATTCTCCACACTTTAAAAGAAGAAAGATGAGAAAAACCGCAAAAAAATAATATTTGGTTTATATGAAAAGAAAAGATAATCCTTTTCTTTTCATGAAACAAATATTATTTTTCTGTTCATTAACTAGATTCATCATATCTACTTTTATAGAGAATAGATGAAAATATAATTTCTGTAGCAGGTGAAAAAATATTTAACTATAATTTTATTTTCTAGTTATAAATTTAACGCGAATTGGTGTTGCGGGTCTTATAACTAAATCTGCGGTAAAAATGATATCCATCGAATTATCAATTGGTTCGAAGGTGAAATTGTGGAGCAAGTGGGCCATGAGAGCTTTTAATTCCAACATGGCAAACTTTTGACCTGAAATATAAAAAAACAGGTTTTATAATTTTTTTTCTATTATCTATGTATTTTAATTTTAATTTCTTTATTTTATTTTAATTTTTTGGTCCAACAAAATCATAAGATTAAATCATTAGATTCCTGGAGAGCAATTTTGTAATTTGACTTTAACTTTGACTTTCGAATTTGATTTTGACATTGAATTTTTTACTTTAACTTTGAATTCGATTTGACTTTGATTTTTAGCTTTAAATTTGACTTTTGATATGATTATTACTTTGAATTTGACTATGGGACCATCCATAAACCACATAGCTCCGATTTTTGAACTTTTCGACCCCTCCCCTCCCCCACGTAGCTTAACGTAGCATATTACCGAACCCCCTCTCCCCCTACCTAATGGAACGTAGCTTTTTTCTTTTTTTGTATATTAAAATCTCTTTTCTAAAAATAATCAATAAAACGAATTTTGAATTGGGTTAAACCAAAAATTAAGTACTCAAAATCGACCAAATATTTGCAGAAGGGCTCTCTGCCATTGAAACATTATAGTAAACAATATTAAATGTTTTTAAATCACAGTTTATTTTTTTCTTTGACAAGTAAGAGTTTGTTACAAGACTAATTCTTAATTTTAATCAATATATATATATATATATATATGTATATTTTTTCATCAATATATATTTTTATCAATATATATGTGGACGTCCACATGAAAAGGGCCCATATTGTCGGTTCTAGTTTTCGAGATAATCGCAATTTAGTAATTTTTGAGCAAAATCTTAATTTTTAAAAAATTTTTATTATCAATCTACATGTTTTGACAAGTCGAATCATGCGGTTTTCATTAATTTATCGATAATTTAATTGTTCGATTTCATTGGTTCTTTAGAAAAATGAAAAGGGCCCATTTTGTCGTTCATTTGCAAAAGTAATCCGCATTTTGAAAATGGAGGTGTGGAAAAATTTAAAACCTGTTGATTTTTCATCTTTAAGGTGTCCTGGACTGTAAACAAATCTTATCTGAATAACTTCCCAGAAGAACCAGAGATATTGTTGTTAGAGTCATTGTTTTTGTAGTCATAGAAATGAAAAATTCGATATTTCGTGAAATTTTTCGTAATACGGACTGTTAAAGAAATTTAAATAAGTTTAATACCCACGTGAAAAAGTTCCCGGTAATTAAACCGAGCAATTCCAGAGAATTGGTCCGAGAAATTCCAGGGAATCACTCTCAAGAAATTCCCGAGACTCTCCCGGGGAATTCCAAGGAATTTCTCGATCCAATTCTCGAAAACTTTTTCACGTAGAAAAAAATTATTTTAAACTTCTTTTTATGACAATTTTGATCTTCTCCTTTCTGGCGGCTGGGGTTACTTTTATTTAAAAGCGCTTAAAAATAACAGAAAATTTTCTATCGTCCAGGATGTTGGTCAGCAACATCCCAGCAACAATCTAGAATGTTTCCAGTCAATAGAAAATAATAAAAATAAAAAGAATTTAATTTAAACTTCTCTTTATGACAATTTTGATCTTCTGCTAATCGGCGGCTGTGTGGTAACTTTTTTTTAAAACCGCTTAAAAGAAACAGTAAAATTTTCTATCGTCCAGGATGTTGGTCAGCAACATCCCAGCAACAATCTAGAATGTTTCCAGTCAATAGAAAATAATAAAAATAAAAAGAATTTAATTTAAACTTCTCTTTATGACAATTTTGATCTTCTGCTAATCGGCGGCTGTGTGGTTACTTTTTTTTAAAATCGCTTAAAGAAACAGTAAAATTTTCTATCGTCTAGGATGTTGGTCAGCAACATCCCAGCAACAATCTAGAATGTTTTCAGTCAATAGAAAATAATAAAATTGAAAAGAATTTTTTTTAAACTTCTCTTTATGACAATTTTGATCTTCTGCTAATCGGCGGCTGTGTGGTTACTTTTTTTTATAAGCCCTTAAAAATAACAGAAAATTTTCTATCGTCTAGGATGTTGTTCAGCAACATCCCAGCAACAATCTAGAATGTTTCCAGTCAATAGAAAATAATAAAATTGAAAACAATTTTTTTAAACTTCTCTTTATGACAATTTTGATCTTCTGCTAATCGGCGGCTGTGTGGTTACTTTTTTTAAAAGCGCTTAAAAATAACAGAAAATTTTCTATCGTCCAGGATGTTGGTCAGCAACATCCCAGAAACAATCTAGAATGTTTCCAGTCAATAGAAAATAATAAAAATAAAAAGAATTTAATTTAAACTTCTCTTTATGACAATTTTGATCTTCTGCTAATCTGCGGCTGTGTGGTTACTTTTTTTTAAAACCGCTTAAAAGAAACAGTAAAATTTTCTATCGTCCAGGATGTTGGTCAGCAACATCTTAGCAACAATCTAGAATGTTTCCAGTCAATAGAAAATAATAAAAATAAAAAGAATTTAATTTAAACTTCTCTTTATGACAATTTTGATCTTCTGCTAATCTGCGGCTGTGTGGTTACTTTTTTTTAAAACCGCTTAAAAGAAACAGTAAAATTTTCTATCGTCCAGGATGTTGGTCAGCAACATCTTAGCAACAATCTAGAATGTTTCCAGTCAATAGAAAATAATAAAAATAAAAAGAATTTAATTTAAACTTCTCTTTATGACAATTTTGATCTTCTGCTATTCGGCGGCTGTGTGGTTACTTTTTTTTATAAGCGCTTAAAAATAACAGAAAATTATCTATCGTCCAGGATGTTGGTCAGCAACACCCTAACAACAATCTAGAATGTTTTCAGTCAATAGAAAATAATAAAATTGAAAAGAATTTTTTTTAAACTTCTCTTTATGACAATTTTGATTTTCTGCTAATCGGCGGCTGTGTGGTTACTTTTTTTCATAAGCGCTTAAAAATAACAGAAAATTTTCTATCGTCCAGGATGTTGGTCAGCAACATCCCAGAAACAATCTAGAATGTTTCCAGTCAATAGAAAATAATAAAAATAAAAAGAATTTAATTTAAACTTCTCTTTATGACAATTTTGATCTTCTGCTAATCTGCGGCTGTGTGGTTACTTTTTTTTAAAACCGCTTAAAAGAAACAGTAAAATTTTCTATCGTCCAGGATGTTGGTCAGCAACATCTTAGCAACAATCTAGAATGTTTCCAGTCAATAGAAAATAATAAAAATAAAAAGAATTTAATTTAAACTTCTCTTTATGACAATTTTGATCTTCTGCTAATCTGCGGCTGTGTGGTTACTTTTTTTTAAAACCGCTTAAAAGAAACAGTAAAATTTTCTATCGTCCAGGATGTTGGTCAGCAACATCTTAGCAACAATCTAGAATGTTTCCAGTCAATAGAAAATAATAAAAATAAAAAGAATTTAATTTAAACTTCTCTTTATGACAATTTTGATCTTCTGCTATTCGGCGGCTGTGTGGTTACTTTTTTTTATAAGCGCTTAAAAATAACAGAAAATTATCTATCGTCCAGGATGTTGGTCAGCAACACCCTAGCAACAATCTAGAATGTTTTCAGTCAATAGAAAATAATAAAATTGAAAAGAATTTTTTTTAAACTTCTCTTTATGACAATTTTGATTTTCTGCTAATCGGCGGCTGTGTGGTTACTTTTTTTCATAAGCGCTTAAAAATAACAGAAAATTTTCTATCGTCTAGGATGTTGTTCAGCAACATCCCAGCAACAATCTAGAATGTTTCCAGTCAATAAAAAATAATAAAATTGATAACCCACGTGAAAAAGTTCCTGGGTATTGGACCGAGAAATTCCCTGTAGTCACTCTCGAGATATTCTCGGGACTTTTTCGGGAAATTCACGGGATTTTCTCGAGAGTGACTCCCAGGAATTTCTCGGTCCAATTCCCGGGAACTTTTTTACGTGGGTATCTATTTTTTTTTCTTCAATTGACACAATAAAATTGTACCTAATCATTGATCTTGTAAAAAAATGGTTCTTTAATAGAAAAACTGTCCTTTTTAGAAAACGGCCCATAGTGTCGATGTTTCGTAATTTCAAAATTAAAAGGGGGGGATGGTTTTAAAAATGTAAAATCTGTTAGTTTTTTATCTTCAAGGTACCCTGAACTGGAAACAATTCTTATCTGAATAACTTCCAAGAAGAACCAGAGATACAACAATTAGTTGGTAACGCAATCTTTAATTCCGTTTTTCTCGAAATGAGGTTTTTGGCGTTCTAAACTTTGAAATTCCGTAACTCAGCGAATTTTTAACCAAAAAAGTTCTAAGACCACTCAAAATTTTCCAAATTTTGCCAGAAAAACGTCCATATAGATAACTCCAATAGTGCCAAAATGGTCCCTTTTCATGTAAACGTCCACATATATCTCTCGAATTGACTTTCGAGCTGCCCGCGTAATTTCAAAAAAATGTATGTCAAATAAAAATACAAAGCTACGTTGCTCAGACTCAAAACCCTCCCTCCCCCATGTGGTCTAAAGTAGCACATTACCGAACCCCCTCCCCCCCCAAAGCAGGCTACGTGGTTTATGGATGGTCCCTATAACTATCACTATCAATACGATTTTGACTTTGACAATAACTTTTTCACTTTAACTTTGACTTTGATATTGAATTTGACTTTAACATTAAATAATAAATATTTAGCATTAAAAATTTAAACATTTAAAAACAAACATTAACATTAACATTGTTTATTAAACATTTAACATTTAACATTAACCCCTTAACTGCCGACTGAAAAAGACTAAATGTGCCCAGAATGCCAAGAATAAAAAATCGTCCAATTTGTTTGAAACTTGTTACTCAGGGGTTTTCGGGGTCGCTGATTACGAATCTGATCTCGGTTATTCAGAATTCAAAATGACGGATCCAATATGGCGGACGGATTTTTAAAAATTAATTCAAATTACTCAGAAATTTGTTACTCGGGGGTTTTTGGGGTCGCTGATTACGAATCTGATGTCGGTTTATCAAAATTCAAAATGTCGGATCCAATATGGCGGACGGATTTTTAAAAATTGATCTAATTTACCTGAAATTCGTTACTCGAAGGTTTTCGAGGTCGCTGATTACGAATATGATGTCGGTTTTTCAAAATTCAAAATGTCGGATCCAATATGGTGGACATTTTTTTTTTTAATTTTGGATTCGCTTGAAAATTATCATTAGGGGGTTTTCGGGGTCGCTGATGATGAATCCGATGTCAGTTTTTAAAAATTAAAAATGCGGATCCAATATGGTGGAAATTTTTTTTTTAAATTTTGAATTCGCTTGAAACTTGTCACTCGGGGATTTTTGGGGTCGCTGATAACGATTTCTATGACAGTTTTTCAAATTTCAAAATGGAGGGTCCATTATGTCAGATATTTTTTTTTAATTTTGGATTTTCTTGGAAATTATCACACGGGGGTTCTCGGGGTCGCTGATGACAAATCAGATGTCTGTTTTTAAAAATTCAAAATGTCGGATTCAATATGGCGGACAATTTTTTAAAAAATTTCTGTTTTTATCATAAAAGCAGAACAAATTTTACAAATGCCGGTTTCATAGAACAGCTATAAAAAGAGTGCAAAAATTGAAATTCTATTAACATGTCCTAACGCATTTCACCTTTGCAATATGTTCATGGGTGAAGTGGATCTCCACGGTATGCCATATTGGATCCGCAATTTTGAATTTTGAAAAACCGACATCATATTCGTAATCAGCGACCTCGAAAACCCCCGAGTAACAAATTTCTGGTAAATTGGATCAATTTTTAAAAAAGTGATCCGCCATATTGGATCTGACATTTTGAATTTTGAAAAACCATGATCATATTTGTAATTAGCGACCTCGAAAACCCCCGAGTAACAAATTTCTGGTAAATTGGATCAATTTTTAAAAAAGTCATCCTCCATATTAGATCCTCCATTTCTAATTTTGAAAAACCATGATCATATTCGTAATCAGCGACATCGAAAACCCCCGAGTAACAAATTTCAGGTAATTCGGATCAATTTTTAAAAAAGTCGTCCGCCATATTGGATCCGCCATTTTTAATTTTGAAAAACTGACATCATATTCGTAATCAGCGACCTCGAAAACCCCCGAGTAATAGATTTCAGGCGATTTTAGACATTTTTAAAATAAAAATGCATTGTATTTTCCATGGCAAAGATTTTGAAAAATTTGCTAAAAGTGTTGTTTTTAAAAATTTATAACATTTTTATAATTCACTGAATTTTAAAACAGAAACGTGCGTCGCATTCTGCAAAGCGTTGACTTTTTAGAAATCATTTTATTTTTAATTTTCAGCCATTTTTGACTTTTTTACATCAATTTTTATCATGGCAAAAATTGTCAGTTTTCTGGCAGTCAGAGCAAAGTCCGAAATGGCAAAGATCTTTGCCATCGGCAGTCAAGGTGTTAAATTTCGATTCAATTTTGACTATAGCTTTGACCTTTCATTTGATTTTGACTTTGACTTTCTATTCGATTTTAAGTTTCATTTTTACTTTGACTTTCGTTTCCATTTGACTTTGACATTGACTTCCCAAAGTCAAAAGCTAAAGTAAAAAAAAGACTTAAGCTTTGATTTTGACTTTGACATAGACTTTTTGACTTTGATTTTATCTTTAAATTTGACTATCATTATAACTTTTATAACATTAAATTTCTATTTGATTTCGATTTTAACCTTAACTTCCAATTAGATTTTGACTTTGACATTGACTTTTTGACTTTAACTTTGATTCTGACTTTGAATTTGACTTTAATTTTGACTTTCGATTCAATTTTGACTTTGATTTTGACATTAATTTTGACTCTGACTATAACATTAAATTTCTATTCGATTTTGATTTTAACTTTAACATTCAATTTGATTTTGACATTGAAATTGACTTTTTGACTGTAACTTTGATTTTGACTTCGAATTTGACTATAATTTTGACTTTAAATTCGATTTTGGCTTTGATTTTTCCTTTAATTTTGACATTTAATTCAATTTTGACTATGAAATTGACTTTTTGATAATAACTTTAATTACGATTTTGACTTTAACTTTTAATTTCAATTTTGACTTTGACATAGACTTTTTGACTTTGATTTTGTCTTTGAATTTTACTTTCATTTTAACTTTGGATTTGATTTTGACATTGATTTTGACTTTAATTTTGACATGTAATTTAATTTCGATTTTGAAATGGACTTTTTGATTATAACTTTGACATTGACTTAGATTTTAATTTTAACTTTCAATTTGATTTTGACTTTGACATTGACTTTTTAATTGTATCTTTAACTTTGACTTCGATTTGGATTTTAACTTTAAGTTTTAATTAGATTTTGATTTTGACATTGACTATTTGATTTTGACTTTCAATTTGACTTTAATTTTAAAATTCGATTCGATTTTGACTTTGATTTTGACACTGACTTTTTGATTTAAACTTTGACTTTGACTTTGAATTTGACTTTAATTTTAAAATTCGATTCGATTTAGACTGTGATTTTAATTTTGATATTTAATTTAATTTTGATTTTGACATTGACTTTTTGATTTAAACTTTGATTTTGACTTTGAAGTTGACTTTAATTTTAAAATTTGATTCGATTTTGATCTTGATTTTAATTTTGACATTTAAATGAATTTTGACTTTTTAATTGAATATTGACTTTTTGACTTAAACTTTGATATTAACACGGTGAAACTAGCGACCCGCCGGCCGCCAGCCATCAGAAGAATCTATAGGCGTCGACACACATAGTAGCGCGGTGGCCATATACGGTTCAATCAACGCAAAAACAACGTACGCTAGCTATTACAGTTTATAGAAAAAAATTGCAATAGTCACATTTTAAAGAGCGATAATCCCCCTTTAATTTGTGACCAAGAAATAAAAATTTGGTCAAAAATTATTCAAGTTATAAATTTTTGTTGAACTTTTTTTACAATTTTCGTTTTTCTGATACGGGCGGGTGGGGACGCTGGTTATCAAAATTTGTTTTAAAAAATTCTTATTGGTCCAATGAAAAAAAAGCATTAATCCCTCTTTAATTTGCGACCAAGAAACAAAAAATTGGTCAGAAATTATTTAAGTTATGAATTTCTTTTCGATTTATTTTCCAATTTTCGTTTTTCTGATACGGGCGGGTGGGAACGCTGGTTATCAAAATTTTTTTTAAAAAATTCTTATTGGTCCAATGAAAAGAAGCATTAATCCCTCTTTAATTTGCGACCAAGAAACAAAAATTGGTCAAAAATTATTCAAGTTATGAATTTTTGTTGAACATTTTTTACAATTCTCGTTTTTCTGATACGGGCGGGTGAGGACGCTGGCTATCAAAAATTTTTTAAAAAAATTTTTATTGGTCCAATAAAAAGAAGCATTAATCCCTCTTTAATTTGCGACCAAGAAATAGAAATTTGGTCTAAAATTGTTCGAGTTATGAATTTTTTTCGATTTATTTTCCAATTTTCGTTTTTCTGATACGGGCGGGTGGGGACGCTGGCTAAAAAATTTTTTTTTTTTTAAATTCTTATTGGTCCAGTGAAAAGAAGCATTAATCCCTCTTTAATTTGTGACCAAGAAATAAAAATTTGGTCAAAAATGATTCAAGTTATGAATTTTTGTTGAACTTTTTTTCCAATTTTAGTTTTTCTGATACGGGCGGGTGGAAACGCTGGCTATCAAACATTTATTTAAAAAATTTTTAATTGTCTCATTTTAAGGAGCAATAATCCCCCTTTAATTTGTGACCAAAAATTAAAAATTTGGTCTAAAATTTTTCGAGTTATGAATTTTTTTCGATTTTTTTTACAATTTTCGTTTTTCTGATACGGGCGGGTGGGGACGCTAACTATCAAAAAAATTTTAAAAAATTTTCAATTGTCACATTTTAAGGAGCCCTTTAATTTTATCTTTTTATTTTATCTCCCTTTAATTATTGCTCCTTAAAATGTGACGATTGACAATTTTTTAATTAAATTTTTGATAGCGAGCGTCAAAGTGGAAGTAATAATTTCATGAAAGTAAAAATTAATTTTTATTTTAAATGATTTTTAATGAATCTACTTATAAATTTTCTTTTCTTTCTTAATTAAAAATTAGAATTTCAATAGAGGCCAAAAATGGAAAAAATTTCAGTTCAGAAATTAATGATAAAAATAATTAAAGCAATTTGTTTACTTTTTAAATTTAAATTATCTTTTTTTCTCTCGATTTTAATAATCGAAATTAAAAAAAAAATTTATTAGTCGAAATTTAATTTTCGTTTTACCTATACAATTACGTGGTCCACCACTGAACGGAATATAACTGAATGGATGACGAATTTGCATTTTCTCAGGCAAAAATCTATCGGGATCGTATTTTTCCGGATTAGGCCAAAAATTCACGTCTCTGTGAATATCGTAAATATGTAAATGCGCACTGGTTCCTGCCGGAATCAAATGATGTGCTGAAAAGACAAGAATAATTGATAATCTAATCAAATTATAATATTATATTGCAAAAAAAAGAAAATTCGAATCAAGTTTTTAAAGAATAAAAAAAAAATAATTCTCATGTGTGTCTTGTTTTTTATTTATTTATTTTTCAAAAACTAACTCAATTGCAAATCCTCCTTTATTTCGCGTGATATGAAAGGTACACTTGGATATAAACGCAATGTTTCCTTAATGCATTGTTCAAGATAATTTAAGCCTTGTATTTCTGTCATGTGAATCTGCCCATTTTTTCCATTAAATACATCGTCCACTTCTTTTCTTGCTCGATTCTATATCATTATACGCATAATAAACATAATACTGTAGGTACATAAATGTAAAGAAGAGTTGGTTTCCTTGAATTTTTAAATTTAGTCGTAAAAATGACAATTTTAATTATTTACTAAATAGAAACATAGAAATTTGAATTTTCATTTCGAAATTATTAATTTACTTTAAAAATCGAATTAGACAAACTGTAAAAATCAAAAGTTTATCTAAACTTCAATATTTTCGTATAAAAATTTTTTTGCAATCTGATTTTTCAATTTTTCACTATGAACTTTAGGATAAAAATTTTATAAAAATTAAAATAAAAATTATCGGAAATTATCAAATGTTATAAAAAGAGCAAAAAACAAATTGGAAATATTTTCAGAAAGAAATGTGAATTTTTGAATTTATTAAAATTAGAAGAAAGTAAACCTGAATATCTTTGTGTTCGGCGAGCATTAATACTGAAAAGCACATTGCCATTGCTGTGGTGTCATGTCCCTGAAATATATCAAAAATAGAATATGAATAATTACATAATTATTAAAAATAAAATATTAATAATTATTTAATCATTATTAATAATTATTCCCCACCGAAGGATGTCCACCTTGTCGTGGTGGTGGGGCTTTTTACTAAGAGGCATCCAAACAGAAGGAATGAATTTTTTTTTATTCTTTAATTTATTAATTTTAATTTTAAATTTATTAAGTTTTTAACCGCATAAAGAAAAATTTGAATCACCTCAAAAATGAATGTATCAACTTCTTCCCGAATTCCGTCGTCATTAATTTGCCCACCAAATCTCTGGGCGGCTATTAAATGATCCAACATTGCCATTCGTTTCTTTTTGCCTAAATAAATAAACGCAAAAAGTTTATTTAAACCCTATTTTGACGACTGTTAATTACAATCAGTTATTTTTTCAAATTTCAAAGTTTTTTCAAAACTTTAATTAATTGGAATTTAATTTAAATAAATAAATATTTATTTCCATTTACTTTTATTTAATAAATTATTTTTTCGATTTTTTGAAAAATGTTTTTTTATAGGTGAATGAAAAAAAAACTTCTTCCAAAAAATCGAAAAAATAATTTATTATTAAATAATTGTGGAAGAATTGATAAAATATTGATAATTAATTTTAATAATTATTGTAAATTTTTTACTTCTCAGTCCATCATCAAGAGTAATTAATTCTGTATCGGGATTAATAAGCGATTTTAAATGTACATTTTCCGTTTTCTCATGATATTCCTTTTTCGCCTTAATAATCTGAAAATAAAAATTCAGGAATGTAAAAATTTATTTTTGTATTAATATTTATTACGTTTTTTTTTTTAAAAAAAAGGCCAACCTTGTATGAAAAATTGTGCAGTACCGATAGAGACTTCATAAAACTTCTTCCCGATGGAAATAATTTGAATATATAAGTTGGAAATAACCAGGGCCTAGCAAGCCTAAAATTAAATTTATATTATACTTCTGCTAGTTTCTTTCTATTTTATTTCTATTTTATTTCTACAATTAATATTTTCTTATTTTTAATTTTAAATCTGTAATCATTTATATTTTTATTCTTTAAAAATAAAAAAAAATATCGACCAATGGGACAAATAGTTACTTATTTGCCCCATTTGTCGAGATTTTTTTTTTATTTTTAAAGAATAAAAATATAAATGAAAACAGATGTAGAATTAAAAATAAAAATATATTATTTATTTAGAAATAAAATAGGAAGAAAATAGCGTCGATAATAAATTTCCTGAATCAAAATTTAACTTATTACCCCGCTGTTAATAATTACCCCATTTGAGGATACTGAACAATTTTGTGACTAACCTGTAAACCAATTGTTTTGAAACATTTTTTAGAGCATTTCGATAGGTATTATCGATATTTGTTTCAAGTAATGATGTGCCCATTGCGGTTTCTAAAAGTTGTTTTTTAAAATATTTAATTATTAATTAATGAGTAATTAAAACTGTACCTACTAATTAATATTAATTACTAATTGAAAGTAATAATTAATAACATAACTACTTAATATTAATTATTATATTAATTATTACTAAAATAATGCAAAGAAAAATTTGAGAATCGTAATAATTACTACAAATTAAATTAATAACTAGCAAAAATACGTGCGTGACTAACTTCTTACTAGCTGTTTTTAAAAATAAAATTAGCAATTTTAAAAATAATAGAATTTAAAAATTTTCTAATTAAAATTTTTGTTGAAAAAACTAAAAAAATTCAATTTTGGAGAAATTACAAATAATTGAAAAAATTCAATTTTTTTCAAGAACAATAAAATTCTTCTTTATAAAATTCAACTACGTTCAAAAATTTGAAAAAAATTCTTGTAAAAATCCCAATTTTCTTTATAAATAACAAAATTCTTCCTCAAAGTTCAATAATTTTCAAATCAATTTCAAATTCCCAAAAATAGTACGCAAACATTGAATTATTTTCATAAATAATAAATATTTCTCAGAAATTCAATTATTTACAAATTTTATAAATTTCTTCTCAATAATTTACTTATTTTTATAAAAAAAAAAATTTTTTCTGAGGATTTCAATTATTTTTATAAAAAATAATTAAAAATTCTAGAAAATAATAATTAATTTGAAATGATGGAAATAATTTTGAAAAAGTTACTGTAATAATATTCTTATAATATAAAACAATAGTTTTATCACTCGGTCATTTTTAATTATTATAAAGCATGAAGAAATCGATCACTCTGAGTCTTCGACTCGGCTTCATGTTTTATAAAAAATATTCTTATAAGTTATTGAATTTAAAAAGATTAATAAAATTTCCCAAAACAATTCAATTATTTTTAAAAAATTTTTGATAAAATTCTACACGAACGCATTCAATTATTTTCCAAAAAAATAAAACTTTTTACATGAATTCAATTATTTAAAATAAAATTTGCATAAATTTTTTCGAAAAAATAAAATATTTTATCCCTTTCAGGGATTTAATTATTTTCATAAATAATAAAATCATAATTATTTTCATAAATAACCATATTCATCAAAAGAATTCAATTATTTTCAAAAGTTAATAAAATCCTTCGCAGAAATTCAATTATTTTCAAAAAATCTTTAAAAAGAATGTCAACTTTTCAATTATTTTTATAAATAAATTGCAGAATTCTTCGCCAAAAATTTAATTATTTTCAGGAATTCTTTCAAAATTCATTGCAAAAGTTAAATTATTTCCATAAATAACAATATTTATCACAAGAATTCAATTATTTTTAAAAGTATAATGAAATTCAATTATTTAAAAAAAATTTAAGAAAATTCATGGCAAGATTTCAATTATTTCCAAAAATTGTTCTTAATTTATTAATTTTTATATCTACTATTTTAATAAAATTTCCTAAAAGAATTCAATTATTTAAAAACAATTTTGACAAAATTCTGCATGAATATTCAATTATCTTCTAAAATTATTAGAATTTGACAGGAATTCAATTTTTAAAAATAGAATTTGCATAAATTCTAACTAATTATTAATTATTATAATAATTATTACTGAAAAAAAACAGGAAAACTCGAAGTGTCATAATAATTACCACAAATAGTATTTAGTGTGTATTTTGTAAAAAAATGCACAAGATTTTGCTCTGATTCATCGCCCTGAGATTTTAGATTTTCAACAAGATTATTTCCCTGTTCCATGAAAATGTCGACAAACTGATGCAAAACACTAAAGTGAAATGTTGGTGTCAACATTTTCCGACGAGTTTGCCACTTTTTACCTTAAAAATAAAAAAGTATGTATTTAATTTTTGTTTTCGAAATAAATGAAACAAAAAATGTTAAAAGTGTAAAAATGTAAAAATATACAAATTTTTAAAAATAACTTTTAATTTACAAAAATAATTTACAAAATTAATTACAAAAATATATATATAGGTATATTATACACTGAGAAAAAAGTTTATTTGATTCAAATAATCGATTATTTGTCTTATCAAATAAATATTTACTTGAATCAATTAATTTTTATTTAAATCAATTAAATATTATTTGAATCAATAATTTCAGTATTTAAAGCAAAAATAATCGATTCAAATAAAATTTATTTGATTCGAGTAAATATTTAATTAATAGTCAAGTAATCGACTATTTGAATAAAATAAATTTTTCTCCAGTGTATATAAATTAAAAAATATCGTGATCACATTATTTTTCCATTTAAATTATTAGAATTAATTAAAAACAAGATTCATATTGAAAAAAACGAACAGAATCAATAATTACCTGTACTGGTTAGTAAACCATTATTTAGCCAAGGATGTAAAAAATCATAGAGATGACTTTTCTCAATGTGCTTCATACTTGATAATAGAATCTTGACAAGCAAAAAAAAATTGAATTTTTTACATAAATTTTATTGATTGGATTTAATTTTAAAAAAATATATGAACTAGTTCATTTGAATAGGTATTAATAAAATTTTAAATATTTTAGTAATAAACTAGCAAATACCAACATAAATAAATATTAATAAATAATAATAAAAAATAAAAACAGAAATACAAATAAATATATAGAAAAATAAAAATGAATAAATAAAAGATAAATAAAAAAAATTATAAAAAATAACTACTTTAAAAAAATTGAGCATATACATTATAAAAAAATACATTACCTCTGCATCATATGGATTAAAAATATTAACTGAACAATAATGAGCCAACCAAAGTTTATTTAATGGATAATAGGTCTTTCCAAGGTATCTTGCTTTGTTCCAAATTTCAGCTATATAAAAATAATACAAATTTTGAATTATTAAATAAATAAACAGTAAAACAATATGCAATTAATTTTTCCTCCGAATTCTATAAAATTTATTGTACAATGGAAAAAAAATTTATTTCATTCAAAATAATCGATTATTAAATAAATATTTCTTTATCTTATCAAATAAATATTTTCTTGAATTAAATAATTTTTATTTAAATCAATTAAATGCACGAAAAAAAAAATTTACTTGGAACAGATATAAATTTAACTGTATTAGCGAAATTTTTCGTTATTTCAGTTAAAAGTTTCGCTATTTTAGAGAAACTTATCGTTGGTCCGGAAAAAAAAGCTTTACCTGGAGGTAAAGTTTTTTTTTGCGTGTGGTACTTGAATCAATAATTTCATTATTTGAAGCAAAAAGAAAATTTAATTGACTCAAATAAAAAAATTATTTGATAATTAATATTTATTAATGTTAATAATAAAATTTTTTTTTAATTTTAATAATTAATAATTTTTAATAATAATAATAATTAATAATAATAATAATAATAATAATAATAATAATAATAATAATAATAATAATAATAATAATAATAATAAAAATAATAATAATTTTTTTTGTTTTTGGGTTTTACGAAAAAATTGACAAATTTTATTTTTATTTTTATGACGATTTGAAAAAGATGATGTAAATAATATCACTGTTTTATTTCTGTAAGAAAATTCAAACTCTCATTATTTTGTATTTATTTTGTATTTATTATGATTCATAATATTGTATTAATTTGTAAATTCGTTTATCACATTTCTTATATTATTGTTTGATAGACTCCTTGAAGAGGAAATCGTTGAGATTTCGAAACGTTGGAGAAATATATATAATAACATTTGGTCCGAATGAATTTGTTTTTTTTTACCTTACAACAAACTGCTCGGACGTAAAAGATTGATCTTTAATAATTTTTAGATATTTATTGTTTAATTTTATTTAATTTTATTTATTATTTTTTTATTATTTTTTATTATTTATTATTTTTTCATTATTTTTTTATTATTTTTTATTATTTATTATGTAATAATTCTTATTACTTACTTGCGGAAAGTCCTAAAATTTCTAAAGTTCCTATTATCGGAAAAATTGGTGGCCCTGGTAATTTATTTAAAAGTCTTCCATGACGACTGTAATGAATTGAAACATGATAAATTCCTAAAACTATTGCAATAATAATTAATATATAAAAAATCATAATTTTAATTTGCAAAAAAAAAATCAGTTTATTCTTTTATTTTTTACTGCGCAGAGAAAAATTATCAATTAAGTCTGTTCTAGAGATTGATAGAAACTGAATTGTCTCAAGTAAATATTTTTGCGCAACATTAGTCCAGACTCATTAGTAAATGTAGATTATTGCTAAGAAAAAGAAGAGAGAGAGAGAGAGAGAAAAAAAAATTTCATGGTTGAGGAAAAAATTTATTCTTCTTTCATCATTTAAACAACATGCATGTTATTATTCATTGGAATTATATATAGTTTTACTACAATTGAAAAAAAAAGAAAAAAGGAAGAATTACTAGTTGTCGTTCTTACCTACAATTCATCGTTTTTATTCGCTCATGGTATTAAGTAACTGGTAAAGAAGTTGAGAATTTCTCTGTTGATAAATCGGAGATATTTTCGTTGCTTCCTAACAGATAGCGCAACTATTCGCTTTATAGAGTAGTAAATAGTTTTTAACAATTTGAATGATAAAAAAAATAATTATAATTATAAAAATAATTATTTATAATTATTTAATAATTATAAATACTATAAAAAAATATTTATAATTATAAAAATAATTTATAAATAATTATAATTAATAGGTAATTATACCTAAATTTTTATAAGTTTTGTTAAATAATTAGTTAAATTTGTTAAATTAATAACAATAAATAAATTGTTGCTAAATAATTAGACAATGATAATTTATTAAAAATTTATACACACATTTCTTTTGTATCTAAAATTAAAAAAATGGTGTAGAAATTTTTCTACTATTGCCCTATAGTTGAAATAGGGCTTTAGTAGGGACCAAAACAGTTTCTAGTAAGGCTCTGTATAGAATTCTGGAAAAGAACCAATTTTCACGATTTCTGTACCTGATTTTATTATTTTATGATTTTCCGTTTTCTATGACATTAAAATAAATGCGGGAGAAACGTTTTTCAAAATATTTCCTTTATTTTTTACTTTTCTTGTGTTTTTTCATTTTTTAAACAATTGCCCTCTAATTCAAATTTATTTGAAAACTAATTTCAGTTCAAATTTTAGAAAATATTTCAAGAATTATTGGAAGAATTACACTTCTAATTTTTAGAATTAATTAAATTTCAAAAGATTTTATAATGTGAAAGTATTTTGAAATTTTAAATTCTGCTGGACAAATAAATTGTATATTTATAATAGTTGAATTCCCGAAAAGAATTTTAAAAAATTGAAACAATAGAAAACATTCTAGAATTTCTTTAAAATAAACTTTATATTTTGAAGAATTTTATTTTCTCAGTTTAAAAAATTATTTTTAAATATTATTTTATTTTTTGAAGAATAATATCAAGTAGGATATATCTAAAAATTTGGAAAATAATTGAAACAAAAATTTTTGTTCTTAAATAATTCAATTATCGTCGAATTCTTATAAGAATTGATTTAAAAAAATAATTTCAGTCAAACATTTAAAAAATAATTCATTTTATTCGAAAATTATAAAAAATAATTGATTTTTAGAAAAATTGTATGTGCAATTTTTAGAAATAATTGAATTTCAAAAGGTTTTACATTGAAATTACTTGAAATTTCAATTCCTGGTGAAGAAATAAATCACAATAAGTATTTAAATATTTATTAAACAAAAAATTAATAAAGTTTGATTTTTAAATTTTATTTAGAAACTCTGAAAAAATGATGTTTTTGAAAAAAACGTAATTAAAATTTTTTAAAAATAGTTGAATTTCCAAAAATAATTATTAAAAATTGAAATAATAGGTAATTTTCTTGAATTTTATTAAAATAAATTTTATATTTCAAAGAATTTTATTTTTTTACTTTAAAAAATTATTTTAAAATATTATTGTATTTTTTGAAGAATTGTATCTAAAAGTTTGAAAAATAATTCAATTTTGCAAAAAAAATTTATATTTAAAGAATTCAATTATCCTTGAATTCTTATTTTGATATTTAAAAATTGTTGATTCAAAAAACAATTTCACTCAAAATTTTGAAAAAATAATTGAATATTAGAAGCATTATAACAGGAATTTTAAAGAATTTTAATTATAATTAAATTTTTAAAAGTTTTTAAATTGAAATCTTTTTAATGTTTTAATCTCCCGTCAAACTATAATAATAATTAAATTTTAAATATTTATTTGAAAAAAATATCAACATATTATTTTCCTTCAAAAATTATTATTCATGTTGTGAATAAATTAACGTAGAGATTATGAAAAAAAGTCTTGAAAAATTGTAATTAAAATTTTTTTCAAGATAATTAAATTCCCGAAAATAATTTAAAAAATTGAAACAATTTAAAGTTTTTTCAAATTTTATTGAAATAAAATGTTATATTTGAAAGAATTTAATTTTATTACTCTTAAAAATTGTTTCGAAATATAATCGTATTCTTGAAGAATTATATTTCGAAAAATTGTATTTTTTAAAAAATAATAAAATTTTATTCTATTTAAAAATGAAAATTTTTTGTAACTAACAATACAATGGTAATAATTATGCTAGTTTATTAATAAAATAAATAATTACAAAGAGAAAAAAAATTTATTTAATTCAAACAACCGATTACTTGTCTGTTATCAATTAAATATATTTACTTGAATCAAATAATTTTTAAAGCAAATACAATTTCTAGGCAAATAAAATTTATTTGCTTTAAATTGAAAAATTATTGTTACAAATACAATTTATTTGCTTTAAATAGGAAAATTATTGTTACAAATACAATTTATTTGATTTAAATAAAAATTATTTTATTCAAGAAAATATTTGTTTTGTATTAGACGAGTAATAATCGGTTTTAGTAATGAAATAATTTTTTTTTGTTCAGTATCGATAATTATTATCTTTGGCGGTTATTGCAAGACTTGTTAAATTACAAATTTTTCTTTCTTTCTTCATTATTTTTATTTTTCTTTCTTTTCAGCCACTATTCTCTAATTCTGTCGAATATAATTTTCATTTTGCACGTGCACCAATCGTATATATATGTACAAATATAGTATAAAACTTGATAAGTAAAAAGATGTCAAGGTTAATGCAGAAAGCGTGTAAAAAAAGAGGAAATTTATTTTGACCCATATTTTAATTTTTCAGATTAAAAATTTCAATTATAAATAAAATCCTTATTAATAGTGTCATGAGAAATAATTATATAAATAATACTAGAGAGAATTTTGGAATAATTTACTTTTATTTGTTGTTGTTGTTTTATTTTTTTTTAAAATGTCTCCCTGTGAGAGGATTCGGTTATCCAGTTGCTTTTGCTTTGACCTAATGACCCAGATATAGTCGCTCTAACCTACACCGAGACGATTACTTATATATATATATATACACGAATAACGCGAGTGCTTCCATTGCAATAGATTTTATTTATTTCTCGAATAGATTTCGAAAAATTGCATCGAACAAAAGCAAAAAAAGGGATCAAAAAGGAGAAAAGAAAAATAAAGAAAGGAAAAAGGATAAAAAGGTAAAATGAAAGGAAGGGACTAAGAAAAAAAAGAAATTGAGAAAAAAAGGGAAAAAAAGGAGAGAGAAAGGAAAAACTCGAGAAGAACAAACAATATTGCCTTCTTGGCTTTTTCCACCTGTGTGTATTGTATTTTACTGAACAAACTTATAAACCTAATTGAATTCTCCATTTTCCCTTCTAAGAAATTAAATATTTTATTTATAAATTTATAATAATAATAATTATAATAATATCTCTTCTTTATTATTAATAATTGCTGTATTCCGGTAGTCTGTTCGCAATTTGAAGTTAGTTGTTATTTACTTTTTTGTTTCCGAACTTTTTTAATCATTTTTCTTTTCAAATAGGTATTTTCAATTTTAAAATTGTTGTATTAAAAATCATTGAATTATTGAGAAGAATTTTGTCAAAAAATTTGAGAGTAATTAAATTCCTTCGCAGAAGTTTATTATTTATGAAAACAATTCTTCTCAAGAATTCAATTAATTTTATAAATAGTAAAATTCTTTTTGGGAATTCAATTATCTTCAAAACAATTTTAATTGAATTCCTCGGATGAATTCAATTATTTTAAAATATTTCCATAAATTTCAATTATTTATTCCTAAAATTTTAATAAATTCTTCGAAACAATTCAACTATTTTTATAAATTCTAAAATTCTTTACAGGAATTAAATTATTTTAAATCAAATTTAAATAAAATTACATGAAAAAATTTAATTATTTCCAAAAATTTCCATAAAATGCAATTTCAACAAGAATTTAAAATTTTCTAAAAATAATTCAATTATTCTCAAAATATTTTTAAAAAATTCTATAGAAAAATTAAATTACTTCCAATGCAATTTTTAAATATATTCGTCCAAAAAATTGAAGGAATTCAATTATTTTCAAAAAATAATAAAATTATTGTAATGAATTTAATTATTTTGAATATAATTAATTTTATAATAAAATTCTTTAAAGAAATTCAATTATTTTCGAAACAACTTTAATTGAATTTCTCGAAAAAATTTCATTATTTTCAAATATTTCTATAAAATTCTTCATAACAATTCAATTATTTCTTAAAGTTTTAATAAATTCTTCGAAATATTTCAATTACTTTTATAAATAGTAAAATTCTTCGCAATAATTCAATTATTTTTATAAATAGTAAAATTCTTTGCAGAAACACGATTTAATTGATTTAAATAAAAATTATTTGAATTTGATTCAAGTAAATATTGATAATAGCCAATTAATCGGTTGTTTGAATAAAATAAATTTTTTCCAGTGATAAAAATCTAAATACAATTACAAAATAATAAATTGAGCACATGAAATATGTAAATATAATAAAAATAATTTTAATTCGTGGTAATTGTATTAGTGATGTTGATAAATTTCGCTAGTAAATGAAAATTTATTATAAATTCATATAACATTGCGGTAAATATTAATTGTGTCAATTGTAGGTAAAAGGTAAAACAATTGGGATCGTTAATAGAATCGTTGCGCTCCAATTGCAACTCTTCCCGTTCGCGTATCTATGTTTCCAATTTACGTCCCTCTCTCCCTCTCTCTCTCTCTTACTCTCTCTTCCTTTTCGTTCTCTCCTATCTCCTCTATATATATACATACATACATATATATTCCTTTTTACTCGAACGAAACTGTGACATAATTCGTTACATCATCGATAACCATCGATTACGTGTTTCATTTCAGGTTCTCCATGCGTGACCCAATCTGTCAAAAACACCAAAGATTTATAATTAATCCAGTGACAATTGGTTTTTATTGATTTTTATTGTTTAATTACTATTTTTTTTTTGGTGAAATATTTATAGAAAAATGTTTTGCAATAACCAAGGAAAATAATAATTATATCCTGATTATTTTTTTATATTATAATAGTCCAAAATAGATTAAATTAACACCGCTTGTGAGAGAAAAAATTATTTTTTCAATTATAGGTGTTTATTTATTAAAAATTTATTATTTAAAATAATTACAACACTTGTTTCAAACCAATTAATATTTTTTTTAGTAAAATTTAATAAATAATAAAATTTTATTAAAATTTTTAAAAATAATTGAATTTTTGTGATGAAGACTGTTATTTATGAAAATAATTAAATTGAATTTTATTAAAACTCTTGAAAATAATTGAATTTCTTTTTTAAGAATTTTTGCTATTCATTTATATAAAGATAATTGAAATTCTGACAAGAATTTTAAAAAAATTTTTAACATATAATTGAATTTCTACGAAGAACTTTATTAATTTTTAAAGAATTGAAATTCTGCGACGAGTTTTATTATTTATCAAAATAAATGAATTATTGAGAAGAAACTTATACAAAAATTTGTAAATAATTGAATTCCTGTGGAATTTTTATGAAAATTCATTTATGAAAATAATTGAATTTTATTACTTTGGAAATAATTGAATTCTTCTAATGAAGACTGTTATTTATGAAAATAATTGAATTGAATTTTATTAAAATTCTTGAAAATAATTGAATTTTTTTGAAGAATTTTGCTATTTATTTATAATTATAAAGATAATTTGAAATTCTGACTAGAATTTTTAAAATTTTTGAACATATAATTGAATTTCTTCGAAGAATTTTATTAATTTTTAAAGAATTGAAATTCTGCGACGAGTTTTATTATTTATGAAAATAAATGAATTATTGAGAAGAAACTTATACAAAAATTTGTAAATAATTGAATTCCTGTGAAATTTTTATTATTTATGAAAATAATTGAATTAAAAATCATTATATTAAGAAAGACTTTAAAAATAATTGAAATTTTGACATGAATTTTATTAAAATTTTTTAAAATAATTGAATTTTATTACTTTTGAAAATAAATGAATTCTTGTGATAAAGCTGTTATTTATGAAAATTATTGAATTGAATTTTATTAAAACTCTTGAAAATTAAAAATAATTGAATTTTTTTGAAGAATTTTACTATTCATTTATATAAAGATAATTGAAATTCTGACAAGAATTTTGAAAAAATTTTAAACATATAATTGAATTTCTGCGTAGAATTTTATTAATTTTGAAAATAATTGAATTTCTGCAATCATTTGTAACGTCTTCAAAATTCAAGTATTTTTTAGTGTTTTTAACTAAAATTCTTCTATAAATTCATTATTTTTAATAATTAATTAAATATATTTTGACAAATTTAATTAATTTTAGAAGATTTTGAATTATTAAAATTTTTCAAAAATTTAAGTTCTTAAAAATTTCTAATTATAAATTCATTCAAAATTGAAATTTTATAAAATTTCAAATTAAAACCTTTTGAATTTCAATTATTTATGAAAATTGTAAACGCAACTCTTTTAAAATTGAATTAATTTTGAAATATTTGAGAATTTAAAACAAAACCAATTGTTTTAAAGCAGATTGATGACATTTTGTTTTTGAATTAGTAAATTTTAATACAATAACGAATTTATTAGCAAAATTTACTAATTCAAAAGCAAAAAATAAATATATTAAAAAATATTATTAAAATATTACTAAAAAATATTTAAAAATTTATTTTCTTTCTCTCTTAATTTGAATTAGTAAAAATGTTTACTAATTTGAATCAGTGACTGACTTTTTGTTTTTGAATTATAGTAAATTTTAATAATAAACAGTAATTTCAACGAATTTATTAGTAAAGTTTACTAATTCAATAGCAAAATGTAAGTTATTAGTTCAAATTAGTAAATATGTCTACTAATTCAAATTAGTAGTCATAAATATTTATTAGTAAAATTTACATAATTCAAAAGCAAAATTAGCAAAAATTTTTGCTAATAAAAATTTAGGGAATAAATTGCTATACATTCTGTTTTTATTTTTTAAAAATCACAAAGCAATAACAGAAAAAAATTCGTTGATTGAAAATGATTTTCGTTTTTCTTTCAAAAAAAGGCAAACTATTGGTGCAAATCAAACATAAAATACCCTCACAATTTTGAGATTACAGTTGAACAATATTATTGCAGAGGCACTTGTTGCAGATGTTAGTTTCACTAGGAAACATCTCTATCTCTCTTTCTCCCTCTCTCGCTCTCTCTCTCTCTCTCTCTCTCTCTCTCTCTTTCTCTCTATATAAACTGAAATGGCATTCAAACCGCCAGTGTATTCGCCGTTTATTAATAAAGGAGTACCAGGCAAACCAGAAGTTCGTTTTAGCGGTGTTTTCCACCTAGATGAATACACGACTGGAAATAAAATTAACGAGATAGTAACGCAAAGAGGGTTTTGTTAAAAAAAAAAAAAAATTGAAAATAAAAAAAAATAAATAAATGAAAAAGTAAAAATACATTATAGTTCTCTCATCCATGTATAGGAGCGATATTACGAAAAGCTTAAATCGTTGAGAATTGGCTTTGACCAATTAAGCGAATAGGCGAAATTCAACCCTCCATAAATCGCCTTCATCCAAATTGAAAAATCATTTTACAATCTCTTCAAAACTTATCTCTCTTTATAATACTTATATATATTCTGCTTTCTGTCTTCTTTTTTTAAAAAGAAAATATTTTTTTTAATTTGAATTTTACTGAAAATTTTCCATATTGGAGAGGAAATGAAAAGTTCACTAAACATCAGACAAAGCAATATTTCAATTAAATAAATATTACACTGAAACAAAATTTATTCATGATAAAATAATATTTTTAATAATTTTTAATACTTTTTGTTAAAATAATTTAACAAATGGCAAATTTTATTCAAATAAATTTGATATTTGAAAAAATTTAATTTACTTTAAAAAATTTTTACTTTTAAAAATTGTTTTGAAATGTAATCGTACTCTCGAAGAATTATATTTTGTAAAAATATATTTTTTAAATATATATATATATATATATATATATATATATTTTTTTTTTAATAAGTTACGCTAGTAAATAATAAAATTACAATAAATCGATAATAAAAATTCAAACGAAGAATTTTATTTCCCCTAAAGAAGACACTATGCAGAGTTCAATTTGTTTAAAATAAAAAGCAAAAAACAAACAGAAGGAACTTTTATTTGCTTTCATGTTTTTACACTTTTGCAAAAGGAAAAAAAATGGACTATATAACACGTTTTGAAGCGATCAAGTTTACAGGCTTCCGTACAGAGCAAGCGGAAAAATTCAACTACTACTAGATTGAGAGACGAAAGAAGGATGAAAAAGAGAGGCAGAGGTTTGAATGCGAGAGGAAAGAGAGAAAAAAAGAAAAGAGAAAAGAGAGAAAAAAAGTTGGGAATAAACGAAGGAAAAAGAGGGTAAGTAGCGTCAGTATTGCGCGCAGAAAAACCTGTATCATCCCTCAAGTAGGATTACCGACTTTTGAAAGAAGAGTGAAGAAGGGGAGGAGGGGGGGTGGTGGGTGGGTGAGACTTGGGAAGAGGATTTGTAATGGTTTTCAGTCAACTCAAGAATCCCTTCAGACTTATATATTTACATCATAACATTCTCGGTATATTTTCAATAAAACAAAAAAATAAAAAAATTCCTATCAAAATAATTCTTACGACTTTTTAAGAAAATTGGAAATTATAAACTGTGTTCTACGTTCTTTGAAAATAGTTCTTTAGTTCCATGACGATTTTTTCAATAGTTCTGGAAATTGACAGTGAAAAAGTCCGTTTGAAGAACATCGAAGATTTTCACTATTCATCACTATCACTATTTTCAGAAAAAGTGATTTCGGAAGTGCGAATTTGTATTTTGACTTTGACTTTCACTTCAATTTTAACATTGACTTTCACCTTGACTTCGACTTCAATTTCTACTCTGAGTTTAATTTTGACCTTTATTTTCACTTTCATTTTCACTCTGACGTCCACTTTAACTCTAAAAGTGAAAGTGAAAGTGAAAATAAAAGTCAGAGTCAAAATGGAAGTCAGAGTCAAAATGAAAGTGAAAGTTAAAATTAATCTCAAAGTCAAATTCATAGTGAAAATGAAAGTCAGAGTCAAAGTCAAAATGAAACTCAGGGTAAAAATAAAAGTTACAGTCAAAATTAATTTCAAAGTCAAATTCAGAGTGAAAATGAAAGTCAAAGTCAAAGTTAAAATTAATCTCAAAGTCGAATTCAGAGTGAAAATGAAAGTCAAAGTCAAAATGAAACTCAGAGTAAAAATGAAAGTCAAAGTCAAAGTTAAAATTAATCTCAAAGTCAAATTCAGAGTGAAAATGAAATTCAGAGTCAAAGTCGAAATGAAACTCAGAGTAAAAACGAAAGTCAAAGTTAAAATTAATCTCAAAGTCAAATTCAGAGTAAAAATGAATGTCAAAGTTAAAATTAATCTCAAAGTCAAATTCAGAGTGAAAATGAAAGTCAGAGTCAAAGTCGAAATGAAACTCAGAGTAAAAACGAAAGTCAAAGTTAAAATTAATCTCAAAGTCAAATTCAGAGTGAAAATAAATGTCAAAGTTAAAATTAATCTCAAAGTCAAATTCAGAGTAAAAATGAAAGTCAGAGTCAAAGTCAAAATGAAACTCAGAGTAAAAATGAAAGTTACAGTCAAAATTAATTTCAAAGTCAAATTCAGAGTGAAAATGAAAGTCAAAGTCAAAGTTAAAATTAATCTCAAAGTCGAATTCAGAGTGAAAATGAAAGTCAAAGTCAAAATGAAACTCAGAGTAAAAATGAAAGTCGAAGTCAAAGTTAAAATTAATCTCAAAGTCAAATTCAGAGTAAAAATAAAAGTCAGAGTCAAAGTCAAAATGAAACTCAGAGTAAAAATGAAAGTTACAGTCAAAATTAATCTCAAAGTCAAATTCAGAGTGAAAATAAATGTCAAAGTTAAAATTAATCTCAAAGTCAAATTCAGAGTGAAAATGAAAGTCAAAGTCAAAGTCGAAATGAAACTCAGAGTAAAAACGAAAGTCAAAGTTAAAATTAATCTCAAAGTCAAATTCAGAGTGAAAATGAAAGTCAAAGTCAAAGTTAAAATTAATCTAAAAGTCAAATTCAGAGTGAAAATGAAAGTCAGAGTCAAAGTCGAAATGAAACTCAGAGTAAAAACGAAAGTCAAAGTTAAAATTAATCTCAAAGTCAAATTCAGAGTGAAAATGAATGTCAAAGTTAAAATTAATCTCAAAGTCAAATTCAGAGTGAAAATGAAAGTCAGAGTCAAAGTCAAAAAGAAACTCAGAGTAAAAATGAAAGTTACAGTCAAAATTAATTTCAAAGTCAAATTCAGAGTGAAAATGAAAGTCAAAGTCAAAGTTAAAATTAATCTCAAAGTCGAATTCAGAGTGAAAATGAAAGTCAAAGTCAAAATGAAACTCAGAGTAAAAATGAAAGTCAAAGTCAAAGTTAAAATTAATCTCAAAGTCAAATTCAGAGTGAAAATGAAATTCAGAGTCAAAGTCGAAATGAAACTCAGAGTAAAAACGAAAGTCAAAGTTAAAATTAATCTCAAAGTCAAATTCAGAGTAAAAATGAATGTCAAAGTTAAAATTAATCTCAAAGTCAAATTCAGAGTGAAAATGAAAGTCAGAGTCAAAGTCGAAATGAAACTCAGAGTAAAAACGAAAGTCAAAGTTAAAATTAATCTCAAAGTCAAATTCAGAGTGAAAATAAATGTCAAAGTTAAAATTAATCTCAAAGTCAAATTCAGAGTAAAAATGAAAGTCAGAGTCAAAGTCAAAATGAAACTCAGAGTAAAAATGAAAGTTACAGTCAAAATTAATTTCAAAGTCAAATTCAGAGTGAAAATGAAAGTCAAAGTCAAAGTTAAAATTAATCTCAAAGTCGAATTCAGAGTGAAAATGAAAGTCAAAGTCAAAATGAAACTCAGAGTAAAAATGAAAGTCGAAGTCAAAGTTAAAATTAATCTCAAAGTCAAATTCAGAGTAAAAATAAAAGTCAGAGTCAAAGTCAAAATGAAACTCAGAGTAAAAATGAAAGTTACAGTCAAAATTAATCTCAAAGTCAAATTCAGAGTGAAAATAAATGTCAAAGTTAAAATTAATCTCAAAGTCAAATTCAGAGTGAAAATGAAAGTCAAAGTCAAAGTCGAAATGAAACTCAGAGTAAAAACGAAAGTCAAAGTTAAAATTAATCTCAAAGTCAAATTCAGAGTGAAAATGAAAGTCAAAGTCAAAGTTAAAATTAATCTAAAAGTCAAATTCAGAGTGAAAATGAAAGTCAGAGTCAAAGTCGAAATGAAACTCAGAGTAAAAACGAAAGTCAAAGTTAAAATTAATCTCAAAGTCAAATTCAGAGTGAAAATGAATGTCAAAGTTAAAATTAATCTCAAAGTCAAATTCAGAGTGAAAATGAAAGTCAGAGTCAAAGTCAAAAAGAAACTCAGAGTAAAAATGAAAGTTACAGTCAAAATTAATTTCAAAGTCAAATTCAGAGTGAAAATGAAAGTCAAAGTCAAAGTTAAAATTAATCTAAAAGTCAAATTCAGAGTGAAAATGAAAGTCAAAGTTAAAATTAATCTCAAAGTCAAATTCAGAGTGAAAATGAAAGTCAGAGTCAAAGTCAAAATGAAACTCAGAGTAAAAATGAAAGTTACAGTCAAAATTAATTTCAAAGTCAAATTCACAGTGAAAATGAAAGTCAAAGTCAAAGTTAAAATTAATCTCAAAGTCAAATTCAGAGTGAAAATGAAAGTCAGAGTCAAAGTCAAAATGAAAGTCAGAGTAAAAACGAAAGTCAAAGTTAAAATTAATCTCAAAGTCAAATTCAGAGTGAAAATGAATGTCAAAGTCTTCAAAGTCAATGTCAAAATCAAATTGAAAGTCGAAGTCAAATTACAAAATCACACTCAACACTTGTTATTTTTACAACAAATAAAAACGTCCAAAAAATAATAGTTCCGCAAAATAAAAAAACGTAGAGAATTTTTGAAAAACGAAAATAATTTTAAAAAATTGAAAAGTGTTTTTGGATTTTTAATCCAGAGTCTTGGCATATCTCCATAAAGAATTCTCTCTACATTAGAGAACCAATTTATTTTTGTAGCGAATATCAGAAGTCTTGCGTGGAGAAATCTCGTACTATACTTAGTACGGAATGAAAATAAGCATTGACATTAATATAATAAATTATATTATTTTTGACTGCGTTAAAGAAAAAAATCTTTTTAATATGAGAGAAAATTGCTCGTGCAAAACGAACGTGAGCTCATATAATACAAGGAAGGTCAGCTATTAATAAAACACTCCGGACCATCGGCTCGACAGCTATCGTTATCTATAGCTATCTGCTTACATAATAAAGAGTACAAGCCGATATCTTTATTCATGCGTGCATCGATGCGAGTAGAAGAAATAGGAAGTGCTTTCAAATTCAGTTCCAATTATTTATTACAACTTTTTATTCGCGTACCTTCATTTTTCAAATGTATACGTATATGTATATGAAATTTTTTTCATGTATGTATCTATATTGAAAAATTATTCAATACATTAAATGTAATAATGGAAAATTCTATATTCTGTCAGTGAATTCAATATCGAATAGACAAGTCTTGTTCAAAAAAAAATTATTTTACTGTATTTTTTATTTTTCAATATTAAAAATAATTTGTGAGAAAGTGAAGGAATTGTTTAAACACAAAAAAACCGCGAGTCATTTTTGGTGCAGTTCAAAATTGGCTACACTTTTTTGAGAAGTGGTTTTTTTTTGTGTTGAAACCCTAAAGAATATTTTGATTAAATCTAAAAATTATTAGATACACAAAAAAAGTTCCATTACATTTATTTACAAATTTAATTGTAAAATTTTAGAATTTCACATTAAATTTCACATAAAAACATTAATAACTACTTTTTTAAATAAATATTTAATCATTATTATTTTTCCGTAGAAATTAAAATTTTTCAATACATTCAAATTCAAACCTTTTTGAAATTTAACAATTTTTAAGAATATTATAAGGGTAGAATTTGCAATATTACTGTAACATCTTAAAAATTATTTTCATCATTTCAATTTAATTATAACTTTCTAGAATTTTTAACTAAATTTCTTCTTTAAATCAATTATTTTTTTATTATTTTTGAAAAAGTTATTTAAGAATTTTCAAATCCATTTGTTTAAAATTCAATTTTACGAAATTTCGATTATTTGCAAATTCTTCAATTAAATATAAATTAGAAAACAAAAACTTTAAATAATTTCAAAACAAATTCGCCAATTAAATTTTTTCGAAAAAATAAATATTGTTAGTTTAAAAGTATGAAAAATTCATATTTTCAAAGATTTTAATTTGAAAACTTTTCAAAATTCAATTATTTCTAAACATTCAAGCTATAATGCTCTTAATATTCAATTATCTAAAATTTTAACTGATATTCATTTTTAAATTAATTTTTTATTAGAAAATTCGCCGAGAATTCAATTATTTAAATACAAGAATAAATAATAATTTATTGAATAATTCAATGTTTCTTAAAATTGAATTCTCATAAAGAATTTTATCAACAAATTTTTAAATAATTGAATTCTTTTGACGAATTTTAATAAAATTTTTAAAAATAATTACAGTTTTCATGGAATTTGATTTTAATTGTATTAAAAATAATCGAAATTCTCCGTTGAGTCAACAATTTTTTAAATAATTGAATTCTTTTGACGAATTTTAATAAAATTTTTAAAAATAATTACAGTTTTCATGGAATTTGATTTTAATTGTATTAAAAATAATCGAAATTCTCCGTTGAGTCAACAAATTTTTAAATAATTGAATTCTTTTGACGAATTTTAATAAAATTTTTAAAAATAATTACAGTTTTCATGGAATTTGATTTTAATTGTATTAAAAATAATTGAAATTCGCCGTTGAGTTTTATTATTTATAAAAAAATAATTGAATTTCTAAAATAATTTGTAACTTTTTTAAAATTAAATTCTTTTTTTCGTATTTTTAACTAAAATTCTTCTATAAATGAATTATTTTTAATCATTTTTGAAAAACTACTTATTTGAGAATTTTCAAATTCATTAAATTCAATTTTACGTTATTTTAATTATTCGTAAATTCTTCAACTAAATATATATTAGAAAATAAAAACTATAGTTTCAAAAAAAGAAATTTGCAATTAAATTTTCTCAACAAAAATTATTTCCACAAAATTGTTAGTTAAAAATATGAAAAATTCAAAATTTTCAATAATTTTATTCTAAAACCTTTTCAAAATGCAATTATTTCTAAACATTCTCGCTCTAATGCTTTTAATAATTAATTATAATTTTAATTAATAATTTTAACTGTGAAATTAATTTTTTAAATCAATATTTATATTAAAAAATTCTACTAGAATTAAATACAAAAATAAAGAATTTATTGAATAATTGAATGTTTCTTAAAATATTTAATTCCCATAAAAAAGAATTTTATCAACAAATTTTGAAATTGTTGAATTCTTTCCACAAATTTTAATAAAATTTAAAAAATTTTAATATTAATTACATTTTTTAAGGAATTTGATTATCATTGTATTAAAAATAATTGAAATTCTGCGATAAGTTTTATTATTTATGAAAATAATTGGATTCCTAAAAAAAATTTTATTATTTTCTGAAAATAAATGAGTCTTTGTAAAAATTTGTATTATTTATGGATACAATGAAATTTTTGCTAAGAAATTTATAAAAAATTTGTAAATAATTCAATTCCTGTGAAATTTTTATTATTTTTGAAAATAATTAAATGTTTGCGTAGAATTTTATCAAAAAATTTTTTAAATAATTAAATTCATTTGAAAGACTTTATTAAAGTATATAGTAGATATTGAGAACTATTAAAGTTAAGAAAAATTTTTTGAAAATAATTGAAATTTTGACAAAGAATTTTATTAAAATTTTTGAAAATAATTGAATTTCAGAGAAGAATTTTATTATTTATAACGATAATTGACACTTTGAGGAGAATTTTTAGAAATTTTTAAATGAATTTCTGAGTAGAATTTCTTTAGTTTTGAAAATAATTGTAATTTTATAGTTCGTAAGGCAAAAAAGACTCTAAAATTCAGAATTTTTTTTTTTGAATTCTAAAACTTTTTTTAAGTTCCTAATTTTTTTCAGTTCCTACTTTTAATAAAAATCCCTGATTTTTCTCTGATAATTGGTTACATTTAAGAATATCAAGACAATTGGCTTTAGCTAAAAATTATAATTGAAATTAAAACAAAATTATAATTACAAATAAAGTAAAATTATAATTAAAAATAAACGAGTACAAGTGTTTAACTGAAAACTATTTTCCTCTATTATCTTTTATTTCAAATTAAGGCAATTGGGTTAAAATCGAAATTCTACTTCCTTTGCGGTGCAATACAAAAGACAATTAGCCAACTTAAACTTTTTGTTCCCTGCGTTTTCGAATTAAACCATTTTATTTAAAACTCGAAAGTCGACAATTGAAAACAGTATTAAAAGTTCTCTTATTTAGGTATCTACAGGTATCTGCAAACCATACAAAAATATTTGCACCAATTTTTAATTTCACCCTTATGCTCGAATTTAATTTTTGAAAGGTAATAAATCCTGAATAAGTGAAATTGAAAAATTGTTTAAATACACTGAAGCAGAAAAAAACTTCTATTTAAATTTTAAATATTAATGAGACCAGAAACGAAAAAGAAAATTTGAAAAATTTTTCTACTTTCACTATAAAGTATATATATAAACATACCTATACAAAAAATATTTTACAAGAATTTTTGTTTGATATCGAATCGTAAAAC
The DNA here is from genome assembly GCA_032872505.1 of Leptopilina syphax. Classification (NCBI taxonomy): domain Eukaryota; kingdom Metazoa; phylum Arthropoda; class Insecta; order Hymenoptera; family Figitidae; genus Leptopilina; species Leptopilina syphax. Next base: position 32,047,059 of record CM065471.1, on the reverse strand, counting down.
ACATGCATTGAAGATTTATATTGTATATATGTATTGAAGCTCGAATATTTACAAGGCACTCTAATCGATTTCCGGGCAGAGGGAGAGAGAGTAGAGAGATAGAGAGAAAGAGAGAGGGTAGTGTATCGATTTCCCACGAACATATGTCCTGTATGTACACGTGCGTATAACAAACACCAATAAAACGCATTCACCTAACATATATACGTATAGATATAGATATATATTATTGGTTTCGCGGTTATCTGCCGTAACGGGCTAACAAAGTTTTAATGAAGCCACATTTCCTATTACAGGCAAAACAAAATGAATAGTCGAGCTCGTTATTTGGATTATTCAAAAGCTGTTGAATTGTTTTCATTAAGTTGTTAAGATTTTGTCTAATTACCCATCAATTTCAAAACTAAACCACATTAATAATTATACTCTACTTTGAATATGTCTTCGATTCTTTATTCCGTTATTGCAATTCATTAAAATGGAATTATTTATTAGACTTTTTGTTTTCTTCAACCAAAATCAAGCGAATTTTGAGTATATAATACTGTCAACATTATCTCGCAATATTAAAAAATATCTATATTTATATCTAGGGGCTTATAGTCAAGGTTGGCCCATTACAGGGTTCGAACTAGGTCCGTAAAAATTTGCTTCAGTTTTTTTTTGAAAAAAGATCCGTAAAATTCGTAATTTGATAGAAAAAGGACAAAACGTTGATTGTAGTACATTTTTCCAAAAATACCTACCATTTCCTACAGGATATTTTTCCAAAATCAAGTTTTCCCAAAATCATATTTTTGTGCAATTATTTTTCTGCGGAGTGAATGTGTTCAATGGACAATTGAAAAGCGGTTCTAAAATAGTTCTGGTTCAATTATTTTCATAAACAATAAAAATTTCACAGAAATTCAAAGATATAAAATTTTTTTTACAAAATTCTTCGTAGTAATTTATCAATTTATTTTCATAAAGAAGTTTAAGCAGAAATTCAATTATTTCCGTAAATAATAAAATTCATTTTAGCAATTGAATTATTGTCATAAACAAGAAAATTCATCGCAGAATATCAATTATTTTTAATAAAATTTTAATTCAATTGACTGAAAAATGTAATTCGTCGAAAGAATTCATTTATTTGAAATTTTTTTGGTAAAATTCTTCAAAAGAATTAAATATTTTAAGAAACATTCAATTTTTCAATAAATGATTTAATTTTGTATTTAAATAATTGAATTCCAGTAGAATTTTGTGATAAAAATTAATTGAAAAATGAATTTCAGTTAAAATTTTAGATAAAAATTGAATAATAGAAACGTTATAGAATGAATTTTTAGAAAATAATTGAATTTTGAAAAGGTTTCAAATTAAAATCTTTGTAAATATGAATTTTTCATATCCTTTTAATCGACAATTCTGTAAAATTATTTTTTTTAACTTCTTAATTTTAATTCTGTTGAAATTCGTTGAATTTTTTTTAATATATATTTAACTGTTTCAAAATTTTAACGCAATTCATCGAAAGAATTGAATTATCTTCGAAAATAATAGAATTCTTCTAGAAATTAAATTATTTTCAGGAATTTTAATAAAATTCTTCGCAGTAATTCCACTATTTTCGTAAATAATAAAATTTTTTACAAAGATTCAATTCTTTTTATAAATAATAAAATTCTTTTTAGAAATTCAATTATTTTCGTTTGAGTTTTTCATATTTTTAACTAACAATTCTGTGGAATTAATTTTAATAGAATTTAATTTTGGAAAAATTACAAATTATTTCAGAAATTCAATTATATTTTCAAGACTAATAATATTCTTCGAAAAAATTAAATATTCTTCAAAAATAATAAAATTCTTTTTAGGAATTCAATTATTTTCCGCAAATAATAAAATTCATTGCAATTTCAATTATTTTTAATATACAATTTTAATCAAATTTCTCGAAAAATGTAATTATTCTTAAAAAATTTATTAAAATTCGTCGATAGAATTAAATTATTTAAAAATTTGTTGACAAAATTCTTTTTGGGAATTGAATTTTAAAAAACTTTCAATAAATTCTTTATTTTTGCATTTAAATAATTGAATTCTAGTAGAATTTTCTAATATATATTGATTTAAAAATTAATTTCAGTTAAAATTTTTGATCTAAATTATGCAAATTTTTCCTCCTTTTTATTTAAAAAAATATTGAGAAAATTGTTAATATTGTTAAAAATTTATAATTAAGAAATAGGAAATATACCCATTTTATGCATAATTTATATTTTTCAATAACAATATTGTTCAGAAACTCATTCTTTTATTTTGGGAAAGAAACATTGCATATTCTATTCTATTTGTCAATTAAAAATTTTAATTGAAAATGAAATTAAAACTTTTTAAATTTTTAGAAAATAAAAGAAAAAATTTTACAAAAAAAGAATGTTCTGTTACATTTATTTACGAATTTCTTTAATTGTAAAATTATTCGAAAACAACAATAACTTTTTTTTAAAATAAATATTTAATCAATATTATTTTTTCATAGGAATTAAGAATTTAAAAAATTTTAAATTCAAATCTTTTTAAATTCAATAACTTATAAGAATGTTTTATAATAATAATTAAAAATCACCGAGTGATAAAATCATTGTTTTATATTATAAGAATATTATTACAGTAACTTTTACAAAATTATTTTCATCATTTCAAATCAATTATTATTTTCTATAATTTTTAATTATTTTTTATGAAAATAATTGAATTCCTTAAAAAAAATTTTTGTTATTTATAAAAATAATTGAATTATTGCGAAGGAATTTATAAAAAATTTGTAAATATAATTGAATTTCTGAGAAATTGTTATTATTTATGAAAATAATTAAATGTTTGCGTAATATTTTTGGGAATTTGAAATTGATTTGAAAATAATTGAACTTTGGAGAAGAATTTTGTTATTTATAAAAATAATTGGAGATTTTGACGAGAATTTTTTTTAAATTTGAAAGATAATTGAATTTTATGAGAAGAATTTTATCACTCTTGAAAATAATTGAATTTCTGCAATTAATTATTGTTATTTTTCCAAAATTGGATTTTTCTACTGTTTTCAACAAATATTTGAATTACAAATTTTTAAATTCTATTATTTTTAAAATTACTAATTTTATCCTAAAAAGTTGTTTCTAGTTGAATAATAAAGGCAATATAGCATGAATTTTTAGAAATAATAAAATTTTGAAATTAATTTTTTTGAAAAAGTTTAATTTAATTTTTTTAGTATTATTTTAAGTTTTTATTTTCTAATATTTATTTAATTGAAGAATTTACGAATAATTTCAATTTTATATAATGGAATATTGTAAAGAAATGGATTTCAAAATTGTCAAAGAACGTTTTCAGAAATTATTAAAAATAATCGATTTAAAGAAGAATTTTAGTTTAAAATACTTAGAAATAATATAATTGAATTGATAATGATTTTCTTACTCGGTCATCTTTAATTAGATAGCTTCATGTTTTACAGTTATGAAAAATTTAATTTATAGTTTTAAGTAAAATGTCCGTAAAGTTTGAATTTTTAAATATTTTTATAGGTTCGAGCCCTTTTTTTCCTTTTATGCTTTATTCCGTCGTTTCCTTTGTTTTTTACATTTTTTTTATTTTGTTATTTACAAAGTATCACTGTAAAAAGAAAGATACTAATTTAATACCACTTTTGGTACTAAATCGTAATTTGGTTCTGTTTTAACACCAAAATCAGCTTTAATTTAGAACCTTTTTTTACACTGTAAAAAATATTTACAAAGTAAAAAATGTATTTACAACGTAACAAATATTTACAAAGTAAAAAAATGTATTTACAACGTAAAAAATATTTAAAAAGTTACCAAGAAAGGCAGAAGAAGCCTTGCTTGTTAACATTGTAAATATTTTTCTAATCTTTAATTAGATCTAATTTTCAATTTACTATTCGTATTTAAATATATACTGTTAACGAAAAACAAGAAACATTTGCTTGAAAATCTGTATATGATTCTAAATTTTAAATAAACTAGACCCTATAAACTTACCCTATCACTTGCAACATTATTCACATTTTACGATCTTAACTGTCGTGAACAGCGTGTGCGGTGCATGCAATATCGTTCCTCTGTCCATTTGATGTGGTCCCTGACATGCACACATATTCATGTGTGCATACAAATTTTATTAAGCGCAAAACTAGTTTTCAAAGTCTTCAACTCTTTTTTTAAAAAAAAAGGATTAATATAACCACATTTTTCTAGCCACAAAACTTTTTAATATATTTCAAAAATTCTTATTTAACCACTATAGTGTTGCATACAAGAATCTCTTATTTCTTTTAAAAAAAAGGAAGATTTTAGGTATTCAATTGTTGAGACTTTCGCATATAACTGTCTAATTTTTTCCCATTTGCATTTTCTTGAAAGTATCAAATTTATACTAAAGTTGATCGATGTCTTAAATTGATGTCTTTTTATATCAATTTTTGATTTGATCTACATTTTTGTCATCAATTCGTTGCAATTTGATGATTTGCAATTTGTGATAATTATTAAGTTAACAGTGATTTTAAATTTACAATTTTTGTAGAATTTTAATTTTCCATTTCGCAACTCGTATAATATAGGAATAATAATGTAAGGATTCTCTTGTCTTGCACTTTATCGTGAAGAATGCAAGGGCTTGAAACAAATTGAATTTTACAAAGCATGAGTTGTATCTGTTTATCTCACTTCTTCTCTATATAGAAAATGCGAAGTTTACAAAGTCGAGCATAACCATATATAACGAGCCGCATAACATTCCCTCTGCAGTCAATTTGATTCAAGTACACCTACATTTCGTCAGTGACTTTCAACTCTGCGTATATAACGTAACAAGGTGTTTATATTCGACTAAAAGTACACGTCTCCAATTTTTACTCAGTTCTTTTCTTTTTTTTTTTGTTCTTCATTTCTAGAATATTTCATTTTGTCATCCGCATGTTAGAAATAGTTATTTTCGTATCAAGGGCGAAAAATAGGTGATTGCTGCTCAGGAGAGATTAGAAAAAGCGAGGGGACCCGATGCACCCGAGTCTTCATTTCTGAAGACTTTTTTTTGTACTTTTCTGTACCTTTCTTGAACTGTTCTAATTTTTTGTAACTTTTCCCAAAATGTTTTTTTTTTATAGAGTTAGAGGGCTCCAAGATGACCACCATGCATTTTTATGTAAAATCACTTTTGAATTTTTTTACGATGTAATATTTATCAAAATATATTACGAAACATGTAAATTTTATCGATTTGGAAAATTTTATGATGAATAATAAAATAATTTAGTGTTTAATGTATGAAATAGGATAAATAATTAACAATATTATAAAATTTCTTCTTATAGGCAAAAAACAGAGTTTGCAACTATTGATTCTGTGATTATCAGGATTATTCGCCAAAAACAATACATTTCAAATAAAATTACCTTAAATTAATTTTTGCAACTATTTTTTTAAAATTTTTCAGTGAATTTTTGAATGGTGTCCACTTTGGGGCCATTTTTTTTTTAAAGCAAAATTTCAGCTGTTTTTACATTTTTTTCCATTTTTGCACTTTTTTGAACTTTTTTGTACTCAGAGTTGCCACAGGTCAGGGAATTTAGGGAAAAGTTAGGAAAAGTAGGATTGTTTAAGGGAAATCAGGAAAAAGTCAGGGATTTTTATTAAAAGTACTGTAAAAAAAAATTAAATTTTTAGAATTCATAAGAAAATTCTGAATTTTTGTATCTTTTTTGTTTGCTTCATAAACTATAAAATCACCACAAAGTCAACAAATTAATAATACAAAACCTTCAATTTTATTTAAGTATTTAAAAATTATAATTATAAAAAAAATTAAAAATTATAGTTTTATAAAAATTCAATTTTGAATTAATTTAATTAGAAATTTTAAAGAACTTAGATATTTGAAAAATTTTAATCATTAAATAGTTAATTTTTTAAATATATATTTAATTAATTATTAAAAATAATTATTTATATAGAAGAGTTTTAGTTAAAAAAAACTGAAAAAATTGAATTTTGGAGAAGTTACAAATGATTATGCAGAAATTCAATTATTTTCAAAAGAAATACAATATTCTTCGTAGAAAATTCAATTACATTAAAAAAATTTTTTAAATTCTAGTCAAAATTCATTTTTATCTGAAATTCAATTATTTTCAAAAATTTTAATAAAATTCTTGTCAAAATTTAAATTATTTTGAAAAATTTTCCTGAATTCAAAAATTTTTAATATCTACAATTCTGTAGAACTAATTTTTTTTCTTAAATTCTCAATTTCAATTCTGTCGAATAAGTTGAAGATTTTAATATATAATTAAGTATTTCAAAAGTTTAAGGGCATTTGAACCTTGATGACGTTACAGTTTATGCAAAGCATGTGTGACGTCATCAAGGTTCAAATGCCCTTAACGCAATTATTCGGAAGAATTAAATTATCTCAATAAATATCGGCATTATTTCAGAAATTCAATTATTTTTAGGAATTTTAATATATAATTTTTTGCTGATTCAATTATTTTCATAAATTATAAAATTCTTTTTTTGGAGTTTAATTATTTTCAAAAATAATAAAATTCATCGCAGAATTTCAATTATTTTTAATACAATTTCAATCGAATTTCTCGAAAAATGTAATTATTTTATTAAAATTCTATATGAGAATTCAATTTTAAGAAACATTCAATTATTCAATAAATTATTTATTTTTGTATAATTGAATAATTGAATTCTCGTAGAATTTTCTAATAAAAATTGATTTAAAAATTAAGTTTAGTTAAAATTTTATTTATTTTAATATTAAAAGACGCATTATAGCATTGATTTTTAGAAATAATTGAATTTTGCAAAGGTTACAAATTAAAAACTGAAAATTTGAATTGAATTTTTTTTAAATTATTTGAAGTTTTTATTTTCTAGTATATATTTAATTGCAGAATTTCGAATAATGAAAATTTCGTAAAATTTAATTGTCAGCAAATAGAATTCAAAATTCTCAAAGAACTTTTTCAAAAACTATTAAAAAGAAATAAAAGAATTGATTTAAAAAAGAATTTTAGTTAAAAATTCTAGAAAATAATAATTAAATTCTTATAAGTTTGTTGAATTTGAAAAAGCTTCTAATTTGAATGTTTAGAAGAATTTTAATTCCTACGAAAAAATAATGACTAAATAATATTTTATTTTAACAAAATTATTGATGTTTTCGAATAATTTTACAATATTAAATAAATTCGTAAATAAACATAATAGACCATTTTTTGAGTAATTAATTATCTAGTAATTTTTTAGAGTGAATCAGAATTCCGTTTCTGTAAATGACGTGCTAATAATAAACTTGAGTAAAATTTATATACTTTTTTTTGCAGAAAAATTTACGTATATATTTATTATAGCATAACGTATGTAATCGAGCAATGGAAATTATTAATCGACTCCATTATAATCTTTGAGGAAGTGAAGGTAATAATTTTCATCATATGTTTGAAGATAAAATACACATTGTTAAGAAACTTAATACTTAACGGTTAAATTTCTTCGACATGTTAACATTATTAAAAATGTTTTAACATTAAAAAAATTAAATTAAATATTAAAAAAATATATTACTCTGGGAAATTTAAAATACGAAAGTGCCAGGAATTTAAAAAATTTGCAAGTTGGAACAAATTTTTTTTTTATTATATTCCTTTTAAAAACACAATTTTCAGAAAAATATCTCAACGTGATAAATTTCTTGAAAAAAGTATTAGTAATTTAATTCGAAGTGAATTTTTTTCTACTATGTTAATCAAAACCTTAAAAACAAGAGATAAAAATAAGAATTTTTATATTTATCTCAAATTTAATCTGGAGGAATTTTCTTACTTTTTATAAATGAATTTGGAGTATGTATAACGGACAAGAATTAGGAATGAGAAAAATAAACAGAAAAAAAAAATTTCCTTTTTGTTCCTTCTTGTTTTTGAAAGAAAAAGAAGAAAAAGAAGGAAAAAAAAATATGAAGCTTGTAAAATATATATGAATACAATAGAAGCAACTGTGGAGACGATTTCCCGCAAGTCGATGCTTTCCAGGTATAGAGCAGAGCAAAGCAAATCGTAACGGTATTCGTCGGTTCGAATCCCATGGAATGGGTCGGGATGGAATGGCATGATGTTACAAGCCGCGGTTCAGTGACCGACCGACACGATTATACTTTGCGCGGCAGAACTCAAATCTCGAGACTTGGAGAGAAAGAGAGACGGAGTGAGAGAGATGGTAGGGGTGAGTCAATATGAGTAAAGGAGAGATAGAGTTCGTGCGGATGTCGCTTATTCCACCAGGTTTGTATTTTTCTTTGGAAAATTTACTATCTACCAAACAAAACGATATCAATACTCAATGATAATTCACCGAAATCGAATAGATTTATTTCTTTATACCTTTTTTTTCACAGGAAATTCTACTTTTCAAAATTCCGTTAACTCTGAATCATTAGAATTTAAATATTTTTTTGTAGAATTTTTCTTTATCTCTTATTTTATAACTAACAATAATTCGCGCGCTCAAGCGCGCTAATAACTTCTTACTACCTTTTTTAAATAAAATTAGCGTGTTGTTTTAACACTACTTTTATAGTGTTAAAATAATACTTCTTTTTTCCTGTGGGGCCATTCAAGTATTACGTAAGCATATTTTTCAGGTTTTTAGACCCCCCCCCCTCCTCCTCCATGTAAGATTTTTCATATGCATTAGCGCCATTTTTTCTAATGGAAATAAGCAATTGCTAGACCCCCCCTCCCCCTTCAATACTTACGTCCGTGTGTTGTTGAAAACACTAGAAAAAATCAATTTTGGGGTCATTCACAAAGTACGTCACGCCTTTTTGGATTAATTTTGACCCCCTCCCCCCTTTCGCCACACACAGCTTGACCCCCCCCCACCCCTAGGAGTGTGACGTAATTTATGAACGGAAGCTTTAGAGAAATTACAAATAATTGCAAAAATTCAATTATTTTCAAAAAAAAAAAATAAAATCCTTCTTATAAAATTCAACTATGTTCAAAATTAGAAAAAAATTCTCGTAAAAATACCAATTATCTTTATAAATAACAAAATTCTTCTCCAAAGTTCAATTATTTTCATAAATGGCAAAAAAAAAAATTCTTGTCAAGACAAGAATTTTTTTTTTTCACACAGTAAAAAAATAGTATTTCTACTATTTAAAAGTTTATTTAATTTCAAAAAGGTTTGAATTTCTACTATTTTGATAAAATTTCCCAAAAAAGTTCAATTATTTAAAAAAGAAAAAAAAATTAATAAAATTGTATGCAAACATTTAATTATTTTCATAAAAAATAATTTTAAATTCTAGAAAATAATAATTGAATTAAAATGATGAAAATAATTTTTATGAAGTTACAGTAACAATATATTCTTATTACAATAAAAAATAATGATTTTAACAATCGATCTTCTTTAATTATTTTAAAAAATGAAGAAATCGATCACTCCGAGTCTTCGACTCGGAGCAATCGATATCTTCATAATTTATAACAAACTTTTAAAAGTTTGTTTAATTTCAAAAAGGTTTGAATTTGAAATTTTTGAAAATCTTAATTCCTATGGAAAAATAATAATAATTAAAAATTTATTTAAAAAAGAAGTTATTGATGTTTTCTAATAATTTTACAATTAAAGAAATTCGTAAATAAATGTAACAGAACATTTTTTTGAGTGAAATTTTCTTCCTTTATTTTCTAAAAATTCATAAATTTTTAATTTTATTTTCAAAAATTTTCCTCAATTCAATGATTTTCAATATCTACTATTTTAATAAAATTTACCAAATTAATTCAATTATTTAAAAAAAATTTTGATAAAATTCTTCCCAAAATTTTAATTATTTTTATAAATAATAAAAATCATCGTGGAATTTTAATTATTTTTAATACAATTTTAATCAAATTCCTCGAAAAATGTGATTATTCTTTAAAATTTTATTAAAATTCGTTAAATAAATTTAAGTGTTTAAAAAATTGATAATAAAATTCTTAATGAGAATTCAATTTGGAGAAACATTTAATTATTCAATAAACTATTTATTTTTGTATTTACAAATAATTGAATTTTCGTCGAATTTTGTAATAAAAATTGATTTAAAAATGAATTTCAGTTAAAATTTTAGATAATTGAATATTAAGAGCATTATAGCTTGAATTTTTAGAAATAATTGAATTTTGAAAGGTTTTCAAATTAAAATATTTGAAAATTTGAATTTTCCACATTTGTAATTGACAATTCTGTAGAATTAATATTTTTGAAAAAGTTTAATTGAATTTTTTTTAAAAAGTTTTAATTTGAAATTTTTGAAAATCTTAACTCCTATGGAAAAATAATAATAATTAAATATTTATTTAAAAAAGAAGTTATTGATGTTTTCGAATAATTTTACAATTAAAAAAAATTCGTAAATAAAAGTAACAGAACATTTTTTTGAGTAAAATTTTTCTTTATTTTCTAAAAATTCATAAATTTTCAATTTTATTTTCATAAATTTTCCTCAATTCAATGATTTTCAATATCTATACTATTTTAATAAAATTTGCCAAATGAATTCAATTATTTAAAAAAAATTTTGATAAAATTCTTCCCAAAAATTTAATTATTTTCATAAATAATAAAAATCATCGTAGAATTTTAATTATTTTTAATACAATTTTAATCAAATTTCTCGAAAATGGTGATTATTCTTTAAAATTTTATTAAAATTCGTCAAAAAAATTTAAGTGTTTAAAAAATTGATAATAAAATTCTTAATGAGAATTCAATTTTGAGAAACATTCAATTATTTAATAAACTATTTATTCTTGTATTTTAATAATAGAATTTTCGTCGAATTTTGTAATAAAAATTGATTTAAAAATAAATTTCAGTTAAAATTTTAAATAATTGAATATTAAGAGCATTTTAGCTTAAATTTAAAAAATTTTTCAAATTAAAATATTTGAAAATTAGAATTTTCCATACTTTTAATTGACAATTCTGTAGAATTAATTTTTTTGAAAAAGTTTAATTGAATTTTTTTAAAAAGTAATTTGAAGTTTTTATTTTCGTCTCGTTGCAATCCAGATCTTCATGTTTTTATAACAAACTTTTGAAAGTTTGTTTAATTTCAAAAAGGTTTGAATTTGAAATTTTTGAAAATCTTAACCCCTATGGAAAAATAATAATAATTAAATATTTATTTAAAAAAGTAGTTATTGATGTTTTCGAATATTTTTACAATTAAAAAAATTCGTAAATAAATTTAACAGAATTTTTTTTTTGAGTAAAATTTTTCCCTTCATTTTCTGAAAATTCATAAATTTTCAATTTTATTTTCAATAATTTTTCTCAATTCAATGATTTTCAATATCTACTATTTTAATAAAAAATAGTAAAAATAAAAAATTTACCTAAAGAATTCAATTATTTAAAAAAAATTTTGATAAAATTCTTCCCAAAAATTCAATTATTTTCATAATTAATAAAAATCATCGCAGAATTTTAATTATTTTTAATACAATTTTAATTGTGATTTTTCTTTAAAATTTTATTAAAATTCGTCAAAAAAAATTTAAGTATTTAAAAAATTGATAATAAAATACTTAATAGGAATTCAGTTTTGAAAAACATTGAATTATTCAGTAAACTATTTATTTTTGTATTTAAATAATTGAATTCCAGTAGAATTTTCTAATAAAAATTGATTTAAAAATGAATTTCAGTTAAAATTTTAGATAATTGAATATTAAGAGTATTATAGCTTGAATTTTTAGAAATAATTGAATTTTGAAAAGTTTTCAAATTAAAATATTTGAAAATTTGAATTTTTCATACTTTTAATTGACAATTCTGTAGAATTAACTTTTTTTGAAAAAGTTTAATTGAATTTTTTTTAAAAATAATTTGTAGTTTTTATTTTCTAATATATTTTTAATTAAAGAACTTGCAAATTAATTCAATTTCTTAAAATTGAATTGCAAGGAAATGGATTATTGCAAATTCTCAAAGAACTTTTTTAAAATAATTATTAAGAATAATTGATTTAAAGAAGAATTTTAGTTAAAAATTCTAGAAAATAATAAATAATATTGAAAAGTAACCTAAGCTTAACAATAGATTAAGTCAAGTTTAGGACATAAAATCATACTCACGAGGCTAAAATTCAGTTAAAAATGATTATAATATAAACGTTTTTAGTCAAAAGTAAACTAAAAGTAAAAAATTCATTTTTTAGTGTACAATCACTCGTATAATATTATTTATAAAATTTTTTTGTTTAATACTTGCTAATTAGGGAAAAAATTTATTTCTCACATGTATATATACATAAATACTAAAACTAAAGTACTCTTGATGTTGGCAAATTTCTCTAAGCTCTGAAGTTTGTCGCTATATACATATATATATGTTGCGGTAATCTCTTGTTATATACGCGGGAGTTAACAGTCTCTTCGTTCAGGAATCGATTTGTCGACAACCGGAAGCTTTGAATATATACACATGTATATAGAAACAACACATAACCTTTTCTTCTTCGACACTTTTCATTATTTCCAATCTGCAAATAAAGAAAAACGATTTATCGCAAATTCCTTTAATAAAAATTTGCTTTCCAATCTTTTATTGATTTCCTTCTTTTTTTTCTGTACAAACTATATACATAAAGAAAATATATTTACACATACACACAATAAAAAAATCTCTTTGACAAAACTCTCAATAAAAAACTCAAAAATTCAATTAAACTTTTTCAAAAATATTAATTCTACAGAATTGTCAATTACAAATGTGGAAAATTCAAATTTTCAAATATTTTAATTTGAAAACCTTTCAAAATTCAATTATTTCTAAAAATTCAAGCTATAATGCTCTTAATATTAAATTATCTAAAATTTTAACTGAAATTCATTTTTAAATCAATTTTTATTACAAAATTCGACGAAAATTCAATTATTTATAAATACAAAAATAAATAGTTTATTGAATAATTAAATGTTTCTCAAAATTGAATTCTCATTAAGAATTTTATTATCAATTTTTTAAACACTTAAATTTTTTTGACGAATTTTAATAAAATTTTAAAGAATAATCACCATTTTCGAGGAATTTGATTAAAATTGTATTAAAAATAATTGAAATTCTGCGATGATTTTTATTAATTATGAAAATAATTAAATTTTTGGGAAGAATTTTATCAAAATTTTTTTTAAATAATTGAATTCGTTTGGTAAATTTTTTATTTTTACTATTTTTTATTAAGGGCATTTGAACCATGATGACGTCACAGATTTAAAACTAATGCTTTGCACAAACTGTGACGTCATCAAGGTTCAAATCCCCTTAAAATAGTAGATATTGAAAATCATTGAATTGAGGAAAATTTTTGAAAATAAAATTTAAAATTTATGAATTTTCAGAAAATGAAGGGAAAAATTTTACTCAAAAAAAAATATTCTGTTAAATTTATTTACGAATTTTTTTAATTGTAAAATTATTCAAAAAAAACAATAACAACTTTTTTAAATAAATATTTAATTATTATTATTTTTCCATAGGAGTTAAGATTTTCAAAAATTTCAAATTCAAACCTTTTTGAAATTAAACAAACTTTTAAAAGTTGGTTATAAAAACATGAAGATCTCGATTGCAACGAGACGAAAATAAAAACTTCAAATTACTTTTTAAAAAAATTCAATTAAACTTTTTCAAAAAAACTAATTCTACAGAATTGTTAATTAAAAGTATGGAAAATTCTAATTTTCAAATATTCTAATTAGAAAAATTTTCAAAATTCAAGCTAAAATGCTCTTAATATTCAATTATCTAAAATTTTAACTGAAATTCATTTTTAAATCAATTTTTATTACAAAATTCGACGAAAATTCTATTATTAAAATACAAGAATAAATAGTTTATTAAATAATTGAATGTTTCTCAAAATTGAATTCTCATTAAGAATTTTATTATCAATTTTTTAAACACTTAAATTTTTTTGACGAATTTCAATAAAATTTTAAAGAATTATCACCATTTTCGAGAAATTTGATTAAAATTGTATTAAAAATAATTAAAAATTCTACGATGATTTTTATTATTTATGAAAATAATTAAATTTTTGGGAAGAATTTTATCAAAATTTTTTTTAAATAATTTGAATTTATTTGGTAAATTTTTATTAAAATAGTATAGATATTGAAAATCATTGAATTGAGGAAAATTTTTGAAAATGAAATTGAAAATTTATGAATTTTTAGAAAATAAAGGAAGAAAATTTCACTTAAAAAAATGTTCTGTTACATTTATTTACGAATTTCTTTAATTGTAAAATTATTAGAAAACATCAATAACTTCTTCTTTAAATAAATTTTTAATTATTATTATTTTTCCATAGGAATTAGGATTTTGAAAAATTTCAAATTCAAAAATTTTGTTATTAAACAAACTTGTAAACGTTTATTATAAAACATGAAGATATCGATTGCTCCGAGTCGAAGACTCGGAGTGATTGATTTCTTTATGTTTTATAATAATTAAAGAAGATCGAGTGTTAAAATCATTATTTTTTATTGTAATAAGAATATATTGTTACTGTAACTTCATAAAAATTATTTTCATCATTTTAATTCAATTATTATTTTCTAGAATTTAAATTATTTTTTATGAAAATAATTATATATGTTTGCATACAATTTTATTAAATTTTTTTTTTTAAATAATTGAATTCTTTTTGGGAAATTTTATTAAAATTGTATATATTGAAAATAATTGAAATTAGAAAAATACATTTTATTTTTGAAAATAATTGAAATTAGGACAAGAATTTTTTTTTTTTTTGACATTTATGAAAATAATTGAACTTTGGAGAAGAATTTTGTTATTTATAAAGATAATTGGTATTTTTACGAGAATTTTTTTTTAAATTTTGAACATTGTTGAATTTTACAAGAATTTTATTTTTTTTAAATAATTGAATTTCTGCAATTATTTGTAATTTCTTCAAAATTGAATTTTTTTTGGTTTTCAACAAAAATTGAAATTATAAAGTTTTTAAATTCTATTATTTTTTAAATTGCTAATTTTTATTTTAAAAAGGCAGAAAAAAGTTAGCCGCGCGCTTTTGCGCGCTAATTGTTGCTGGTGGTTATTAAAGAGTAAAGATATGTTTATTTCTTAAAACATATTTTTTAGAAAAGCAACAGTTTTAATAATTGAAATTTGAAACTAATGCTATGAATTTATGTACTTTAAAATTGATGGCATTTATACTATTGATTAAAAATAAAAGAAAAATGAAATCACTAGTACATGCTTATGAATTTATAACAGATTTAATCATACCTACGAAATGCATTTCTTGATATTATAGAATTTTCAATTAACACTATATAACTTCTGTAATAATTTACAAGATGAATTTAAATCTAGTGCAATAATCAATAGCACATGTGTTATTAAACCAATAGTATTTATATTTTAACGATATTGAATATGCCGTTTATTGCGACAAAAAAAAAGTTATTGATTCGATAGCATTTTTTTCTCAGTGTAGTTTTTCCTCAGTATATATAATTCGGTTAAAACTTCCAATAAAAGTATGTTCGCGATTTAAAATTGCAATTTAAATTACACATATATATATCTAAAAAATGTCTGCTAAATACTCGAAATAATATTTTATTCTATTTGAAAAATAATGAGACATTTAATTACTATCACTAATCGAGCTACATAGAAGATTATTTGATAATAATTCTCAAACTGTAAACGCATATAATCATTAGAGAGAATTGTATATATATACTTCTCTGGTTGAAATGTAACCTTCACATATAGGTTACATTTTAACAAGTAAACGTATGCATGTATACATGTATATAGATGTTAAATTCCCCGGAGGATTACGTATATTACATATATACGTGAAATCGAGGAATTATATCCGTTGAAGTGTGTACAGAGGCAACGGAACCATTAATTGACGGGAAGTAGAGAAGAGGAAACGTCTCTTAATTATAGAAATTTACTCACTCATTGTTTCTCGCACTTTCTCTCCTCAATTTTCTTCCCTTTAACCTCGTTCAGCTAATTTGATAAAAGGGTTTTCTAAGAGAATGTCTCTTATCTCTTTCCATCATCTATTTCTCATTAAAAGGTTATAAGCTAATATATATACACAATGATGATGCGCTCTGAACATTATGTTTTGAATAATTATATTGTCTCCTCTATAGTCGAGAGTTGAGAACAGTTGACAATAACCTATAAATAAAATATTTTTAATTCTTTCTAATTTATTCATCACTTTATTCTTTATTGACAATTTTAATGACACAAATTAGCTGTTTTTTATTATTAAAAAAGAATTTCTATAGTATATTGTAAATAGAGACACACTCAGATACTCTGCTCGAATCTTATGTTATTTCTGTAATTAAAAATTATAATGTTATTTAAATAATGTAGTCACTATATTTTTAATTATGCCTCAAATTTTTAGATTTTTAATTTTAAAATTAATTTTTTTATTAGTTTAGTAATATTGTTTTAAAAGTTTATAATATATTTCCGTAATTGTTCAAAAAGTACCGTGTTCGAAACAGGAACCGATTCACGCTGATTGAAAGCACCTGTTTGCAAGCTGGAATATAGTTTGAGACTGACTTTCTAATTACAGATTATTAATATCCATTTGAACTAAATATGTAACAATATATAATTTACAGTATAATTTCTGACGATTAAAACTTAATTTGATCTTAGTGGAAGAGTGAGGAATTCTCTAGATAGCGATAGTCGCGATCGTTAAGCCATGTTAGGTCATACGTTTTGAGGTTCGATTCCCCTGGGGTTCAAAATTTAATTTAAGTTTATTACTGTTGTTCTCAACTCGTGAAGTTTAATTTAGTACGGCGTATTGAACCTTGGCGTTAATTATTTCCCAAGCAATGTACTATTTACAGAAAAAGAAAGAACTTGGGCGAGATTTTTTGTTGTAGCTCAAAATAAACATATCGTACGGGTCTCACTTTGTAAACCTATTTTAATATAATGGTTTATTTTGTCACAAATGAAAAAAAAACCTGTGTTTTTATCTGTGACAAAAAAAAACTTTAACATTTAAACTTCCTCCAACAATGTAATTATTCTTAACAGTTTTATTAAAATTCATCAAAAGAATTCAATTATTTAACAATTTGATGATAAAATTCTTCTTAATGAGAATTGAATTTTGAGAAACAAAAAGAAAATAAAAAATAATTTTGAAAAAGTTATAGTAACAATGTTTTTAGTATAAAATAATGATTTTGTCACTTATTGTGTAAAACATGAAGAAATCGATCACTCCGAGTCTTCGACTCGGAGCAATAGATATCTTCATATTTTACTTACAAACAAATTTTTTCCTTTATTTTCTTAAAATTCGAAACTTTCAATGCCTAAAAAATCGCGATGGACCAACCTTGACTATATCCTCCTAGGTTTTTTCCCCCCAAAGAATAGAATGATAAAATATTATTAACTTTTCTTTTGTAAATTATTTTCATAAATAATAAAATTCTTTATAGGATTTCAATTATTTTAATAAATAATAAAAACTCATCGCAGAATTTCACTTATTTTTAATACAATTTTAATAAAATTTCTCGAAAAATGTAATTAATCATAAAATTTTTATTAAAATTCATCAATAAATTCAATTATTTTAAAAAGCCTTCTTATAATATAATAGCCTTCTTGTAATTCTTTATTTTTAAAAATTTTAATGAAATTCTTTTTAACACAATTTTAATAAAATTCTTCGTAGAAATTTAATTAATTTCAATAATTTAACAAAATTCAATTATTTCAATATTTCAATACAATTTGACATAAAAGAATTCAATTATTTTTAAAAATAATAAAATTTTTCGCAGAAATTTAATTATGGACAAAATTTTGAAAAATTTCTTGTCAAAATTTCAATTATCTTTAGAAATTAAATAAAATTCGTCTTCAAAATTCAATTATTTTCAAAAATTATAACAAAATTCTTGGCAAAATTTTAATTATTTTCAAAAACTTTTCTCAATTTAATCAAATTTTTTACAAACATTCAATTATTTTTAAGACAATTTTAATCAAATTCCTCGAAAAATGAAATTATTCTTAAAAATTTTATTAAAATTCATCAAAAGAATTTTAATTATTTAAAAATTTGTTGATAAAATTCTTTATGAGAGTTCAATTTGAAGAAACATTTAATTATTTAAAAAATTATTTATTTTTGTATTTAAATAATTGAATTCTCGTAGAATTTTATATTAAAAATTGATTTAAATATTATGAATTTCAGTTAAAAATTTAGATAATAATTGAAGATTAAAATAATTTTTAAAAAAATAAAAATTAATAAAAATTATTAAAATAATTCTAAATTTGAATTAGCAAAAATGGTTTCTAATTTGAATTAGTGACTGACTTTTTGCTTTTGAATTATGTAGCAGGTTTTACCAATAAAATTATAAGGTTTCAAATTATAATCTTTGAGAGTTTAAGGGGAGGCACCACCCCCAACTTTGACCCCTTTAAATTATAATTATCAAAGAAGGTTATATTTTTTTTCTTGCACCATTTTTAACCCAAAAATATAAAGGATGGTCAAAAATTTAAAAATTCAATTTTTGAAGAGGTTAGAATTTTTATTTTTTAACTCGTTGCATATTTTTGCAAATCCATGCGAGAGGTTGTTTAAAACTATAAAATAAGCTTAGAAAAAAATTTTCGTTAAAAAATATTAAAAATTGTAAGAGAAGATCAATTTTGAATGTTCAAATTTTAATACTTTTGACGTTTTTTCAAAGTTTTACACTAATAATATTTTTGAAAATATAAGTGTTTACAAAAATTTATTCACTGAATGCAAAAATCATGTCAAATAACTCATTTATTAGGTTAAAATTTTAACAACTGTTTAAATTAGTTTTATTTTCTAGGTTAAAATCTTAACAGTTGTTAAAATTTTAACCTAGTAAATGAGTTATTCGATATGATTTTTGCATTCAGTGAATAAATTTTTGTAAACATTTATATTTTCAAAAACATTATTGGTGTAGAACTTTGAAAAAACGTCAAAAGTATTAAAATTTGAACATTCAAAATTGATCTTCTCTTACAATTTTTAATATTTTTTAACGAAAATTTTTTTCTAAGCTTATTTTATAGTTTTAAACAACCTCTCGCATGGATTTGCAAAAATATGCAACGAGTTAAAAAATAAAAATTCTAACCTCTTCAAAAATTGAATTTTCAAATTTTTGACCATCCTTTATATTTTTTGGGTTAAAAATGGTGCAAGAAAAAAAATATAACCTTCTTTGATAATTATAATTTAAAGGGGTCAATGTTGGGGGTGGTGCCTCCCCTTAAATTTTTCATACTTTTAATTAAGTAAATTAGTTAGTAAATTAATTAGTAAATTAATTATACAGAATTCTGTACAATTAATTTTTTTAAGAAAGTTTAATGGAACTAAATTATTCGAAGCTTTTATTTTCCAAAATATGATTGAAGAATTTCCAAATAATCAATGAACTTTGGTAAAATTGAATAATTGTAAATAAATCAAAATTCTCAAAATTAACTTTTTTAAAAATTATTAAAAATAATTAATTTAAAGAAGAATTTTAGTTACAAATTTTTGAAAATAATTATTGAATTTGAAATGATAAAAATAATTTTTATGAAGTTACATACACTGTTAAAAATTTTTGTTCCAAATTTTATACAAAAATGTTTGAAGCAATTATCATATACAATTTTGAAAAACTACAACACACATTTTTAAATTTAATACAAATTTTCTTATTAAATTTTAAAACACATTTCTTTAAAATTTTCAAATTATTCTTTGGAAAATTATAACAAAGTGTTTGAATGAAATTTCAAATAGTTTTGTTTGAAACTTCAAACAGTTTTGTTTGAAATTTCAAACAAATCTGTTTGAAATACCAAAACGATTTAAATATTTAAATGAAAAATCTAAACTGTTTATATTGTGTTTTGATATATTACAATAAATGTAAATTAATTTAAAAAAAAGTTTCATTAGCATTTTTACGGAAATGCGACACTACGATTTGAACCCTTAGTAGTATATAGTGTTGTCTGTGTATAGTGTGTCTTGTATGGAGCCATCAACCTTGGGAGCTGCGCCTAGACGCGCTCGACCAAGGGAGGCTATGAAAATCTCTTGCAAAGTATCAGTAGTAAGAAACATGTGGACCATTCCCTTTTTTTGACTTCTTCTAAATTTCTAAAGATTCAATATCTTTAAAATTCTTCACCAACCGATTCTTGTATTCTTTACTTTTTTCTCTTCACGTTTCTGTTAAATTTATGATATGTATTAAGATGTTTAAGAAATATTTAAACAATACTTTATGAACAGCAGATTTTTTATGGAAAAATATTTTTCTATTTAATTTATCAGTTTTTAAATTTTAATCTGTACAAAATATCTAACTATATTAATTAATTATATTATATCATCCAAAATGTTTTATTCTCTTAACAAGTTTTGGCAAATTAAACTAATTAAACTGATTAAAAAAATTTTTAGTTATTTCAACATTTGAAAATGTATTTACTTATAAATAATGTTTTAAACTAATTTAGAGAATTATTAAACACATATGTTTTAAGCACTTTCGTATAAAAACTCAAAAAAATTTTAATTAAGTACTTTTCAATGAAAAAGTTGTAAATTTACTTACAATATTTTAAAACATATGTGTATTGAATTATTTTACACATAAATTTTTCAAACACTTTTTTATGAAAAGGTTGTAAATTTACATATTTTTCAAACTTATGTATTTGAAGTTATTCCATACAAAAATTTTTGAAAATTTCAAACACTTTTGTTTGAAAATATTGTAAATTTACAAATTTTTCAAACATATGTATTTGAAGTTAATCCATACAAAAATTTTTGAAAATTTCAAACACTACTGTTTGAAAATATTGTAAATTTACAAATCTTTCAAACACGCGTTTTTAAAATTATTTCATATACAATATTTGTAAATTTTCAATCACTTTTTGTATGAAAGTATTGTAAATTTACAATCTTTTTTAACAGTGTAAACATAAAGATGTCGTGCAACAAAACATGAAGATTTCTTCATGTTTTATAACAATTTTTTAAAAATTGTTTAATTTCGAAAAAAGAAAGTTGAATTTGAATGTTTTAAAGAATTTTAATTCCTATGGAAAAATAATAATGATTATATATTTATTTAAAAAAGAAGTAATAGAACATAGTTTCTGATTAATAATTTTTGAATTGAATCATCAGAATATTCTTTAAAGTCAAGGAAAAGTCAGGGAAAAACAAAATAAAATTTTTATTGGCAATTAAAGGTTAAGTGTACATTTTAATTTTTTTGTTTTTGGATATTAACAGCATGTGATTGTTAGGTTCTCAATGGTAATTTTTTCGACCACTTTTCTCTTTCAATGTTTAATAAATTGAGCTGAAATTTTGTACAAAAGTCTAAAATACAATAAAGAAGGGCAGTGATGTGCAAAAGTTTTAATATTTTTAAAATCAATTATTACAAATCACTTTAAAATGATTAGTTGTCACGGTCACTTCTAATCAATTTTTCGTCTTTACCGATTTCAAAGTGTTTTATTTTCATTTATTTTTGATTTGTTAAAACTTTTGCACATTACTGCCCTTCTTTATTATATTTTAGACTTTCTTACAAAATTTCAGCTCAATTTATTCAATATTTGATGAAAAAAGTGGTCGAAAAAATTACCATTGAGAACCTAACAGACACATGCTGTTAAAAAGCAGTGTTTAATAGCTTTCATTTCGTACTATGCGGACAGATTCTACAGACAAAATCCTATAAGAATCGGCTGCAACATTTTTGTCAACAATTGCAGTTTATGAAATTTTGCCGGCCTGTGATTAAAATTAATTTCTACCTATAAATGAAGAGGGAAAAAAAAAATTTTTGACACTTTAGCGTTGACGCTAAATTCCCAAGAATTCTATATAATAAATATTTTCATCACTTTATCTTCAATTTGACAGCGTCTTTATAATATATATACATATGTGATGAAAGAAATTTTTTTCTTTTTCATTCATTGAAGTCACCAATTCAAGAGCAGACAAGCACGACGCGCGAATGTCGTAAGGTAGAAAATCCTGTACTAGGTTGTCAGGTAATTGATATCGCAGGTTGATATCGAGTGACGTTTGGGGGCTGAGAGGTTTGAATCTGGGAAGGGTGCAGCTGGTTATATGTATACACAAATAAACGTGTTCACGTAGACTTAGTGTGTACTTTGAATGTATAAATCTGTGTACCAGAGTTCTCTCTCTCACTCTCTCTCTCTCTCTCTCTCTCACTCTCTCTATTTCTCTGTCCCTCTTTTTCTCTCTCTCTCTAAATACTCCCTTATTCTCTCTTACTCTCCGAAATAGAGAGTGAAAGAGAATAAGAGAGTATTTCTCTCTATTTCAAAGTGAGAGAGAAAGAGTGATTATTTCTCTCTTATTTTAAAAAGAGAGAGAGAGAGAGAAAGAGCGAAAGAGGGGGGAGTGAGTAAGAGAGAAAGAGCGAGAAGAGGAGCGCGGGGGGTTAGAAAGAGGGGAAGCGCGTGAGGGGAGCGTGAATGGCAGCGAGAGAGAGTACGTGGAAAACGGGGGATGGACGCCGCTACCATGGTAACCATGGCTGGATTTCAGGGCTTCGTCGATGGGGGTTTGGGTAATGTTCCGCGCGCCTTGGAATAGATTTCTCTCGCTTGGCCAGTAAATGGGGTTAGTCAATGCTAAGCACCCAAAACCGGCCGTGCAGCCTCGCTGATTAATAGTCGGTTATCGGTGTGTCGCTTATAGAAGGATTTACGTTCTTGATTGTGTGTACGTGTATGTAAACTGTACACAAACTTACACACACACACGACAACAACATGTTTGTATAGACTGTGGCCTTTTTTTTCCTCTTCTTCGTCTTCTTTCTTGGCCTCACGCGTCTCACTTAACACATACGATATGATGCGTGGGAAGAAGATGTAGAGTGAGAGAGAAAAGAACTTTAATTTTAAGGGGTCGTAGACACTTGCAACGGCCATCGACATCTGCTTCAAATGCAGTTTATCTCCGCGTCATGTGCGGGTGCTTATATTTTTCAGAGTAAGAAATATTCCTCAGAAGAGGCCGACAATTTTTTTTTTTTTTCATCTATTTTAGATCTGAAATTGATGCAGTTTTCTTTCGATGATTGTAAATTGGTTTGGAAATTTAAATTTTCGCGCCATTTTTCTAGTGGCGCGGCTGTCGTTGGTTTAGAGCTGGAGTCATGTATTCTGAGAAGTAAATAGAAAAATATCTGAGCTAAAAGTTTGAATGACATTGTGGACACAATTTTACTTTAAATCAAACACCAAGTCAACGATTTGTCAAAATTCGACGAATTTAGCTTCACCGGAGACAATAGTTAGTTAGTAACTAACTTAATTACTGATTAACTTACTAACTAACTTACTAAGAAACTTACTGACTAACTTAGTAAGGTAGTAAGTAACTAAGTTAGTTGCTTAATAAGTTAGTTTGTAACTAAGTTAACTAGTTAATTAGTTAGTTAGTAACTAAGTTAAGCAAGTAAGATAGCTAATTAGTCAATTACTTAGTAGGTTAATTAGTAATTAAGTTTGTAAGTTAGTTAGTAAGTTAGTAACTAAGTTAAGTAAGTAAGTTAGTTATTCAGTTAATTAGAAATTAAAATTGTAAAATAGTTTGCTAGTTAATAAGTTAGTTAGTAAGTTAGTTAGTAACTAAGTTAGTTTGTAACTAAGTTAACCCATTAAGTCCCATGAAGAAACCAAAAATTGTATTAAAATACAATAACAATTGGATTCATAGGCAAATTGAAAAAAAGTATACTTGTTTTTTTGTTTTTAATTTTCAATTGTTTAACAACAATTGTTTTAACAAATTAATAAAAATTTACCAATTTTCAAAAAGCTAATCAATTCTATGCTAAAAATTAAGAAAATTTTGTATACGTCATATTTTCCTCTAAGTCGTATTTTATTCATAAAATTGTTATAAACAAATTACGCTGAATAAAGGATATTTCATTCCAAGTTTAAACAAATTGATTTTAAGTAAAATTAACAATTAGATTCATAGGCAAATTGAAAAAAAAGAAATACCTGCTTTTTTGTTTTTAATTTTCTCTTGTTTAACAACAATTGTTTACACAAATTCATAAAAATTTAGAAAGTCTTTAATAATTTATTATATAATTTGTTTATAACAATTTCATAAATAAATTACGACTTGAAGAAAATTGACCCATACAAAACTTTCTTAATATTCCACACAGAATCGATTGGCGTTAACAGTTTTAAATAATTGCTAAATTTTTATTAATTTGTTTAAATAATTACTGTTAAACAATTAAAAATGAAAAAGAAAAAAACAGGTATGTATTTCTTTTCAATTTGCCTATTAATCCAATTGTTAATTTTACTAAAAATCAATTTGTTTATGTTTGGAATGAAACACCCGCTTTATATGCAGCATAATTTGTTTATAACAATTTTATAAACAAAATATAAGACTTGGAGAAACATATTACCCATACAAAACTTTCTTAATATTCCACAAAGAATCGATTGACGTTAACGGTTTTAAAGAATTGCTAAATTTTTATAATTTGTTTATAATAATTTTATAAACAAAATACGATTTGAACTACGTATTTTTTTACTTCATTTTTTTTACGACTTGATATTTTTATATCACCTATACAAAAGTTTCTTAATTTTTCACATAAAATTGAATAACGTTAATAGTTTTTGAAAATTTTTTAAATTTTTAATAATTTATTTAAAGAAATTAGAAATTAAAAACAAAAAAACAGTTATATATTTTTTTCAATTTCCCTCTGAAACTAATTGTTACTATTTTACTACAATTGTTGATTTCTTCAAATACCAAGTCAACTATTTTATTTTGTTAGTTAGTAACTTACTTTCTAACTCACTAACTAAGTAGCTTACTAACTTTCTAACTAACTTACAATCTTAATTATTAACAAACTATTTACATTTATTAACAAATTATTTACAAACTTAATTACTAATTAACTTACTAACTTACAAACTTAACTACAAATTTTATTACTAATTAACTTACTTACTAACTTACAAACTTAATTACTAACTAACTTATTAACTAACTTACAAATTTAATTACTAATTAAGTTAGTAAATAACTTACAAACTTAATTACTAATTAACTTACTAACTAACGTACAAACTTAACTACAAATTTAATTTCTAATTAACTTACTAAATTACTTACTAACTAACATACTAACTAACTTACAAACTTAATTACAAATTAACTTACTTACTAACTTAAAAACTTAATTACTAACTAACTTATTAACTAACTTACAAATTTAATTACTATTTAAGTTACTAAATAACTTACAAACTCAATTACTAATTAACTTACTAACTAACGTACAAACTTAACTACAAATTTAATTTCTAATTAACTTACTAAATTACTTACTAACTAACATACTAACTTACAAACTTAATTACAAATTAACTTATTAACTAACTTACTAACTAACTGACAAACTTAATTACTAATTAACTTACTAAATAACTTAACATAGTTACTAACTAACTAATTAGTTAACTTTGCTACTAATTTAATAAGGTAGCAAGTAACTAAGTTAGTTAGTAAGTCAGTTTGTAATTAAGTTAACTAGTTAGTTAGTTAGTTAGTAACTATGTTAAGTAAGTTAGTTAGTTAGTTAGTAACTAAGCTAAGCAAGTAAGTTAGCTAATTACTAAGTTACTTAGTAGGTTAATTAGTAATTAAGTTTTGTAAGTTAGTAACTTAATTAGTAATAAAATTTGTAAGATAATTAGCTAGTTAGTAAGTTAATAAGTTATTTATTAACTAAGTTCATTAGTTACTTTGTTAGTTAGTTGTTAGTAACCGTTGACTTCGTTTTGATTTTAAGTTAAAATTCCAGTCATAGTAAAAAATGTCACTAAAATGAATTATTTTAATCCTTTTTGGTTTTAATTTAATCTGCAACGCTTTTTAATATACCTCACAATTTACTGTATTTCGTTCAAAAGTTTTACCAGAATATTGCCATTAAAATAATTAATATTTCATGAAAAGCTTGCTAGACAGTATAACATGGGAAGTTTTTAGTGAAAGGTTGCTACATGCTTTATATATTTTACCATCACAGTTTTTCTAAAAATATCAAATTGATACGATTTTTGTCTCAATTTGATATTTTTAGAAAAACATGTAATTCGGTTTATCGTAATTAAAAATGAAAATATCAGATTTCTCTAAATGCGCATTCTGTTGTAGTAAATAAACGAAACTAATTGCGTGTGTTGAAACTTTTATACAAGCACTATGCTCGTAAAGGAAAGGTGTCATTTTTATGAAAATGAAAGAAAACTTGAGGAAGATTACAAAATACAAAGTAAAATGAAATAAAAAAAAATGCCTAGTGGAAAAGATAACTTTTTTCTTTTCCTACTTTCCTCTTTTTTTGTATTGTTAAAGGAAAAAGTTTTTTTGAAAAGTGGACAAAGTTAAGAGAATTTTTTTTTTTTTTTGAAAGTTGAAACACACATAGAAAATCTTACTCCTTTGTATGTATGTATATATATAGAGAGATAATAATGAAGTTGAGTGAGACTGCAACGTGGCTTAATAGCGACTGCATCTAATGGGTCTGTTGCTAACGAGAGCTAATTACAGCGCATAAATATGACTATGGTGAGCCGGTAAAATGATTGCGATAAGCTCACAGTTAAGCGAAAATGGGAAAACGATATACTCTACTATTGAACCGCGTAGATCGAATTTATAAATAAAACTAAATTCTTCTTACTGTAACTCAAAAAAATGTTTTCTGTATTCTGATATACCTAACAATTTTCACTGAGAGGAATTTCTTTATCGTTTACTAAAAAAAAAAAGGTTTACCTACAGAACTAATTCAAATTGCAATATTTCTACTAATAATTAGTTAAAAATAACTGATTGACAGCTAAAAATAACTTATGTTTCAGAAAATTTTTTTATGACTGATTCAATTAGTTTATTTTAACTAAATTTTTAGTTATTTCTTTCACTGAAAATCAGTTATTTTTAACTATTTCAGAAGCAAAAATTCATTCACTGATTTTGAGTTAAAAACTATGATTTTTAACTGATTCAAATGAAGAGTGTACAAAACGGTTATTTTGCATCTTGCACAAAAAATCAATTATTTATTTTTTGTTTAAATGACACTCCAATGTGAATGGTCAAGTGAATTCTCCTATTATTACAAGTGAATCGAAAAATTTATCATCAACTTCCGCTCGATGTATATTCGTCAAAATTTAACCGTTAATTGATATGAAAAATTACATTTACCAAAATAAGTAAAAACGAATGACTCACTATTTTAATTATGGAGTACATTGTTTACAATAACTTTTATTTGCAAGTGAAACAAAACTGTAAATTTCCATCTTTTAAAGGAAAATTCAAATTTTGCAGGGTTCAGTACAGTTGAATTCAAATTATACTGTATATAATTTATAATCATTTTTTCCCCTTATTTATATATATATTATATATATTATATATATTTCCTACTTCTTATTCAAAATTTTTTAACAATTAACAATTTTCTAGTATTTTTTATAAATAAAAAGGAGAATAATTTGCAATAATAATTTAGATCAGCCGAACGAAATTTATTGTTATATAATAGAAAAAAGCATATAACAAACGAAATGGGTATATTTTTTACTTGTTAATGATAATTTTTTAAAAATTTTCTAATTTTTTATATTATTTTATTATAAATCATGAAAAAATAACTGCATATTTTCGATTTGTCAAACAATATTTTTTAAAGAAAAAAAACAAAAGCATGTTACACAGAAACTATAACTAAATTTTTCTCTCTAAATTTGAATTATTAAAAATGTTTACTGATCTCAATTTTGAAATATAGTAACTGACTTTTGGTGTTTGAATTAATAAATTTTACTATTAAATAGTAATTTCTACTGATTCAAATTTAGAGAGTAGTATTATTACAGTAATAAATATTAGTATTAATTTTTATGTAATTGTAAAGTTACTAATATTATTATTTCATTATAGTACTATAATGAAATAATAATATTAGTAACTTTACAGTAAAATTAGTACTTTTACAGTTAAATTAGTAATATTAGTAATGTTACAGTAATATGAGTAACTTTACAGTAATATTAGTACTTTTACAGTTATATTAGTATTACAGTAATATTATTATACCTTTACAGTAATATTATTATACCTTTACAGTTATATTAGTAACATTACAGTAATATTAGTAATTTTACAGTTATATTAGTAATACTACAGTAATATTAGTAACTTTACAGTAATATTAGTAACTTTACAGTAAAATTAGTACTTTTACAGTTATATTAATGATATTACAGTAATATTAGTAACTTTACAGCAATATTAGTACTTTTACAGTTATATTAGTAATATTACAGTTATATTAGTACTTTTACAATTATATTAGTAACTTTACAGTAACATTAGTACTTTTACAGTAATATTAGTACTGTTACAGTTATATTACTAACGTTACAGTAACATTAGTAACTTTACAGCAATATTAGTACTTTTAAAGTTATATTACCTTTACAGTAATATTAGTTCTTTTACAGTTACATTAGTGTAATGTTACAGTAATGTAAGTAACTTTATATTAATATTAGTACTTTTACAGTAATATTAGTAATATTAGTACTTTTACAGTTATATTAGTAATATTAGTAACTTTACTGTAATATTAGTACTTTTACAGTTATATTAATATTATACAGTAATATTAGTTCTTTTGCGGTTATATTAGTAATATTACAGTAATATTATGTGCTGCTTTGATTGTTTAAGTCATTCAAAAAGAAATAATTAATAAAAAGAGAAAGAAAAAAGTAAAAATTGTACCTTCTGAAAAGTACCAACAAGTTGAAAAATTATGCGGAGAATATAAGAAATAGTGAAAGTTTATTAGGAGTTGGTTTTAAAAGCATGTTAATACTATTTTGACGATCTCTAATTACACGAGAAAATCTCTTTTAAACACATGTGTATGATCAGACGTGCGTGCTCCTAAGGCATGAGTGATATATTATACACGCGTTGTAATAATAACCCTATTTCGTTTATAATCGTTTATTTTCCCTCTCTCTCTCTCTTTCCCGATGATAATAATACATCTGTATTTATTGGCTTACAGTAGTGGTCGACTCTGTTATCCAGACAATATTACCGAGACGAAATACTACTTATAAACACATGTATCACTTCGATGAGTGTTCTTTTCACAAAATTCCACAGGGAACTTTTTTTAACATTTCTCATTCACGCACGTCTGAGAAAATTGCGCCACACATTTTTCAAACATATGAAAATATTTTACAATATGAAAAATAATATTCTCCATAGAAATTGTTATTAAATTTTTTAATTTTCAAGACATTTCAAGAAAAATCTTGAAATTGTTTATTATTTATATACGCATTCTGTTATTGTTTATTCTGTTAATTTTTTTTTTGCGTGTAGAAAATTACGTAAATTTTTTTTTGTCTGGAAAACACACACTCAATTATTTTTGTAATGAAAATTTTTTTAATAAATTTCATTCCGATGCGTTAAAGGTAAATTTTGTTAGGATAATAGAATTAATAGGATGTAAGAGAAAAAAATTGCAAAAATGAAGCGAATTTTAAAATAATTTTGTAATTATTTTATCAATTATGATAATTACAATTATAATAAGAATTATAATAAATATAATTATTAATAATAATAATTAATAATAATTATTTTTATAATTATTAATTATAATTATATTAAGAATTATAATAAATATAATTACTAATTATAATTATAATAAACATAATTGCTAATTATAATTATAATTGATAATTAATTATTTTTATTATAATCCATTATTTTGAGCAATTTGTTTTCAATCAACTTTTTCAAAACGGTTAGTGGCCCCGATGAAATGTTTCTTTATTTTTATCGAGTCTGATGACGCAGAAAAGTCATCATCACGTCACTTTTGGCGGCGATAAGCATTGAAAAGACAAAAGAATTCGAATTCTATTTTCGATGGTGTATCCCAAACGTTATATACTACAAATCTAAAAGATATTTCAATAATTTTCTATTTATCATGTTTTATATATTCATTTTTATTTTCAATCATATATTTCTTATTGTCAAAATAGTTTCTAAAAGTTCTTTTATATATTTTTATTTTTTATTATCAGAAAAAAATTACGTTCACTGAACCAGGAAAAATTTCAAATATGAAAGAAAATCAGTATATATATATATTTTATCAACAATTCAATTTTTTTTCACCGATAATAAAAAGGTGGATTTTCAATGCTGCTGTCTGAAGTAAAAACCTATATTTATAACCGCATTTTCCGTAAGGTCGCAATTTATTTATTACCTAAGTGAACAAATTTAATTACTCATAAAAATTACAATAGCAATTCTTCTAAAACTGAATTATTTTTTTTAGAATTTTTGAATAAGATTATTCAAAACTTTAATAATTTTCAAATAAAAATAATATATTCATAAATTTTTTAAATTAACATTTAAATATTAGAATTAAATAATTTAGTTATTGAAATGCAAATTTTTTTTTAAATTTCATTATTTCCCAAATTTTTTTCTTACAATTCTTCAAAAAATACAATAATATTTAAAAATAATTTTTTAAAGTGAGAAAATAAAATTTTTAAAAATATAAAATTTGTTTTAATAAAATTTTTGAAAATTTTCTATTTTTCCAATTTTTTAAACTTATTTTCAGAAAATCAACCATTTTCGATTATTTTTAATAATTATCGCAAAAGTTCTTTGACAGTTTTCAAATCCATTTGTTTACAATATATTCAATTTTATAAAATTTCAATTATTCGTAAATTCTTCAATTAAATAATTATTAGAAAATAAAAACTTAAAATAATATTAAAAATATTCAATTAAACTTTTTCAAAAAAATGAATTTCAAAATTCAATTTTTTTTGAGAAAATTCTACGAGAATTCAATTATTTAAATACAAAAATAAATAATTTATTGAGTCTTAAAATTTAATTCCTTTTAAAGAATTTTATCAACAAATTTTTAAATAATTGCATTCTTTTGTCCAACTTCAATAAAATTTTTAAGAATAATTACATTTTTCGAGAAATTCAATTAAAATTGCATTAAAAATAATTGAAATTCTGCGATGAATTTTATTATTTATGAAAATAATTGAATTCCTAAGAAGAATTTTATTATTTTTGAACAATATTTAATTTTTGCAAAGAATATTATTTTTCTTAAAAATAATTGAATTTCTGCAATAATTTATAACTTTTACAAATTTGAATTTTTTTTCGTGTTCTTAACAAAACATTTTCTATAAATCCATTATTATTATTCGCAAATTCTCCAATTAAATATATATTAGAAGATGAAAACTTTAAATAATTTAAAAAAAAATTCACAATTAAAGTTTTACAAAAAAAATTAACTCCACAGAATTGTTAGTTAAAAATATGAAAAATTTAAATTTTCAATGATTTTAATCTGAAACCTTATCAAAATTCAATTATTTCTACTAGAAATTCTACTAGAATTCAATTATTTAAATAAGAGAATAACAATTTATTGAATAAATTGCATGTTTCTTAAAATTTAATTCTCATAAAGAATTTTATCTATAAATTTGTCACTAACTGAATTCTTTTGATGAATTTTAAGAAAATTTTTAAGAATTTTTTCGAGGCGAATTCGATTGAAATTGTATTAAAAATAATTGAAATTCTGCAATGAGTTTTATTATTTATAAAAATAATTTAATCACTAGGATTTAATACCGAATTTTAAAATCTTGGTTTTTTCCGAAAAAATTTATGCAAATTTTATTTTAAATAATTGAATTCCTGTGGAATTTTTATTTTTTTTTGGAAAATAATTGAATGTTCGTGTAGAATGTTCTCAAAAATGTTTTTTAATTAATTCAATATTGTTTTGGGAAATTTTATTAAAATTTTTGAAAATAATTGAATCTTTTGTAATTGAATTACTTTTGAAAATAATTGAATTCTTGAAATGAATACTGTTATTTATGAAAATAATTGAACTTTTGTAATTAATTTTATTAAGATTCTTGAAAATAATTGAATTTGGCGAAGAATTTTGCTTTTGGGTAATTTTATTAAAATAGTAGATATTGAAATGTGAGGAAAATTTTTGAAAATAATTGAAATTTTGACAAGAATTTTATTAATATTTTTGAAAATAATTGAATTTTGAAAAAGAATTTAATTATTTCTAAAGGTAATTGAAATTTTGACAAGAATTTTATTAATATTTTTTAAAATAATTGAATTTCTGCAATCGTTTGTAATTTCTCTAAAATTACAAATACGGACTTTTACGGAATTTACGGACCTAGTTTGAGCCCTGGAACCTTAATATTGCCCCAAAATTTCCCGGCAATATTGTAAACATTACCTTAACATTTCCGGTCAATATTGTAAATATAACTATGCAGTATTGACGCAATATTATTGTACAGTGAAATATTGTCCCATTTGGATATACGTATATACGTCAAAATACGCAAAATAATTTGTTTTATTATTATCATGATTATTATTATTTGTGAAATTAACCGGAGAATTAAATTAAAGAGGTGGAAGGAAGAATCGTTAAGCTAAAGATAACAACTCTGAGAAACTGGGAAGCTGCTCATTGAGCATCCTTATCATTGGTGCACGCTCTATCGAGCAGGGCTTTCACTTTTGCGTTCCAACGTTCAATGAATCATAGTTTACAACTTACGTCACTCCACGTATAACGAAGTAATCGAAATCAAGTGCTAATAGGATATACGTATAAAAGAAAAATTACCGTCTCTGTAATAAATAATAGTTTTATCAAACATTCCGAATGTATAATTATTTTTTTTTTATTTTAATTTACAATTATTGCATTTAATGATTTCTTATTACTGCGATTAATATGAGAAAGGAAGTGGAGCTTTTCTTTTTAAAACTTTTAATCTAGAATTTCATTTTCTTTTTAATACGACAAAATGTGAATTTTAGTGTACTGGGAACTTGATACAAAAATAATTCTAAGTCGAGAATTTGAGGTATTTCGGTAAAGCGAATGTGTATACGTGTTTTTAAATACGCGAGAGAACTTTTGCTTTTGTTTTCCGCGAGTATATATATGAGTAATATAATTTCACTTAAAATGTCTTCTCTATAAACTTTTTTTTCTGTTTTATTAAATTATTCTTTAATTCTCGTGTTACAAATAGGAGTTGAAAAAGTGCCTCTGTGTTTATTAAAATATCTGTCATTTCTCTCTCTCTCTCTCTCTCTCTCTCTCCTTTTTTCCCTCTTTCTCTTTTTTTATTACTTTTATTTTTTATAAACAACTATTTATACAAAACTTTGTTTTTTTCATCATTTATTTAGTTCATTATTTATTATTTACTTCTTTATTTTCCAAATTGTTTTCTTCTTTATTTATTTATTTGTTTACTTATTTATTTACTACTTTATTTCCTTATTTGTTTACTTATTTACTTACTTCTTTATTTATCTATTTATTTGCTTCTTCATTAACTTCTTTATTTGTTTAATTATTTACTTACTTCTTTATTTATCTATTTATTTACTTCTTTAGTTGCTTCTTTATTTACTTCTATATTTACTTACTTCTTTACTTCTTCATTTACTTATCTATTTCCTTATTTGTTTACTTATTTATTTACTTCTTTATTTTCTTACTTGCTTACTTATTTACACTTTCTTTGTTTACCTACTTATTTGCTTCTTCACTTATTTGTTTATTTACCTAATTATTTACTTCTTCATTTACTAATTTATGTTCTTATTTCTTTCCTTATTTATTTATTTAATTGTTTACATGTAGGTTTACTTATTTATTTATTTCCGTATTTGCTTACATATTTACTTCCTTCTTTATTTCCTTATTTGTTTATTTCTTTGTTTATTTATTTATTCGTATAAACAAATATGCTTCTTTATTTATTTCTTTATTTGTTTAATTATTTACTTACTTCTTTATTTACCTATTTATTTTCTTCTTCATTTACTTATTTTCTTATTTGTTTATTTATTTGTTTGCTTACTTATTTACTTCTTTATTTCCCTACTTGTTTACTATTACTTCTTTATTTACCTATTTATTTGCTTCTTCATTTACTTCTTTATTTATCTACTTATTTACTTCTTCAATCACATATATATTTCCTTATTTGTTTATTTATTTGTTTACTTATTTATTTATTTAATTGTTTACTTATTTCTCTATTTGTTTACTTATTTACTTATTTCTTTATTTATCTATTTATTTATTTTTTTATTTACTTCTTTATTTACTTATTTACTTACTCGTTAATTTACCTATTTATGTGCTTCTTCATTCAATTCTTTATTTATTTATCTACTTATTTACTTGTTCATTTACTTATTTATTTCCTTATTTGTTTATTCACCTATTTATTTGCTTATTCGTTTATTTTTTTAATTACCTACTTATTTACTTATTCTTTTAGTTATTTATTTCCTTATTTCTTTAATTATATGCTTACTCACTTATTTATTTCTTTATTTTTTTACTTGTTAACTTATTTATTTTTTTATTTACTTATTTACTTACTCCTTTATTTACCTATTTATTTGCTTCTTCATTTACTTCTTTATTTATCTACTTATTGACTTCTTCATTTATTTATTTATTTTCTTACTTGTTTACTTTTTTATTTACTTAATTACTTCTTTATTTACCTATTTATTTGCTTCCTCATTTACTTCCTTATTTATCTACTTATTTACTTCTTTATTCACAAATTTATTTCCTTATTTATCTCCTTGTTTGTTTATTTTTTTGTTTACTTATTTATTTACTTCATTGTTTACTTATTTTTTTATTTCTTTACTTATTTACATATTTTTTTATTTATCTATTTATTTGTCTATTTATTTATTTTTTTATTTGCTTCTTCATTTACTTCTTAATTTACCTACTTATGTATTTACTTCTTTACTTTTTAATTTGTTTACTTTTTTATTTACTTATTTGTTTACGTATTTATTTACTTATTTCTTTATTTGTTTACTTATTTTCATATTTCTTTACTTTTTTATTTGCTTCTTCATTTACTTCTTTATTATTTGCCTACTTATGTATATTTACTTCTTTATTTTCTAATTTGTTTACTTCTTTATTTCCTTGTTTGTTTACTTATTTTTTTCCTTATTTATTTACTTATTTACTTACTTCATTATTTACTTCTTTATTTTCTTATTTGTTTACCTATTTGTTTACTTCTTTATTTACTTATGTATTTAGATATTTATTTATTTATTTATATACTACAGTTGCAGCCTATTTGGAATAAATGAATGTTTTCGTTCACTTTAATATTCGTGTAGGATTTTAAAAGCTCAGGAGCATTGAACCGCCTATAGATGCTTTCTGCATATATCGAACATTTTTGGCTACTTTTCAGAGGCATTTATATATATATTTGCATGAATATTGGAATAATGTCGTGTACACACGTGTCTAGGGCAAGTCTTATTACGTTCAAGGCCACATGTCTCGTGCATATTTCACAGTAAAGTTTAACCTTAATATCGAGATTATTATTTCTTTATAATGAGCTTTCACTTTACGATATTTTATAGTTAATGAAAATTTTCTTCCATAAAAGTAGAAAACTGTTATTTTAAAATAAATTATCTGTCAAGCGAAGGGAAATTGGCAAATTGAAATTATAAACTTGCAAATTGAAATTATAAACAAATTTGTGATAAATTGCGAATAAATTCCGAGAGCGAAAAAAACAATGTCAAGAAGAATCGAACCCTGGTTCTTAATGTTGCGAGGCAAGTAGTAAAACCCCTTAGGCTACTTCACGTAGTAGTCATTACAGTAAAAAGCGTGAAATTTATTCACATTTTACGAGGAATAAACATTCACTTTCATCTCTTTAAGTGGAATTTTAGTCAAAAAACAATTTATAACGAATTATATTATTATTAATATGATAATTATAATATAAATAATTATAATATTATAAGTATTATTTTATATATTAAATATCATAATTTAAAATTAAATAACAACTCGGTATTGTATTTTGGTCTTTTTCTTGAATTCTCGACTTAAAATTGGTCTTTTTCTTGAAATCTTGATTGAAAATTTTTCTTAAATTGCAATTCGATAGATTGATTGAAATGTATACATATAATAAGACGTGAAAATTTGTATGTATACATATATTTATATTCTAATTTAAGGAGAATATTTGCAGATATTTGTTTACATTAGTGAGTAAAACTCGACATGGTGTATATATGTATATATACATAGATAGAGGAAGTTCATTGCTATTTTCAGTCGCGGTAACCTTTGGCTGACCTCGATTTGCGTGCGCGGAGAGATGGTGTACGAGTGTATGGCAAAAGGAAATGGGATATAGAAGAGGTGTTTCCCCCACCACTTTTCAAATCCCTCCTTTTCCTCTATTATCGATTCTTATCATTCACCCAATTTAGATAATTTATTACTTTTCCATTTTACTATATCATTTTTACTTATATTAATTTTTTTTCTCTCTTTTTTTTCGATCCACAGAAAACGTATATGAATTCATTTATTATTATCAATATATAGAAATTGCTCATCCATAAATATTGTACTTCTCTTATTTTAAATTCTTTCTTCTTTTTTTTTATTTTCTAAAACGAAAGGAATGATAATTAACTATATTAATCTTCGTATTCTTTCATTCATTCTGTCCGTAGTTTGAAAGTTAGTTTCTGAGTATATGCTTCTGTTTTTTTTCTTTTAAAAAATATTGTTTGACAAATCGAAAATATGCAGGTATTTTTTCATGATTTATAATAAAATAATATTAGAAATTAAAAAATTTAAAAAAAATTATGATTAACAAATAAAAAATATACTTATTTTGTTTGTAATATGCTTTTTTTTGTAACAAATTTCGTTTGACTGATCTAAATTATCATGACAATTATTCTCCATTTTATTTATAAAAAATACTAGAAAATTGTTAATTGTTAAAAAATTTTGATTAACAAGTATAGGAAAGTCAGGGTCCAACCCTAACTATGTTCCCCTGTAATTTAGTAATTATAAAAATATAAATACAGTAATTATAAAATAATGTTCAATTTTTAGAAAGGTTGAAAATTGAATCAACAATTTCCAAACAATGAAAATGAAAAGAATTCACTTTTAGGTATCTTAATCAGTTGCGCGCACCATAACAGAAGCACGAAGAAAAAACATCATTCTTTGTTGTTATCTCGTTGAAAAATGAAATTTGAAAAGTTTAGTGCTCTACGTCTGGACGAGACAATAATATCGCAAATTTTACGACACCATAAAAATCATTTTTTGTTACGAGCAATGATCTTGAAGGCATGTAATGAAAAAAAGAGAGAGAGAAAGAGAGAAGGAGAGAGGAAGAAGGTAAAAAAAAAAGAAAAAAAAAGAGGAACGATCCTGAGAATGAAATGTGCGCAATGGGTCTTTGGAGACCGCATTGAGTATCAACGGCAGCATATATATACAGTTTACCGTGCGGTTAATAAATAAATGTTCGGTGGAATGAAATATCGCTCGATGTTCGCAGAGGCGTCAAGGACTTGCCAAGGGTAGGTCAGTACACCAGCCGGGCGGATGAACTGCTGAATATATACGCACTTACATTCTCATTTCATTATGTATACACACACATATATAGCTATAGGTGGTATATATGTGTATAATGTACGTGTATAATGACCGTTCAACAATGTATTTTACACCGCTACCCATCAGCCACTCACTTCGTCTCAAAATTCACTGTTGGGGTTCATTTTAAAACCTCAAAGTGCTCATTGTCCTTAACAATCACTTATTTTGTCACGTAAATTTTTCCACCGAGGGATATCATCAGCATTTTGTATTAGGAAACTTTTTATAGTAAATTAAATATCAGGTATTTCTATACACAGTTTTTTTAAGAATATGAAATTGAGACAAAAAGAATCAAAATGTTGCTTCGCAACACTTTTGATTCGTTCCCGTACTCTTCGAGAAACTTGCAAAAATTTTGGAAAAAAGGAGAATTAAGGATTTTTATTTGCAAAGAAATAAATAGATGAGTAACACCCAAAAAAAAACTCGAAAATTTCTGATCGTAGCCCACGTGGACCAGGTATAATATTTATACCAGGAAGGTGCAATAATTAGCAAACATGTGCTTGAGGGGGGGGGGTCTGCGACCCTAGGACCAGTCGAATTGCATTTTATTGCAGGGCTCAACTCTTGTCCTTTTTAATAATTTTATTACACTCTTCCTTTAAAATTCTGTCTATTTTGCTACATGTTATTTTAAGGATTAAGATCCAAAAAAAATTGGTTTGACACTATTTTCAGTTCGAGGGCTCACTTCTTTATTATAACTTAGATTTATACTTTTTTTGGAATGTCAGTGAATTGAGGAAAATGAGGAATTCCCACAAATTATCTCAAACAATGAGAGGAAAAACCCGAGGAACCAGATTGTTGCTCTTACAACCTTTTTGTATAAAATTGTAAAGTTATAATATATTGAGAACGATGTTAAATTTGAATTATGAAAAATATAAAATAGTTATGGTTAATAATTAATAATAATAATTAATTAAAATACATTTACAACATAAATTCGTACAAGACAGTACAATATACATTTAAAAGCATGATTAAATTAAAATTAAAAGTTAGAATGGGACATTCTGCATCCTACTGTTCCTATGATATTAATCAAAAAGAAAAATTTTACTCCTTGACATCTCGGGGCGTCACATTAACCTATGATTAAAACATAGTTTTACTATTTTTGGGATTACTGGTATTAAAGTATTATGGTTACAAAATACAGTAAGACTTTCTTTTCAATTTCAAAATTTATAAAAGAAACCTAAGAAGCAAATCATTTTAAGGTTACAGATCATATTTATTTATATATAAATATGACATAACCTTAAAATAATTCGCTTCTTGTACCTTTCTTGAGTGCGTTTCACAAACATAAATGAATAAATGTACCTGACATTACATATAAATGCACATGTATAGAAGAAAAGTTATTTTTTACAAACCGGGGCGTATAAAGTAAAAAAAAATAAATAAATAATGACAGATGCATGTAAATAATTTGCGAGAAATTTTTTTCTCTTTTCATTGTAATAAATATATAGGTGGAACAATTTGTGTATACATGTGCTTGCGTGACTAATGTATATATTTGGTTCACGTGATTCCTATCGTGGCATAATCAACATATTTATGGTATGGTCGCAGAAAACTCAGCAAAGCAGAACCATATAATAATCGATAAATCATCCTCGAACCTCTTACCTTGGTGTATCTCACTTTGGCAACAAGATATTGTTCAGCAATGTATATACCTACATCTATTAGATAATAGACATATGTATAGTTGAAGTTTAGAATCTCGAATATCTATATATATAATCAATGTATTTTATATATATATATATTAGCTATAAATGAAGTGTTAGGCTTAAGTTCAAAGCGGACGAGACATGAGATCTATGGGTCAAGGGGTCATGGCACCAACATTTGTGGTGCTCGATGGAAGCTGCATTGTCCGTGAAATTGAATTTGACATAGTTGATGATCCGTTATGTACTAAATATATAATGTCAATAGTTTCACGTCGCAATTAGATGTCATTTTCTCACTTTTTATTTATTTTTAATGTATGTTAATTATATACCACATAGCAATATAGATCAATGAATATTTTTAACCTTAAATTTAAAATTATTTTACCTAAATAAATAATTCCCAAAATAGCACAACGTTTTAGTTCTATAATACAGCAATTCAACTTGAAACAATCAAGTAAAAATTCGAATTTTCTGGGAATAGCTTAAAACTCTATATTATAGAAAATTGTAATCAATGGTTTAAAAACCAACCCCCCGTGAAAGAAGTTATAAGAGAATTGCATTTGATTTTTAAAAAGTCGTCCACCTTATTGAATTTTGAGAAAGTAATATCAAATTAGTAATCAGTGACAGACTTCGCACTCCATAATTAATTTTAAAAAAGTAGCAAAAAGTAATTTTTAAATATTCAAAAAAGTAGTAGAAAAGTAGCTATATCGAAAAATTAAACTTGAAGACCAAAAAAATTCGTTTTAAACACTTCATACAAAACTGATTTGATTTTCATCAAAAATATTTACTTCTTTTGCTAATAAATTTATTATTCTTGAATCGAATTTAAAATTTTCTAAAAATAATTTAATTCTTGCGAAGAATTTTATAAAAAAAATTTTAATTATATGGATTTCTTTCGACTAATTTTAGGCAAATTCTAATTTAAATAATTGAATTCCTGCGAAATTTTTATTATTCATGAAAAGAATTGAATTTTTATATGAAGATTTAAAAAAAAAATTTAAATAACTGAATTCCGTTTGGCAATTTTATATGAAAATAGCAGATACTGAAAATAATTGAATTGAGAAAAAAATTTTAAAATAATTAAATTTTACAAAGAATTCTATTAAAGTTTTTTTAGAATAATTGAATATCTGTGTGGTATTCTATTAAATTTTTTTTTGAAAATAATTGAATTCCTGAAAAGTATTTTATTATTTATGAAAATAATTGAATTCCTGCGAACGATTTTATTAGAATTTTATAAAATAATTGAATTTCCAAAAAGAAATGTATTTCTTTTAAAAATAATTAAATTCTTGTGATGAATATTGTTATTTATTATGAAAATAATTGAATTTTGCAAAGAATTTTATTAAAATGCTTCAAAATTCAAAATAATTGAATTTTCGGTAAAAATTTTGTTTTTTATCTTTAATAATTGAACTCTTTCGAAGAATTATTTTTGTAAATAATTGAATTCTTGTGAAGAATTTTATTAAAATCTAAAAGAATAATTGAATTATTTCAAAAAAATTTAATTAAAATTGTATTTAAAACATTTGATTTCTTTCGAACAATTTTATTAAAATATTTGGAAATATTTGATTCCTGTGAAAAATTCTAATATTTTTGTAAATAATTTAATGCTTCCAAAGAATTAAAAAAAAACATTTTTTTAAATAATTGATTTTTTAGAAGAATTGACATTAAATTTTTAAGAATAAATACATTTTTTGAGCAATTCCTGTAAAATTGTATTAAAAATAATTGAAATCCGACCATGAATTTTATATTATTTATGAGAATAATTGAATATTTGCTAAGAATTTTATTAAAATTTTCAAAAATAATTTAATTCTTGAGAAGAATTTTATTATTTATGAAAATAATAATTTAATTATTTTGAAGAATTTTATAAAAATTTTTAAATTATGGATTTCTTTCGACTAATTTTATGCAAATTCTAATTTAAATAATTGAATTCCTGCGAAATTTTTATTATTCATGTAATGTCTTAAATTCTTACGAAGATTTTTACAACAAATTTTTAAATAATTGAATTTTGTTTGTCAATTTTATGAAAATAGCGCAGATACTGAAAATAATTGAATTGAGAAAAGTTTTTAAAACTAATTATATTTTAAAAAGAATTCTATTAAAATTTTTGACAATAATTGAATGTTTGTGTGGTATTTTATTAAATTTTTTTTGAAAATAATTGAGGGCTCGGATCGAAGAACCGACGCTTGTAAACGCACAGAACATTGCGAAGCGTCGGTTCTTCGATCCGAGCCCTCAATAATTGAATTCCTAAAAAGCATTTTATTATTTATGAAAATAATTGAATTCTAGCAAACAAATTTATTAGAATTTTAAAAAATAATTGAATTTACAAGAAGAAATTTGTAAATAATTGAATAATTGAATAATTGAATAATTGAATAATTGAATAATTGAATTCCTGTGAAAAATTTTCTTATTTTTGAAAATAATTGAATTCTTCATAAGAAGTTTATAAACATTGTTTTAAATAACTAATTTTTTCAAAATATTATAATAATATTAGTATGAAAATTTTATTTTAAGTAATTGAATTCTTGTGAAAAATTTTATTTGTGTAAATAATTGAATTTTTCGATTAAGTAATTTAAAATAGTAATTAAAAATAATTGAAATTCTTCGGTGAGTTTTATTATTTATGAAAATAATTGAATTCTTGCTTAAAATTTTATTAAACCTTTTTTTTAATAATTGAATTTCCATGAAATATGTTATTATTAGTGAAAGTAATTGAATTATTGTAAAGAATTGTATAAAAATTTTGTTAAATAATTGATTTTTTGCAAATGATATTCTAAATTAATTGAATTTGTGTAGAAATTTTATTATTTATGAAAATAATTGAATCGTTTTAATGAATTTTATTATAATTTTTTTACTTTCAGTGCCCAAAAAAAAACCCCCCCAAGAACCAAGTTTTAAGCTAATTCAACGAATTTAAAAAAATATTGTTCAAAAAACAAGTTGTTTTTTGGTCCCCTTTCCGGCGGGGGGGGGGGTGTTAAAAAGTTCACAGTAGTACCTAATTGATATAAAGTAGTAATTATTTTATTAGCTAGTTAGTAAAATTTGATATTGTTTACAGAAATAATAATTATAATAAACGGTAGTTGGGGGGGGGTAATTTTCAATATTCAATAGTAGTTATTATTATTATATTCATAATATACAGTAAAGGGGATTTAATTTAAAAAAAAATAATAAATGTTCAGTGTGAGAGAAAAAGGAAAAACGATATAATGCGTGTTATTTGTCAGTGAGAAAATTTTTTTGTTGAGAAAGATTTTGACACGGATGAGTTTGGGACTTTCAACAGAAAGTGCCAGCTTGCTCGAATGACTTGGCAACAGTGCGTGCACGTACCCTTGCTCTTCTCTCTCTTCCGCCCACAACACCTCGTCCCTATATCGTGCAACGTCGCATCGACGAAACGTCGACGTTGAGTTTGACTCCAATCCAAGTGCCATCGTCGTCAAATCAAACAATCAGGTGCTCTTCAATATTCACAACAAACAATTAATATTAAAATATTAATGAGGGGCAAAAAATACTCGACTCATTAAATTCATTACTTTCACAAAAGTTCATTATATATATATCATCTTTATTTTCTTTCTATTTTACATTCTCGATCTATATAAATAATTGCTTTTTGTTTAAATTGAAAGTTGATGAAAAAATAAAGTACAAAAAGAAATTGTTAACTTTAATTTTTGTTTATTATTTTATTTATTTATTATTTTTTTATTTATTACTTTTTTTTTAGTAATTTTCGTATTTGTTTACACATACATTATTTGTTCAGTCAAAAATTTTTGTTTATTTTTCTTATTCATAGGATTTTGTATTTTTTATTCAAACATTACTTTTTCTTTTATATTTGCTATCTTAGTTTTATTTAATACTTTATTTACCTTCTTCGTAATAAATTCGATTTTCGTTTATTCTCTCTACTATCAATCACAATTTGTTTTAATTACCCCCCGAAAAAAAACAATTTTTAATCTATCGCCAAAGAAATTTTCTTTGTTTCATGTTTTTTTTCCCCCTGGAAACACTCCAATACCGTGTAGGAATCAAAATCATCTGAAAAATAATGATCTCATTTTTGGAATGTTTCCAAAATTCTCTTTGAATTTTTCTCATTCAATATATATACATATAGATACGTACTTTTAAATTACAAAGAGATTTCCATTTCACAGGGCTCAATAAACATTTTATTTATCTGTATTGCCATTTCAAAGTAAAATGAAAATAAAAATCACTTGAATGGAATTCTATTAATTTCTTGAAAACGATACTGTATAAAATCAAAAAAAAAAGAAAAAGAGAGAGAATGCGATTTTTCATCGTTAAATCAATATTTAAAGTAAAACGAGATATATAACTAATACTTTACGAAAGTCGACGATAGAAGAGTCGTGCAAACGAGAAATGAATTTTTCATCGAACTTCTTTGCT
This sequence comes from Leptopilina syphax, assembly GCA_032872505.1. Taxonomy (NCBI): domain Eukaryota; kingdom Metazoa; phylum Arthropoda; class Insecta; order Hymenoptera; family Figitidae; genus Leptopilina; species Leptopilina syphax. Next base: position 32,002,803 of record CM065471.1, on the reverse strand, counting down.
TTTTCTCTGACATGATAGAGATTTTTTTTCTTTTGCTTTTTAATTAAGTCGATTTATTAAAAAAAAAGAAAAGGTTCAATGAAACGGTTATTTTAATTTTATGAATCAATTACATTTAATTGATGCATCAATTTTGTAATTTTTTTTATTAAACTAATTGTTCAAGTATTTGTTCACGATTTTTACTGTTTATGATTAAAGGAGACTGGTGAAATTGACATCAAGTATTGTCAAGTGATTTTTATTATTGTTTTTCTAAGGATATCAAATTGAGACGTGTTTTAAGTCAATGTCAAAGTGAAACTCAAAATTAAAGTCAGAAGGTCAATATATCAGTCAAAATCGATTCAAAAATCAAAATAAAAAAATCAACGTCAAATTCAAAATCGAATTCAAAAAGTAAAAGTTAAAAATAAAAAATTATATTAAAACATTAAGATAAAAGTATAAAAGTGAATATGAAAGTAAAAGTTAATGTTAAAGTTAAAATCGATTCCAAAGTCAAAAATTAAGTTAAATTAAAGTTAAATTAAAAAAATCAAAGTGAATGTTAAAGTCAAAAGCGAATTGAAAATTAAAATTGAAGAAAATTCATTGTTAAAGTTAATTTTTAAGTCAAAATCGAATCGTAAGTGAATGTTAAAATCAGAGAGTTACTTAATTAAGTTAAATTAAAAAAAATCAAAGCCAATGTTAAAGTTACAATCGAATCGAAAGTTGAAATTAAAGAAAGTCATTGTCAATGTAAATTTTAAGTTAATTTCGAATCGTATGTCAAAGTTAAAATCAAAGAGTCAATGTTAAAGTAAATATCGAAACAAAAGTTAAAGTCAAATTATAAAATTAGAAATCCAACCTTTGGAGCGTGATTTCAAAATTTGACTTTGACGTTGATTTCGATTATGAATTTGACTCTCATTTTAATTTTCTCTTTGACTTTCAAATGTAACGTCCAAATCAAAGTTAATTTCAAAATTAATGTCAAAGTTAATGATAAAGTTAAAATTGATTCGAAAGTCAAAAATTAAGTTAAATTAAAGTTAAAATAAGTTGAATTTAAAAAAAATCAAAGTCAATGTTAAAGTCAAAATCCAATCGAAAGTTAAAGTTAAAGAAATCCATGTCAAAGTGAATTTTAAAGTCAAAATAAAATTCTAAGTCAAAATTAAAATCCAAGAGTTAAATGACAAAGTAAATGTCGAAACGAAAGTTAAAAGTCAAATTATAAATTTATGAATCCAACCTTTGGTGTGGAATTTTATAATTTGACTTTAAAGATTAATTCGATTATGAAATTGACATTCATTTTAACTTTGATTTTTTTTTGACATTCAAAATCAACGTCCAAATGAAAGTTAAAGTGAAAATAATTGTCAAAATCAATGTTACAGTAAAAATAGAATCGAAAGTCAAAGTTACATTAAAACAATCAAAAAGTCAGTGTTATAGTCAAAATCTAATCGAACGTTAAAGTAAAATAATAAGTCAATGTCAAAGTTAATGTCAAATTATAAATCGCACCCCTGGGACGTGATCTTATAATTTAACTTTGACAATCAATTTGGTTATGAAATTGACTTTCATTTTCACTCTGACTTTGACTATCATTTTAACTTTGATTTTCGTTTTGATTTTCAAAATCAACATCAAGGTTAAAGTAAAAGTGAATATTACGAATGTTAAAGTCAAAATCAATTCAAAAATAAAAAATTAAGGGAAATTAAAGTTAAATTAAGTTAAATTAGGTTAAATTAAAGTTAAATTTAAAAAAATCGAAGTCAATGCTAAAGTAAAAATCGAATCAAAAGTTAAAGTTTAAAAAAAGTCCATGCCAATAAAGTGAATTTTAAAGTCAAAATCAAATCGTAAGTCAAAGTTAAAATCCAAAGAGTCAATGTCAAAGTAAAATATCAAAACGAAAGTTAATGTCAAATTATAAAATTAGAAATCCAACCTTTGGAGCGTGATTGCAAAATTTGACTTTGTCGTTGAATTAGATTATGAATTTGACTTTCATTTTAACTTCGATTTTCTCTTTGACTTTCAATTTCAATGTCCAAATCAAAGTTAAAGTGAATGTCAAAGTTAATGTTATGGTTAAAATCGATTTGAAAGTCAAAAATTAAGTTAAATTAAAATTAAATTAAGTTAAATTAAAAAAAAAATCAAATAGTACATGTTAAAGTAAAAATCGAATCAAAAGTTAAAGTTGAAGAAAATTCATTGTTAAAGTCAATTTTAAAGTAAAAATCGAATCGTAAGTCAAAGTTAAAATCAAAGAGTCAATGTCAAAGTAAATATCAAAACGAAAGTTAAAGTCAAATTATATGATTATAAATCAAACCCTTGGAGTGCAATTTTATAATTTGACTTTGAATGTTAAAATTTAATTCAATTATGAAATTGACTTTGATTTTCTCTTTGATATTCAAAATCAAAGTTCATTTTGGTTAAAGATTTAAACGTTGAATTTATCTTAACTTTGATTTCATCTTTGACTTTCAAAATCGTCGTCCAAGTCAAAGATAAAGTCAAAATCGAATCGAAAGTCAAAGTTAAATTCAAATAGTCAATGTTAAAGTCAAATTCGAATCGAAAGTGAAACTAAATAAAAATTAAAGTGGAAATGAATGTCAAAGTCAATTTTAAAGTCAAAAGGGAATTGAAGGTCAAAGTTAAAATAAAAAATTCAATATCAAAGGGGAGTTTGAAATAAAAGTGAAAATCAACGTTAAATGAATTCTATGTCAAAAGAAATTGATGTTAAATGATTTTTATGTCAATAGAAATTTATGTTACATAATTTTTATGTCAAATGGGAATTAAGTTATCTGAGTTTTATGTAACATAATATTTCTATTTAATGAATTCTATGACAAATGATATTTATGTTAAATGGTTTTTGTGTACAATGAAATTTATGTCAAATAATGTGCATACTATGCATACTATGTGAATTTTAAGTTAAGTAGTTTTATATCAAATAACTATTTGGTCAAAAAAGATTTCGGGAATAAGCATGCGTCTCGTTTAAACCTTTAAACAAAGTGAAAAAGAAAGTCAAAGTCAAATAAATACCAAAAAAAAAAAAATCTTATTACGATTACCATTAAAAACAACCATAATATACAAACACCCCTCTTATAATCTCAATCGAATTAAAAGAACACCTGAAAATAATTTTTTTCCTCCTCCCATTCAAAATAAATAAAAACCATTCGATTAAAATATGAAGAGAAAATTTTTTCGTAAAAAAGAAAATATCTTGAGCCGTATAAAGCGCAGAAATCAGTGACGGGCCGGTGAGCAATGCGTTTTCAGGGGCTTTCCGATAAATGACCTCGGTGCGGAAAGTTTCCCGGCGCGCGCGGTGAAGAGAAGTGTAAAGAACGAAGAAAGAGCGAGAGAGAGAGAGTGAGGGGTGGGGAGAACAGTTTACCCCAATGGTGGGGATGTTGGCGCGCGCGCTTGCGATTCTCTTCAGTTAAAGTCGGACCTCTCGAGGCGAAAGGTCGTTTCTTTGTTTCGCTCTCAGCTCCGTTTTTCCCCACGACGACGACGACTACGATTATTGTCCCACTGGTGGTGTATGTGTCTGTGTGTGTGTTGTTGCTGCTGAGTTCCCATCATCATTATATCGGCGCGCAACTTCCAAAAAAAAGGGAATTAAATTTAAAAAAAAATATCCGTCTTGTTACGTCAAATAAAATTCAAAGAAAAAAAAAGTGAGTGAATTTTAGTTACAAAAAAAAAATCGTGCGTGTAAAGTGTTTTCTTTCGCTGGTTGGAAAAATTTAAAAGGAAGGGAGTTTTAAAGTTAAAGGAACGTTTGGCTACTTTCGCCAGGGTGCGCCGATATTCTTCGTCGGCGGTGCACACCTGTGGTGCAAAGAGAGTTGGTTTCTAAGTGTGTCCGCGGTGAAAAGTAGGTTAACCCGGCTCGTGTCCTTGGCTTCGGTGCCTGATACGACACACAGAGCGCGTTACGCCAAGAACGCGCTTCTCAGATTGACCGTCGGGTATACTTTTACGTAACGCATACATATATATAAAAATAAATGACGAAAGGAGAAAATTTTTTTTTTTCGGGAAAATTTAATTCCCCCTGAAGAAGAAGAAGAGTGAAGCGCTCATCACACTTTCCGGCGGAAGGACCGAGGTTTGCTTTTCCCAACCGGTTTTTTTTTTTTTGTTCAAGTCGGTAGTATTTATTCGCCAGTATATTGTAGTGAAGAAGAGACGTTGATGTGTGATGAGATCTCGAGTTAAAGATTCGTTTTAGAATGATCTCATAAGTGTTTATTATTGAAAGAGTGGTTTTTATTACAAAGTGATACTTGAGTGAATAATTAGTGCCTCCCACTTGGATTTACTTGGATAATTGGATTATAATTGGATACGTCACATTTTGGAGCGGAGGGAACATCATATTAGCTGTATTTTAAGGTGAGTCTTCAATAAAAAAATTATTTTCGGTTTTCTTAAGTTAGCGTCGACGCTTAGTGTCTAAATATTAGTTACTAATGAGGCGGAAAAGAAATAACATTTTTGTTCTAAAATTGTAGATTCACAGTTTTGATAACTTTAGATAACTAGAAATTTGGAAATCAAATTTTAACGTTGAGTCAATAATAGAAACTTTTAGGTTGAGTTGACGCGTTATAAACAAATTATTTCCGTAGAAGTAGATTTAACTGAAAATTTGTAGTTTTTTTTAGATTTTCTTTGTAGGATAAAAGTGTGATTCTAAATAAAGAAACGGTAAGTGTCGAAAGTGACATTTTCATCGAAAAATTTTTCTCAAAGCTGAGCTTCGACGCTAACATTTTTTGTCGTTTCTGGTTCAGTAGTAACGATAATAGCTAAGCGTCGACGTTAACTTGATAAAATTTCTATTTAAAATTTCCTACCTGCTTAAATTTTAATTGTTTATCTAAATCATGATAAACCATTAAAATTTAGACAAGTAGAAATTACTGGGAATTCCGATAGGATTAAAAATATTTCTGATAAGAAACAACAGAATAGAGATATAGAAGATGGGGAAGAAATTCGTTTTTAGTATTATTGGCTGACATATTGTGTATTATTGTTATTGTTAGGTGTGCTTATTATCGTCCTTTGTGCGTTCATCTTGTTACGATTTGTGTATTGCGTTATTGCGATCACTATATTACTGAAATACTTGGGAAACACTGACGTCTACTTTTATGACTGAAATACCATTTTATCTCTGATAAAGATCCAGCATCTCTATTTCCAGTAATGAAATTCCTACTTTGTTCGGCTCCGTTTACAACTTTGACAACTTTTCTGTTTCTTTTCTTGTCTTTGCTGTATTTTTATTTTTTAGTCATCATTGAAAAGGTGAGGTGCCAATTGAAAATTAAGTAATTTAAATTTAATTTAAATTAATTAAATTAATTTCAAATTTAATTTAAAATACTAATTAGATCTCTGAAGTTGGCATCGACGCTAAACGACGAAAACAAAAAACAATCAGGTCTCTGCAAAGTTAGCGTCGACGCTGAAGTTGAAAAAAATTTGTTGGACGAAATCGCAAAGAATTATTGTTTAAATGCCCGGAACATTCTTATGAATCTCTAGGTGAATAAAAAAAGTGAAATTAGGGATATTTTCATATCTGAAAACCCCAAATAATAGTTTTTGACGCTAACTTCAAGGACATAAAGAATCGAGCAATTTTTAAATGGTTTTAGGTTCAAAAAGTACTGTAAACGTCTTTTAAATCCCTATAGTTGAATAAAAGAAGCGAAGTTAGTGATAGTTTCATCTCTAAAATGGCCAAAAATAATCATTTTTTACGCTGAGCTTCGACGCTATCTTCAGGTGAAATTTAATAATTAAGTGCTTTTTATTTATTAACAGACATAAAATTAAAAGCTAACAGAGAAAACATGAATAATTATGTCCTTGAAGTTAGCGTCGAGGCTCCGTGATTTGTGGATTTTAGAGATAAAAATTTAGATAAGAAAATACTGTAAACGATTTTTAGCTCCCTAGGTAAATAAAATAAATAAAATTAGTGATTTTCATCACTAAAATCCCTCAAATAATAATTTTTGACTTTAAGCATCGACGCTAACTTCAAGAAAAAGCTAGAAAATATAATTGTATAATTATTACTGTATAATTATTACTGTATAATTATTACTAATTACTTAAAATACTAACTAAATATTAAAATTACTAAAAATGAAATACCAAAAATTAATACTAAAATACATGTATTACTAATTATACCATCCAGTAATGGACGTAAAGAAGTAAAATTAATTAACAAAGTAAAAAGTCAACAAAAATTAACAAGTCAACCTAAATTATGCTTTGAAATATAAATAAAAAATTGTAACTTTAGGAGAGAGAGAAAGAGAGTTTTCTTTAAGTTTAGCGTTGCTTATATAAACTTTGCGTGCCTAAAAACGATTAAGAAAGTCAACTTTTGCGATCAGTTGATAGATTAAATTTGAGGTTAGAAACTCTTGTATAGTTGTCAAAAAAACAAATGACATATATAGAGGACGTGAATTTTATTTCTGAAATTTCGTTTCAATATTGAATTATATTTAGTTATTTATTATTTAATTTGCTTTTGTGATTTTAGTTTGAATTTTTAATATAGTTTCGCTGATTTATCATTTTTCATATATAAACAATGAAATTAAATTATTATGATTGATGCCACTATATCCGTTTTGATTGCATTATAATGAAAGATTAATTTAACGCTGACGGTTTTAATAATATAATTGTATATCATTTGATGTCGCTCTGTTAAAAATAGGTTATCAATTTTTAATAACCGATAACATTGATTCTATGAGGAAAAAAGAAATGAAGTGACTTTTTAATATACTTTTACAGTAATATTATTTAATGACCAGAATTTTAGCTCATTAAAGCTTTACTATTTGACGCTAACTTCAAGTACTTCGGCTCTTGAAATTAGCGTCAAAATTTTTTCCGTCAACGTGGAAAAAATTTAAGGCCCTAAAAATTGTTTTTTACTCCCTACGTTAATTATGATTATTTTATTTAACCTTAAACACCATAAATTATACGTTTTGACCTTTAGCGACGACGCTAACTTACAAAACCGAAAAATTAAACAACTTTTTCAAAGATTTTAGATTCAAACAGTGTAATTCTACTTTAGAATCCTGAATTTATGGTAGGAGAGGAATTTTAGTGATATTTTTATCTTTAAAAGTCCGAAATAATAGTTTTCGACACTTAGCGTCAACGCTAACTTCAGAAACATTAGAAATATAATTTCTAAAGTAAAAAAGCAATGGTAAAATTTACGCCACAACAAAATTGACCTTCGTATCTTTTTTTTATAGTTTAAAAAGAGTATTAAAAAAAATTTACATTATACATTGAATTATAAAAAATATTTTTTTGAAAATATTACGACGCTATGATGGAATGATTAATTGACTGTCAAATTCGGGAGTGAAATGAAGGGTGTCTTTTTTAGCCAAAGTCGAGAGTGAAAAAATTGAATTGTCCCGCGCTCTTGTCCCAATGGATTCTCGATTACAAACGCAATTATCCTCGATGTCGTAATTCAGCTCGACGTTCTTTTCCAATCGACGATCGCACTCAATTTTCATAGGATTAGAATAATAAAGAAGATCCTTGACGAAAAGTTAAAATCCTCTCTCTTTTTCTCTTCACTATTTTCATATTATAATTTCTCCATGAATGAGAAATTTAATCTTATTCCAATATTTCATTTTAACAAGACGCTTAGCGTCAAAAAGTACTTCTTTTTTGGATTTTTAGTGCTAAAAGTGACACTAATTTTGTTTTCATTTACGAGACTTGTTAAAGTTTCAATTACAATGTTTGAACTTAAAATCTTTCAGAAAAAATCGTTTCATTTTTTGTAGGAACGAAAATATTGACGCTAAGCGTCGAGGCTAACTTCAGAGCCCTAGTTTAACTTATACGAACGGTTTTATAATTCACTTAAAAGTTTCTAAAATTTCTCTCTAAATTTATATTAGTAACTGACTTATTTATGAGTAAAAATGACTAATTTTTAAATTAAATAGTAATATCTACTAATTTATTAGTAAAATTTACTAATTCAAATAAGCAAAGGTCAGTCAACGGAAACATTTTTTTGAATTCAAATTTAGAGATTTGTTATTTACATTTTAAAGGTTTTGTTTCACTCTTTTATTACAAAAACACAAGGGAAATTCTTTTCGACGCTAAAAATCGCTGCCACTTATTCGTGTTTAATGTAAAAATTTGAATTTTTGAAAATCTTTTGTTATTTTTAAACATCGTTGTAAACTGTTAATGAAATTACCGCAGTACTTTTGTTTAAAGCAAGATAATAATTATTTGCAAAGCGTAAGCAATTTGGTAGCAAATTAATTGCAGAACGTTCCAGTAACCTCATTACTAGGTTGGGAGGCTTGACGTGTCTCTAGTTCACTCAACATCCACGTATGCACAAAGCGACCACAAGCCTGGCAATGTTGTATATATACCCTATACACTACTAACTCTCGGAGAAATGAGATTGTATTATATATATGGAAAAGTTTTTAAACTTCCTCTCCTTACCCCCTCACATACTATCTTTTTATCAACGAATAAATATTATTTCAAAGTTATTTTCATAATTCTGGTCACAACTTTTTGAAGTTTATGATAACATTTAATTTTGTTTGTATTTATTTGGATTCCTCAAGTGTCTCTGAATTTAGCGTCGAATTGAATTTTTGGCTTAAAATCGTATCTGAAGATATAGCGTCGCTAAAAAAAAGCGTCGAAAAATTATTATTTGGGGTTTTTAGAGATGAAAGTTTCACTAATTTCCTAGAAAGTGAAAAGATTTTTCAAAGTACTTTTTAACCTCAACACGGTTTCTGAATTTAGTGTCGACGCTAAGCGTCAAAGAAATTTATTTTCTACAAAACCAAAAAAATTAAACGAATAAACTTTAGGATAACATTATTTTCTTTGTATATATTTGATTCCTCAAATGTCTTTGAATTTAGCGTCGAATTAAATTTATTTTGCTGGCAATTGAATATCTGAAGATAGCGTTGACGCTAAAAAAAAGCTTAAAAGAATTATTATTTGTGGTTTTTAGAAATGACAATGTCACTAAATTCCTTTCGTTCATTCACTTATAGGTACAGTTAAAACATTTTTCAAGGTGCTTTTTTAACCTGAAACCAGTTTCTGAATTTAGCGTCGACGCTAGGCGTCAAATAAATTTATTTTCTACAAAAGTAAAAAAAAAATTAAATAATTCTTATAAAGATGTTGAATAGAAACCTTTAGATAAAAAGTTTTCGAATGTCTGGTGTATATGGAAATGAAGAAAAGTAAAATTAGTGTCACTCTTATCACTAAAAACTCAAAAAATAGTTTTTGACACTGAACGTCGACGCTAAATTCATTGAAAGAAATAAAACAATTTTATTTAAAGGTTCTAGGTTAAAATGTTCCATAAACGTATTTTCAACTCTCGAAGTAAATAAAAAAAGCGAAATTAGCGTCATTTTCATCACTGGAAAGCCAAAAAATAGTTTCTAAGCGTCGACGCTAAATTCAGGGACCTCTTGAAACCTTTGAAAAACATTTTCGATTCTTTATGGTTTCGTGAGAAGAATAATCTTCATGTCCTTGTAGGTAGCGTCGACGCTAAGCGCCTAGAACTCTAATTTAGCGTTTTTAGACATAAAAATGTCACTAATTTCAATTATGTTATTTACCTAGAACGTCCCAAAAAGTAAATAAAAAGCGAAATTAGTGTCATTTTTATCTTTAAAAACTACAAATAATAGTTAGCGTCACGAAGCGTCGACGCTAACTTCAGGGACATAATTATTCATGTTTTCCTCTGTTAGCTTTTAATTTTCTCGAAATTAGTGTCATTTTTATCTCTAAAAACTACAAATAATAGTTAGCGTCACGAAGCGTCGACGCTAACTTCAGGAACATAATTATTCATGTTTCCTCTCTGTTAGCTTTTAATTTTCTTTCTGTTAATAAGTGAAAAGCACTTATTTATTAAATGTTAATTAAAATTTTGTTAACAGTAAACAATTGTTCAGCATTTGATTTTGATTTATTGTCGAAAGGAAATTTCACAATTCCCTGACGGTGACAAATAATGATATTTGTTGATATATCGTTTTCAGAACGTGTCAGAAACTATCGCTATAACTATTTTGCGTTTGTGCAAATTATTATTTCAATAATTATTCTTCAGTTTTTATTTATTAATAACGATTAAAAATTAAAGTTTAAATAAATTAACCAAATTATAATCAATTATTTGTTTTATTTATTTAATTATTTTATTTATTATTAATTTATAATTTGGATTATTTCGCTGTGCCAAAGGATTTTCTTTGTCGTGTAATTAAATAAAATAAATAAATAAAAATAAATAAAAATGTTAATTAACCCTCTGCCTACGCTGACTTATCCCCACTCTAGCACTTTTGAATGTAATTCCCATAGTCCCCACCAGGCGTCCAAATAGACGATTTTAGACGATAACGGTCACATGAGTAGGCAGAGGGTTAATATTATTATTAATAATTAATAATATTAAATAAATAAAAATAAATTTAATTAATATTGTAATTATTTTGTTATTAATAACTGAATAGCCTTTTAATTATTATAATTATTATTAAAGAATCGCAAAATAATTATACTCTGGATTTTTATTTATTTACTGGTCCATTGAATTTTTCATATCTTGATTTTTTATTATCACTAGTTTTTCCTAGTTAGCCCTCTATTTTCTCTTATTTATTTAATAAAAGAGAAATTGAATGTTATTGAAATATTATATATTATATTGATTTTCATTCCTTTGTTACATTTTTCCGGTTCTCTTTATCATTTTGAAAGGAAATTTGCACTTTTTTCTCTACATTATAGTTTTTTCTTCCTATTCTTTTTTCCTCTCTTTCTTTTTCCCTCTTTTGTATACATTGAAAATGTATTATTGAAAAAGTGTGAAAATTATATTTTTCAAGAGTATACAATTGTTATTTACGGGTAAACTGAGGAAAAAAAAGAAATAGAAAAAAACAATTGTACATAAAGCTTTGAAAAACATTACGCAAGAAAAGCACTGCTCTTGAGATGCACGTGTCTTTTCTTCTCTCTTATATCTCTGTCTTTGTTTTTCTCCAATGGAACGTTTCTCTCTCTTTGTGTGTGTGAGTGTATAAATAATATGGCTTTTCCTGCATTCATCTAACTGTTAAATACCTCTGGAATGATTTAAAAAAAAAAAAATTATTTTTAGTGCTAAAGGGATAGTAATTTCGAAAGGGATTTTATTTTTATTTCTTGTTTTTGTTGTGTCACATCATAACTGCTCTAAAAATAAACACAAGTTTACATAATTTGCGATTATTTTTAGAATTGTTTTTCAAGGTCTTGAAAAAGGAAAATGATAAAGTTCGCAATATTTCTGTTGGGAAATATTTTTACGATGATTTGTTCCTCTTTAGCTAATGACTGTCTAATAATAAGATCCCTATACTGAAGTTAGCGTCGAAATTTTTTTTTTTTAGTTTTTAGTGACGAAAGTGTCACTATTACTAAAAATTTTGGTTTCTGAAGTATTTTATTATAGTGTTCGAAACTAAAATCTTTGGAAAAATTTATAATTTTAAATTTCGTAAGTTAGCGTCGATGTTTAGCGTCAAAAACTAAATTTTTCGAGTTTTCAGTGTTGAATTTGTCACTAATGTCACTATTACTACAAATTTTGGTTTCTGAAGTATTTTATTGTAGTGCTTGAATCTAAAATCTTTGGAAAAATTGATAATTTTTAAGTTTTGTAAGTTAGCGTTGATGTTTAGCGTCAAAAACCATCTGTTTGAGTTTCTACTGACGAAAATAGCACTAATGTCACTATTACTACTCGTTTAGGACTCTGAGGTACTTAATTGCATTATTTGAATTTATAATCTTTGGAAAAATTGTTTAATTTTTATGTTTTGTAAGTAGCGTCGACGTTTAGCGTCAAAAGCTATTTTCTGAGTTTTTAGTGTTAAAATTGTCTAGTGATAGAGAAATTCGTCTAGAATTATATAATTTTTTCACACTGAATCAATCTAAAATCTTTGGAAGAATTGTTTAATTTTTCAAATTTTAATTTTTTTGTATTTAGCGTTAAAAACACTAAAAAATGGTTTTAATTCTTCTGGTCACGAGTAATAGAAAATTGACGCTAACTTGAGAAGGATAATTTTTCTGCTTTAACGAAAGGAGAATTTATTAGTGATATTTAGCGTCGACGCTAAATAAATTTTGACTCCATTTGAAAAAAAATAAATTAAATTACAAATTAAAACATAATTTAAAATACTGATTAAAACACAATTTTAAAATACAGATTAAAATACAAATTTAAATACCTATTAAAAATAAAGTAAAAATTTCTCGCGTAAATTAAAATTTTTGTCAACAAAAAAAGAAGTGATTTTTCTTGAAAAAAAAGAGGGCAGAGTTAAAAAGAAAAAATTTCACTCGTTTATCATATTTATTTTGTTTTTATTGAGAACGAACAATGCTGTTGAGGGAGAGGTCGCTCGTGAAAGCGTATTCGAAACGTGCCGACGCATTTCGTCGCTTGTAATGGATTAAAGGCAGACAACCGGAAAGCAAGAGTGCCCCTCATTCCTGGGTTAAATGAAAGGTTCTTGGAACGATTAGTGGGCAGGTAGATTCGAATTCTATCCAAGTCTTTTCAAAAATCATAATCGTTTCTATGCAACAAATATTCCATCTTTCTTTTTTTCTTCCCCGAAAAATATACATGATATTATTTTTTTTTTAAATATTGCTTTTGCTATTTTTTTTCCTTTCGAAATTCTCTTAACACCTAATTAGTTTTAGTTTTAGAAGATCCCTTGTAGTTATAGTATCGACGCTAAGCGTAAAAAAATGCTTCTCCGAGGATTGTGAAAAAATAAATAGTTTCTGGTCTTTTATAATTTTATTGCATTTTAGCGTTTGATGACTCAAACGCTAAAATGCGATAAAATTATAAAAGACCATAAACTATAACTTTTGAAAAAGTGGGTTTACCTTTTTTTGGTTTTATTCGACAGAAAGTTTTGATCTTTAGCGTTAACGCTAATTATTTATAAATAATTTTTATTATTTTTATTATGGTTTTTAAAAATTTCCCAATTACTTTTCTTAAAAACTGTTTAGCTGTTACTAATTAGCGATCCTGAAGTCAGCGTCATCGATCAGCGTCGAAAACTATTTTTTGCGTGTTTTAGAGTTAAAATTTCACAAACTGATGAAATTCGTTTTTAAATTTATAAAATAGTTTAAAGACGTTTAAGGACTTATTTAAGTTATAAGTGTTCCTAAAGTTAGCGTCGACGCTAAGCCATAAAGATTTTTTTTTGCAGAAAAGTTCTTGAACTTGACGTCGATTTTTAGCGTTGACAAGTATTTTTCGAACTCCCTGAAGTTGTCACCGACGCCTAGCGTCGAAAAACTTTTTTCTCGTAAAAAGGAAAAGAATGAGAACTTTTTCGAAAATTTTAGGTTAAAAAAGAGGCCTGAAAAATAATTTAGTTCTATTGGTAAATAAAAAAAGTGAAATTAGCGACGTTTTTATCTCTAAATGCCAGAAATAATAGTTTTCGACGCTGAGCCTCGGCGCTAACTTCAGGACATTATTATTCGTCGTTTTTTAATGTCCCCGAACTTAGCGTCGACGCTCAACATCGAAATCTATTATTCGCAGTTTTTAGAGATGAAAATGTCACTAAATTAATTCTTTTTCTTCTTTTCGTTTTTACGAAACTTTATTTCGACGCTCAATGTCGACGCCAAATTTAGGGCGAGCTTCATTTTGTTGATGCGGCGGAAAGAATAATATTTTGACGCTTAGCGTTAACGCTAATTTCAGAGACACAAAGGAATCGTTAATTAGATATTAATAATACAATTTAGCTTATCCAAGATTGTTTTGGTGAAATGCTTGTTGATTCAACGATGCTGAAAAGTAATTCCCAGCGGGGTTACTACGACTTTCGACATTTAAGATTTCACATTGTAGTCTGGGTCAGAACTCCAGCGGGACTCACATTTTGACAAATCCTTATGAGCTTAGGTGACGTTACAGACTCCACTGCTTCTTCTCAACGTTTCTTCTCCTTCAATGACTTCTGATGAGAAACAAAAAGAAAGAAACAAAAATGGAATTTTTAACATTTCTGAATTGAATTGCAGTTTCAGTTACGAGGATTTTTTTATGTCCCTGAAGTTAGCGTCGACGCTTGACGTCAAAAAACATTATTTTTGTGTCTTTAGAGTTTAAATTGTCACTAATTTCATGTCCCTGAAGTTAGCATTGAGCTAATGGAAAAAAAATTATTATTTGGGGTTTATTGAAAAATAATGTCACCAATTTCATGTCGCTAAAGTTAGCGTCGAATTATTTCAAAAAGTTTTAAATAAAATTCCTTTTAAAGACTAAAGCGACTTTTTTTGCGCCTTAAAGTCAATCCGAGGCCTGTAATAGAAAAAAGAAAAACGGAAATAAATAAAGTTTATAAAATACGGTAAGATATCTATTTGATGTGTAAATATCACGGGAAGATGCTAATATTGTCAAAGAGGGTCAAGGACAATAATATTTTCTGCGCAAATTTAAATGAGAAGAGAGAGAGAAATAATCGAAAACTATATAGAAATGTGTGACGATGAGGGTTGAATGGCGGTTATAATTGACGTTTTCCTCCTGACTGTAAGCTCATTAGCCTCAACGCCCCGAATCATTTCCGCTTCGTCCGACCGTCTCTCAGGACAACGACTCGTGATAGAAGAGAAGTGGGAGAGAGAGAGAGAGTGAGATGGGACATGTAGACGTTATGTACTTGTATACTCATTTCCCTCAAACCTACAACAACCCACTCCCTAGCCAAGAAACATGTGTTTCACTTTACTAAGGAGCTTCTTACTCTGTTCCACTTTCCTAGCGGCTATTATATGTTAGAGACGAGAAAACTTACTTTATAATGCCTCACTAATTGGATTTCAAACTTTTTCATAAGGTAAATTAAAATTTTGGAAACATTTTTCACACGATTTTTTCTTTCAATGGAATTGAAACATTTTCCAAAGTTCTTAGAGGCTTCAGAACCCCAAATAATAGTTTTTGACGCTAAGTCGACGCTAACGTCGACTTAGCGTCTAAAACTATTATTTGGGACACTAATTTTACGCTTATAACGCTTGACGTCAAAAAAAATTATTTCGTGATTTTTAAAGAGGAAATTGTCACTAACTTCATGTCCCTGTTAGCGTCGACGCTTACAGTCAAAAAATTATAATTTAGATATTTTTAAACTGTCACTAATTTCATGTCCCTAAAGTCAATTTCAACACCTACAGTCAAATATTTAGGGTCGTTTAAAAATAATAACGCCACTAATTTCATCTCCCTGAAGTTAGCGTCGACGCTTGACGTCAAAAAATATTTTTGAGTCTTTAGAGATAAAATGGTCACTAATTCCATGTCCCTGAAGTTGACATTGACGCTTATCGAGAAAAATTATTATTTTGGGGTTTTATTGAAAAATAATATCACTAATTTCATGTCCCTAAAGTTAGCGTCACTTGAACACTCTAGTTATAAATAACAATTTTTCAAATTAAAGCTTGCCAATAAATAAATTTATATTTTATATAAAATAAATTTAGCGTCCCCTAAAATTAGCGTCAAAAACAATTTTTCCACGCGTAATAAAAAATGAGTGAAATGAGTGAAAAGTGGGGGCACTTTTTTTTATCATCAATTTCTGTCGTCAATAAAAAATGGAAGTTGACTTGTCAATTTTCCCATTGCTTGAGGTGTGTATATATGTAGACACACTAGTCGACAATCCCACGGGACATGTACGCGATGTGCGCCACTCGATCGTGACCTCGACTCGCGAGAGTTCATTGAAAACCTTGAGAGAAAAAATAGAGTCTGCCGGTGTATATAACGACGAGAAGTGGAACGCGAGTCGAAAGAATTGTTTTATATATATATCTATATATAAGCTGGAAACACGAATCTAATTACATTGAAGAAATTACCGCGATAATTTTTACATTCGTTGGCATTAAAACGATTGGCAATTTCAAGGAGAAAAAGAGGGTGAAACTTTTATAATTCTCCACTATGTATAAGGAACCCTATAAAAACCTTTTCTTAACAATATTCCCATTGGGGTCAAAAAAAAGAACCGATTTTTTTTCTCTCCACATTCAACGATATTTATTTCCACTCTCATACTTCTATTCAGTAAATTCAGTCGACTTCTCTATCTTGAGATAATATTTACTGTATTTTAAGTCCGTTATACTCTCCTCTGGCAGTTATTTTTTCAAATTGACGATATTTTTTTAATCTTTGAGAAAAATCGGTTGACATTTAACTTTAGGAACTCTGAAGTTAGCGGAGAATAGAATTTTTATTCCAAAGAATTAAACAAGTGTTTCACTGTTTTTAGGGTGAAATTAGAAATTAGCGTCGACGCTAAGTATCGAAACATATTTTTTATCAAACAATTGTGTAAAAAGTCCCTGAAGTTAGCGTCGACGCTTAATGTCAAAAAAAAAATTTTTTCTAGAAAGAAAATGTTTAAGCGTCGACGCTAACTTCAGAGACCTTTGTTTTGAAGTTTTTAGATTAAAAAGTTGACCAGAACCTTTTTTTAACTTTCTAATTAATTATTAAAGGAAAGAGTGAAAATTAGTGACAATATCTCTAAAAACTTGAAAAAATAATTATTGACGCTAAGCGTCGACTTTCGACGCCAACTGACTACTTTTTTTTCTCTCCAAATAAAGTTGTAATTAATCCAAAGAGAAGGAAACGAAGGGAAAAAAGTGTTTTTAAACTGTTTTAAAAAGGAAATACCGTGAGATCAAAGAAAGAAACTTTCGCGTTCTTTCCTACTCGGTTAAAAGGCGTTGAACTGGTGAAAGTTTCAAGTTCGACTCTTGCATCGTGTATGTGCCTATTGATTTCTTTCAAAGAACAACATTCTGTTTTTCCACAAATACAAATCTGTATTTAATTTTTTCTACTTATTAATAGAAGGAAAATATTTTCAAACAAATGCTAATAATAGGAACTTAGAATTTGTTCTTGAAATCTACTGATAATACAATTTTTACTGTTTCGAAAATTTAATTTCAGGTGAAAAATTTCGAATAGTAGAAGGTCTCTGAAGTTAGCGTCGACGCTGAGCGTGGAAAACAATTTTTTTCTACGAAATCGAAAAGCGTCAATCGTTGTACGATTAAAAAAGTGCCTGGGACATTTTTTTCACTTTCTATACGAATGAAAGAAGTAAAATTAGTGACGTTTTTATCACTAATAACGCCAAATAATAATTTTTGACGCTGAGTCGACGCTAACTTCAGAGACCTTTGTGTTAAAGTTTTTATGTTAGAAAGTGACGCGAATATTTTTTTAACTTTCTAGTTAAAGAAAAGAGTGGGAATTAGTGACAATTTCATCTCTAAAAACTCAAAAATAATATTTTTTGACGTCAAGCGTCGACGCTAACTTTAGGGACATGAAATTAGTGACGTTATTATTTTTAAAAAACTGTAAGCATCGACACTAATTTCAGGGTCATAAAGTTAATGACAATTTTCTCTCTAAAAACTTTTAAACAATAATTCTTGACGCTAAACGTCGACGCTAACTTCAGAGACCTTAGTGTTAAAGTTTTTATGCTTGAAAGTGACGAGAACATTTTTTAAATATTTTAGTTTAAGAAAAGAGTGAAAATTAGTTCCAAAATAATATTTTTTGACGTCAAGCGTCGACGCTAACTTCAGGGACATTAAATTAGTGATTTTTTCATCTTTAAAAAACTCCAAATATTAATTTTTTTACTGTAAGCGTTGACGCTAGTTTTAGGGACATGAAAACAGTGACAGTTTCATCTCTAAAAACCACAAAATAATCATTTTTTACGCTAAGCGTCGACGCTAACTTCAATAACATTTTTCCAATTTTCCAAAAGTTTCAAAATTTTTAAAGTTGATTAATTGACTTTTTTGATTGATTAATCGATTTAATATTGGATTTTTTGTTTCTCTGTAAAAAATCACATTCTGACACTTTTAGCGTCGACGCTAATTTCAAGAACATAAATATTCCCATCATTTGAAATTAGAAAACTTTTCAATCATAGTTTTTTTTTCTCCTTTAATTCTTTTTTTTTCTTTCGTTGTTTTTAATTTTAATTCTTTTTTTTTTCTTTCGTTGTTTTTAATTATTTTTGACTAAAAGTTGCAAATGTTTTTTTTTGCCAGGCATTTTTATTAGTTTTCCACAAGAGTTATAGGACAATTTATGACAATCAAGTTGTGTATTTTTATTATTTGTGTTGGTTCAAAAACTTCTTTTACGAAAAGCTTATTTCTTCACGAAGATAGGAAGCAGTATTTCCGGACTACCGAGTTATTAATGGTGAGGGGCGGAAAGGGATCTTTTCACGAATTCCTCTCACGCTTCCTTGTTGCGAGTTTGCGTGCGAGAAAAAAAAGAAAGAAATTGTGAAAATAAAAGTCGAGGACAGAAGGAGACGTGGTCGATATAATATAAAAAACACTCACAAACACAATGAGAGTTGAAAAACTTGTAAAGAAGATTTTTACTTTTTTTTTATACGAAATTATGTATTTGAACAAAGTTTTTAAATAGTTTATTAGTTTTAACGATTTTCTTAAATTTATTCTCAAGGGTTTTTAAATTTTTCTGACGCTAATTTTTCACTAATTGTCACTAATTTCATGGACATAAAATTAGCGTCGACGCTCAGGGTCAAAATCTTTGGAAAAAGTTTTTTAATAAGTATTCTAATCTTAGCGTCGACGCTAAGAGTAAAAATACGTATTCTTCACACTTAGCGTCGACGCTATGCCTAAAAGTCTGTATTTTTACCAAAAACTAGTTAAACCGATAATTTTTTAAAATATTCTGATTTAAAAACTTTAAGAATTGTAATTTTCTAAGTTTCTCTATTTAGCGTCGACTCTTAGCGTCATAAATTAAAATTTTTTTAAGTTTTCATTTGACTTTTCGTGAGAAAACATCTCAGAGATTTTGACGCTCAGTGTCAATATCTTCAGAAGATCTTTAATTTCAGTATTCTAATCTTAGCGTCGACGCTAAGAGTAAAAATACGTTTTCTTCACACTTAGCGTCGACGCTATGCCTAAAAGTCTGTATTTTTACCAACAACTAGTTAAACCGAGAAATATTGAAAATATTCCGACTTAAAAACTTTAGGGACTCTAATTTTCCAAGTTTTTTTATTTAGCGTCGACTCTTGGGTTGGCGTCATAAATTGAAATTTTTTTAAATTTTCATTTGACTTTTCGTGAGAAAACATGTTTCAGAGTCAAGGATAGAGACAAAAATTTTTGTACTTCTGGGAAAAGAAAAACTTTTTTAACGCTTAGCGTCGACGCTAACTAGCGATGTACTTGAATCGAAAAAGGACAAGTTTCTAATAAATAACAGTCACTCTTTTCGAGAGGGGAGAATTGGAAAATTAATGATAATCGAGAAACAAAGTTATTTTGTAGGTATAGAGAAATATATTTTTAGTGTTGAATTTATAGGAACCAGGGGGAGAAAATAATGTGAAGGTAAAAATTAAAAGTGAGAGGGAATAGAGCGCGCGGTGGGTTCAAAGGACGCGATAGGGGAGGCAATGACTGCTCGTTAAACTGGAAAACAAACTACGAGGAGAGGACACTTGAAAGGGTAAGGGAAAGAGTGAGAGAGAGAGATAGAGAGGAGAAAACAAGTCTGGGTTGCTTTTCGAAGGATGAAAACCACTCTGTTAAAAAATGTCTATAAGTAATACGTAGTCAAGTATATACGCAGTCTTATGGAAAAGAGAAATAGCGTTATTTACTAAAGGACCAATCCCCTTTCTCTTTGCCTCGTTTCGTGTCATTATCTCTTCTCCTCTTATCTCCCCAACTCAGTGATAATTCTATCTCGGGCGTGCAAACAGATTCCTTTTCAGAATACACCGAGCAAAATATTCTATTTATATAAAGAGACAATCCTAATTTTTACTATACTTTTTAATCTTCTTGAAAACTTCTGTTTATTTTCTTTTAGTGTTTTTTAAATCTTGTTTCGAATTTTTATTTTTTTTTGGTTTTTCAATTTATCATTTTTTTTTCTTTATTTATTTCGCGGAGATCTCAGGTTTTTTATGTTAGCGTCGATGCTAAGCGTCCGAATACACCGACCAACAGATTACTGTTTATTTTTTGTTTTTTATTTTAATCTTGCTTCGAATAATTTTTATGGTTTTTCAATTTTTAATTTTCTTTATTAATTTCGGAGATTTTAGGTTTTTGAAGTTAGCGTCGACGCTATGCGTCAGAATACACCGAGCAACAGATTTCTGTTTATTTTTTAATCTTGTTTCGAATAATTTTTTTGGTAATTCAATTTCTAATTTTTTTCTTTATTAATTTTGGAAAATTCAGGTTTTTGAAGTTAGCGTCGACGCTAAGCGTCAAAAAGTGTTTTCTTTTTGCTAAACAGGTATTTGAAGGGACTGCCCGGAGTTAGAATTGACGCTAAGCGTCTGTTAACGAAAAACGTGTCTTAAGTAACTTTCAGAAATTAGCGACGACGCTAAACGTCGAAAAATGTTTTTTTTCGTAAAAATGAAAAGAATCCGACTAATTTTTTGGAGATTGTAAATTAAGAGAGTGCCGTACGAAATAATTATGCTTTGGAGAGAAATTAGTGATATTTTCATCTCTAAAAACTGTGAGGAATAGTTTTCGACGCTAAGCGTCAACGCTGACTTTAGGATTTTCCTGAAGTTAGCGTGGACGTTGAGAGTGAAAAACTGTTTTCTCTTTACGAAAAATGTGCCTCAAGTTAGCGTCGACTTTTTGACTATTAGCGTCGACACTAAATTCTACGATCGAAATAATTATAATTATATACTAATTTTTTATTATTATTATTTTATTTATTTTTATTATTATTATTATTATTTTTATTATTATTATTATTATTATTATTATTATTATTATTATTATTATTATTATTATTATTATTATTATTATTATTATTATTACTATTATTATATTTAAATTCAGTTGAAGAGTTAAATTCTGAAATCTCGAAGTATTTTTAAAAATCGCTTTGTCTTTGGGTAAAATTCAATAAAAGAATTCGATCGTCATTCTTTCTTACTCGCGAATAATGAAATTAGCAATTTTCAGTTTGATCGGTAAAAAGAGAATCAGAGAGAGAGAGAGAGAGAGAGAGAGAGAAGGAGAGAGAGGGAAATTATGCGATTTGAAATCTCGAAATGCAGTCAAAGTTAATAACAGCCTTGCTCTCGACACTAGGTCGATTCTATTCCTGTTGCTTTTCCAGTTTCCACCTCTTTCGTTGCCGTGACGACCCATACCACTCACCATCGATCTACATTGCAGCGTAGTTTTATACCGTCTACTCGCGTTCCAAGATCCGCGAGTCATTCTCCTTCTTTCTCATTTCGCTTTTCCCTCTATTTTATACTTTGCTCTTTTATCTCACTTTGTCTCTTCTTCTCGTATATACATATAAGCCCTAGAGTTGTGCCAAGGTCCAGAATAAGAGACTCTAATATTTCCTTTTTTTCTTTGTTCATCATTCATTATGATTGAATTCCGTCCCTAATTCTAATGTAGTGTAAACTAAGAGAAAGAATGTTAGCGTCAAAAAGTGTTATTTGGCGTTTTTAGCGTTGACTTAGCGTCACAAACTATTATTTGGGGTTTTTATCTCTAAAATAGCTAATAATAGTTTTTGACGCTAAGTCGACGCTAAAAACGTTAAGTAGCAGTTAAAAAATAAAGTTAATAATAAAGACGCTAATAAAGTTTTTAGGTTTTTAGAGATAAAAACGTCACTAATTTTACTTCTTTAATTCGTCTAGGAAGATAAAAAAAACCTTTTCCAACCTAAAACCATTGCTTCTTTTTTATTTCGCAGAACAAAATTGTTTTCCACGCTTAGCGTCGACGCTAACTTAAGGGACCTCTTTATAAAAAGAAAACTGTATTTGTCTGAATGTGAATTAAATTAAGTACTTGGTTGACAAATGTTTTTTCCGCGAAGACCGAAAAGAGAAGGTTTTTGAAGTTAGCGTCGAAGGTCAGCGTCAAAAACTATTATTCGAGAATTTTAGTGATAAAAACGTCCCTAATTTTATTTCTTCCATTTGTTTTTTTCACATCTAACAAAAAGTTTAGATGAAAAAAAGGTCCCTAAAGTTAGCGTCGACGCTAAAGATCGAAAAGATTTTTTCCACGAAACCGAAAAAAATGAAACAATGTTTTAGGTTTAAAAAGTACTTTAATCTTTTAACTCCCTAGGTAAATAATAGAAGTGAAATCAGTGACATTTTCATCTCTAAAAACCGTAAATAACAATTTTTGACGCTTAGCGTCGACGCTAACTTGAGGCATACGAGAAAATGCTGAAGAATAATATTTTCCATGTTGTATTGCGCGCGAGTGATGATGGTTAAAAACTTTAGTTAACATTTCCTGACTAGGGTCTCTCTCTCTATTTCGAGTTTCGTGACTTGAAGTTGACGCTTCTTGGGCTCTCTCGTGCATTTCTCAAGTTAAGCCAAGGACGCCTTGTATAGAACGTGCGTGCCACAACGAGCTAAGCAGACGACGCCCAGAGCTTTTCAAAGACTGTGAACGATACTCGTTCTGGTGTGAGCTCATGTTTTTTAATGCCTTTGCCTTCGATTTCTCGCGAGGCACCCACGAGACGACTACGACGTTTCGCAAGAATGTCGTTGACCGTTGGATATTGGATTTGGTTGGATTTGTTTTACTGCTGATATCTTCGCATATATATCTCCTGTGGGTAAACATAAATATAACCAGATATCGACCTTCTTGCACGATTCTAACTTTATTTTCCGAGATAAACATTTTTTTTCTTCTCCTTCTTCTTTTTATTCTTCTTCTTCTTCTTCTTCTTCTTCTTCTTCTCCTTCGTTCGTTCGTTCGTTCATTCGCCGCCACCTCATACATTCCCCGTGATATATTAGCTTCTTTAAATTGTAATACCGTAAGCATAACACGTATATAACTAACTTTAAACAAATTTCGTTCTTTATTGAGAATTCAGGTTCGTGGATTTAGCGTTACTAATTAGTGTAAACTAGCGTGAACTCGCGAAATTGCTGAGAGTAATTAAATTTTAATCTTTTGTATCTAAATTGGAGTCAGTCAAAAAATAACTGATGTTAGGGTAGATTTTTTTTTTATCAAATTCAATTTGTCAGGATAAACTAATTTGACAGTTACTTTTTACTGAAAGTACATTTCTGAAGTTAGCGTCGACGCTAAGTGACGAAAACTATTTTTTCTTATTTTTAGTGATAAAATTTTAACTAATTTCACTTCTTTCATTCACCTAAGGAAAAAATATTTCACAGTTAACGTCAAGTTTAACTAAATTTTCAGTTATTTTTTACTGAAAGTACGTTTCTAAAGTTAGCGTCGACGCTAAGTGACGAAAAGAATTTTTTTTTCACAAATCTAAAAAATTCACACAATTTTTTTAAAGGTTTTCGGTCAAAAAGTGTCGAAAAAACTTTTCTGTAATTGCGAAAATAAATTTAAAAAATAAATTAATGACAATTTGATCTCCAAAAACCAAAAATGATAGTTTTCGACGCTGAGCGTCGACGCTAACTTCAGGGACATGATAAAACACTACTTAAATTTCCATAGAATTAAAAAAAAATTTTTTTATAGAAATGGGATCAAACTGTAGAATTAGTTTCAGAATCCTAATAATCGACAAGTTGGCGTCGACGCTTAGCGTCAAAAACTGTTATTCATGGGTTTTAGTGGTGCTAAGCGTGGTAGAATTTTTCTCTCTCTACAGAAAATTGTTTTTTTTACAAATAGGACAATTAAAAACCTCAAAATTCTAAAGTCAATCATCAAGTAAAGATAGACGCTAAGCGTCAAAAAAATATTTCGGGGGCTTTAAGAATAGAAATGTTACTAATTTTAGTGATTATTTTAAAATGAAATTCTAAAACTTTTCAATCCTAACTTCAAGGGCCTGCATTCTAGGTGAATGAAGGCAGTGAAATTAGTGACATTTTCATCACTATAAAACGCGAAAAATTGTTATCGACGCTAACTGACGATGCTAAATTCAAATATCTGAGAATTTAAAGTTTCGCAAGAGACAAAAACTGAAAAAACGTTTCGAACTTCAGGTCCACAAAAATCTTTAGTTATTGGATATAAATTAGCGTTAGCGTCGAGTTTAGCGTCGAAAAATATTTTTAACTTTTTGGAAATTTTTTTAGTAATGAAAATATCACATAGAAGCTTTAAACTTCGATTTAAATTTTAAATATAGATTTTTTGAGAAAGTTTAGCAAATTCTAAAATCTATCAAGTTAAGATCGACACTTAGCGTCAAAAAACATTTGTCGGTGATTTTAGTGTCAAAAATGTCACTAATTTTCACTGCTTCTATTATCTTCGTTTCTGAAACGTTTTAATCTTAAACTCCAATTTGTCAGAGAACTAAATTTTCGATGAATATAGAGACAGTGATATTAGTGTCATTTCCATCGCTAAAAACAGAAAAAACGAC
The DNA here is from genome assembly GCA_032872505.1 of Leptopilina syphax. Taxonomy (NCBI): domain Eukaryota; kingdom Metazoa; phylum Arthropoda; class Insecta; order Hymenoptera; family Figitidae; genus Leptopilina; species Leptopilina syphax. The sequence continues at coordinate 31,978,070 of CM065471.1, read as the reverse complement.
GCTAAATTATAAGGCGAGAATTTAATTTTTCAGAGGGGTCAAATACTGAAAAAATTAATATTATCTCTTGTTTTTGAATAGAAATTTTCTAATTTAATATTCTCTGGGTACAATTAGCGTCGAGGTTTAGCGTCGAAAAATATTTTTCTGTTTTTGGGGGTTTATTGGTAATAAAAATATTACTAGAGGCTTTTAACTTTTATTCTATTTGTTTGAATCCAAATTTTTTTGAAAAAGGTTTATTTTTTCCGATTAGCGTCGACGTTTAGCGTAGACGTTCTGACATTTTGTTAGAGAAAATCTTTTTGACTAGCGTCGATGTTATAAATTAAGGGACTTGAAGAAATTCTTTGTTTTTGTTTTCCCAAAGAGGAAAAGTATTTTTTTTGACACTCAGATGCGACGCTAATTTGATGAAACTAAAAAAAGCAGCAGCAGATATCATTGGAACTAAATAATTTTATTAGCGTGCAAGTTTTGTTCTTTGAGTAATTATCACTAGAAAATGGAACAACCGTTGCACTTGCACGATGCAGGAGCGAGACAAAAGGAGTCTGGACAGGATAGTGGCGAACTAAGAGCAAAACCCGTTTTACGGGATGCCGAAGAAACCGTGTGTCGGTGTAAACGTCATAGGAATATTTCGATTCCGTGGGTGGTCTTGTTGCGATCGATGTTTAGTTTGCCCCAAACACTTTTTACAACTTTATTTCATTTTTTTTTCTCCTACTACAATCATACATTTTTTATATTAAAGAAAAATTATTCTTAACATTGAATTATAATGTTCCCGAAATTAGCGTCGACGCTGTAAGTGTCGAAAATTACAATTTTGGTTTGTCAGTGTCGAAAATGTTACTTTTTCAAATCTTTCATAGGTCTCTAAAGTTAGCGTTGACTCTCAGCGATGAAAATTACTATTTTGGATTCTTAGTTTCGAAAATGTTTTTTCATTCATCTCTAAATTTAGCGTTGACGTTAAGCGTTGAACATTTTTCTTTCGTAAATCGTAAACAATTATTTTAGAGTTTTTGGGTTAAAAAGCGCTGAGAAATTTTTTTGGACTCACGAGATGAATAAAAGAATTGAAATTAGTGACACTTTCGTCTGTTAGTCGCTTAGCGTCGACGCTAACTTCAAGGACACATTTTCATTCACTTGGGAGTTAATAAAACGTTCAGGATACTCTTATAAATTGAAAACAATTGTTTACTTCTTTTCGATTTTGCAAAAAAGAAATCTTTTTCGACGCTCAGCGTCGACGCTAAATTCAGAAATCAAAATTAAAAAGAACAAAAATAAAATTAAAAAATTCACAGGTTCCTTTGAAATTATATCGATTAATGCGAATTAAGATATAAATATGGCAATAAATTTGAGGTTATTGGTCGATTAGGAGCGTAGTTTTCAGAAATCAAAGTCCGATTTCAAGCTAATCGACCAATGAACTTTAGATTTTTTTTTCTTATTACGTGTTTCGTTTGGTGTCACTATGTTTAAACGACTTGTTTATCAGTGAAATTTTATTAACTGGTAAATTTTCTTTTGAGTATTTTCTACTTTCGCTAATATTAGGTAATAAGTCCCTGAAGTTAGCGTCGATTGTTAGCGTCGAAAACAATTTTTCATAGACCTAAGAATTCAGTAAAAAAAAATGTTTAGTGATATTTTGCATCGCTAAAAGACTTTAATAGTTTTCGACGCTAAATGTCGACGCTAACTTCAGAGTTCTTTGTTTCCGTAGGAAAAATGTTTTTCGACCCTCCGTGTTGACGACAACTTCAGGGACCTCGGAATTTAGTCCAAAAAAAAAATATTTAGTGATAGTTTCATCACTAATCTTCGATAAATAGTGTTCGACGCTAAGTATGAATGACGAGAATTTTAAGGACCTGAGTTTTTGATGAAGTTTTTTTTTCAATATATTTATTGTAGAAAATGTTGTATTTGACTGGAAATATATTGTTTTCGATTATAATATCACATTGACATGCACTCTATTTTGCGTTATTCAACATTATAAATGTGAGATATTTGTGGCAGTATTACCCTCCAATAGTCGAGTTGGAAACCCGTCATGACCACTATCGGCGCTCGTTCCTTACGATTTACGGTTCTCTTCGAGAACTCCAGATCGTACGGCAACGACCTCGATATACTCTATCCTCCAACTTGCCAATGTGAAAGTTAAATAAAGATGTTTGAAGTTTATACTACACTAATTTTCTGCAAATAGTTCTATTTTTTGATTTTAACGCATTTTTTATTTTTTAAATTCTTTAATGTAGTAATTTACAAAAATTAGTTCTAAAAGTGTCGAAAAAATTTTTTTTTACCACCGAATGGAGATTTCTAACGTTAGCGTCGACGCTTAGCGTCGAAAACTATTTTTTGGGAATGAAAAATCACTTTTGACACTATTTCTATTTATTCAGGGTTTCAAAAATTCATCAAGAGGTTTGAAAATAAAATTTAGGAAAAAATGATTTAATTCTATAAAGATGTATGTATCTAGCGTCGACGCTAGAGTTTATAAATATAATTTCTAATAGAAAATCGGAAAAAAACAAGGAAAGGGACGCTAAATTTAGAGACTTTGAAAGATCAAACAAGAAACAGTAGAATTAGTGAATATCATCGCTAAAAAATCCAAAGGATAGTTTTTAGCGTCGACGCTAACTTCAGGAGTTAGTAACTTCAAACGACGCTAACTCATCTCTAGTCAAATAAAATTATTGAACTTAGCTATATTTTTGTCACTTTTTTAGTAACGAAAACATAATAATAGTTCCAGAGTTTTTTAGAACTCCCTAAAGTTAGAGGCGACGCTAAGCGTCTAAAAACGATTTTTTGCAAAAAACAAAAAGAGGGAACACTCTCTAAATCTGAATCAGCGATAAGTATACCACTGATTTCAATTAGCGTATATTAGCTGAAAAATCAGTGAAATTTCACTGATTCATCAGTATATATACGCTGAAAGAAATCAGTGGTATACTTATAGCTGGAAATCAGCGAGATTTCGCTGATTCAGATTTAGAGAGCACTAAATTCAGAGACTTTGAAAGTTCAAAGAAGAAACAGTATAATTAGTGACTATCATCGCTAAAAAGTCGAAAGGATTATTTTTAAGATATCAGATAAAGATTTTTCTTTAGCTTCGACGCTAAATGGCAAAGAAAATAGTTCCTCTTGATCAAATTTGTCATCTTTAAATAATTAGTCGACGTGAAATAATTTACTAAGGACGAGAAAAGAAGAAAGAATACAGAAGTTGTTGTATATCCACGTGCGGAAAAGATGGAAAGGTTGAACAAAAAAGATAAGAAAAAAAAACCTAGTGGACGATGGTTGTTGTAGGGAGAAAGAGGTGAAGAGTAAGGGGACGAGGAGGAGGTGAAGTAAACCTCCACTAAATCGATATTACCATCGCCAACGGCACAATTCCACTTGAAGCAGCTTTCAACTAAAATCTTCTTTACGCTCCTTTTCTGAGGCAAAACTTCACCCTAAGGTTGAAAGCTACTGTCGAATTATCATTAACTTCTTTCTCTTCTCCCCATGAAATTTTCGAGGAACGTATATTTTTCTGGACCATAGGTTCATCTGTACGTATTAAAAAAAAAATAATTTCGATTTTTACCACATATCCATTCGTTTTGTAAATGAAAAAAAAAGTTTTTTTCAAATGAAACTTTAAAAAATACATAAAGAGGATCGATAATTTTATTTGACGATCGTAAAAGATATATCGCTCGCGATTTACGGGATAATATCTATGGAACGATTCACTAGAGTGTGTATATATATCTATAGAAGACACGGATTATTTATCGACTGGGTTCAGTTTAGAGAGCAACCTTATTATTCTTCTTTTTTAAAAACCTGTTTTTTTCGACATTGTTGTGCTTCGGCTTCTTGCGAACTTCTTGCTTTTAATGTTTTCATTTGTCATTGCGAGTAATTTACGATCGCCTTGGAATTTGTTATTGAGTGAAAAATTTTTAAAAATAAAATCGATATGGGGTGAATTAGTGTTGTTTTCAATATTAGCGTCGCCTAGCGTCGAAAACGGTTTCTTAGAGTTTTTTAGTGTTAAAAACGTCATTAATTGTGGGTAATGTAAACCCCAAAGAGTAACATTTTCAACGCTAAAATAGCGTCGAATTCGTTATTCTTTGTGGCTTTTTGAGACAAATTGTAACTAATTTACATTTTTGACGCTTACAGTCGACGCTAAGCATCGAGAACTGTTTTTAGAGTGTTTTTAGTGATAGAAACGTCACTAAATGTATGTCCCTGAAGTTAGCGTCGTAAACGTTACTCTTTGGGGTTTTTAGAGATGGAATTGTCACTAATTTACATTTTTTTATTTACCTAGTAAATTAAAAAATTTTCAAGACACTTTTTAACCTAAAAGTTTTTTGACGCTTAATTTGAACGCTAACTTTGAGAGACTTTTGAGGAAAGCTGCAAGAAAAATTTGTAAAGCAAAAGGGAGAAAAAATACACGAGGGGGATGAGAATAGAGATTAAAATAGTCGAGGTTCAAAAAGGGGGAAGCTTCTCGACAATAGCAAACCGAATATCTATGATCCTAATACCTGTCGCATGAGCTAAATCTAGATTCTAGTATTGTCTGACAGACTGAGCACGCACACAATGTGTGTGTGTATATAAATAAACACATGTGCCATTCGATGTATGAGTTCGGCCACGCAGACTGGTCTAAACTAACTCTTCGACGTTGACAAGTGCCTTTGCATTATCTCTTACACACAGGTGTGTGACGCAGAGTTACATGCAAGATCAGTTATTAGTGTCATGCACATTCACGTGACTCTAGAACATCAACTAATGAAGATTTAGTTTGACTCTGTGTGTTACGCTTCACTAATTCGACCAATTGTTAATTATTTATGGACTTTTTTTTATTCTTTGGAAAGGAATACTATTTCTGTTTTGGAGCTTAGCGTCAAATTTTTTTCTTTTTCTTTACAGTAATTTCTCTAAAAAGAGCTTCGACGCTAACTTCGTAGAAATGAAATTAGTGATATTTTCATCTCTAAAAACTGACAAATAATAATTTTTTACTTAAAGCGTGGACTCTAACTTCAAAGAGGCGAAATTAGTGACATCATCTTCAAAATTTCGCAAATAATAATTAGTGACGGTAAGCGTCGACGCTAACTTCGTAGAAATAAATTTAGTGACATTTTCATCTTAAATAAACCCCAAACAATAATTTTTGACATTAACATCTTAAAAAACTCCAAAATAATAAGTTTTGACGATAAGCTTCGACGCTAAATTTAGGGAAGTAAAATTAGTGACAATTTCATTTGTAAAAACTTGTTAATTATCTTTTTTGACGTTAAGCGTCAATGCTAACATCAGGGACATGAAATTAGTGACATTATTATTTTCAAAAACCTCCAAAAAATCATTTTTAACGGTAAATTTCGACGCTAACTTGAGGGAAGTGAAATTAGTGTTAATTTGTAGTATTCAACGGTAAATTCACCTACGTCTGCAGTTAGCGTAAACGTTGGTGTCAAATTTTCTTACGTAGAACTAAAAAATAAAACCGATATTCAAATTCTAAAAATCTGAGGGTTAAGTTTCGTGGAGTGCCCGCTGCCTTACTTAAAATCAGTTTTTGGAAATTAGCGTCGACGCTAAGTGACGAAACCTATTTTTTTCAGGGGTTGAACACATTATTAATCTCTAGTTTTTGATTATTTTTTTGGGTAATGACTCTATCTACGTTTTTGGATTTTCTTAGAGCAGTGTTTCAATGTCGCTTAAAATAAGTGTCGACGCTAAGTGACGAAAATTAATTTTTTCAGGGGATGAATTTTATTTTTGATTCTTTTTGGAGGTGAGATTGTTTCAATCATCGTTTTTGAATTTTCTGAGAGCTGTGTTTAAATCTTCTTTAAAATCAGCGTCGACGCTAAGCGTCCAAAATTGTTTTTTCGAAGCTGGAATCTAAATTTTGATTAGATCGCTAAATTCAGAGGCATTTCGATTAATTTTCATCAATCGCAATGACACTATTTTTAGAAATATTTGTCGCTTATTGTCGCTATTTGTCGTTTAGCGTCAAAACAGTGTCAAGTGACATAGACAAAATTTTTTTCGACTCTTAGCGTTAACGCTAATTGTAATAAAAATAAATAAAATTCTCTTAATTACATGAAATAGAAAATTTATATTTTCGAGAAGAAATTCTCATTTTCAGTGGTGGAAAGAGAAAGAGTGAGAGAGGGATGAGAGTGTCGAGTCGTCGAGTTAGGTTAGGCCGTTAGGGATAGCCAACGTGCCGGAGTTGTAAACCTGCCGAGCAGCCGCCCCTGATCCCTGCCATAAACGAGGAGCATTGTACCCAATCCACATCTCTTTTCATCTCTCTCCCTCTCTCTCTTTCTCTTTCGCATCCATTCTCTCTGTTTGTACGTGCCCCCCTCTCCCCCCACCGCCCACTTTTCTCTCTATCTCTCTCTCTCGCTCTCTCTTCAGGCATGTACATAGTAATATAGTGTAGTTTACACACGTGCAAACGCGCCAAGTCCTACCAAGCGCAGGTCAACCAAGGACGAACAAATAAAAAAAAAAGAATGGAAAAAAAAAGTTACAAGGAACACGAGTTCGCAGGTCGTCGTGCGAAAGAATCTGGAAAAAAATAAAAACACTATCCCGCTAATCTTTAAAAAGTACAAAAGAGCGTAGCTGAATTATCACGACAGTTGGGATTAATCAATTTTTGTAGTTTTGTTGTTTTTATTATAAATGAAAAATAATATTGTTTGTGCATAAAAATGTTGTTGATTAAAAAGGTTTTTCTGACGAAGCTAAATAGAGTCGACAAATTTTTTCGAAGATTTTAGATTAAAAAAGTATCTTCAAAACTCTATGTACTGCCTAGCTAATTGGAATTAGTGACATTTACATCTCTAAAGATTTTAAATAAGAATTTTGACGCTGGGCGCTGACGCTAACTTGAGAGACATGAAATTAGTGACATTGGTATCTGTAAAATCACTCAAATAATAGTTTTTGACGATGAGTGTTGACGCTAACTTCAAAGAAGTGAAATTAGTGATATTTTCGTCTCTGAAAACTCTCAAATAATAATTCATGACGGTAACTGTCGACGCTAACTTCGTAAAAGTGAAATTAGTGATATTTTCACTTCTAAAAACACCCAAATAATAATTTTTGACTTAAAGCGTTGACGCTAACTTAAAAGAAGTGAAATTAGCGACATTTTCATCTCTGAAAATTCTCAAATTATAATTCATTACGGTAAGCGTCGACGCTAACTTTAAAGATATGAAATTTGTGCGACATTTTCATCTGTAAAAACATCGAAATAATAATTTTTGACGTTAAGCGTCGACTCTAATTTCAGAAAGATGAAATTAGTGGCATTATCATCTTTAAAAAACTTCAAATATTAATTTTTTGACTAAAAGCGCCGACGCTAATTTTAGGGACATGAAGTTGGTGACAATTTCCTCTTTAAAAACCCCGAAATAATTTTTTTTTATCTTAAGCGTAAGATTAGTAACCCAAATAACAGTTTTTGACGCTAAAAGCGTCAAAACCTATTATTTGGTGTTTTCAGGACTCCAAAAACTTTGGAAAATTATAATTTTTGACGCTAAACTTCGATGCTAACTTCATTAGTGATATTTTCATCGTCAAGAAACTCCAAATATTAATTTTTTACTTTGAGCGTCGACGCTAACTTTGAAAAAGTGAAATTAGTGACATTTTTACCAAGAAAACACCCAAATAATAATTTTTAACTTCAAGCGTTTGACGCTAACTTCGTAGAAATTAATTTAGCGACATTTTCATCTTCAGAAACCCCAAAATAATAATTTTTGATATTATCATATTCAAAAACTCCAAAATAAAAATTTTTGACCGTAAACTTCGACGCTAATGTCGTAGAAATGAAAGTAGTGACATTTTCTTCTCTAAAAACTGCTAAAGAATAGTTTTTGATTATGAACGTCGACGCTAACTTCGTAAAAGTAAAATTAGTATCATTTTCACCTGTCAATATACTCAAATAGTCATTTTTGACTAAAAGCGTCGACGCTAACTTCGTAAAATTGAAATTAATGCCATTTTCATCTCTAAATACATACCAAAATAATAATTTTTGACTGTAAGCGTCGACGCTGACTTTAGAGAAATAAAATTATTGACATTTTCATCTCTTAAAAGTCTCAAATTATAATTTTTGACGCTAAGCGTCGATGCTAGCTATTGAGAGACATATATCATATTAGTGATATTTTCATCGTTAAGAAACACCAAATTTTACTTTGAGCGTCGACGCTAACTTTGAAAAAAGTTAAATTAGTGACATTTTTATCTATGAAAAGACCCAAATAATAATTTTTAACTTGAAGCGTTGACGCTAACTTCGTAGAAATTAATTTAGCGACATTTTTATCTTCAAAAACCCCAAAATAATAATTTTTGACATTATCGTTTTCAAAAAATCCAAAATAAAAATTTTTGACCGTATAAGCTTCGACGCTAATGTCGTAAAAATGAAAGTGGTGACATTATCTTTTTTAACAACTCGAAAATAATCATTTTTACCGTAAGCCTCGACGCTAACTTCGTAAAAGTGAAATTAGTAACATTTTTACCCATCAAAACACAAAAATAATTATTTTTGACTTTAAGCGCTGGCGCTAACTTCATAGAAGTGAAATTAGTGACATTTTCATCTCCGAAAACTCTGAAATTTTAATTTTTGACGCTAAGCGTCAAAGATAACTTTAGGTAGATGAAATTAGTGATATTTTCGTATTTAAAAATCCTTAATAATACATTTTAACGGCTAACTTTATGGAAGTGAAGTTAGTTTAATTTTCTTCTCTCAAAACTTGTAAATTTTAATTTTTGATGCTTAGCGTTGTCGCTCACTTTAGAGACATGAATTTAGTGACATTTTTCTCTTTAAAAATCCCCAAATAACAATTTTTGACATTATCATCTTCTAAACCTCAAATAATAATTTTTTATGGTAAGCTTCGACGCTAATGTCGTAGAAATGAAAGTAGTGACATTTTCATCTTTAAAAACTGCTAAAAAATAGTTTTGGATGGTAAGCAACTACGCTTATTTTTGAGAAGTGAAATTAGTGACATTTTCATCGCTAAAAACTGTCAAATTATAATTTTTGACGCTAAGCGTCAATAATAATGTTAATAATAATAATAATAATAATAATAAAAATACTAATAATAAAAATACTAATAATAATAATAATAATAATAATAAAAATAGTAATAATAATAGTAAGAATAATGGTTATAATAATAATAATATAACAACTCGAGAACAAAATCAAATACGAGGTCTTGTTTTTTTCCCTCTTGTAAACGCACTTTTATCTCCCCAATAATGCACGTTGTTACTTCTTGTGACGAGGAAAGCAATGAAACGACAGCGTAAGCCAGTTAAGTGGAACGCGACCCCGACCTGCTTTGATCCAGTAAAAGCGAACCGAACCAAAGGAAATTTGTTTAGTCTAAGCCAATATAGCGATTTAACCAACAAAAAAAGGAAAAAAAATACAGACAAAACGTAACTGGTCACTTTTAAAATCATTAAAAACTTCTTTTCTTTCTCTTCTTATCTAGTAACTCGTAATTATAATTACAAAACACAAATATTCTATTCAATTATAAAGTTATTTACACATAGTTAAAACTAAATTTAGTGAAAAAAATATTAGACATTAAACTAAATTCTCAAAATATTTAAATGTTGACGCCAAACGCTAAAAGTTGCTTTTTATTCTTTTTATCACTTAGCGTCGTCGCTAACTGTAGGAAATAGTTAAAAAAGAGTAATTGCTTTACTGTATTTGATTTTGTTTGGAGAAAAAGAATTCTTCACCCTTAGCGTCGACGCTAACCTTGTTCCTAAATTTTCCTAATTTTTAGCGTCGACGCTAATTTCAAAAAACTTAATTTTTTTAGTGGTTTAAGTTCAAATGGGTGCAATGAAATAGTTTTGTACTTTAAGTGAATGGACAAAGTGTCATTAGTGATACTTTTAAAAGTCATTAGTGACTTTAAATTTTCATTAATAGATCCGAAAAAAGTGATTTTTGACGCTAAATTGACAATATTTTCAAAGATTTATGTTCAATTAGTTGGAATGAAAATTTGCAGAATCATATAGAGAAAATAGAAGCAGTGATATTAGTAATATTTTCGTTTTCTAAAAATGACGATAAATATTTTTTTTTTTTGACGCTAAGCGTCGTCGACGCTAACTTGAGGAAATAAGGAAGCTTAATTTTTTCAAATTCTTTAAGTTGGAATGAATAGAGTTGGGAAATAGAATTAAAGAGTGAGAAATTCTTTGAATTTCTCTGTCTCTCTCTTTCGCTTTTATTCTGCTTTGCTCTCACGAAAAGGAGAAAAATTCCGATTCAGTATCTCGGCAACGTGCTTTGCGAACACATGAGATATTTGGCGGACGTCTAATGTCCGCAAGTGATAGACGTGTTTCCTTGACGTCGAGGAGGGTAAGAAAGCCACTTCCTTCCTTTTTCGCCACAAGGCGGGCCTTGTACCTTAGTACTGTTATTTACCATCCATATCCTTGGAGACTGTAGATTTATAGGAATCCTCTCCTACAGCTCAATGGGAAGTGGTTTATAATAATCGAATTAGTTCGAGGAGATGAAGAAATATTGTCAATTTCAATTCAAGTTTATTATTTTATTGGACAATTTTTTTCTAAATCACTAGTTTCCTGGTTAATAATTGAAAATTGATTAATCTTTGTTAAGAGGTATTTTTTTTCTAAAACAGGAGCAAACAAATTGATTTGCACGCTAAGCGTCGACGCTAAGTTCAGGAACCTGATGGCAGGAATTTTTCGTTTTCAAAAACCGGGAAAAATAGTTTTCAACACTAAGCGTCGACGCTAATTTCAGGAATGTAACAATTTTTCTGTATAAAATTAATAAACAGGTTTTTTAAAATATATTCCTGAAGTTAGCGTCGACGCTTCAGTGTGAAATGCTATTTTCGTTCCCAAAAACTGAAAAAAAAAGTTTTTTCTTCTTATCAGCGACCTTAATTTTAATGACCCAACAATTTTGTACATAAAATTATTTATATTATTTATAAAAAAGGTTCATTAAAATGTATTTTTAAAGTTAACGTCGACGCTTAGTGTGGAATACTATTTTCATTTCGAAAAACATTGAAAGAAAATATCCTTTAAACAATGACGCTGGCTTTTGGGGACCCAACAATCTTCTGTATTAAATCTAAAAAAAAAGTCATTAAAATAAATTTCTGAAGTTAGCGTCGACGCTTAGTGTGGAATACTTTTTTCTAGAAAAGTATTTGAATTCAAAGCAGCATCGCTAGCTTTAGAGACACAACAATTTTTTTGGAGAGATCTATAAAAAAAAGTTCATTACAATATATTTCTGAATTAAGCGTGGACGTTTAGTGTGGAATACTATTTTAATTTTAAAAAACATTTAAGAAAAATGTTCTTTTCTATAATCAGCGACGCTAGCTTTAGGGACCCACCAATTTTATATATAAAATTATTCATTTTATTTATAAAAAAAAGTTCATTAAAATATTTTTTTGAAAGTAGCGTCGACGCTTAGTGTGGAATACTATTTTCGTTCTCGAAAAAAAAAAGTTTTCTCTTCTAAGCAGTGACGCTAACTTTCGGGATCCAACAATTTCATGTATAGAATCAATAAAAAAATCCATTAAAATATATTCCTGAAGGTAGCGTCGACATTTAGTGTAGAATACCATTTTAACAAAAATAAAAAATAGTCTTCAGCGTTTTTGGAAATTAAATTTCGAATACTGTCTCTGCTTTCACTCTCTTAAAAATTATGTTTGACGCTTAGCGTCAAAGACTATTTTTTTTCTTTTCCTTTTTACAGTAATTTCTCTAAAAACAGCGTCAACGCTAACTTTCAGAAGCTTTAAATTCTCAAGTAGAGTAAAATAAGTTAATTTCTGTACTGGTTTGTTTTAAGAGAAAAATTTAGTTTTCTTTTCTTGATTGAATCTTAAAATTTCATTTAGAACAGTGAACTGAATTCAAAGTTTAATAATGCTAACTGGAAATTACGACGCTATCCGCAGTGCAGCCATATCGTCTGCTGGAATTTACCATTGTTACCCCATTATATCCTAGTTAGACCTCAACCTTCATGGCACGTTGAATTATTAGGGAGATACTGGGAAGAGAGAATATACTTCACATTCTGACGCCTCCTCTAAAGTGAATTAGATTTTACTTTTTCTTCTATCGCTACTTTCTTAAAATAAATTTCCAAAGATTTACAAACTTTTTATTCGTTGATTAATTGATTTCTTTCTATTTTACTTTTATTACAATGATAATAAAGTATAATTTTTATTTTATAATAATAATACAATAATAATATTATAATAAAAAATATTATTTTTATTATATTTACTATTATTAGATCGGGTTTCCGAAATTAGCGTCGACGCTATTCGTAGAAGTCTGTTTTTAAAATGGTTTTTTTAGTGATGTAAAAAGTCCTTGAAGTTAGCGTCCAACGCTATTCGTAGAAGTCTGTTTTTTAAATGGTTTTTTAGTGAAGAAAATAGTTTCCAAGTTCAGCGTCGACGCTATTATTAGAAATCTATTTTTCGATTGTTTTTTTAGTTATAAAAATTGTCATTGAAGGTAGTGTCGACGCTAAACGTTCGAAACAGTTTAAACAATCTTTTAAACAGTTTTTAGTATTAAAAATAGTGTCCGAATTGTTCTTGAAGTTAGCGTCGACGCTAAATGTAGAAAATATTTTTTAAGGGTTGTGAAAATAGAGTTTGAATTTAGCGTCAATGTTATTCGCAAAAAACTGTTATTAAATCGGTTTTTACATTTTTAGTGAAGAAAATCGTCCTTGAAGTTAGCGTCGACGCTAAACGTTGGAAACTATTTTTTTGTAAAGAGTTTTAAGTAATAAAAATAGTCTTAGATTTCAGCGTTGATGTTATTCGTAGAAATCTGGTTTGAAAATAGTTTTTTAGTGATGAAAATTGTCCTTGATTTTAGCGTCGACGCTAAGCGTAAAATACTATTTTTTAAGAGTTGTTAGTAACAAAAATAGACTTCGAATTCAGCGTCAAAGTTATTCGCAGAAATCGTTTTTAGTTTTTACGTTTTTAGTGATGAAAATTGCCCTTACAGTTAGCGTTGGCGTTAAGCGTCAAAAACTAGTTGTTACATTATTTAGTGATAACTTTACAATCACTTGATGTTCGAAACTTTTTAATACACTTTGTAAATTTAAAATCGTTTTAAAACATTTAATATTCTTTGTACCGGGGTAGGAAATAATTTTTTTTTTGACACTAAGCGTCGACGCTAAATTTAGGGTATTAAACTATTTACAGGAAATGAGAGAAAAACTGTCTTTTGGCACTTTACACATGTTCACAAGATGTTGGTCATTTATGGTCACGTATGAACAATAGTCAAAGGTGGCCAATGTCTTTGTTATTTATGTGCTCTGCATATATGTGTCACGTACGTGAATTATCTATTGTGCGCAGGAATGGAACTTTACCGACTCATTATGCTTTAGCATTGATGAAGAAGGTGCGAGAAACTAGACGACAAACTTATATTACTTTACAACCCCCTCCCCCCTACCCTCAGTCAACACCCTCTAGAATCTCGACTCTTCATGTAAATAACTATATCTTCTTATTTACATATATATCTACGTATGTAAACTTTTACTTCTCCCACTCCCCTCACTTTCACACTTTTTCCATTTCTCTAAAACTTAATTGTTATTCGTATTTTTTTATTATAACTTATATTGTTAACTTTAATTGTTGTTAATCAATTTCTGCACCGTAAGGAAAAAAATTATATTTTTCTTCACCGTATGAAATTAAATTGAAATTGTACTGAAACTTAATTGAAATTCAAATTTAATTAAACTAGATTTAAAATTAAATAGAAATCAAGTTAAAATTAAATTTAATTTAAATTCGAATTGAACTTGTAATTAAATTGACTTGAAATTAAAAATGGATTTATAATCGATTGAAATTCAATCGAAATTTAAATTTGAATTAAAAATTAATCGAAATTGAATTTAAATTACAATTTAGATTGAAATTGAATAGAAATCAAGCGGAAATTAAATTGAAATTGAAATTTGAATTAAAAATGTATTGAAATTGAATTAAAAATGGATTGAAATTGAATTTAAATTAAAATTTGAATTAAAAATCAATTAAAACTGAATTGAAATTAAAATTTAGATTGATAATAAATATAAATTAATCTCAAATTGAATTGAAATTAAAATTTATTTATTTATTTATTTATTTAACAAGTATACGGGACAAGCCCTTTCGTACATAGTACTCTTACAATCAAATTTCAATTAAAAATGGATTGAAATTGAATTGAAATTAAACTTTGGGTTGAAATTGAGTAGAAATTAAGTTGAAATTAAAATTTCAATTAAAAATGGGTTTAAATTGAAATTTGAATGAAATGTGGATTGAAATTGAACAGAAATTAAATTGAAATTTAATTGATAGTAAGTTTAAATTGAAATCAGAATAAAATTGACTTGAAATTAAAATTAAAATTGAAAATAGATTTAAATCGAATTGTTATTAGAATTTTAATTAAAAATGGATTGAAACTAAATTGAAATTAAAATTTGAATTAAAAATGTATTGAAATTGAATTAAAATTAAAATTTTAATTGAAATTGAATTTAAGCTAAAATTTGGATTGAAATCGAGTAGAAATTAAAATTTGAATTAAAAATGGACTCAAATTGAAATGAAATTAAAATTTGGATTGAAATTGAATAGAAATCAAGTTGAAATTTAATTGATATTTAGTTTGAATTGAAATTGGAATTAAATTCATTTAAAATTTAAATTTAAATTACAAATAGATTGTAATTGAATTGTAATTAGAATTTTAATTTAAAATGGATTGAAAATGAATTGCAAATTAAAATTCGAATTAAAAATGTATTGAAATTGAATTAAAATTAAAATTTTAATTGAAATTGAATTGAAACTAAAATTTGGATTGAAATCAAATAGAAATTAAGTTGAAATTCAATTCATATTTAGTTAGAATTAAAATTTTAATTAAATTGACTTGTAATTAAAATTTAAATTGAAAACAGATTAAAATTCAATTGTTATAAGAATTTTAATTAAAAATGGATTGAAACTGAATTGAAATTAAAATTTGTATTAAAAATGTATTGAAATGGAATTAAATTAAAATTTGAATTAAAAATGGATTGAATTAAGATTGAAATTGAATTAAAATTAAAATTTGAATTAAAAATGGACTGAAATTGAATTGAAATTAAAATTTGAATTGAAATTGAATAGAAATCAAGTTGAAATTTAAATGATATTAAGTTTGAATTTGAATTGGAATTAAATTCATTTAAAATTAAAATTTAAATTAAAAATAGATTGAAATTAAATTGTAATTAGAATTTTAATTTAAAATGGATTGAAAATGAATTGAAAATTAAAATTCGAATTAAAAATGTATTGAAATTGAATTAAAATTAAAATTTTTATTAAAATTGAATTGAAACTAAAATTTGGATTGAAATCGAATAGAAATTAAGTTGAAATTCAATTCATATTTAGTTAGAATTAAAATTTTAATTAAATTGACTTGTAATTAAAATTTAAATTGAAAATAGATTAAAATTCAATTGTTATTAGAATTTTAATTAAAAATGGATTGAAACTGAATTGAAATTAAAATTTGTATTAAAAATGTATTGAAATGGAATTAAATTAAAATTTGAATTAAAACTGGATTGAATTAGGATTGAAATTGAATTAAAATTAAAATTTGAATTAAAAATGGACTGAAATTGAATTGAAATTAAAATTTGAATTGAAATTGAATAGAAATCAAGTTGAAATTTAAATGATATTTAGTTTGAATTGAAATTGGAATTAAATTCATTTAAAATTTAAATTTAAATTACAAATAGATTGTAATTGAATTGTAATTAGAATTTTAATTTAAA
Organism: Leptopilina syphax; assembly: GCA_032872505.1. Classification (NCBI taxonomy): domain Eukaryota; kingdom Metazoa; phylum Arthropoda; class Insecta; order Hymenoptera; family Figitidae; genus Leptopilina; species Leptopilina syphax. The sequence goes on along the minus strand of CM065471.1, from coordinate 31,961,959 downwards.
ATGGATTGAAAATGAATTGAAAATTAAAATTCGAATTAAAAATGTATTGAAATTGAATTAAAATTAAAATTTTAATTAAAATTGAATTGAAACTAAAATTTGGATTGAAATCGAATAGAAATTAAGTTGAAATTCAATTCATATTTAGTTAGAATTAAAGTTTTAATTAAATTGACTTGTAATTAAAATTTAAATTGAAAACAGATTAAAATTCAATTGTTATAAGAATTTTAATTAAAAATGGATTGAAACTGAATTAAAATTAAAATTTGTATTAAAAATGTATTGAAATGGAATTAAATTAAAATTTGAATTAAAAATGGATTGAATTAGGATTGAAATTGAATTAAAATTAAAATTTGAATTAAAAATGGACTGAAATTGAATTGAAATTAAAATTTGAATTGAAATTGAATAGAAATCAAGTTGAAATTTAAATGATATTAAGTTTGAATTTGAATTGGAATTAAATTCACTTGAAATTAAAATTTAAATTAAAAATAGATTGGAATTGAATTGTAATTAGAATTTTAATTTAAAATGGATTGAAAATGAATTGAAATTAAAATTTTAATTAGAAATGTATTGAAATTGAATTAAAATTAAAATTTTAATTAAAATTGGATTGAAATTGAATTGAAGCTTAAATTTTGATTGAAATTGAATAGAAATTTAATTGAAATAATTAATATTGTACTGTAATTTACTTGAAATTAAATTTTAATTAAAAATTGACTGAACTTAATTTAAAATTGAAAAGTGGAAATTGTATTGAAATTTGAAATTAAATTTGAATTAAATGAAAATTAAATAAAAATTGATTTGAATGGAAATTGTATTCAAATAGGATTGAAACTGTACTGAAATTTGAATTAAAATTAAAGAATTAAAAAAATATTCCAAATCTTGATAACTTTTCCAAGTATAAAAAATTTAGAAAAATAGAAAATTTTTAAAAATACAAAAATTCTAAAATAGATTGAAATTTCCATCCGAATGCACTCTTTCAGAAAAGAGAAACTCTCATTTAAAATATTTCCTAAACTTTCTTACTATATGGACCAAGTGTAATCTCATGATTAAAAATTAAAAATATTAATATCATTTCTAACATAATTAAATTAAAAAATAATGCTAATGTTTTAAGAACAAAATTTACCAGACTGTACAATTTCCAATTATACACATCGAGAATCGATACACACCAGCTATCTTTGGATTATAGGTTATTTAATTAGAAAATTAGCAGCTCCGATTAAATTAAGATTTGAAATAGAAATTAACTAACCACCTGTATAAAAAGATTAGTAATTAAAAGTATATTATTTTCAAATGATATTCATTGAAAAAAAAAGAAATTTTTTTTTAATCAAAGGACATTTTTTATTTAGAAAATTGTATTTTATACTTTCTATAAATATCCACTTTCTTTTTCTAAACTTTATATGCTTTATATAAAGAAAAACGACAGATATAAATAAATCAGCTAGAATTAGAAAAATCCTCAAATCGTGGATAGAAAATTCGTGAATAGTCGAGTTGTGATTTTTTTTTTTTTTTTTTTTGAAAAAATAAGTTTCTATGGAAAAAATGATTATAGGAGGTGAAGAGTCATATATGTATACACACACGCAAGATAGGACTTAACCTTTCATCGATCTCTATTCAGTTGTTGGTAAAGCGCGTGTCCAATACTTTACCGAGAGAGAGAGAGAGAGAGACCTAACCAACGATCTACTTAATAGCTGAAAGGAATCCCTCCGAGTGTTGTTTCTGAAAATGTGCCGCGCCTACTATTTCAATTATTCAAAGCATCCTGGTTAAATATATCTCGAGTATTTACAACTACAAATTAACTTCAAATATTTTTTTTTCTCCACAAAGTATATAAAATATCGGAATACATTTTTTTTTATTTTCATTTATCATAAAACTATGTATAAAAATTTAGGTATTTAAATTTTTATTAATTTCTATAATAAAATTATAAAATGATTATTTATTTAACATACAAACGGGTGTTGAGCGTTAAGCGATAATTATAAAATTTTTAACAATTAATATCAACTTGTTATTAATTTAAAATTTTTAATAATAAAATTAAAAGATAGTTTTATAAAATTTTACATCAAATCTTTTCTTACAAATTAATAAAAACTGCAGTTTTTATTAATTTGTTAATAAAAATTAATTAATAAAAACTGCAGCTTTTATTAATTTTTAAGAATAGATTTAAAATAGTTTCATTTTTTTTTGTATATGTTTCTTAGATTACGAGTGTTTTGACATTAAATTATTATCAATTTCAACAATATGCGTCCTGTAATTAGACGCCTTGTTATCAAAGTAGTTATTGTAGAACGGCTTTTTTCTGCATCACGTCGTGATAACACGATACGGCATGAAACGATAAAGACGCAATCGTGCTTAGCTACAAAAATCATTTTGTGATTTAGAAAAAAAAAACACTCTTCTTCCTTCTCTAAGAATCATTTTTTATTTTTTAATAATGAGCTTTAATAAAATTATTCCACCTTTCTCAATTGAGCTTAAATAAAATAAAATTAAAATTATAAAAATTTAATTAAAATGTGTCCTTGAAGTTAGCGTCGACGCTTAGCGTCAAATATTACTATTTGGAGGCTTTCAGAAATGAAATTTATAGAAATTTAATTAACGTGTGTCCTGAATTTAGCCTTCACGCTCAGCATCAAAAATTACTATTTGGAGGCTTTTAGAGACGAAATTTATAGAAATTTAATTAAAATAATACAAATTTAATTAAAATTTGTCCTGAAGTTAGCGTTCACGCTCAGCGTTAAAAGTCAGAAATTGAATTAAACCTCTAATTGAATTGACACTACAACTGAATTGAAATTTAATAATTGAAATTAAATTAAAATTTGATTAAATTTGTAATAAAATGGAATTCAAACTGGATTGAAATTAAATTAAAATTGGATTCAATTTGATTTAAAATTGAATAGAAATGAAATTGTAATTAAATTGAAATTAAATTTTATTAAAAATTGGTTTGAAATTGATTTGAAATTGAATTGAAACTAAGTTGGAATTGAATTAAAAGTATAACTTTGAATTCAAATTGTAATGAAATTAAATAAGAATTCAATTTAAATTGAATTGAAACAGAATTGAAATTGAATTCAAATTAGATTAAATTCGATTTAAAATTGAATAGAAAAGAAGTTGAAATTGAATGGAAATTAATTTTTAATTAAAATTGTTTTGAAATTGATTTGAAATTGAATTGAAACTAAGTTGGAATTGAATTAAAAGTAACTTTGAATTCAAATTGTAATGAAATTAAATAAAAATTCAATTTAAATTGAATTGAAACAGAATTGAATTTGAATTGAAATTGTATTAAACTTGCTTTAAAATTAAATAGAAACTAAGTTGAAATTGCAATAAAATTGTATTGAAATTGATTTAGAATTGAATCAAAAGTAATGTTCAATTCAAATTTGTAATTAAATTTTAATTGAAAGTGCGTAATAAAATTGATTAAAAATTGAATTGAAATTAAGTTGAAATTGAATTTTAAATATCTTTGAATTCAAATTGGAATGAAATTATATAAAAGTTGAATTAAAATTGACTTGAATCAGAATTCAAATTGAATTCAAATTGGAATAAATTTGTATTAGAATTGAAGTTAAAATCGAATTAAAATTGAAATTGAATTAAAATAAAATAACCCCGAGTCGAAATTTAAGCCCTACTTTCACCCTGAATTTTCAGGGGCTATTGAGTGTTAGGAGTAGTAAAGTAGGGTCTAATTCTAATACAATTAGACCCTACTTTGACTCCCAAAACAGGCGGAAATTTGCCAATCTTCCATTTGGAGAAGCAAAGTAGGGTCTACTTCTAAGAAACCTATACCGTACTTTTAAACCTCGTAGACCCTACTTTCATACTCCTAGACCCTACATTCTAAAAGAAAATTTAGAATTATTTTTTAATGCATTACTTGAAACACTGCAAATGCAAAAAGTACTCCAAATTCATAAATACTGATGTGTTTTATAGCGTCTATATACACTTCGTGTATATAGACGCTATAAAACACATAAAATTCCACTTTTACTCATCCCTAGTGCTTCAATTGAATCTGAGCAAATCTTCAAATTTTTCTTTTTCTAATTGTAGGATCTAGGAGTATGAAAGTAGGGTCTACGAGGTTTAAAAGTACGGTATAGGTTTCTTAGAAGTAGACCCTACTTTGATTCTCCAAATGGAAGATTGGCAAATTTCAGCCTGTTTTGGGAGTCAAAGTAGGGTCTAGTTTTTAAAAATTGTATTGAAATCAGACCCTACTTTACGACTGCTAAACCTGAATAGGCCCTACATTTTCAGAGGCTAAGTAGGGTCTAAATTTCGACTCGGGACATTTTAATTTAATTAAGTTTCAATTTCAATTGAACTAAAATTAAATTTTATTTTAAATTGAATTGGAATTGAATTGAAACCGGATTGAAATTCAACTCAAATTAAAATTTGAATTGAAATTGGATTGAAATTGAATAGAATTTGAATTGAAATCGAATTGAAGTTAAAATCGATTTGAAATTGAATTGAATTGAATTGAATATAAACATGATTTTCATTGAGTTAAAAATAAAATTAGAATAGTAATTAAATTGAATTAAAATTGAATTTTTCTTTACATTGAATTGGAATTAAAATTTGAATGGAAATTGGATTGAAAGTGAATAGAAATTGGATTAAATTTAAATTTGTATCAAAATTTTAAACATAATTGAAATTGAATTAAAATTAAAAATTTAACTGAAATTGGAATTAAATGGAATTGAAAATAAAATTTGTATTAAAAGTGGATTTAAATTAAATTGAAATTAAATTTTTATTTAAATATAAATTGAATTGAAATGAAATTGAATTAAAATTAAATTACTTTTTAAATTGAATTGAAATTCATTTCAAAATTGATTAAAATTGAATTTAAATTATAATTTAAATTGAAAATGGATTGAAACTGAACTCGAATTAAAATTTGAATTGAAATTAAATAGAAATTGAATTGAAATCGAATTGAAATCGAATTGAAATTGAATTCGAATTGAAGTTAACATAGATTTGACATTGAATTGAATTTACACATGATTTAAATTGAATTGTATTTAAACATGATTGAAATTAAATTGAAAGTGAATAGAAATTGAATTGAAATTATATTGAAAATAAAATTTGAATTGAAATCGAATGGAAATTTAATTGAACTAAAATTGAGTTTTAATTGAAGTTGAAATCGATATGAATTTGAAGTGAAATTAAATTGAATTTCAAATTTGAATTGAATTCAAATTGAACTGAAGTTAAATTGAAATAAAATTGAAATTGAATTGAAGTAAAATTGAATTTATCGACCTGATGATTATAATTTTTTAACACATTCGGCCGTACAAATAATCGCTAATATTCTGATGTGTTGGCATAACGATTTTATTGGACAAATTAGTGTGTAACAAAAGAGAGTTGCGTGCGAGAGATTAAATACATTTTAAGAGACGCCAAGGTCAAGCGCAGGCACGAACCAAGAAAAGAGTAAATGCGGTAATGTCCCTTGCAACACAGCAAAAGCTATAAAAAGAATCTTGACAGCTGGCCATCACATTTGCGCTTGCATATCTTACATATATATGTGTATAAACATAAAAGTAGACAGATAAAATACTTATAAAACATTCATCGGGCAATTAATCACGCAACTTTATTTTAAGTTTAACTGAACCTCATTCTCCTTATCACTCGTTAAATTTTAATTATCATCATCCAATTTAAATTTACTGCAATTAAACACGATTATTATGTCGCCCCTTAAAAGTATTTAGATTAAAATTATTTTTCTTTCACATTTCGTTCATCGTTTCGTTCGAGAGATAAATAATTTTAATCTTATTTCTCACTTTTTTTTTATTGAAGCTTCCTTAAAGTTAGCGACGACGCTAAATTTAGTGTCTTTAAAAATAAACAAAATATTTTACTAAATATAATTAATTGTAATCTTATTTTTATCTTTTTTTATTAAGTTTCCTTAAAGTTAGCGTTGACGCTAAAGTTAGCGTTGACGCTAAATTTAGCGTCCTTAAAAATATGATTATCCTTAAATGAAATATTTTCTTAAATATAAAACCAAAAAATATTAAATAAAAAATAGTATCGAATAACATTGTACTGACAATAAACAAAGTCATAGGTAATAAATAAATTCACATGGGAATTATTTCTTTTTTTTTCAAAAGTTAATTATTGAGAATTTAAAAAAAAAGCAAAGAAATTATTGCTTTAGAAAAAATTATGTTCTCAGTGTGCGTGAAGCGGAAAAAGTTTGTTTCCTAAGGTCGATTTAGTTTTATTCAAGCGTGACAGACTTTCTCGATGAGAAAATACCAAGTGTTTATAGACATGGCGCGCGATTGTGTAGATTATTTTGTCTTGTTGCATATAAAACGAATATTTACCAAGTCAGTGTTACTTTGTCACGAAAGACGCGACAACGGAATAAACAAAAAAAGCTGCTTTTGGTTGCTTTCTCGACCTCTTATTGTCTTTCTCATTTTTCGCCCTTTCTCTCTCTCTCTCTCACCCAGACACCGCGTGCCAAAAGCCGGAAGGCACATTGTATTGTTTGCGCTCGTACCACTTAGAAACTTCATTTTACTTTACCCACTAAAGAAGAGTGAAACACTATATATATATATATATATATATAAAGATCCAGCAGAACCAAAAAAAATACTGACAATGAGCTTTCTCATCTTATGACACAACATCTTCAGTTAAACTGTTTATTACGTTTTATGAACTGCGAGAAATTAACTCTGTTTTAATAGCGTTTACTTAATTTCATTTTGTCGTGGAAAAAAGATACGGTATTTGAATTTTACAATCTTTTGGAACTGATTTTAATGTCTCTGAAGTTAGCGTCGACGCTTAGCGTTAGAAAAAGAAATTTTTTTCGATATCACTAAAAATATACTGAAGATATAATTGTGCAAAACTTTGAAGCTAAAAATAATTTTTAATGTTATTAAATAGGCAATCGGGTCCGACCACTGACACCCCCTTGGCTCTATCATTCGACATTTATAATAGCGCATAAATTGGCGCAACCATCTAATCCCTCATCCTTTTGTAGGTACACACATACACAAATATACAAATAAATTGTATAACACAGAAATATTCGCAATGAAATATACATATGATAAGAGTAGAGTGTCTCTCACTCATTTCTGAGAGAGAAAGAGAAAACATAGTCCCCAGTACACAGAGAGCTACTTTAGGGTCAACGCATTGCCAAGGTGGCGGCCATGTGGCACTCTGATGCACATTAAAGCGCTTGCGTGCCTCCACTTGTGTGCACACGTGCAACGTCCATGTGTTTGTATACCCTTAGTGCATAAGGTAGCTGTATAGAATCTGCGGGTTTGCATGCACTCTCTATTTTTTCCTTTTCCTTCTCTCTCTCTCTCTCTCTCTCTCTCTCTCTCTCTCTCTCTCTCTCTCTCTCTCTCTCTCTCTCTCTCTCTCTCTCTCTCTCTCTCTCTCTCTCTCTCTCTCTCTCTCTCTCTCTCACCCTCTAAATCTGAATTAGTCAATTTTTTTTTATTTTCCAATTAGTATTTTCAAATTTTCGTCAACAATTAGTCGATTTTTAATTTTTCAATTTTTAATTAATTTTAATTTTAATTTCGCTAAATAATTACTCCGAATCTGTAGTTTTTTCTTTTTACTGATTCAATTACTAAATAGAAAGAACGGAAGCCGCATGTGATAGAAAAGAACATAAGTATCGTCTGTTCTTTTCCATCTCATGCTTACGTTCGTTTCCTTGCTTTATTCTGCGCATGCGTAAAAAGAACTTTCTTATTGGTAGGAAAGACGCGCGCTTATTTAAAATGCTTTAATATTAAAAAAATAACTTGAAAACTTTATAACAAGTTTTTTATTGTTAAATTAATGTTTCGTAATACAGAGTTGTTACAAAAATTTAATTTTGTTTTTCTCTGATTTCCAAACGAAATTTTGAGCTTTTCCCTGATCCTAAAGAAAATTCTGATTCACTCTAAAAATTATTCGATACTCAAACATAAATGTTAGAAATAAATGTTCTATTACATTTATTTACGAATTTCTTTAACTGTAAAATTATTAGAAAACATCAATAATTTCTTTTTTTAAATAAATATTTCATTATTATTATTTTCGACTCGAATTTTTATATTTTATAATAATGAAATATGATCGAGTGATAAAAAATAATTATTTTATATTATAAGAATATTGTTACTGTAACTTCTTCAAAATTATTCTCATCTTTTCAATTCAATTACTATTTTCTAGAATTTCTAACTAAAGTTCTTCTTTAAATCAAATATTTTTGATAATTTTTCAAAATTTTTTTTGAGAATTTCCAAATCTATTTGTTTTTAATTCAATTTTACGTGAAATATAAAATTATTCTGAAGTTCTTCAATTACATTTAGAAATATATACATTTAGAAAATAAAAACTTCAAATGATTAAAAAAAAATTTAAATAAACTTTTGAAAAAAAAAATAATTCTAAAGTATTGTTAGTTAAACTTAAAAGTATGAAAAATTCAAATTTTCAAAGATTTTAATTTTAAAATTCTACGAGAATTCGAGTATTTATAAACAGAAAAATAAATAATTTATTGAATAATTAAATGTTTCTTCAAATTTGAATTATATTCTAAAATTTTATCAACACATTTTTGAAATAGTTGAATTCTTTCGTCGAATTTAAATAAAATTTTTAAGAATGTAAATTTAAATTTGAATGTAAATGTCAATTTTTCGAGGAATTCGATTAAAAGTTTATTAAAAATAATTGAAATTCTGCGATGAGTTTTATTAATTATGAAAATAATTGAATTCCTAAAAAGAATTTTATTTATTTATAAAAATAATTGAATCTCTGCAAAAAAAACTATTAATTATTAATTAAATTCTAATTTAATGCTTTGAAGAGTACTTTAAACCAAATTGTTTTCAATTAAAAATAGGTATTTCTTTTTTAATTTTGATTCTAAAATAAAAGAATTATAAAAAAAAATTTTTCTAAATGTTTCAAAATAATTCAATTTCTTGCGAAAAATTAAATTTTTATAAAAAGTAAGCAATGAAATATTTTTTACAAAGAATTTTATTGAAATTTTCTAAAATAATAAAATTTTTGTGAAGAATTTTATTAATTATGAAAATAATTCAATTATCATAAATAATTTTACCAAAAAATTTTTGAAAGTAATTGAGTTTCTGAATTTTCTTATAAATTCTAAATATTTAATTTTTTCCAGTACTTTTAATAAAAATCCCTGACTTTTCCCTGATTTCCACAACCAATTCTACTTTCCCTGAGTTTTCCCTGAATTTGTGCTGTTTTTCAATTTTCATTGAGCAATTTGTAGAAAAATATTTTTTTTTAATACTTTCCACGCTATTATTTTTTTTATTCGAAACCAGAGTTTCGGATCAAAATTTTGACTATTTTTAATTTGACCCACTTTTTAAATAGGACAAAGTGGAGCATTCCTGCACGGGCAACGATTAATATTTGAAAAAGCGATGGCAAGAAATGTTTTGTACAGTTAACTGTTTTTTTTTTTTTGTAAATTGCATTACGCAACAAAAGTTGTTGCACAGTGCTCATCTTGCGTAACAATTTCAACACCGTTTCTTCCGCTGGTATAAATATGGCTCTTCAAAAGTTTATTTTCTCTACTTTTTCTCTATCGACAATATATTGAGAAGCACGTTAACCTAATAGTTTTTTTTGATAAATATCCATAACTTTTGCAATTTTGTTGTTAATTATGAAAAAAAACACTAACCAGATCAGTCAAAAATCACGATTTCAAAAAAACAAAAAAAAACCCCGATTTCTATAATTTAAATTGGACTTTTTTTTTATTTAAATCAATTTTTTCAGGTATTTGATTTTAATAAAAAATTAATTTTATAATAGAAGCAACAAAGAATAGCTATACTTCTATCCAAGAAGCGAATAATTTTTTTATAAAAAGCACTGAAGGGAGAAAAATCTTCCGCTTTTATGTATTCAATTCTTAAATTTATTATCAGCATTTGTGAAAATTTCTATTGACTTTTTTTCTCTCTTTTTCAATGCAGTACGCCAACTTTTATTGAAAATCAGTCAATCATTGAAGTTTCACATGGTTGAAATCGTGAGAAGTGAGTCAAGGAAAAGTTAGTGGAACTTTAAAGTGTAGCAACACAAAAAAGAAGAGAGAAAAAAAAATGGATGTGTATTGTGTATACAGTTAAAATAGAAAAGATTCAATATATTCCGCTTCGTTTGTAAATAGTCCCACGAGAATATCTCGCAGCAATCACGTGTGTTTTTATCTGCGATGAATTTTTTTTCCCTTTGATCAAATTTTATTTTTCCTCTTTTTTTACATACACAAAATACAATATATGCAAAGAATTCAAAAATCATCAAAATTTAATATAATGAATACAATAGATAATATATTATAATATTATTATTATATATTATATATTATTATATTATTATATCTATAATATATATTATATAAAAAAGTAAAAAAAATAAAAATTAAAATACAAATATAAAATATGCATACAATAATCCAATAGTGATTATCTACTTATGTTTTCTTAAGTATTTATGAATATACTTTCTTCGTCAAGTGGTTATTTGAAAAACTATTGATTACAGACATCTACTTGGTGAATTAGTTATTAAACAAATTGATTAAACGAATTATTTTTATCTAATGAAGTGGAGTTGAAAAACAAATTATTCACTCTAAATGAATAATTTAACTAATGACTGGGTTTTTTTTCTGTTTCAGGTGAGAGAACTGTGATTTTTATTTACATCATTGCGGAGTAAGTTAGTAGAAATTATTTCATTTGCTTTTAAATCGTTTTACTTTCTAAATCTAAATAAGTGGAATTTTCACTTTTTTTTATTTCTGAAATAGTTCACAGCAGTGAGTTTATAGTGTTCACTTCTCTAGAAGTTAATTTTAAATTCTTTAAATACTTATTTACTTATTTTAAAAATTTACTTCCTCTATAAATTTTTTAAATTTATTCTTATAAAAAAAAAATAATTTATTCTTTATAAATTTACTTTCGTTGACAATTATATTGAATTGCACTTTATAAATAAGTATGGATTTTCACTTATTCGCGACGTATTGATTCATTTTTCTAAGTTCATAAATTAGTTAACTAGAGTCAGTTATTGAACTCAATTATTAAAATCAGTTATTGAAAATAGTTATTAAAATCACTTATTAAAATTAGTTACAGTTGCAATTTTTAAAAATAATCAATTATTTTATTACTTAGTTTTGAATTTAAATAATTGAATTCTCGTACAAGTTTTTGATAAGAATTGATTTGAAAAAGAATTTCTGTTAAAATTTTAAAAAATATTTCAAGAATTGAAAGAATTGCAGTTCTATTTTTCAGGGCTCGGATCGTCTTTAAGACTAAAAATAAGTCGTTTTAGTCGCATAAATTTACAACAAAAGTCACGAAAAGTCGCATAAAATTTCCGAAAAAGTCGGAAAAAAGTCGCATGAAATTTTAGAAAAAAAAACGACAAAAAAGAAACACGAAATTGTCAAAATAGTAAAAAAATCAAATTTCTCGACAACAGATACATTTACATCAAATAATCCAGAATAAAATTTTTTAAAATTTAATAAAATTCATAGCAAAATTTTAATTAGGTGTTTTTAACATTTTTTTTAAATTCTCTTTAAAATGTCAATAATTTTTATAAATAATAAAATTCTTCTCCGAAATTCAATTATTTAAAAAAAATTTTAATAAAATTCTTGTCAAAATTTCAATTATCTTTATAAATAATAAAATTCTTCTCTGAAATTCAATTATTTTCAAAAGTAATAAAATTCTTCGCAGAAATTCAATTATATTCAAAAAATTTTTTAAAAATTTTTCGTCAAAATTTTATAAATAATAAAATTTATCATAAAAATTTAATTATTTAAAAAGTTCTGGTAAAATTCTTTTGCAAAATTCAATTACTTTTAAACATTTTAAAAATAAATTTGTTCAAAATTCCAATTATCTTTGTGAATAATAAAATTCTTCTCTGAAATTCAATTATTTTCAAAAGTAATAAAATTCTTCGCCGAAACTAAATTATTTTCAAAATTTTTGTTAAATTTCTCGTCAAAATTTTGATTATCGTCATAAATAATAAAATTTATCCTGGAAATTTAATTTTTTTCAAAAGTTCTGATAAAATTTTTTGCAAAATTCAATTATCTTCAAAAGTAAGAAAATTCTTCACAGAAATTCAATTATTTTCAAAATTTTTTTTTAAAATTCTCCTCAAAATTTCAATTATCTTTGTAAATATCAACATTCTTCATCAAAATTCAATTACTTACAAATGTTTCATAAATTTCTTCCCAGTAATTCAATTATTTTTATAAAAAATGATCGCATAGTCGCATTTTTTCACAAAAAAGTCGAAAAAAGTCACATTTCTTTAAAAAAGTCGAAAAAAAGTTCGAAAAAGTCTCACAATCCGAGCCCTGATTTTTGAGAAATAATTTTATTAGAAGTTCTATAAAAAATCGTAATTAAAATTTTTTGAAAATAGTTAAATTCCCGAAATTAATTTTAACATAGTTTTTCTAAGGATATTAAATTGGGACAAAAAATTAATGCAAATGTAGCTTCTGAGCGCTTTTGATTTGTTTTTTGTCTCAGTTTGATATCCTCAGAAAGATTGTGAAAAAATTAAAAAAAACTAGGAAATAAATTTTCTCAATTTTCAAATAAATTTTATATTTCAAAGAATTTTATTTTCTCAATTTGGAAAATTATTTTTAAATATTATTTTATTTTGTAAAGAATTATAACTAAAAATTTGGAAAATTATTCAATTTTTTTTTGTTTCGTTAAATTTCATTAAAATAAATTTGATAATTGAAGGAATTTAATTTTATTACTTTTAAAAATTGTTTTAAAATATAATCGTATTTTTGAAGAATTGTATTTTGAAAGATTATATATTTTTTTTTAAATAATTAAATTTCATTAAATTTAAAAAAGAAAGTTTTTGTAACTAACAATTGGCTCAAATATTTTGCTAGTTAGTTATTAAAATTAGTTATTAAAAGAAGGTAATAAGATTACTTATTCAAATCAATTATTAAGATTAGTTATTAAAGTCAGTTATTAAAATTAGTTATCAAAGTCAGTTATTGAATGTAGTTATTAAAATTAGCAATTAAAACTAGTTTTTAAAATTTGATTTTCAAAATTAGTCATTAAAATTAGTTTCTAAATTAGTTACAAAATTAATTACTAAGAGTGAGTTAATAAAATTAGTTAGGAAAGCGAGATTATTAATTAATCATTATTTTAATAATTATTATTAATTAATCAGTTATTAAAATTACTTATGAAAATTAGTTACTAAAATGAGGTATTAAAACTATAGTTATGAAAATTTGTTTTCAAAATTAGTTATTAAAATGAAATATTAACGTCGCACTTACTAAAAATTTTAAATTGAGGTTACAAAAATTAGTTATTAAATTTTGATTTCAAAATTAGTTACTAAAATTTTCTTTTAAAATTAGTTATTAAAGTCAGTTAGTAAAACTGCTTATTAAAATTACTTCTTAAAAGTTGTTATTACAAGTGGAAATTGAAATTAGTTATTAAAGTAACTTATTAAAATTTGTTTCTAAAAGTGTCTATTACAATTAATTATGAAAGTCATTTATAAAAAACGCTTACTCTTGTTAAAACTAATTATCAGGCTGAATAATTAAAATTAGCTATTTTTATCTAAACGACTCGTAGAAATGCCAAAAATTCAAAAATAGAAAAAGAGCAAGATTTATCGGTTTATTATAATCAAATTAGTTGTTTCTATGGAAGAAAACTAAATTTTCCAGAGAGATGGAGAATTTATGGCGATTGGATATATATAAGCGAAAATGCGCGTTAGTATTATTATTATTAAGTAGGCGATGACCTTCCTTCCTTCCCACTTCCGTCTTCTGCTGTAGACGAATGTGTATTACAAGTAACACGTTTGTTGATACGTTGATCGACACATTGGTTATAGGCCTTGGCATGTAATGGTGGCTGTTCAACTTGTAAATGCGCGTAGAGTCACACACAGCCACGTAAACTGTATTAGGTGAAAGGGATCGATTCGTGATTGACGGGAATGTTTACCTCCATTTCGCTTTTGTATTTGGCGCTGCTGAATTGTATACAGTTGCAAAGCTTCGCCTCTCAATCAACTCCATGAGGGAGGATTTCATGAATATTCGACCGTGGGACAACTACGAAGCATTCAACCAACCCCTATATACTAAACTATACGGCAAAGGGTAGCCTGCCATAGTCCCCATATCTCTCTGTTTTTCTTATCGCACTCATATCTCATAATATTCCCCCTTCAATGTTTTTCATGATAAAAAGAAAGGAATTTTCTCTATCGTCAATTTTTTTTTATTTTTGGTATTCAATTTTTTTTTTCTGTATTTTAGGTATTCATTTTTCTAGTTCAGGTGGTCAATTATTTTTCTGTTTTTGGGATTCAATTTTTCTAATTTGTAGGTACTTTAGTTTTTAGACGCTAAGCGTAGGTTTCTGAAGGTAGTGCCGACATTTTTATCTCTAGAAACTCTAAAACTTAGCTTTCCATACTGAACGTCGACGCTAACTTCAGGGACTTGAACGAAAGCAGTAAAGCTAGTGCTATTTTTATCACTAAGAATAGTTTTTGACACTAAGCGTCGTTTTTTTTTCCGCCTGACACGAAAAAAGAAATAATTTTCTTACGGATTTTAGTTTCAAACGGTAATGAAAATGAACCCTAGATGAATAGAACTAGTGACAATGGTGATATTTTTATCCCTAAAAAGGCCGAAAAAATAGTTTTCGACGCTAAGCGAGTGAATTACAAAATTTAGCGTTGAAAATTATTATGGTTTTTTTTCCGCCTGTCCAGCAACGTTAATTTTTTTATCGATTTTACTTTTAAACGGTTGCAATGAAAACATTTTGAACCCAAAATGAATGGAAGTAGTGATATTTTTATCCCCAGAAAGGATGAAAAATAGTTTTCGACGCTAAACGAGTGAATGCAATTTGTGCGCTTAGTGTCGATAGTTATTGTTCGGTGAAGAAAATGTGACTAATGTCATTACTTTCATTATACTTTAGGATGTAAAAATGTTTCAAAGCACTTTTTTGAACCTAAAAATTTTGAAACATTTATAGTGGGTGAAAAATTATATACATTTGGACGTTTAGTGACGTCGCTAACTTTAAAGACAACTTATTTATTAATAATCTATTTTGGTTTTTCGACTTGATTGATTGTCGTTTCCGTTTTATTTAACATTGCAAACAAAAATGAAATATAGTTTTAAATTATTGATACATTCCTATTCCTATCTGTTAAATTATTTAAAATCAGTTTTTTTATAGATGAATATAATATAAATAGTGTATATGCTTCTGATAATTTTTGTTTCAATCTAAAATATCTATTTTTAAAAGGACATATTTTAAAATTTTTATAAATAAATTATATTATAAATTTTTATAAATAGTGTATATGCTTCTGATAATTTTTGTTTCAATCTAAAGTATCTATTTTTAAAAGGACATATTTTTTTAATTGTCTTAAAATAGTTTGTTCGTCTCTAAATTAAGCACAGATTTTTAATTGTGTTTGCTTTTGGGATCAATATGTTGCTTTTGATATTAATTATACTCTGCTCACAAAGTGTTTAATATTGAAGCGTCAGAAGATAATGAATGGTATATTTATTTATTTTTTGGCTTAAACACCTGTTGTTTTTTGTAAAATTTGTTTCTAAGCAGGAAGTTCTTAATGATGATGATTCTTTTCAAAGAGTTGCAGTGTTTTAATGTTTTGCTTTCTAAAGGACTCTTTTTGAATGGAAAATCAATTGCTTTTTTTTAGTTTTTTAAACAGATGTAAATTGATATTCAATTTGTTCTTAAGCAGCAACAGACTGTTAATGATGTTTATCGTTTATTTTTTAAGCGGCAGAATTCTAATGCTTTTCATTATTCGGTTTTCAAATCAACAGATACGACTTTTTCTGATGATTATATACTTGTTTCTTAATCGGTAACAGATGATTGATATTTGCCATTAGATCTACAATTATCAGCAATAGGTTTTACAATGTTCGTTACGTGATTTATTTGATACCCTTAAGCAGTAGTTTTCTAATTGCACTACTCGTTATTTTTTTAGGAACAACAAATCCTTGATGACGCTTTTTATAGTGTTATTAAGCAACACTTTATCAATCATTGTAATAATCATGTAATGCAACAGATTATCAACAATTTTCCGTGTTTTGTTTCAAAAAACAGTATCAAATTCCTGTTGCTTTTTAATTTTAAAAGCAGTATGGTAGATTGTTTTTCGGTTTCAGAAAACAGGATCAGATTATATACAAATACTTTTGATTCTTTGATTCATGAACTACTGCAGACGGACAGTAATGTTGATTTTTCTGTTTTAACAATAACAGCAAGTTGTTAATTATGTTGCTGTTCTGTCTCAACAACAGGAATTTGCTAATAATGTTGCTCTTCTGAATCAACAACAACAGCAAATTGCTAATAACTGTACAGCTTTATTTAAAAAAAACTGATTTTCTGTTTTAACAACAATGGAAAGTTGCTAATAATACAGCTTCTTTACTTCGAAAACTGTAGCAGATTAACAACAATATTGCTTTTTAGTTCAACAACAAAAACAACAGCAAATTGCTAATAATGTTATTCCTTTGTTTTGAAAGCATCAGCAGCAGAAGCAAATTGCAATACTGTTCGGTTGAATACTAAAGGGAAATTAAAAATTAAAAGAAAGATATTTGAATGAAAACGATAAGTAGGCACTTTTCGGGAAAAACGTGGAAATATTTTTGAATAATGGATTTTAGGGGTGGAGTCGATGAGATTCTTGTGTAGCTAGGGGGGAGAATCGGATGGTTATGCATGCACGTACCGGTGCATTCCTACTCGTGGTGGACCTCCAGAACCAGCATAGCGCTAAGGTCATCGACTCGTTAGTGGACGAGGCGTATATATATACACATATATCTATACATATACACACGCACATATAGATACACACACATATATATATGTATATGCACATGTGTGCATGTATACAACACACGTTAGCGCTCGTTCACCAAGTAGTACAGGGAGCGAGTGCCTCACTCGATGCACCGCACCACACAACCATGTCATGCAACACGTGCTCAGTGCTCACCCTTACTCAGCAGATTCTCTCTTCTCCCCCTCCCCCCTTCAACCCCGACACTCCCTCATCCTTCTTTTAAACTTCTATACTCGCTTTCCCTTCCATTCTTTCTAAATGTTGCCACACGATTTCATCTGGTCAATAGAATTTTGCTTTTTTTCTTTATTAATATTTTTTTTTCTTCACTTAGGATAAAAATTTCGTGTGTAGCTTCACATATAATGCGTATGAAAAATTGAAAGTTATTACTTGATTCTAGAAATTTTATATAGAATCGAAAAAGTCAAAGTAGTTCTTGAATATAGTTTTAGGTTCTCAATTTTAAGCATCGACTTCGACGCTAAATCTGCTAAATGGTTTCAAAGAAGTTTCGAATAGAATTCACTCTTGCTAGTGTAGTTGAAACTGACACACACTTTATTTTGTAAATTAAATTTTAAAATTAATATTAGGTAAATATTTCTTTTGTTTAAACCGCAATATAAAATTATAAAAAATGGATGCTGATAACTAGGTGCAAGTTACAACTTTGTAAAAAATATTTAACGTTAAAATCTAGTTTCCCAAATTAACATGGCGCTGATAACTAAGTACTTCTTTCAGCTTCATTTCATTACTAAAAGCAATTAGTAAAAAACATCAAAAGAAAATGAAAAATATCAATAATATTTCTATATTTACAGATTACAGTCACTGAATAGTTAAAAATTGCAAAATAAAATTCTAAATCCATTTTTCCAGATACATTTCAGTTTCTCTCTCTTTCTCTCTCTTTGTTTTTACACATATATTCACAACGGTGTTGAATTTTTCATATTAACTAGTTCGATATCGAGTGTTGAAAAAACACCAATCAATGTATATTTATATTTACAATATCGTTACAAGTGAGTGTATTACAATATTTTCTTTTTTTTTTGCATGTATGATGTATACATATTTTTTTTATTATTTTTATTTTACGTCCTCACATTTGAAGGCTGACACGTGTGGAAACCCCGAGAGGTGAAAAATTGAAATTGAAATGGGAAATACGTTTTAGATATATATAAATGCAATTTATTATGCAATGCGAGAGAGACATTGAAAGTTTTATTAACAAATATTTATTCTTTATTTAAAAAATCCGTTATAAAGTGTTGTGAGTTGGTGTTATTTCTTCGTAAATTTAAATATTCTTTTTATAAATAAATTACTATGAAATTGGGACTTGGAAAAAAATTAATTTGGAACAACAGTTTTTTTTTTGAGAATTCAGAAAAAAATTAAAGAATTAATCAAATAAATACATTGATAAAATTTTATCTCGAAATTTTTTTTAGTAAAATGCGACTGAAATTTAAAAATTTCGAAAACATCAATAAGTTCTTTTTTAAATAAATATTTAATTATTATTTTTGCATAGGAATTAAAATTTTTCAAAAGATTCAAATTCAAACCTTTTTGAAATTAAATAAGTTATAAAAAATTGTTAGAAAACATGAAGAAATCGATCACTCCGAGTCTTCGACTCGGAGCAATCGATGTCTTCATGTTTTATAATAAAATTAAAGAGGATTGAGTGTTGAAATCATTATTTTATATTATAAGACTTTATAAAAAAAAATTTTTTAATTTTTTTTTATGAAAATAATTGAATTATTGGGAAGAAATTTATAAAACATTAGTAAGTAATTGAATTTGGCAGAAGAATTTTGATATTTACAAAGATAATTAAAATTTTGAGGAGAATTTAAAAAAAAATTAAAAATAATTGAATTTCTAGGATGAATTTTATTATTTATAAAGATTATTTAAATTTTGACAAGAATTTTATTAAAATTTTCGCAAATAATTGAATTTCAGAGAAGAATTTTATTACTATCAAAGATAATTGAAATTTTGAACAGATTTTTTTAAAAATGTTTAAAAGTAATTGAATTATAGCAGAAGAATTTTGATATTTATAAACATAATTGAATTTCTTTAAAGAATTTTCGTACTTTTGAAGATAATTGAATTTTGCAAAGAATTTTATCAGAACTTTTGAAAATAATTAAATTTTTATGATGAATTTTATTATTTATAAAATTTTTCCGAAAAATTAAAAAAAAAAATTGAATATAATTGAATTTCTGCGAAGAATTTTATTACTTTTGAAAATAATTAAAATTTTGATAAGAATTTTATTAAAATTCTTTGCAAATAATTGAATTTTAGAGAAGAATTTTATTATTCACAAAGATAATTAAAATTTTTAACAGATTTTTTTTAAAGTAATTGAATTTTGCAGAAGAATTTTGATATTTATAAACATAATTGAATTTCTTTAAAGAATTGTCGTACTTTTGAAGATAATTGAATTTTGCAAAGAATTTTATCAGATCTTTTGAAAATAATTAAATTTTTATGATGAATTTTATTATTTATAAAATTTTGCCGAAAAATTAAAAAAAAAAATTAAATGTAATTGAATTTCTGCGAAGAATTTTATTACTTTTGAAAATAATTAAAATTTTGATAAGAATTTTATTAAAATTCTTTGCAAATAATTGAATTTTAGAGAAGAATTTTATTATTCACAAAGATAATTAAAATTTTTAACAGATTTTTTTTTAAAGTAATTGAATTTTGCAGAAGAATTTTGATATTTATAAACATAATTGAATTTCTTTAAAGAATTTTCGTACTTTTGAAGATAATTGAATTTTGCAAAGAATTTTATCAGATCTTTTGAAAATAATTAAATTTTTATGATGAATTTTATTATTTATAAAATTTTGCCGAAAAATTAAAAAAAAAATTTGAAAATAATTGAATTTCTGCGAAGAATTTTATTACTTTTGACAAGAATTTTATTAAAATTCATTGCAAATAATTGAATTTTAGAGAAGAATTTTATTATTCACAAAGATAATTGAAATTTTTAACAGATTTTTTTTAAAGTAATTGAATTTTGCAGAAAAATTTTGATATTTATAAACATAATTGAATTTCTTTAAAGAATTTTCGTACTTTTGAAGATAATTGAATTTTGCAAAGAATTTTATCAGAACTTTTGAAAATAATTAAATTTTTATGATGAATTTTATTATTTATAAAATTTTGCCGAAAAATTAAAAAAAAAGTTTTGAATATAATTGAATTTCTGCGAAGAATTTTATTACTTTTGAAAATAATTGCATTTCTAGAGTGAATTTGATTATTTATAAAGATAATTGAAATTTTGACAAGAATTTTATTAAAATTCATTGCAAATAATTGAATTTTAGAGAAGAATTTTATTATTCACAAAGATAATTGAAATTTTTAACAGATTTTTTTTAAAGTAATTGATTTTTGCAAAGAATTTTATAAGAACTTTTGAAAATAATAAAATTTTTATGATGAATTTTATTATTTATAAAATTTTGACGAAAAATTAAAAAAAAATTTTTGAATACAATTGAATTTCTGCGAAGAATTTTATTACTCTTGAAAATAATTGAATTTCAGAGAAGAATTTTATTAAAATTTTTTTTTCAATAATTGAATTTCGGAGAAGAATTTTATTATTTATAAAAATAATTGACATTTTAAAGAGAGTTTTAAAAAAAATGTTAAAAATACCTAATTAAAATTTTGCTATGAATTTTATTAAATTTTTTAAAATTTTATTCCAGATAACAATATTGTTTGATATTAATGTATCTGTTGTCAAGAAATGTGAATTTTTTACAATTTTGTGTTTTGTTTTTGTCGTTTTTTTTTTCTAAGATTTCATGCGACTTTTTTTCGACTTTTTCGCAAATTTTATGCGACTTTTCGTAACTTTTGTTGTAAATTTATGCGACTAAAGTGACTTTTTTTGAGTCTTAAAGTCGATCCGAGCCCTGTATAAATATAATGTAAATTTACTTATATTTTTATAGATATTAGTTAATTATGTGCTACAAATATTATTATATTAAAGAATAAATTTTTTTGTTTTTGAATTTCCCGCTTGAACAGTTTTTCAATTTGCCGCCTAGATGGCATGGAAGTTCTCTCACAAGCGGAATGAAGCGAATAGAATAAAATGATAATATACAACTTTTCCGACTATTAGTAACGCTAAATGTAAAAAAATGTAAAAATAATTTTTTCTTTTCAGTTTTTTTTATTGAATTTACCGTTGAATTTTACTACTTAATAACTTGTTTCTTCTAATAATTTGTACACCAGAAAAAGTGAGTGTCATTTTAACACTGAATTCGGTGTTAAAAGTGTCTGCATCAAACTTTAGCTCGGAAGTGTTATTTTAACACCGAAAATAAGGTAAATTTTCTATTATAGAAAATTTATCCTCACTAAAATTACCCTACCAAAATTTACCCGCATCAAAAACAACACTCGCTTTTCTCTGTGTAAGTTACTTTGATAACTTATTATTTAATTATTTAATAATTTGTCTTAATAGTTGAATGGTAATTTACACTTTACATTTATTTAAAATTTTAAATAGTTCGATTTAAATAATTTTAATTTTAATTATTTTATTTTAAATAGTTTCGATTGATTTGTTTAACCCTCACAGGCTCGAGTTCGATTTTTGAAATGCGCGCACAAAGTGGGTCCGAGGGACCCGGATGTTTCAATGCAATAAAAAATAAAATTTAATAGCAAAATGCTTCATATTTTCCATATTTAATACAATTTTAATGATATAATTGCATAAAAAATTTTAAATATTAAAAAGTAATCAAGATATAACTAAAATTTGTTTAATAAATTTAATGAGTCATTTTGAATAAATCGAACTACATACTTATTAAGCAAGATTTTTTTAATGTGTATTTTTTGTTCTATTAAATTTACCGATGTATTAAGCATATGTTATCACTTATTATGGCAGTTTTTGATAAAAATACCATAAATAAATCCAATATTGCATAAAAATTGCAAATTTTAAAAATTTTTTTCATAGGCCGGGTCCCTCGGACCCGGCTTGAGCCTTTACGTATGTTCGATTTAAAAGGTAATTTTTCCAGAATATTTTATAAATAAAGAATTGTTTATATTGATGAAAAATGTGTGTTTTTACGTCCCCAAGCCTAATGTGAAGTTGATTTTCCAAAAATATTTTTTTAACCGGAAGTAGATCAAAAAAACTTTCCTCCGGGTCCCAGGGATCCGGCTCGAGCCCGTGAGGGTTAAACAGTAAAATGTCGCATTTTTACGTAAAAGAGCTTCTAAAATAATAAATTTTCAAAAGGGTTGTAAACATTATTGTGTGAATTGATTTACCGTGCGTGGAAAAAGAAAAAGAGTAGCAAGTGCCTTTTAATCTAAACATGAATGGAACTGTTTATAAAAGTAATTCTAAAAGATGAGCTCGAGTTGGCCATAATTTTACCACTCTCTTGCCATTTATGCATCGTTTTTCTTTTCTCGACACTGAAGCTGAATAGTAAGATCGTGAATAGACATTTTTTTTTCTTCTCCTTTTTTTCTAAGGCGGAATTTAACATCCACGGGGATTCACTTTATTTCTCAAGTTGAATTTCAGTCTCGTCGAGGTTTCTGTGGAAATGTGAGTGAAATGGTATAGAGGAATTCTTGCCGAGGAAGCAGAGGAGAAAGGGAGAGAGAGAGAGAAGGAAAGATTAACGACCGTCGCGCGTCGAAGGAGAAATAACGAGAAACCGCAATTGTAACGAGCACCGTGGACTTACTTTTCTATTAATATTCTACATTTTCCTCTCCTTCCGAACAGACCATTAACAATGTCAAATTCCGTGTTATTTACTTTAATATATTTCTATAACCATTTTTAATAGAGTTATCAGTTATTTGTCTTCGATTCTTTTTTTTTCTTCCATCACTGTATTGTAAAAATTTCTTTTGTGTGGAGAAAACTCGAAAAAATCAATTATTCAATTGTCATAAATTCAAAAAATGATTTCCAATACGATATTGGTTGAGAAAACGGATTTTTATTATCGCTGACAAAGCAGACTTTCAGGAAAGAATTTTTCATTTTCTCGCATGCATAATAATTTACTGTTACGTCAGGCAAACATTTTTTACGGAATTCATTTTTAAATATAAATATATATAATTTAGTGGAAGAAATAAACTTTCGTTAATTCGCAGGCCTTGGATATTACAACTTTTTTCGATTATTTTAAAAAATACGATTTTTTTCCAAGTGTAAAAGTATAACTATAGAAAAATTTTTCAACAATTAGTTATATGAATGATTTTTCTAATTAAATCTTTGAAATATACAATTAAAAAAAATTTTTTAATAATTTTAATTTTGTAAAATTTAACTGAAAATAATTAATTCTTTCAAGTATTTTATTACAATTTTTGAAAATTAACTTTTGAGGAGTTTTAATTTGATAAGTAAAGTTTAAAGGAAAATTTTAAAGGTAAATTTTAAAGAAAAATTTTAAAGGTAAAGATTAAAGGTAAATTTTAAAGAAAAATGTTAAAGGTAAAGTTTAAAGGTAAATTTTAAAGGAAAATTTTAAAGGTAAAGTTTAAAGGTAAATTTGAAAGGAAGGGCAAATTTTAAATAATAGTTTCGTTGGCCTTCTCTTCTCGTTCGAGTAATTTTCTCTGGCAGTGATCCGCTGAAAGACCAAACAATGAGTAAATATAGAAGGGAGTCTCTCTCCCTCTCTCTCCGTCTCTCTTTTCTATAACGGGTGGATTGTGTGCGAGACAAATAGGCACATTGCACGCATACACAATAATGACACGATAATTAGAAAGCAAGGACAGGCAAAGCGTGTTTTCAACAAAATGATGACGTATTTAGCGATGTGTTCAAACGCGCGCGTCTCTTTCATTTCTTCAATGCAGTCTGCATTTTAGTCTCGAGGAAACTTATTACGTTCACAAATTTTTAATTCAAAATTTTTCTCTTTAAAAAAATTTCCTTTAAAAAAGTAAATCTAAAGGAAAAAATTTTTAATTGGCGAATAATGGGGTAAAACTGTTCGCCAATGCTGAGCCAGTATTGCCATTCGATCATTTTTTTTATAGATATTAATTAATTATACTTTATACACTATAAATATTAATATATTGTCAATTAAATTTTTTTCTTTTTTGAATTTCCCGCCAATATAGTTCTTTAAATTACCTCCTAGAGGGCATGAAAATTCTCTCATAAACGAAGTATTTAATCATTATTATTATTCCATAGAAATTAAGATTTTAAAAAATTTCAAATTCAAATCTTTTGAAATTTAAAAACATATAAGAATATTCGTTTCATAATAATTAATTAAAGATGACCGAGTGAAAAATTATTATTTTATATAAGAATATTGTTACTGCAACTTTTTTAAAATTATATTCATCATTTTATATCAATTATTATTTTTTAGAATTATTAACTAAAATTCTTCTTTAAACCAATTATTTTTAATAATTTTTCGAAAAAGTTCTTCGAGAATTTTCACATCCATTTGCTTTCAATTCAATTTCACGAAATTTTGATTATTAGGAAATTCTTCAATTAAATATTTATTAGACAATAAAAAACGTGAAATAATTTTTTAAAAAATTCAATTAAACTTTAAAAAGGATAGTAATTCTACAGAACTGTAAGTTAGGAGTATGAAAAATTCAGATTGTCAAAGATTTTAATTTGAAAATTAGAAAATACTACGTGAATTCAATTATTTAAATACAAAAACAAATTATTTAGTGAATAATTGAATATTTCTCAAAATTGAATTGTCATAAAGAATTTTATCAACAAATTTTTAAATAATTGAATTTTTTGACGAATTTTAATGAAATTTTTAAAAATAATATACATTTTTCGATGAATTTTGATTAGAATTGTATGAAAAATAATTGAAATTCTGCGATGAGTTTTATTATTTACGAAAATAATTGAATTACTGCAAAGAATTTAATGTAAAATTTTAAAACATTTGATTTATGCAAATTCTCATTTAAATAATTGAATTCCTGTAAAAATATTATTTTTTGGAAAATAATTGAATGTTTGAGTAGAATATTATCAAAATTTATTTATGAAAATAATTGAATTTTGCAATGAATTGTATTAAAATTCCTGAAAATAATTGAATTTTGTCGAAGAATTTCGCTATTCATTTATAAAAATTATTGAAATGTTGTCGACAATTTTTTATTAGATTTTTTGAAAATAATTGAATTTCTGCGAAGAATTTTATTAATTTTGAAAATAATTGAATTCTTCTGATGAATATTATTACTTATGAAAATAATTGAAATTAATTAAAATATCATTTATTAACCTTTTATTGTAAATAATTGAAATCTTTTGGAAAATGTTATTAAAATAGTAGATATTAAAAATAATTGATTTGGGGAAAATTTCTGAAAATAATTGAAATTTTGCGAAGAATTTTATTAAAATTTTTAAAAACAATTGAATTTTTGCGAAGAATTTTAAAATTTCCAATGATAATTGAAAACTTGACAAGAAAATTTTCAAATTTTTAAACATAATTGAATTTTTACGAAGAATTTTATTACATTTGAAAATAATTGAATTTCTAAAATCGTTTGCAACTTCTTTAAAATTTAATTTTTTTAGTGTTATTAGCTAAAATTCTTCTATAAAACCATTATTGTAAGTATAAATAAATTGTAAATAATTCTTCTTAATGGAAACATACAACTTTTTTTTATTTTTTTTTAAATTTAATTTTAAAAAATGTTAAACAAACAAGTTAATATCAAAAAACCACATTTGAAGTTATAACGGACAAAAATTTTTAAGAGAAAGTAATAATACTTTCTCCCAAAAATTTTCCTCCACCCAATATTCTTAAAATTCCTTAATCATAATTAATTCCTATATGAAAATTAGATGTCAGATTCTCAATAAAAATGATAAATTGTTTTACTCATTAAGAGGCAATTGAGTATATTATAAAATAACACGAAACTGCTGTAAATGTGTGTATAAATTTATAAAAAGAACGTGTGTTCATTTCGATGGAAATTGTTTGTAACGGTAAAGAATTACAGTGAATCGTGACGTGTGGAGAGGTGTTGAGAACCTGACAGGTGAATGTGGGAGGATTATTTTCCAACCTTTTTCTTTTTTTTTTTTTTTTTTTTTTTGGTCTCACTTTCTCACATATTTATATCTACATTTTTTTTTGTGTCGAGAAAGAAAAAGAAAGTTCATAGAAGATTGAAAAGAGGAAAATTCTTTTCTCTATAATAATACTTTCGTTGAGAGAACTATATTCAATGTGGAACGCTCCTCCCGCGGTACACACTCTAATTAAATTGAATCACGGAATCTGTAGCAGGAAGTATCCAATGAAGACGTGCATTAACAAATTAAAGTGCCTCGTCCGAGAAGGGATATCTTGGACACTCGCCAGTCCATCTCTATCTCACTCTTTCTGCCTTAAACGACAGTAAAATTCTCTTTGTCGTTGAATCACCAACCGCAAGAATTTTTGGCTCGTTTCAATTCTCAAAAAACAAGGAGAAAACGAGAGAAAGAGAGAGAGAGAGGGAGAGAGAGTAAAAAATCTCTGCAGATTTCGGTTAGGGTCAACTCATTTTCACTTTTCTATTTTTATCACTAAAAGTTTATTTAAGAGTAATAAATTAATAAAAACGAAGTCAAAATAGTGTAAAAATGAAAAGGAAATAAAACCAAACAGAAATATGAAAATATTTAAAAATTTTAAGTATGATAAAAAAATTGAAAATAAAAAATGTTAATTGAAAACACAATTATTGTTTAATTGAAATTGAAAAGTAAAATTAGTATTTAGAATATAGTTAGGGAATTAAAGGAAATAGTAACACTTCTTCTGATGTATTTAAAAAAGTGTCAAGTTTGAGTTAGTGATTAAAGAAAAATATTGAATGGGAAAGAGAGGAAGTGTGGAGAAGTGATGAGTGAAAATGACAAGGAAGAAGGGAAAGCGCTTTAGAGTGACAAAGTAAATATAGCTCGATTTCGTTCGAACAAAACTTTAAGCACTGGTCGGCTTCTTGCGATCGATCTGACAAAGCGAGGAGCTGTTTTAGTCGTGACCTCGATCCAAAGGGTCGTTGCATGATCCAAGCTCTAACCTGCTTCAATCGAAACTCCTCTAATGACTATAATACACATTATATAGTCAAGCAAGTTTTTTTTTTCGTTTTCTCTAATTCTCTGCATTAAGCAATTGACATTTTTTTTCTACTCCCGAGTATAAACGCAACACTCTATTAATTAGAGTAAAAATGTATCTATTACTTACTTATTGATATCAATTATTATTTAATGTTTACTGATAAATTATTACATATTTATTGCTAACTTATTTAAAATTAACATAAATTATTGTTAGTTATTAAATTATTAGCTTTTATATAATACCTTTAAGTTTTGATAACATTTAAACTTTCCGGAAGCTAATAGCTACTTTCCGGAAGTAAGCTTACGTGATAACTGAACCGTTTAAAGTGTAAATTATACTAATTTTTAATAATATTTTTTAATAATATTTTAAATACAGTTTAACAATAGTAAGATAGAGAGATGCACACTGAATAGAAACTGGAGATTTTCGCCATTCCAATGTGTTGTACCATTAGAGAATCGTGTCAGGAAGATGAACGAGGAGTTGGCTCTCTTGACGCGTTAATCCGCTCTCATCGTCCGATCTCCGAGTGCGATTAGTGAAATGCAGCGAACTTCCATTTTAAACTCATATATATAGTCCAACAAAAAAATTTGATTCTATGCAAATTTGTAATTAGGAAAATAGCGCAGAAGCCGATTTTGACTTTAAAATTAGAAACAAATTATGCTAAAGATGTTGTGAATGCTAAAAATTGACAAATACGAGTAAAAAATGTAAACATTACTAAAAACAATTCCCAACTGTGAAATGTTTGCGGACACCAATACATAATGTAATGTGTAACATTCATATATATGTGGCGAAACACGCGCACCACAAATATTCAATATCTTCCCAACTATTCCCTGTAATACCAAAGATCGATAGCAGTGACCAACTTGTGGAATGATAATTTTGCCCTTTGCCCTTCACATGTAATAATAATAAATTTACTGAGCATTACTGTACGTATGTTCTAAAGTCACACACGAAGGAAACATTTCTCATTTGTAGCATAAAATACATTTTCATTCGGAATAATAAATGTCGAACACCCTGCGTAAGGCTGGGTAATGATTTTCTATTTAAATAGTAAGAAAGGCTTGGAATCATTTAAGCTTTTCATCACAATTGCCCTATATAGATGGTCCAACCCTGACTATGTGAAAATGGAAGTATGGCTAAACCTAGTCAGGGTTGGACCACACCTCGAGAACATTGCTTATAACTATTTTCAAAAAAAATTAGCCAATTGAGTTGCATTACTGAAAAGATCTAGAAAAGAGGAACAGTTTTTGCTGAACATAATCTAAAGTCAATTAAAATAAAATTACAGCAATAATCAGAGTTGCCACACAGATCAGGCAAGTTGGGTAAAGTAGAATTGGTCATATCAGGGAAATCAGGAAAAAAACAAAGATTTTTATTATTTTTTAATTAAATTTTTTTTCAAAAAGCTTAATCAAAATTTTTTAAAATTATTTCAAGTTTTTATTTTCTAATCTACCTAATATTTAATTGAAGAATTTTGGAATAATCAAAATTTGGAAAGATTTAATTGTAAATAAATGAATTTGAAAATTATCAAAAGAACTTAATTAAAAATTAAGAGTATAGAGATGATTCTATCACTCAGTCGTATTTTAATAAATAGTGAAAATTAAAAATTATTAAAAACAATTATTGATTTAAAGAAGAATTTTGTTTAAAAATTGTGGAAAATAATAATTTCATTGAAATGATGAAAATAGTTTTTAAGAAGTTACAGTATCAATATTCTCATAATATAAAATAATAATTTAACACTCGGTCATATCCTTCTAAGTTGTTGAATTTTAAAAAGTTTTGAATTTGATAAATAACAAGATTCTTCACAAAGATTCAATTATTTTTAAGAATTTAAAAAAAATTCTTTGCTAAATTCAAATATTTTTATAAATAACAACATTTATCACAAAAATTCAATTTTTTCATAAGTAATAAAATTCTTCGAAGAAATTCAATTATTTCAAAAAATTTTAACCAATAATTCGTCGAGAATTGAATCTTTATAAATAGCAAAATTTTTCGCCAAAACTTCAATTATTTTCAAAAAATTTTAATAAAATTCTTTGCAAAAAATTCAATTATTTTTAAAAGTATTTCGCATTTGAATAATTTTCAATATTCACTATTTTTATAAAATTTATCAAAAAATTTAATTATTGAAAAAATTTTTTGATAAAATTCTACGAAAACATTCAATTATTTTCATAAATAATAAAATTTCATTTAGGAATTCAATTATTTTCACGACAGAATTTTAAATATTTTGAACACAATTTTCAATAAATTACTCGAAAAATGTAATTATTCTTAAAAATTTTATTAAAATTTGTCAAAAAATTCAATTATTTAAAAATTTTGTGATAAAATTTTTTATGAGAATTAAATTTTAAGAAACATTCAATTATTCAATAAATTATTTATATTTGTATTTAAATAATTGAATTCTAGTAGAATTTTCTAATAAAAATTGATTTAAAATTGAATTTCAATTAAAAACAAATGAATTTGAAAATTCTCAAAAAAATTTTTCAAAAATTATTAAGAATAATTGATTTATACAAAAATTTTAGTTAAAAAGACGTAAAAAAAAATTTAATTTTGGAGAAGTAATAAATTATTGCAGAAATTCAATTGTTTTCAAGAGTAACAAAATCTTTTCGCAGAAATTTAATTATGTTCAAAAATAATAAAATTCTTCTTAAGAATTCAATTATTTTCATAGATAATAAAACTCCGCAAAATTTCAATTATTTTTAAAACAATTTTAAATGAATTCTTCGTAAAAAATTCAATTATTTTTAAAAAATATAATATATTATTGATAAAAAATTTAATTATTGAAAAAATTTTTGATAAAATTCTACGAAAACATTCAATTATTTTCATAAATGATAAAATTTCATTTATAGGAATTCAATTATTTTCACGACAGAATTTTAAATATTTTTAACACAAATTTAAATAAATTCTTCGAAAAATGCAATTATTCTTAAAATTTTTATTAAAACTTGACAAAAGAATTCAAATTTAAGAAACATTCAATTATTCAATAAAATAATAAATTTCGTTGCAATGATTCAATTATTTTCATAAATAACTTTTAATTCGTATCAGGAAATCAATTATTTTCAAAAAATTTTTAAGTAATTCTGCAAAAGAATTCAATTAACTTGTTAAACAACAAAATTCTCCCCATAAAATCAATTATTTAATGGAATTTTAATAAAATTCTTTTCCAAATTTTAATTATTTTTATAAATATCAAAAATTATCACAAGTATTCAATTTTTTTGAAAAGTAATAAAATACTTTGCAGAAATTAAATTATTTTCAAATTATTTTTAAATTTCTCGTTAATAATTAAATTATCTTTAAAAATAGATAGCGAAATTCTTCTCAAGAATTAAATTATTGTCAAAAATATTAATAAACTTCTCATCAAAATTTCAATTATTTAAACAAAATTCAATAAAATTTATCGCACGAATTCAATTATTTTCATAAATTATTATTTAAATTCTTCTCAGGAATTCAATTATTTTTAAAAATTTCAATAAAATTCTTGAAAAAGTTTTCAATTATTTTCAAAAATTGTTGTAAAATTCAATTATTGAATAAATTATTTATTTTTGTATTTATATAATTGAATTCTCGTAGAATTTTCTAATAAAAATTGATTTAAATGAAATTAAAAGTGATTTTCGGTTAAAATTTTAGATAATAATTGAATATTAAAAACATAATAACATTGATTTTTAGAAATAATTGAATTTTGAAAAGGTTTTAAATTCAGATCCTTGGAAATCCAAATTTTATCGTTCTTTTAAATAATAATTGATTTAAAGAAGAATTTTAGTTAAAAATTCTAGAAAATAATAATTGAATTTAAATGATGAAAATAATTTCAAAGAAGTTAGGAGTAACAATATTCATATATAAAATAATAATTTTATCCCTGGGTTATTATTGTTAATTATTATAAATACATAAAGAAATCGATTACTTCTTGAAGAAAATGATTGACTTCTTCATGTTTATAATAATATTCTTATAAGTTATTAAATTTCAAAAGATTTGAATTTGAAATTTATATGAAAATCTTAATTTCACTGGAAAAATAAAAATGATTTAATAATTATGATAAATGAAACAATTGTTTTCGAATAATTTTACAATAATTAAAGAAATTCGCAATTATTCGAACATTTTTTTGAGTATCCTAATTATTTTTAGAGTAAATCAGAAAATTTTTTAGGCTCAGGAAAAAAGACGATCCTCAAGTTTTGAACGTTCAAATGAACGAAATACTTTCTATTAAAAATATTTTCATAAATTGCTGATTGCAATAAAACTTAAAAACTCTAATTCTATATTAAGAAACTTTATAATTAATTTTATTCATACACAAAATATTGTTATAAAAATTTAATTTGAAGAAAAAAAAAATTTTTTGTTCATTTGAACGTTCAGAACTTTAGGATCATGAAGAAAGTCAAAATTTTGTCTGGATATCAGGGAGAAGTCAAGGAAAAAACAAAATTAAATGTTTTTTGCAACCCTGTAACAGTTAGAAACTATTTTTAAAAATTAAATTTTGTTTTGAGTTCTACTGCTGGAATATGAATTACAAAAGAGGAACATACATTTGGCTGAACATCGTCTAAAGACTCTAAAGTCAATTAAAATAAAATTACAACTAATAAATAAGCTATGCGAAATAATATTCAAGTAATAAATCTATGGCAAGGGATATGACATTGATAATGGATTTTATTTGCTTTTAAAAACAAGAGAGAATAGAAGGAGGAGGAGGAGGAGAAAAAAAAAGTTGTGCGGCAAAATAAAGTGATAAAGAAGTAACGAAGTACGGTTATGAAATAAAGGATTATTCGTGGTCGTTATCTTTTTTTTTTTTTTTTTTTATCGACATGACGTTGTTGCCTCGCCATCTTTTACGGCTTTTCTCTCCCTTTCCTTCTCTCATTCTCCTTCACCTGACTCTCATCCGCTATATAGAAAACTGGTTATATTAGTTGAAGCTCGCACGTGCATACTATGCTTAACACGTTTTCGCCACCCTATGGGTGGTTCCAGGTCCCTCAGTTGTGTATTCTTCACCTCCCGTTTCCGTCCCACCCATCAACCTGCTCCCCTTTCATCCCATAACGACGGAGTTTCAAGAGCAGCCTTCAAGCAAAGTGTCTGTCTACCTGATTTCTTGTCGTTAGTAAATATATATGCGCCACTTGAAAAACTTCCATCCTTATTCATGATTTAGAGCTATTTTCCTTCGATTCAAAGATTACTGCTTTTTCTTATTTTTTTTTCTTTTTTGAAAATATTTTTCTGCTTTTGATATCTCTCCATCGATATGGATTTACCATGTAGGTTTATAAGCCCCCGTTTATTCTTGTAAGTCTTTCGAGATTACACGCTTCCTGTTGCGAAGAATGTTTTAATCGGATTTTCAATCTCTGCTGAGGAAGATGAAACTGAATTACGTAAATAACTGGTTTTTGCGCTAATAAAACATATTTATTTAGAAAAAAAAAAAATGTTGCGGCTCGAATAGCACATGGTGGGAATAAATTGCGTGGTAATGTTGCTAAAATATTTCCACGTAATGTTGCCACAATATTGACAGCGTTTGTATTTATTTATCTATGTTTACTAATTTTTATGGGACCCCCCCCCCTCCAACTCTGCCCAAAATGGGTTTAAAAATAAAAGACCATTCTTTTTGAAAAATTACAGCTTGAAATATGATTTTAGATTCGTAATCAGATGTTTTGATTGTCATTAATTATTATCCCTTAAATTTTTTACTTTTTTTAAATACTCTTTTATTTTTCCCATACGGTAAATGTAAATGAAGAAAAAATAATTTTTGAAGAAAACATAATTTAAGAAACGATTAGAGTGTTAAAAAGGAATTGTTTAATCTTTCTCTCACTTGTCTCCCGGTTGGGTGACCTCAGAGTTTAAGTAGTTTACATGCATGTCGACGAATGTCTCACAGCATCAGAGAGTGTGTGGAAAGTGTGCTGCAAATAGGTCTTTATTTTTAGTTCGTATAACTCGACAGTCACGAAAATAAAAGACAGAGTCACATTTGAAAGAGAAATAGAGAGAGAGAGAAAGAGAGAAATACGGAGAGAAAAAGGGAGAAAAGAAGAGTGAAAGAGAGAAGGAAAAGAATAAAAGAGATAAAAGAGAGTAAAAGAGAAAGATAGAGTAGAAAGAGAGAGATAGAGTGGAAGAGAGTAAAGGAGAGAGAGAGAGAGGGGGAGAGGGCAGAGGGTGCCATTCAAAGCCTGCCTGTCTCGCCAAAGTGTAAACGCTGATAGGACGGAATTTATTGATTCGTCAACTTCTATAGACGCACTTTTGCCCAATGCTATTCAATACAAACTAAAGCCATATAACGTTTCAATACTCCTCTCTTTCATTCATTCAATTTTTTCCCTCTTTTTAATATTTAATTCCAATTGTTTTAAATATTCGCGAGACGAAAAATTTAAATCACTTGACTTTAATTAAATAATTTATGAAATGAAATATTGGATTAAAATGAATATTTTACACTGTAAAGCGAAAGAAAGAGAGTAAAAACGTTCAAATTTTATTATTATTATTTATTTTATTTTATTTTTCAATTTTTATCTCTAAAAACATTAAATATATAGCTGAGCGTCGACTACTTCAAAAGTGCTACTCTGTAGTTTCACTTAACTTTACTGCACTTCACTTTCAAAACAGCCTCACTTTCAGAACACATCTTCACTTTCATTCTACTTCACATTCACTTCACTTTTACAACACTTCACTTCATTTTATTTCATCTCACTTTCACCCTGTTTTCACTTCACTTCACGTCAATCAACTTTCATTCCACTTTCACTTCACTCCACGAAAGTTTCACTTCACTTTCACTCCGCTTTCACTTCTCTTCAGTGTGATAGTGAAGTGAGTTTGAATGAAGTGAAATTTAAGTGTAAATCAAGTGAAGTGAATGTGAGGTGAATTGCAGTGAAATCGGGTAAAAGTGAAGTGAAGTCAAAAGAAGGCTGAAAGTGAAGTGAAATTAGGATGAAGTGAAAGCGAATTAAAGTGAAGTAAATGCAAGTTGAGTGTAAATCAAGTGAAGTGAATGTGAGATGAAATGAAGTGAAGCTGAGTCAAAGTGATAGTGAAGTGAGTGTTTGAATGAAGTGAAAGTTAAGTGTAAATCAAAAAATTGTTCGCAGAAATTTAATTATGTTCAAAGATTAAAAACAATTCTCATCAAAATTTCAAATATTTTTAGAAATAATAAAATTCTTCTCTGAAATTCAATTATTTTCAAACATTGTAATAAAATTCTTGGCAAAATTTCAATTATTTTCAAAAATTTTCCTCAATTTCAATCTCAGTGATTTTCATTATCTACTATTTTAATAAAATTTTCCAAAACAATTTAATTATTAAAAAAAATGTTAAATAAAATTCTACGCAAACATTAAAATATTTTCATAAATATTAAAAATTTCACAGAAATTGAATTATTTACAAGTTTTTTTTTTATAAATTTCTTCGCAATAATATTCAATTATTTTCATAAATATAAAATATTCATAAAATTTTTACAGGCATTCAATTATTTTCGTATACATAATAAAATTCTTTTTAGGAACTCAATTATTTTCATAAATGATAGAACTCATTGTAGAATTTCAATTATTTTTAATAAAATTTTTCTATTAAAATTTTATTAAAAATAATTGAAATTCTGAATTCTGATATTGGAATTTCTCGAAAAATGTAATTATTCTTAAATGTTTCATTAAAATTCGACAAAAGAATTCAATTATTTAAAAAATTTGTTGATAAAATTCTTTATGAGAATTGAATTTTGAGAAACATTCAATTATTCAATAAATTATTTATATTTGTATTTAAATAATTGAAGTCTAGTAGAATTTTCTAATAAAAAAATGATTTAAAAATGAATTTTACTTATAAACAAATGAATTTGAAAATTCTCAAAAAACTTTTTCAAAAATAAATTATTAAAAATAATTGATTTATACAAAAATTTTAGGTAAAAACACTAAAAAAAATTTCATTTTGGAGAAGTTACAAATTATTGCAGAAATTCAATTGTTCTCAAGAGTAACAAATTCCTTTTGCAGAAATTTAATTATGTTTAAAAATAATAAAATTCTTCTTAAGAATTCAATTATTCTTATAGATAATAAAACTTCTCAGAATTTCAATTATTTTTAAAACAATTTTAAATGAATTCTTCGCAAGAATTCAATTTTTTTATAAATGATAAAATTATTGTCAGGATTTCAATTATTTTTTTAAACTTTAATAAAATTCGTTCCAAAAATTCAATTATTTCTTAAATTTTCATAAAATTCGTTTATACGGAATAAATTTTTTTTTAAGGAATTCAATTATTTTTAAAATTTTAATAAAATTCGTTGCAAAATTCAATTATTTTTATATAATACGGAAAAAAATTCTTTTAAGGAATTTAATAATTTTTCAAATTTTAATAAAATTCGTTGCAAAATTCAATTATTATTTAAAAAAAATATTAATTCATTTTTTTCTAATATATACACTGTTAAAAATGTTCTGAATATTTCGATAAAATTCAGACATCTATATTTAATTGAAGAATTTACGAATAATTGAAATTTGTAAAATTGAATATTGTTAACAAATGGATTTGAAAATTGTCAGAGAACTTTTTCGAAAATTATTTTAAATAATTGATTTAAAGAAGAATTTTAGTTAAAAATTGTTGAAAATAATAATTGAATTGAAATAATGAAAGAAGAAGTACAATATTTTTATAAAATGAAAAGCACAGTAAGATTGATAAATAGAAAAGTTTATATTTTAAAATTTTTATCAATTTAAACGAATGCTTCTTATTTCCACTTTGAAAGAAAAATATACTTTGAAAATACCACACTTGAACTAATGAAGTGAACCAAATTTGTAGATTTTTATTGTTTCCTTTCCCCTGTTGTGGGAAAAGAAAAAAAATTTTCCCCACCTCTAGAGAGATTTGTCTCCCTTTATGTTGTTGCGATTCATTTTCCACTGGAAAAAAAGGAGGAGGTACTGTCATTTTGACATATCACAGTAATTCGGAAGGTTTTTTTTTCTTCTTATTTTTGTCATTATGTGCGGACTGTCGTTGGTCTTAAAGATAAAAAGAAAAAACGAATGCAATAAGCGGTCAGGGACAACCAGTTTTTTTCGTGTGTTTATAGAGAGTCAGCACTTTTATTTTATACTTCAAAATTCGACTTTCAATCAATATTCACTTTTTTTCTCCGAAACTTATAAAATAGAGGAATTTTTTTGAGGGAAATTCTATAAAAGTCGAATTATATAAGAAGTTAAGTTTTATAGGAATAATTTATTGAATAATTGAAAATTGTTTAAAATTGAATTCTTATAAAGAGCTTTATCAAAATCTTTTAATAAAATAATTGAATTGTTTAAAAAAATGTCATTAAAATTTTTGAAGATAATTGATTTCTTTCAATAAATTTAATTAAAAATTTATTGAACATAATTATTAAATTCTAATCAATAAATTACATCAATATTTATTTAAACAATTGAATCCTATGGAAGAATTTTAATAAAATTCGAGAAATTAATTTAAAATTGAAAATAATTGAAATACTGGGATGAATAATTTAATTATTTATAAAAATAATAATTGACTTCTTGCAACAAATGTTATTAGAATTTTTAACAAATAATTGAATTCCTTAATAGAATTTTATTATGTATAAAAATAATTGAATTTGGCAAGAAATTTTACTACTTATAAAAATAATTGAATTTGAAAACAAATTTTATTAAAATTTACAAAATAATTGAATTCTTGACAAGAATTTTATCATTTATAAAAATAATTGAATTCTTGCGAAGTACTTTATTATTTATAAAAGTAATTGAATTCTTGTGAAGAATTTTGAAAAACTGATTAAATAATTGAATTACTTAAAAAAAATGTTATTTATAAAAATAATTGAATTGATGCGAAGGAATTTATAAAAAATTTGTGAATAATTGAATTAATGAGAAATTGTTATTACTTATGAAAATAATTAAATATTTGCGTACAATTTTTTGGGAATTTGAAATTGATTTGAAAATAATAATTGAACTTTGGGGAAGAATTTTGTTATTTATAAAGATAATTGGGATTTTGACGAGATTTTTTTTTTAAATTTGATACTTGAAAAATCATTGAATTTTATGAGAAAAATTTTAACACTCTTGAAAATAATTGAATTTCTGTAATTATTTGTAATTTTTCAAAAATTAAATTTTTTTAGTGTTTTCAACAAAAATTTGAATTACAAATTTTTAAATTCTATTATTTTTAAAATTTCTAATTTTATCCTAAAAAGTTAGTAGCTCGAATTGTTGCTAGTATATATATAAAAGTTTCAAGTTTCTTCTATATGAAAACTTGTTATATATGAAACATCAACTTTCTTTTTTTTTTCTTTTAGCGAATAGCGATTTGCGTTTCAATTTGTAGCCTCTTCGATTTCCATTTCATTTGCAGTCAACACGTGCATCGATCGAGTTACGTTTCACATTCGCCGCGTAGCGTCGCGTCAGATTCACGAATTGTGGGTGTGTGTGTATGTGGGGGGGGGGATATTCAATGTGTGCACATACATTGAGAAACTGTATAGATTGGCCATCATCCGTTAGATGAGGATCTGTTAGTTCCCACGTTGATATTTGTGCGCATACAACAAGTATCTAAATTCTAAATGATTCTGAATTCTCCAGATTAATTTTCATTTAATAATAATTTTACGCTAATGGAAAATAAAATTAGAAATTGATTCTGATTTGGAGCTTTTTTTGCTCTTTTGTAAACAAATTTTTTTTAAATTGACAATGTAGTTTGAATTCTACAACGTTTTGTGATTTTTTGCAACTATAAAGTCACTAATTATATTTATTTTTATTTTTTATTTATATTTACAATCGTTGATTTACATTTCTTTATATTTATCTGTATTTTTAGTTTTTAATTTTTATTTATTTAAATTTTGTTCATTTATATTTATTTACTAATTTATATTTACTTTTATTTACTAATTTATTATTTACTTTTATTTACTAATTTTTGTTTACTTATTTACACTTGTTATTTTTTAACTATTCGTAATAATTCATTTACTTAATATAATATTATAAATTATAAATATTTTGAATATTAAACATAAATAAAAATACCCGACACGTTGAGGGGAATCGAACTCGACACCCTCCGCACCCTAGACTTGTACGCTAGACGTTAAGCTACGCCACATTAGACTTTAAAAACAAAATTACTTTTATAAACTTCAATTGCGAGACATTAAAATTTAACAATTTTGACTATAACAATTATTATTAGTACACTTTACAACTAAATCCATAAATAAAATCAAAGGGATTCAATTATTTTCATAAAATTTTTTACAAACATTCAATTATTTTCATAAATAATAAAATTTTCACATAAATTCAATTATTTAATCAGTTTTTTAAAATTCTTTGCAAGAATTCATTTAAAAAAAACATTAATTAAGCTCTTCGCAAGAATTCAATTATTTTTATAAATGATAAAATTCTTGTCAAGAATTCAATTATATTGTAAATTTTAATAAAATTTGTTGCCAAATTCAATTATTTTTATACCTGATAAAATTCTATTAAGGAATTTAATTATTTGTTAAAAATTCTAATAACATATGTTGCAAGAAGTCAATTATTATTTTTATAAATAATTAAATTATTCATCTCAGTATTTCAATTATTTTCAATTTTAAATTAATTTCTCGAATTTTATTAAAATTCTTCCATAGGATTCAATTGTTTAAATAAATGTTGATGTAATTTATTGATTAGAATTTAATAATTATGTTCAATAAATTTTTAATTAAATTTATCGAAAGAAATCAATTATCTTCAAAAATTTTAATGGTATTTTTTTTAACAATTCAATTATTTTATTAAAAGATTTTGATAAAGCTCTTTATGAGAATTCAATTTTTAAACAATTGCAGATAATAATTGAATATTAGTAGCGTTATTCACAGGAATTCAATTATTTGAAAAAAATTTCATAAATTTCTTGACAAGACTTCAATTATTTTTATAAGTAATAAAGTTCTTGGCAAGAATTCAATTATTTTAATAAATAATCAAATTCTTCTCAGAAATTCAATTATTTTAAAAAATTTAGTAAAATTAGTTGAACAAATTCAATTATTTTTATAAATAATGAACTTCATAGCAGGATTTCAATTATTTTTAATGCAATTTTAAATAAATTTCTTGAAAAATGCAATTATTCTAAAAATTTTAATAAAATTCTTCGATATAGAATTCAGGTATTGAGGTATTTAAAAAAATGTTAATTAAATTTCTTGAAAGAATTGAATTATTATCAAAAATTTTAATGAAATTCTTCGTAAAAAAATTCTGTTATTTTAAAAAAATTTTGATAAAGCTCTTTAGAAGAATTCAACCTTAAGAAATATTCAATTATTTTATAAATAATTTTTGTATTTAAATAATTGAATTGCAGTAGAATTTCCTAAAAAGAATTGATTAAAAATTGAATTTCAGTTTAAATTTTAGATATAATAAAATTGAATATTAAAAGCGTTATAGTCTAAATTTTTAGAAATAATTAACTTTCAAAAGATTTTTTGAATTGAAATTTTCGAAAATTTTAAATGTTGTAAAAATATTAAATTGAATAATATTTAATATTAAATTTTATTGTATTTGATTTTAAAAATATTAAATTTAATAGTATTTATTATTTAAATAATAATATTAAAATTTTTATTTGAAACTAAAATTATTAATGTTTTGAATAATTTTATTTAGAAATTAATACAAAAAAAATGATTTAATTTTGGAAGAATTACAGTTGGGATTTTTTTAGAAATAGTTTAAATTCAAAAAAGCTTTTAATTGAATTACTTAAAATATTTTAATTCCTTTGAAATATTAAAAATATTAAAAGTAATAATAAATAGTAAAATAATAAATATAAATAATAATAATAAATAAATAGGTATTTCAATATTTTTATTTAAAAAAAAAATTATTCAATTTTTAAATGTAATTTATTTTAAAAAATATTTTTAAAAAGTCGTCAAGTTTAATTTTTTGGTAACTACTTTTTTTACTACTTTTTTCAGTCCTAGCTACTTTTTGTTACCTACTTTTTTTTACTACTTTTTTCAGTCCTAGCTACTTTTTTTTACCTACTTTTTTAAAATTATTCATCGACTACAAAGCCTGTTATTTATTTTTATTATCATTATGCTTTAGAAGAACTTTTTTCTCAAAGAAAGCAAAGAAACCTTAAGAGTGATATTATTTATTTCTATTATTATTATTGTAAATTTAAAAAAACTTTTTTACTGAAAGAAAGGGAGAAAACGTTAATAGTGATATTATTATTTATTTTTATTATTATTGTAAATTTATTAGAACTTTTTTCTAAAAAAAAATGAGAGAAAAACATTAATAGTGATATTATTATTTATTTTTATTATTTTTATTATTATTATAAGAAAAAAATTCTTTTTTTCTGAATAAAAAAAAAGAGAGAGAAAAAGAGTAAAAGTGAAAGAGTGAGAGAAGAAGTGAGAGAGAGGTAGGGGAGAGGGGAGAGGGAGACAAGAAGGAAAAGAGAGTGGTCAACAGAATGGAGGGTTTAATAGGAATTCCGAGCATAGTGTCGAGATAGTTTCAATCGGACAAATTGATGCAATCCATTTTCTCCTCGTCGTTGTCAAGCGGCAACGATTTCAAATCAACGATCGCTAATTACAATTTCATTTTCTCTCCTCTCATGCCCAAATGGCTGGCGGGCATTTCATTGATATGACTTCCGAGAAAAGCTTCCTTTTGCCGCATGCCACGTTAACCCCTCGTTGAACGCATTGTTGCCAGGCTTTTGTTTTACTTTATAAAACATGTTTTGTCAATACTATATGTATACGCAGTAGGAAGAAAAAAAAAATTATTCCTCCTACTGCGAAGATAGAGAATTTTCCACTGCTTTGCATTTCAATTAGTTGAATAAAATAATAAATTAAATAATAAATAAAATAATAAATACAATAATAAATAAAATAGTAAATATAATAATAAATTAAATAGTGAATAAAATAAGAAATAAAATTATGAATAAAATAATAAATAAAACAATAAGTAAAATAATAAATAAAACAATAACTAAAATAATAAATAAAATAGTGAATATAATTATTCTCCTTACTACTGTTTTTGATAATTAATTTATTCTTTTCCCCCTAATTAGTATTTCACTCAGTTTGGTGGATAAATATTTAACTAATAATTACTTGAAAAAATTAATACGAATGGAAAAATATTTAATTAATAATTACTTGAAAAAATTAATACGAATTTAGAGAGAGTTGTACGCAAATTTTTTTTTAGAATAGAATTTTTAATGGATTTTTTTTAATGCTCATTTGGTTGAGAATGAAATAGTAATCGAAATAATAAAAAAAAGCGTTAACGTTAAAAGTTTATTTAATGAGATTAAGTTATATTTATGTTCTAATAAGCTTTTTATTTAGTGATTATTTATTTTATTACTTTTAAACTATATATGCTAAATTCGCTCACGCGTATAATTGAATATTGTAGAGACCGATAAACAATTTTATTGCATAGGTCATACAGTAAAACGGTATCTATACCATAAAATAAGTAATATTTTCTGAAATTGTAAAATATTAGTTTGAAATTATTACAAAATTGAAGAGGAGTTTATTATTCCTAATTTTCATTTCATGAAATTTTAATGATAATTTAAAATATTCCTGAAATTAATGCTCTCTCTAAATATCTGAAACAGTGCAATTGGAAACTAAACTGCAGGCCTCGGATATTAAGACTTTTTTTTTACTTTTTTCGACTATTTTCAAAGAATGCAACTTTTATTTCGACTTATTTTCAAAAATTTCGAATTTTTCGACTTTTCTTCCAAGTTTTGTCACAAGAACCACATTTTTGGTATAAAAAATATATGCAATTTATTTCGATTTTTATAGTGTAAAAAGTAGACAAATCTTTCAAAAATTATTTTTGAATGATTTTTTTAAATTAAATTTTTGAAATATACATTTAAAAAATTTTTCTATAATATTGAAATTTTGTCGAATTTAACTGAAAATAATTGATTTTTTCAAGTATTTTATTTACAATTTTTGAAAATCAACTTCTGAAGAGTTTTAATTGCAAATTTTGAAAATAATTGAACTCTCAAACATTTTAATAAAAAATCTCAAAGTGTAAATTTATAAATTTGAAAATTAATGAAAATTAGCTTCTAAAAATTATATTAAAATATTTTTGAAAAAAATAATACTTACAGAATTTTTAATATCTACTATTTGCATAAAATTTCCAAACAGTATTTAATTATTTAAAAAAGTTTTTGTAAAAATCTTCGTAAGAATTCAATTCTTTTCATGAATAATTAAAATTTCTCGGGAATTCAATAATTTAAATTGGAATTTGCATATAAAATTAGTCGACAGAAATCAATTATTAATTTTTTTTATAAAATTCTTCGTGTGCGAAGTCTGAAATTATAATTAATAATTATAATTAATAAATTGTTTTTTCTTCTGTTGCAGGTAAATTTCCTTTTGACATTCAACAATTGGATTTTTTGTAAGTTTTAAACTAATTCGTTACTTTTTTTCTAAATAATAAAAAATAGTGAATATAAATAAAATTATAGGGGTAAAAAAATTTTTTTTCTGAATAATTGAGAAGGTAAATGATAAAATAAAAGTAATAAAAGGCAAAGGTAAAAGTGTTTCCTCGAAAAAATCAATTATTTAAAAAAATATTTTTTTAAAAACTCTTTCGAAGAATTCAATTATTTACAAAAATATTAGAATTTTTCACAGGAATTCAATTATTTTAAAATATTTTAATAAAATTGTTCGAAAGAAATCAATTATTATGAATACAATTTTAATAAAAAATTTTTGAAAATAATTCAATTATTCTTTTAGATTTTAATAAAATTCTTTACAAGAATTCAATTATTTACACAATTAATTCTTTGAAATAATTCAATTATTTAAGATAAATAACAAAATTATTCCCGAAAATTCAATCATTTTGTGGGATTTCAGTAAAATTCTTTGCAAAATTCAATTATTTTCATAAATAACAATATTTATCACAAGAATTCAATTATTTTTAAAAGTAATAAATTTATTCTTGAAAATTCAATTATTTAAAAAAATTGTAATAGAATTCCCCTGTAAAATTTAATTATTTTCATAAATAATAAAAATTTTACTAGAATTAAATTATTTTCAAATTGTTTTATAAATTTCTTCGCAATATTCCAATTATTTTTCATAAATAATGTCTAAAATTTTTATAGAGAATCAGAAATTCAATTATTTTCATAAATAATAAAATTAATCGCAGAATTTCAATTAGTTCAATTAGTTCTTAAAATTTTTTTTAAAATTCGTTGAAAGAATTTAATTATTTAAAATAGAAATTTCTATAAAATTATAAGCAAAAATTCAATTATTTTCGTAAATAATATCCAAAAATTTCACAAGAATTGAATTACTTAAAATTTTTTTATAATTTTCTTTGTAGTAATTTAATTATTTTCATAAGTAATAAATTTTTTACAGGGATTCAATTATTTTCATAAATAATTGTATTTTGAAAAGGTTTAAAATTTAAATCATTGAAAATTTGAACGAAAAATTTAATAATATTTAATTATTTTTAATTCTTTTTAATTATTATAAAACAAGAAGAAAGCGATCATTCCAAGTCGATCATTCTTCATAAAAATTCGATTATTTCTTTTTATATTTTTCAAAAATTTAATTATTTTCTAAAATTTTAACAGAAATTCATTTTTTAATCAATTTTTATTCGACAAGAATTCAATTATTCAAATACAAAAATAAATAATTTATTCAATAATTGAATTCTCATAAAGATTTTTATTATTTATGAAAATAATTAAATTATGCTTTTATACTTGTCTGAGATAAATTTTATTTGGTTCGAAAAAAAAATTTATTTGGTAAAAGTAAAAATATGATTCGTGTGAAATAAAATTTTTATTCAATACAAATACTTTAGTATATAGACACCGAGACAAATATTCTTTTATTTAACTCAAATAAATTATAT
This sequence comes from Leptopilina syphax, assembly GCA_032872505.1. Lineage (NCBI taxonomy): Eukaryota > Metazoa > Arthropoda > Insecta > Hymenoptera > Figitidae > Leptopilina > Leptopilina syphax. The sequence goes on along the minus strand of CM065471.1, from coordinate 31,917,173 downwards.
TTGGTTGAAATAAAATATTTTCCCCTGTGAGTGTAAAAGCTGAACAAGAAAGGTAAATTGCAGTTATTGAAGTTTATGCTCTATACGGTATTAACTAAAATGGATTCATGTATCTCGTATCCGCAACACAATGCGCAATCGTGGCGCATAATGCTGAACTGACAGAAAACTATTTTTCTTTACGAAAAAAAAAAAAAAAAAAAAAAATTCGTTCAGTTTCTGTAACAGCAAACCATATACAGAGAAAAGAGAAGTTGGCCATGCCGACATCGTTTCATTCCGTGAAACTGGAACACTTTACGGCTCTTATTTACGATCTGGGTTACAGGAAAGGCTTCCCAAGCAAGTGTTGCTTTTTTAAAAACGAAAAAAAACACATATATATCGAACAACCATACATTTTCCTCCTAACAAAATTCCGAGTATTTCATTCTTCAATTTGTAGTAAAACCAAAAAAAAAACTCTAGTACAGTTTTTACAACATATTTCGGGCCTGAAGACAAAGATCTTCATCAATTCGTAAAAAATTTTTTTTTTATTAATTTCTAAAAATTTCAAATAATAATTTTTTACTTTGAGCTTCGACGCTAACTGCAGGAAAATAAATAAATTAAATTAACAAATTCCCTTCAATTTTTCGAAACTTTAATAATTTTGCTGAATAAATATTTAAATAAAATTATTATTTGTTTTTCCATTGAGAAATGAAATTAGAAAAATTATAAATTAAAACCTTCTAAAATTTTCAAAAATTCAATTATGATCTGAAATTTAAAAAAAAATTTCAACTACTAAACTATTTTTAAAAATAATAAAAATCTTCTTCAAAATTCAATTATTTTAAAAACTAAATTTTTGACAGAGACTCAGGAACTCAATTATTTTCGTAAATAATAAAACTAATTGCTGAATTTCAATTATTTTTAAGACAATTTTAATCAAATTTTTAGAAAAATGTATTTATTTATTTATTTTTTTTTTAAATTTTATTAAAATTCGTTGAAAGAATTCAATTATTTAAAAGAAATTTTGATTAAATTTTACGCAAAAATTCAGTTATTTTCGAAAATAATAAAAATTTCACAGGAATTCAATTACATAAATTTTTTTCTAATTTTCTTGGAAAATAATTAAATTTTTTTGCAGGGATTCAATTATTTTCATAAATAATTAAATTCATAAATAATTGAATTTTGAAAAGGTTTTAAATTAAATTCTTTGAAAATTTAAATGAAAAATTTGATAATAATATTTTTATACGTTGTTGAATTTTAAAAAGGTTTTTAATTTGAATTTGTTGAAAATCTTATTTCCTTGGAAAAAAACAATAATTATTAAATATTTATTTAAAAATGAAGATATTTATTTTGAATAATTTTACAATTTTTGTCTCAACCCTGAATGTCGAACTAAATAAAATTTATTTGACTTAAATATTAATTAGCAAAAAAAAAAATTCTATCTAGATTCTAAAATAAAAAACTATTTTGACAATTAATATTTGTTTTTCTCTCTTTTGTTTCATTTTCGCTTGGGAAGTGTTTTCTTTTTTATATTTTTTATTTTCTTCTTTTTCTTTTTTTTAAGTATATAATCAAAAAGAAATGTTCTCTCTCTACAGACAGAATGTATGACTCTCACGAGAGGGAATTTTTTTGCATTTTTATTCTAGCAGGTAGATTGTTGCGTGCTAAGGGAAATGCATCGGATGGTCCAATGGATTTTCTTGTGCCGAAGAACCGTGCTCCAGTTCTTGTTCTTGAATAAACTATTAATATCTCGGCCCATCGTGCAAATCAGGCTGGACATAAAGTAACGTCAGGAATAACGGACTCTCCCGTTTTCTCCATTTATTTTCCCCATTTTTTCTTTTTTTTTCACTTTTTTCTTTTTTGCTCCTATATACCTATAGTGAAAATAATTTTCATTATTTATATACTTTTTGTGTAGAGAACTTTCAAAATAAATTTGTAATTTGATTGCTTAATAAAAATATCGCTAGTAAAAAAAAACTTTTAAAGAAAAATAATTTTTATCACAAGTTATATTTTTATTTTTTTAATTACTAAATTTTTAATTTTATTTTAATTTAATTTAATTTAATTTAATTTAATTTTAAATTAATTTAATTAACAATTTTTTTAAATTGCATATTTTTGATGGAATAATTATTCTGATCGAATAATTTTTATTCTATTCGAACAATTTTTATTCTTTTAATTTTTATTGGGAAACATAGTCAGGGTTGGACCACCTTTCAAACTTTGTTTATAATTTCTTTTTAAAAAAAAGTAATTTTTTGGAAGGATCTATTAAATAAGAAACTTTTCCTTTTTTTTTAAATAATTTTTTTTTAATATTTTTTTATCAGTATACAATATAACATTTGTAATGATAATATCTCAAGTGACAAGAGCATAGCGATAAAATGAAAAGAAAGAATTCTTGATTTAAAAGTGGACGAAATTAAATTAAATTGTTTCGTAAGATTAGACTTTTAAAAAATTAAGATCTTGTAAACAATTCTGCATTCCGGTAATACGATTCCTCTTTCTCTCTCTTTTTTTTCTTTATTTCTTGTTCTCACGTAGAGTCGACAAGTCTAGCTCGGAAGTAGAACTAAATGCTCGTAAAGTGTAAATTCAGTGAACAGATGAGAAAAAGAAGAATTAGTTACTGTAAACAGTTTCAATTTATCAGCAAGTTTAGTTCATTAAATTACAATTTTATGAGTTAAACCCACTTTTTCCATTCTTCGCCCCTCATTCTTAGATTGCAAAATTCCATTTGCGAGCTTTTAATATAATTAAACGAATCATTACGGAAAATAGCAAAATATTTCAATTCATAATAATTAATAATTACTTATTAATAATAATAATTAATATCTATTTAATAATAATTAATAATTACTTGTTAATAATAATAATTAATTACTAATTACTTAATAATAATTAAAAATTACTTGTGAATAATAATAATCAATAACTACTTAATAATAATTCGTAATTACTTGTTAATAATAATTAATAATTACTTGTTCATAATAATAATAATTACTAATTACTTAATAATAATTAAAAATTACTTGTTCATAATAATAATAATTACTAATTACTTAATAATAATTAATAATTACTTGATAATAATAAATGGCTATTTCATAATAATAAAAATCTACTTTTTAATAATTAATAATTACTTGATAATAATTAACAGGGTTGCCACAGGTCAGGGAGATCAGGGAATTCAGCGAAAAGTCAGGAATTTTTATTAAAAGTACTGGAAAAAATTAAATTTTTGAAATTCATAAGAAAATTCTGAATTTTTAGTGTCTTTTTTGTTTGCCTCATAAACTATCAAACTACTACGAATTCCAATACAAAACCTTCAAAATTTTTTTCTATTTCTGACCTGAATTAATTTTTTAATATTATTTAATTATTTCAAAAGTTTTAATGCAATTACTATCTTGATAAATAACAAGATTCTTCACAAAGATTCAATTATTTTTAGGAATTTTAAAAAAATTCTTTGCAAAATTCAATTATTTTTATAAATAACAACATTTATCACAAGAATTTAATTATTTTCAAAAGTAATAAAATTCTTCGAAGAAATTCAATTATTTTTAAACATTTTAACGAATATTTCATTAAGAATTCAATTATCTTTATAAGTAGCAAAACATTTCGCCAAAAATTCAATTATATTAAAAAAATGTAAATAAAATTCTTTGCAAAAATTTTAATAATTTTTGAAAATTTTCGCATTTGAATCATTTTCAATATTCACTATTTTCGTAAAATTTATCAAAACATTTAATTATTGAAACAAATTTTTGATAAAATTCTATGAAAACATTCAATTTTTTTCATAAATAATAAAATTTCATTTAGGAATTCAATTATTTTTACGACAAAATTTTAAATATTTTTAATAGAATTTTAAATAAATTCATTGAAAAATGAAGTTATTCTTAAAAATTTTATTGTAACTTGACGAAAGAATTCAAATTTAAGAAACATTCAATTATTCAAAAAAAAAATAATAAAATACGTTGCAATGATTCAATTATTTTCATAATTAACTTTTAATTCGTCTCAGGAAATCAATTATTTTCAAAAAATTTTTAAGTAATTCTGCAAAAGAATTCAATTATCTTGTTAAACAAGAAAATTCTTCCCATAATATCAATTATTTTAAGGAATTTTTAATAAAATTCTTTTCCAAAATTCAATTATTTTCATAAATATAAAAATTTATCGCAAGAATTCAATTTTTTTGAAAAGTAATAAAATACTTTGCAGAAATTAAATTCTTTTCAAAATTTTTTTAAAATTCTCGTTAATAATTAAATTATCTTTATGAATAGGTAGCGAAATTTTTCTCAAGAATTAAATTATTGTCAAAAATTTTAATAAACTTCTTGTCAAAATTTCAATTATTTAAACAAAATTGAATAAAATTCATCGCATGAATTCAATTATTTTCATAAATTATTATTTAAATTCTTCTTAGAAGTTCAATTATTTTTAAAAATTTTAATAAAATTCTTCAAAAAGTTTTCAATTATTTTCAAAAATTTTTATAAAATTCAATTATTGAATAAATTATTTATTTTTGTATTTAAATAATTAAATTCTCGTAGAATTTTTTAATAAAAATAATTGATTCAAAAATGAATCTCGGTTAAAATTAAAAATATTAGATAAGAATTGAATATTAAAAACATTATAGCATAGATTTTAGAAATAATTGAATTTTGAAAAGGTTTCAAATTCAAATCTTTAGAAATCTAAATTTTTCGTCCTTTTAAATAATAATTGATTTAAAGAAAAATTTTAGTTAAAAATTCTAGAAAATAATAATTGAATTTAAATGATGAAAATAATTTCAAAGAAGTTAGGAGTAACAATATTCTTATATAAAATAATATTTTTATCCCTGGGTTATTATTGTTAATTATTATAAAAACATGAAGAAATCGATTACTCCGAGTCGAAGACTCGGAGTGATTGACTTCTTCATGTTTATAATAATATTCTCATAAGTCATTAAATTTCAAAAGATTTTAATTTGAAATTTATATGAAAATCTTAATTTCACTGGAAAAATAAAAATGATTAAATAATTATGATAAATAAAACAATTGTTTTCGAATAATTTTTCAATAATTAAAGAAATTCGCAAATATTCGAACATTATTTTGAGTTTCTAATAATTCTTAGAGTGAATCAGAATATTCTTTAGTGTCAGGGAAAAGGTCAAAATTTTTTTCGGAAATCAGGGAAAAACAAAGTTAAATTTTTGTGGCCAGCCTGATTAATGATTACTTAATAATTTATAATTACTCATTAATAATAATTATTATAAATAATTATAAAACAACAATTAATATATAATAATAGTAGTAATAATAATTAATTAATAATTATTCATTAATAATAATTATTATAAATAATTATAAAACAACAATTAATATATAATAATAGTAGTAATAATAATAATTAAAATAAATTATCGTTTTCGGTAAGTAAGAGGAACAAAAAATTGAATATTTTTTTTCCAGACCATTTTGCTCGTCACTTTAATCGACGCACTTTCCAATTTGCATTAATGTATCAAATGAAAATATTGTCGCATTATCTTATCGTGTTGAAAATTAATCGCTTCTAATTGAAAGCAAGTGAACGATAATTTTAATTGGATTTGTTTATTATACATTTCTTTTTTCTTTTTCAATTAAAAATATCAATGACCTTCAAATCGATTATCGATTTAATATCATTTTAATAATTCTACATATTCTATGCGAATGTAAAATTATAATTTATTACTAGCAATTATAATTTTTTAAAGCGTTCGTTTTTCTACATTAATATTGATTATAATAATTTATATTTGTTACTAATTGTTCGTAATAATAAAAATTAATATTAATTATTACGAATTATTATTATTACTATTACTTTTATTATTAATTAATTATTATTTCTTAAATTATCCGAAGTTTAAATTATAATAATTAATTAATAAATAATATTTTTACTTTATTTATTATTATACGGATTGCAATAAGAAGAAATAATGAATTACCTACTCTTATTATTATTTATTATAATTATCATTTATTAATTTATTATTCATTATCAGTTATTATTAATTAATTTAATAAATAGATATATTCTATTATAATTACATTAATAATATTAATATAAATAGTTCGAAACATTTTTTGTATATGAAAAATAAAATACATAAGTTTTGGAAAAAAAAAAGGAAAAAATTTTAATTTTCGTAAATGCAGACGACCTTGTAATTTCCAGCAATAAATTCAACAGCTGGTGGAAGTTTTTTTTTCTTCTTTTTTTTTGTCGTCATCATGAAAGACGAAAGAGATAAAATAAAAAAGCAAAAGTTTGATGGGTATCAGGTGTGGTCCCTGGTTTTATCAAACATTTCGTCTCCTTCTTTCGCATTCCGTTCGCGCCGACTACACGCAAATCGTGGCAATTATCGCCATGATGCGTTCCAGCGAGAAATAGAGATTAAGATCGATGTCTGTCCGTCGTTTTTCGAGGAGGAGGTGGGATTCCACCTTGAATCGAACCCTTCAACATTCCAGATTTCTCTTTCAGGAATATGAATTACTCATCTGATTTATTTTTTTATTTTTTTTTTTTTTTTGCAAATGTGACATAACTCTGAAACCTTTGAACTAGGTTTCGTACTTATCTACTAAAACCTACTATTTACTACTTTTTTTACGATTGTCTACTATTTGGATACTTTTTTTTGAATTTATGACATTAAATAGTAGAAATAAAAAAATTATTCTCGAAAATTTTAAGAAAATTCTTAGATGTAAAATTTAACAATTTTTTCAACCATTCAACAAAATTTTAATAAAATTCTTTGTAGCGAATCAATTATTTTGAAAATATTTTTGAAATTCAATTATTTTCATTGTCTAGTATTTTAATTAAAATATTTTCAAAAAGAATTTAATTATTAAAAAAAATAATGTATAAAATTCTTTGCGAGTATTCAATTATTTTTATAAATAATAAAATTTTAACAGAAATTCAATTATTTGAAACTCAATTTTCATAAAATGTTTCGAAAAAATTATTTAAAAAGATTTTTCAAAAATTCTTTGCAAGAATTCAATTATTTAAAAAATTGAATATTTTAATTGAAAAATTGTTATGAAATTCTTTGCGAATTCAATTATTTTCATAAATAATATAATTTTTTCAGGAATTTAAACATTTAAAACACAATTTTTATAAAATTGTTCTCATGAATTCAATTATTTAAAAAAATTTAATTGATTTCTTTGCAAGAATTCAATTATTTTCATAAATAATTTTATTTTTCTCAGAAATTCAATTTTTATTAAAAATTTTAATAAAATCCCTCGCAAGAATTCAATTATTTTTATAAATAATAAAACTTATCGCAGTATTTCAATTATTTTTAATAGAATTTTAAGTGAATTCTTCGAAAAATGCAATTATTCTTAAAAAATTTTATTAACATTTTTCAGAAGAATTCAATTATTAAAGAAATTTTTGATATTATTTATTTTTTAGAATTTAATAATTAATTGCAATACATTTTTTATTCAATTTAAAAAGATTTCAATAAAATTTTTCGTGAAAATGTAATTAATCTTAAAAAATTTTTGAATATCTAATATTTCAATAAAATTTCCCAAATAAATTCAATTATTTTAAAAAAAATTTTAATAAAAAATGGTTGCAAGAATTCAATTATTTTCATAAATTATAAAATTCTTCACAAGAATTCAATATTAAAAAGAAATAATTGTTATAATATTCTTTGCAAACTATTAATTATTTTCATAAATAAATAAAATTGTTTGCAAACTTTCAATTATTTTCATGAATAATAAAATTTTCTCAGAAATTGAATTATTTTTCTCTATAAACTTTCTTTAAACTGAAATATTGTATTTTTTTGGAGACGAGAAGAAGGAATTTACTATTTTTATTTTAGCCGTAGCAATTAATTTTCTCTACTAATTAATGACTAATTTAATTAATTAGTAAAAATATTTACTTCTATATATTATTATTTTTGATAATAATATTCATTATTTAATGTGCAATTATAATTGATTGCATCGATGGGAAAAATAATAAATTGTATTTACGTCACACTTATTGAACTCTATAATAATATATAATATTACGGAAAGTTTTCTAATGCAAGGAAAATATATATTTAAACTTGAGTCGTTGCCTGTGTGACTTGAAAACTTTCTACGATCATCAGCAGTTACTGCAATAATTTCCAGCAAATACAAATTATTTACCGTGCAACTATATACAGTGACGGTCGTTTTGCTTACGTAAGACGGCAAAAGCCGCGGACTCGCTTGGAAAATGCGGAATACAACATGAAAATGTTAATAGATTCCTCGCATATGTACAGAGTGTCTCGTTAAAATAGATTTTCACGTTTTCAATAAATAATTATATTTATTTATATAAAATCGTATAAAAATATAAAGTAATATTTTTTGTATTTTATCATTTCTTTTTAATATTTTTTATTAATTTTATTCTTTATAATAAAGAAAAACGAAAACTGAATAAAGTCACTTTTAATATTTAAAGTAAAAACTAAACTTATTTTTCATGGGAAAACTTTTAATATTAACGTAATTTTTACTATTACTAAAAGTTTGTAAAATTAGCAGAAATATTTAAGAAAAATTAAAAAGATTTACTCTTGGAAATAATAAAAATTGTTGTAGCAAAAAATGCGCAAACATTCTAATACAAAATTTTCAAAATATTTTTTGATTTCTAACCAGAATAAATTTTTTAATATTATTTAATTATTTCAAAAGTTTTAATGCAATTATCTTGATAAATAACAAGATTCTTCACAAAAATTCAATTATTTTTAGGAATTTTAATAAAAATGTTCTTTGGAAAATTCAATTATTTTTATAAATAACAACATTTATCAGAAGAATTCAATTATTTTGAAAAGTAATAAAATTCTTCGAAGAAATTCAATTATTTTTAAAAATTTTTATCGAATATTTCGTTAAGAATTCAATTATATTTATAAATAGCAATATTTTTCGCCAAAAATTCAATTATTTTCAAAAAATTTAAATAAAATTCTTTGCAAAAATTTCAATTATTTTTAAAAGTTTTTCGAATTTCAATAATTTTTGATAATCACTATTTTCGTAAAATTTATCAAAACATTTAATTATTATTGAAACAAATTTTTGATAAAATTCTACGAAAACATTCAATTATTTTCATGAATAATAAAATTTCATTTTGGAATTCAATTATTTTCACGACAAAATTTTTGAATATTTTTAATACAATTTTAAATAAATTCATTGAAAAATGAAGTTATTCTTAAAAATTTCATTGTAACTTGACAAAAGAATTCAAATTTAAGAAACATTCAATTATTCAATAAAATAATAAAATTCGTTGCAATGATTCAATTATTTTCATAAATAACTTTTAATTCGTCTCAGGAAATCAATTATTTTCAAAAAATTGCTAAGTAATTCTGCAAAAGAATTTAATTATATTGTTAAACAACAAAATTTTTCCCATAGAATCAATTATTTAAAGGAATTTTAATAAAATTCTTTTCCAAAATTCAATTATTTTCATAAATATCAAAATTTATCACAAGAATTTAATTATTTTCAAAAGTAATAAAATTCTTCGAAAAAATTCAATTATTTTTAAAAATTTTATGGAATATTTCGTTAAGAATTCAATTATTTTTATAAATATCAATTAGCTTTTCGCTAGAAATTTAATTATTTTCAAAAAATTTAAATAAAATTCTTTGCAGAAATTTTAATAATTTTTGAAAATTTTCGCAGTTAAATCATTTTCAATATTCACTATTTTCATAAAATTTATCAAAAAATTTAATTATTGAAAACAATTTTTGATGAAATTCTACAGAAACATTCAATTATTTTCATAAATAATAAAATTTCATTTAGGAGTTCAATTATTTTCACGACAGAATTTTAAATATTTTTAATACAATTTTAAATAAATTCCTAAAAAACTTCGTTATTCTTAAAAATTTTTAAGTAAAAAATTTAAATTTTTTAAAATTTTTTTTTTTTTTTAAATTTTTTAAGTAATTCTGCAAAAAAATTCAATTTTCTTGTTAAACAAGAAAATTCTTCCCATAAAATCAATTATTTAATGGAATTTTAATAAAATTCTTTTCCAAAATTCAATTATTTTCATGAATATCAAAATTTATCACAAAAATTCAAAAAAATTAAAAATTTTATTAAAACTAGACGAAAGAATTCAAATTTAAGAAACATTCAATTATTCAATAAAATAATAAAATTCGTTGCAATGATTCAATTATTTTCATAAATAACTTTTAATTCGTCTCAGAAAATCAATTATTTTCAAAAAATTTTTAAGTAATTCTGCAAAAAAATTCAATTATCTTGTTAAACAAGAAAATTCTTCCTATAAAATCAATAGTTTAAAGGAATTTTAATAAAATTCTTTTCCAAAATTCAATTATTTTCATAAATATCAAAATTTATCACAAGAATTCAATTTTTTTAAAAAGTAATAAAATACTTTGCTAAAATTAAATTGTTTTCAAAATTTGTTTAAAATTCTCGTTAATAATTAAATTATCTTTATAAATAGGTAGCGAAATTTTTCTCAAGAATTAAATTATTGTCAAAAATGTTAATAAACTTGTTGTCAAAATTTCAATTATTTAAACAAAATTGAATAAAATTCATCGCATGAATTCAATTATTTTCATAAATTATTATTTAAATTCTTCTTAGAAGTTCAATTATTTTTAAAAATTTTAATAAAATTCTTCAAAAAGTTTTCAATTATTTTCAAAAATTGTTGTAAAATTCAATTATTGAATAAATTATTTATTTTTGTATTTAAATAATTGAATTCTCGTAGAATTTTCTAATAAAAATTGATTTAAATGAAATGAAAATGAATTTCGGTTAAAATTTTATATAATAATTGAATATTAAAAACATTATAGCATGGATTTCTAGAAATAATTGAATTTTGAAAAGGTTTCAAATTCAAATCCTTGGAAATTTAAATTTTTCGTTCTTTTAAATAATAGTTGATTTAAAGAAAAATTTTAGTTAAAAATTCTGGAAAATAATAATTGAATTTAAATGATGAAAATAATTTCAAAGAAGTTAGGAGTAACAATATTTTTATTTAAAATAATAATTTTATCCCTGGATTATTATCGTTAATTATTATAAAAACATGAAGAAATCGATTACTCCGAGTCGAAGACTTGGAGTGATTGACTTCTTCATCTTTTTAATAATATTCTTATAAGTTATTAAATTTCAAAAGATTTGAATTTGAAATTTTTGAAAATCCTAACTTCAATGGAAAAATAATAATGAATAAATAATTTGATAAATAAAACAATTGTTTTTGAATAATTTTACAATAATTAAAGAAATTCGCAAATATTCAAACATTTTTTTGAGTTTCTAATCATTTTTAGAGTGAATCAGAATATTTTTTAGTGTCAGAGGCACTAATTTAGAATTAAAAAAAAAAATAAAAATATTTAATTTGGGAAAAATTTCAATATTATTTCAAATTTACATTAGAAAAGGGGAAATAAAAAATTTGTTTGATATCAAAATTGACGAAGAAACAACCGCACATAAAGTAAAATTATACGAAAATTTCACATCAACAGCAGTTTTCCTTCCACGCTCCCGCGCTTTCAACCCAAGGGGAAAACTTTTCTGATTAATGTCGCGTGTCAAAGCGCGCCCTAGAGTTCAACCCCCTACTTCTCCCCCCCTTTCCCCTTTCACCCTACCCTCAAGAAGTGACACGATCGAATAACATTCTTCAAGGGATATCTTTTAATATGACCTTTTTTTTTTTCTTTTCATATTCTTCTCCAAACACAAGTTTCATTACCTCCTTTTCGTCGAGATATGAAAATATTAACTAAATAATTCATTGCTATCAGAAAAAAATAAAGATAAAAAAAAATTTTGTAATTAGATATTAGAACAAGGCTTTTTTTGCTGGACTCAAAATAAAAGTGAGTTTTGATTGAATTTCAGAAGTCATGTATAGAGGGAGAATTTTTTGTTTTTTATTTTTTTTTTTATTTTTACTGTTTTCTCTAAAAGATGAGAATTTCATGCAAGTTTTACGAGGAAAGAAATCGACGAGAGTGTACACCTCTGTAATCGAATTCTCATGCTAACCCAAGTAACGGGAACCGTGCCTTGCTGTACGTGCAGTACAAGTAGAGTGTACGAAAAAAAACTACCAAATTGCTCCACACTATCAGTCTGGAAAATGAAACACACAGCTGAACTTTCACTCACAATAATTAAAATCGATGGTGGAGAGGAAATTTCTTTTTTCGGTAGATTTTTTTTATTTACAAATTTTTTCTAACTCAATACACACTTAAAAATAATAATGAATAATAATAATAATAATAATATTAATAATAATAATAATAATAATAATAATAATAATAATAATAATAATAATAATAATAATAATAATAATAATAATAATAATAATAATAATAATAATAATAATAATAATAATAATAATAATAAAGGCGCCACTCCAGTAAGAAAATCCTTGCACTGGTGGTCAGAGGAGCTAGCCTCCTTGAGAAAGGAATGCCTCAAAGCAAGAAGGACATATACCCGATCTAAGGGAGATCCCTTGCTGAAAGAGGCTTTCAAGGAGGCGAAAAAGGACCTCAAGAAAGAGATCCGCAAGTCGCGACGCCGTAGCTGGAAGGACCTAATCGAGGAAGTCGATAAGGACCCATGGGGTCTGGCTTTTAAAATCGTAACTAAGAAATTAGTGACGAGGCAAAAGACCCCCGGCCTGGACAATCCCGATTGGGTCAGAAAGATAATAAGTTCTTTGTTTCCTCCTGCGGAGCCATACCTTAGAAGGGACTGGAGTTTTTGCAAAGTCGAAGAGGAAGAACTCTTCACACTTAGTGAACTGCAAAAAGCAGGCAAAAGATTGAAAACAGGCAAGGCGCCTGGAATCGATGGGATAAGTAACGAGATCCTAAAGTTGGTAATCGACACTTCACCCCAGATTCTGCTTCGATGCTTCAATCTTTGCCTTGAGAGAGGAGAGTTCTTCCGCGACTGGAAGCGACAGAGGTTAGTCCTCCTAAGGAAAGGTGAAAAACCTCTAGATAAGGTTTCATCGTACAGGCCTATATGCCTGCTAGATACGATGGGTAAACTTCTAGAGGATATGGTTCTGCAGAGAATGCAAGGCCACTTGACCGAAGAGAATCGTCTGTCCGATCACCAATTTGGTTTCCGTAAAGGCAAGTCCACAGTTGATGCCATCCAGGCAGTTGTGGACATAGCCAAAGCAGGAAAAAACAAATTGGGACCTGGGAAAAAGAAGAGCTTCTGCGCGTTGGTAGCAATTGACATACGTAACGCGTTTAATTCCGCAAGATGGAAAGATCTCATCGAGTCGATGGAAAAGAAAAACATGCCGCCCTACTTGTTGCGGATAATGGATAATTATCTTAGCGACAGGTGGGTTATATATGAGGGAGACACCTGCACTCTCAAGGAAGAGATGCAGCGTGGGGCTCCTCAAGGCTCAAGGGTAGGTCCATTTGTATGGAATGTATCTTACGATGATTTTCTGCGAATGGATCTGCCCGAAGGTGCGGTGATCATCGGCTTTGCGGACGACGCATTATTCGTGTGCACTGCCGAAAGTGAGGAGGCTCTTGGGACATTGGTGAACGAATGTCTGCGACTAGCTAAAAGCTGGCTGGATACCAGAGGTCTTGAAATGGCCCTGGAAAAGACCGAGGCACTGCTGGTCACAGACAGACGTGGTTATGAGCTCCCACGAATCGTGATAGACGGATTTGAGGTCAAGTGGAGTAAGCAAATTAAATATCTTGGTGTGAAGTTAGATGGAAGGTTAAACTTCCACCACCACATGGCTACGGCGTCAAATAAAGCGATCGAGTGTGCGGCTAATCTTTCACGGCTAATGCCAAATGTTGGCGGACCCCGTGAACAAAAAAGAAGACTGGTGGCGAGTGTCGCCCACGCTAAAATGCTCTATGCAGCACCAGCGTGGGCCCCATCCCTGAGGAGTAAAAGATGTGTGACCATCTGTGAAAAGATACTGTCTGCGCAGAGATCGATAACAACGCGTATCATCTCTGCATATAAGACGGTATCTACGAGTGCTGTGCAGGTCCTTGCAAGTGTCCCGCCAGCAGATCTTTTGGCGAGGGAAAGGGAAGAAATGTTTCTCTTTTCTAAAGAAAGCAGTTCCTTGAATGAGGAATTAAGACCAAGCAAGGGCCTAATCCGCAAAGAAGCGAGGCACAGGCTCATAGAAAGATGGCAAGAAAGATGGGATGGTGAGGAAAAAGGTCGATGGACTTATCGCCTTATCCCGGCACTCGCCACCTGGATAAATAGGAAACACGGTCAGGTTTCCTATTACTTGACTCAGGCGTTCACAGGTCACGGGTGTTTTAACTCGTACCTGTGTCGCTTTAAATTACGCGAGAACGAGGTGTGTGCATATTGCCAGTTCCCTGAGGACAACGCGGAGCACACCCTCTTCTCATGCAAGAAATGGGACTTGGAGAGGCGGGCCATGTTCGAAGGTGTAAACAGTCAAGTTACACCGGAGAACATGGTATCGCTGATGACCCAGTCAGAGGAGAATTGGCGGCAAGTCGAGAAATTCATAATCTCGGTTATGTCGAGGAAGGATCTCGACGGCCGCCAAAAAGCGTAATTTAAACAGCTTTTAATTTATTCGTTTGTTTTTTATTAATTTATTTTGTGATTTATTTGTCCTTATACATTTTTTAATTGTTTGTGTTTTTTTTTTATTATTCATCTTTGTACAGTTTTATGTTTTCAATTTTTTATACGCGTTTATTTTTTCTTTTTTTATATATCCGTTTATAATTTTATCTTTTGACTTTTTACACTTAATTACACATTTGTTATTTTTAATTATTGTTGTGCTGTTAATTCCGCTTTATATTGAAATAGTTTTAAATTTTTAACTATTAACGCAGGATAACCGCAGAGAAAAGCAGAAAGTCACATTAGCGACAGAGTTGGAGCGCCACCCTCGAAGGCTAAAGTCTTACGACAGTTCCGAGGGAGGGTAAAGGGCTCCAAAAGAAGGGTTACGGGTTTTAGTGGGTCGGGCTGGTAGTAGGTCGCCAGTTAATTAAATTTCTTATAACATTTCTTTATTTATCTTTTTTTTTATATTCCCTTTTTTTTCTTATTTTACCAACCCCACATAACCTTGGAGTGCGGAATCCAAGGTATCTGTAGGCAGATTTCCCAAAATTCCCTAAGCAAAAAAAAAAAAAAAAAAAAAAAAAAAAAAATAATAATAATAATAATAATAATAATAATAATAATAATAATAATAATAATAATAATAATAATAATAATAATAATAATAATAATAATAATAATAATAATAATAATAATAATAATAATAATAATAATAATAATAATAATAATAATAATAATAATAATAATAATAATAATAATAATAATAATAATAATAATAATAATAATAATAATAATAATAATAATAATAATAATAATAATAATAATAATAATAATAATAATAATAATAATAATAATAATAATAATAATAATAATAATAATAATAATAATAATAATAATAATAATAATAATAATAATAATAATAATAATAATAATAATAATAATAATAATAATAATAATAATAATAATAATAATAATAATAATAATAATAATAATAATAATAATAATAATAATAATAATAATAATAATAATAATAATAATAATAATAATAATAATAATAATAATAATAATAATAATAATAATAATAATAATAATAATAATAATAATAATAATAATAATAATAATAATAATAATAATAATAATAATAATAATAATAATAATAATAATAATAATAATAATAATAATAATAATAATAATAATAATAATAATAATAATAATAATAATAATAATAATAATAATAATAATAATAATAATAATAATAATAATAATAATAATAATAATAATAATAATAATAATAATAATAATAATAATAATAATAATAATAATAATAATAATAATAATAATAATAATAATAATAATAATAATAATAATAATAATAATAATAATAATAATAATAATAATAATAATAATAATAATAATAATAATAATAATAATAATAATAATAATAATAATAATAATAATAATAATAATAATAATAATAATAATAATAATAATAATAATAATAATAATAATAATAATAATAATAATAATAATAATAATAATAATAATAATAATAATAATAATAATAATAATAATAATAATAATAATAATAATAATAATAATAATAATAATAATAATAATAATAATAATAATAATAATAATAATAATAATAATAATAATAATAATAATAATAATAATAATAATAATAATAATAATAATAATAATAATAATAATAATAATAATAATAATAATAATAATAATAATAATAATAATAATAATAATAATAATAATAATAATAATAATAATAATAATAATAATAATAATAATAATAATAATAATAATAATAATAATAATAATAATAATAATCCCCGCCGGGTTGTCCACTACCGAACATCATAGATGTCTTTGACGTGCTGGGAGAAGCGGATCCACTGCCAAATGTCATTGACTTCTTTGATGTACTGGGAGAAGTGGGTCCGCTGCCAGACACGACTGGCATCTTGGATATGTTCGGTAGACCTTGCCGTGGTGGCGGGGCTTTTCACTAAAGGACAACCAACAGGGTGGTTCCCTGACATAAAAACCAAAATACTAATGAAGATGAGTCAAAGTTCAAATGAATTACCCCAAGGAGGAACCCCGCAAGGGGACAATACTCCCGTCGATCTTTCAAAGACCGTCGCAGGCCCCACGGATTTTGGGGGGGGCCAAAACGAAAATTCTGCGGAGAAGGGACTTAACAGTTTCCAAAAAAATGTTGTAGAGCAGGTCGAACTAATGCCTAAAATACTCGACGGTATGTGGCGGGCCTGCAAAAAGCAGAAAAACATTAGTAAGGACGTCCAGGACGGAATGTTGGCGTTGGGAAGGGTGCACGAGATAATTCGCAAGAACATGCGATTTATCCCCGAGCCCTTTATAATCCCAGAGCCAACAAACGCGAACTGTGTAACACCATCACACAAGCGTGCTGCGGCGGGTCAGAGCGGTGCATTTAATGATAAGAAGCGCCCAAGAAACGGGAATAGTCCGGATGCGAGTCCACATCCTGATGGCCAGTCTGAGAAGAGGAAGTGCGAGGAAGTACCTACGCAAACCCTTCCGTTGGAGCCAGGTAGTGGAGGAGCAGCCGAGAAAATAGTCAAAGAGACTCACGCTTCAGTGGTCTCAAAGGATGACAAAGTAGATGGCGACGGCTTTGCCGCTGTCATCGATAAAAAGGCAAAGGCCAAAAAGAAGGCCTTAAAAAAGAAACAAGAGAAGGAGCTCCAAAAGTATCCTTCAAAGCCGAGAAATACAGAGGCAGTAAGGATCTCAGCGAAAAACCCAAAGGCTATCGCTGAGATCGTGACTGAAATGAAACGCACTGTGAAGCCTGAAGAGTCAAATATAGAGGTTCTCAGGATCAGGAGGGCACTTAATAAAGATGTTCTCCTGGTCGTGAAAAAGGGAGGTGACACCTTAAAATTTGCGAGGGCTCTGGCCTCGGCCTCGCATGATAGGGCCGAGGTTACGGCTCTTGTAAACAAGAGGTGTCTGGAATTGAACGGCCTCGATGAAACTACGACCGAGGAGGATGTGGTTTCGGTTTTGAGGGAGAAATTGGGGAAGCCTGACACGGACATAGTGTGCAGACTTCTGCCACGTTTTAGTGGCACAAAGGTTGCGTTGGTCCGCCTGGCAGAGACTGATAGTCAGACTCTGCTGAAGATCGGCAAGGTAAGAATAGGATGGTTAAACGTCCGAGTCCGAGAGCATCTGGAAGTTGTGAGGTGCCTAAAGTGCCTTACATATGGACACGTGACCCGATCATGCAAAGGCCCCGACAGAACTAAAAACTGTCGGAGATGCGGCGGTGAGGGTCACATGGCAAAGAACTGTTCCGTCGAACAACCTAAGTGTTTAACATGCACAGATTTAGGAAAAACAGATATTGTCCATATATCCGGGAAAAGCTCTTGTCCGGTTTACAGGGAATTGCTGCAGAGGCATAAAAAGGCAAACCCTTAAAGTTTCTGCAGGTCAACCTGCACACCTGCAGGACGGCGCAGGCCCTCCTGATGCAGACGGTCAAGGAAAAAGGGATCGACATCCTGTTCTGCAGCGAGCAACACAGGAAAAACGATCTCGCTCCCTGGTACCAGGATAAATCAGGTAGGGCCGCTGTTCAAGTGTGCAATCCTGAGCTGCGGGTTGCAAGGTATCTGGAGACGAGCAGTGGATTCGTTTGGGTAGAGGCTGCGGGCATACGTATGTACAGCTGCTACTTCTCGCCAAACGATGCACTGACGGACTTCGAAGATGACATTCAGGAACTCGAGTCGAGCCTTAGAGAATCCAAGCTGGATGTACTCGTCACCGGGGATTTTAATGCTAAGTCGCCGGAGTGGGGCGAGTCAAGGCTCGATAAAAGAGGCAGAGTGATCGGAGAAATGGTCTCCAGGAGCAATTTAACGATTGTGAACCGGGGAAGGACATGGACGTTTAGGAGGGGTGCAATTGGATCGATCATTGATCTTACGATTGCATCATCTCCTCTATTCAGACGCATTAACGAATGGCGAGTCTCTGAGGAGTATACCGCAAGTGACCACCAGTACATCGAGTTTTCAGTCTCAGTGGGAGACACAGGAAATGGTGGAAGACAGGAAGCACCGTGTCGAAAACGCCTCTCCTGGAATGTGAAGAAAATCGATAAGGAGAAATTTGTCCGATCCCTGGAAGAATCCCGCCTCATTGAGGAATTGGGTTGGGTGCAGAGGCCAAATACCCTGGATGCAGAGGTACGAGCGGTGAGGAAAACCATCACCGCTGCCTGCGATGCATCTATGCCGCGTCGCAGGTGTACCGCTTCACGAAAAAGCTCGGTGCACTGGTGGTCGGATGCTCTGGCCTCCTTGCGGAAAGCGTGCTTCAAAGCTAGAAGGAATTATACCCGTTCTAAGGGAGATCCTTTGCTAAAGGAAGTATTTAAGGAGGCCAAGAAAAGCCTGAAAAAAGAGATTCAAGCGTCACAACGCCGTTGCTGGAAAGACCTAATTGATGATGTCGAGAAGGACCCATGGGGTCTGGCTTTTAAAATCGTTACTAAGAAATTAGGAACGAGGCAAAAGACCCCCGGCCTGGACAATCCCGATTGGGTCAGAAGGATTATAAAAGCTCTATTTCCTCCTGCAGAACCGTGGGTTAGGAAGGACTGGAGTACCTGCGAAGTCGGTGAGGAGGAACTCTTCACTCTTACAGAATTGAGAAATGCAGGTAGAAGATTGAAAACAGGCAAGGCGCCTGGAATCGATGGGATAAGTAACGAGATCCTAAAATTGGTTATCGACACTTCACCCCAGATTCTGCTCCGATGTTTCAATCTTTGCCTTGAGAAAGGCAACAGACGTGATTATAGTTTTATAGACAGACGTGGTTATAGTTTCCCACGAATCGTGATAGATGAATTCGAGGTCAAGTGGAGTAAACATATTAAGTATTTAGGAGTGGAGCTCGATGGAAGGTTAAACTTCCATTACCATATAGCGACGGCCTTGAATAAGGCGATAAAGTGTGCGTCAGACTTGGCACGACTTATGCCAAACGTTCGCGGACCACGTGAAAGGAAAAGGAGACTGGTGGTTAGTGTTGCCCACGCTAAGCTGTTTTACGCAGCAGCAGCGTGGGCTCCCTCACTTAAAACAAGAAGCAAAACCATTTGCGATAATATGCTGTCTGCGCAGAGATGTGTTACTACCCGTATCGTTTCTGCGTATAAGACGGTCTCGACGAGCGCTGTGCAAGTCCTTGCAAGTGTCCCGCCGGCAGATCTTATGGCAAGGGAAAGGGAGGAAGTATTTCTTCTTTTTAAAAGAAGAAATAATCCCGAGTACCCAGAAGAGAAAAGACCTAGCAAGGACTACATCCGCAAATACGCGAGAAACAGACTTATAGAGACATGGCAGGACAGATGGGATAGGGAGGAAAAGGGTAGATGGACCTATCGTCTGATTCCAACACTCACCACCTGGATAAACCGAAAACATGGAGAAGTCTCCTATTATTTGACTCAGGCGCTCACAGGTCACGGGTGTTTTAACTCGTACCTATGTCGCTTTAAATTACGCGAGGACGAGGTGTGTGCATATTGCCAGTTCCCTGAGGACAACGCGGAGCACACCCTCTTCTCATGCAAGAAATGGGACTTGGAGAGGCGGGCCATGTTCGAAGGTGTAAACAGTCAAGTTACACCGGAGAACATGGTATCGCTGATGACCCAGTCAGCAGATAATTGGCGGAAAGTCGAGAACTTCATAATCTCGGTTATGTCGAGGAAGGATCTCGACGGCCGCCAAAAAGCGTAATTTAAACAGCTTTTAATTTGTTTATTTGTTTTTTATTAATTTATTTTGTGATTTATTTGTCCATATAAATTTTTTAATTGTGTGTGTTTTTTTATTCATGTTTGTACAGTTTTGTTTTCAATATTTTATACGCGTTTATTTTTTCTTTTTTTTTTTTTATATATCCGTTTATAATTTTATCTTTTGACTTTTTCAACTTCTTAAAAAATTTTGTTTTTTATTGTTGTGCTGTTAATTCCGCTTTTATATTGAAATAGTTTTAAATTTTTTAACTATTGACGCAGGAGAACCGCAGACACAGAACAAAGTCGCAGCAGCGATAGAGTTGGAGCGCCTCCCTCGAAGGCTAAAGTCTTACGACAGTTCCGAGGGAGGGTAAAGGGCTCCAAAAGAAGGGTTACGGGTTTTAGTGGGTCGGGCTGGTAGTAGGTCGCCAGTTTATTAAATTTATTATAACATTTATTTATTTATCTTTTTTTTTTAAATTCCCTTTTTTTATTTTACCAACCCCACATAACCTTGGAGTGCGGAATCCAAGGTATCTGTAAACAGATTTCCCAAAATTCCCTTAGCAAAAAAAAAAAAAAAAAAAAATAATAATAATAATAATAATAATAATAATAATAATAATAATAATAATAATAATAATAATAATAATAATAATAATAATAATAATAATAATAATAATAATAATAATAATAATAATAATAATAATAATAATAATAATAATAATAATAATAATAATAATAATAATAATAATAATAATAATAATAATAATAATAATAATAATAATAATAATAATAATAATAATAATAATAATAATGAGGGTAAACTCTGTGAAGAGATACCGGGATGCATTCCCTTTGCGGAAACTTCCTGCTATCTTGGAGAGACACATCGACCTCCACGTCCGAACATACATGTTCACGTGCCCTTGGATATCATAGACGTCGCATCAATGCTCCGGCAATGTTATAACGTCTATGTAACTAACGGAGGTGGTTCAGGGTCCATCCTGGCCAGATGGTAGTACCCTGTTAAGGCCCGATTGTCCCTCGACACGGGACAAAGAATAAAAAAATGAAATGGACAAAAGTTTAGATATTATACTCCAAGCGGGTACCTCAAATGAGGGTAATCCCGTCACCGATTCTGATCGGGTTGAAGCCCCGGTAGTCGGTGCAGACGGCTCCAAGGATTTTGGAGGGAGCCAAATAAAAAATTCTGAGGATGTGGGACTTAGCAGATTCGAAGAAAATGTTTTAGAACAGGTCGATCTGATCCCAATAATACTGGATAGTATGTGGCGTGCTTGCAAAAAGCAAAGAAACATTAGCAAGGATGTTAAGGAAGGAATGGTGGCAATGGGGAAGGTGCATGAGGTGCTTCGCAGAAACCTGCGTTTTATACCTAAGCCCTTCATTAGCCCAAGCAAACCAAGGTCGAATCCTGAAACTCCCAGATCGATGTCGCACGCCACATCCAGCGAGAGCAAGTCCATCGACCCAAGGAAGCGCCCTAGAGAGTTTGAAGGTCCGGAGACTGATTCTCCTGTGACCACTCCCAAGGGTAAGAGGGTTAAGAGCAAGGAGACCATGGCAAACCCTACTGTTATGGAGACGGAGGTGAGTAAGGCTGCTTCGGCCAGGGTTGCTTCTTATTCGGAGGCAACTGTGGTAAATAAGCCTGAAAACGAAAAAGACTTTAAAACCGTCTCCAATAGGAAACGGGAGGCCCGTAAGAGAAAGGCCTTGAAAAAAGCGGAGGAGAGGGAGCGACTTCAGAAGCGCCCCCCCAAAATTAGAACAACGGAGGCAATAAAAATTGTGGCCCGGAATCCAGAGACCTACCATGATCTTATAAAACTGGCAACAACTTCGGTAAAGCCAGAGGAAACTGGCACAGAGATTGTGAAAATTAGGAGAACTCTTAAAAAGGAGGTTCTTGTTGTGGTAAAAAAGGGGGGTGAAACTTCAAAGTTCGCTCAGAATCTTACCTCCGTTCTTCAGGACAAGGCCGAGGTTACGGCTCTTGTCAGCAAAAGGACCCTCGAAATTCGGGAACTTGACGAAACAACTTCAGAGGAGGACGTTTTAACCGTCTTAAAGCAGAAGTTGCAAAAGCCCGAATTAGATGTGACTTGCCGACTTCTGACACGTTTTGGTGGTACGAAGGTGGCACTAGTACGCTTAAGTGAAACGGACAGCGAGAGTCTGCTTAAGCTGGGCAAAGTGCGTATTGGTTGGATAAACGCATCCATCCGAACGCACTTAGAAGTGACAAGATGTCAAAAGTGCCTAGGCTATGGACACGTGACCCGAATTTGCAAGGGCCCCGACAGAACAAAAAACTGTCGGAGATGCGGCGAAGCGGGACACTTCTCCAAAAAGTGTACTAGTGACAAGCCAAAGTGCATAACGTGTACAGACTTGGGAAAAACGGAAGTCAACCACATCCCTGGAAGAATTTCCTGCCCGGTTTACAAGGAGGAACTGGAGAAACTTAAAAGGGCAAATCCCTAAAGCTCCTTCAAGTCAACCTGCATACAAGTAAGGATGCACAGGTGCTCCTGATGCAAACAGCTAGGGAAAATGAGGTCGATATCCTGTTCTGCAGTGAGCAGTATCAAGGAAGCGACCTCGCCCCTTGGTATCAGGATAAGGCGAAGAGAGCCGCCATCAAGCTGTGCAACCCAGAATTGCGGGTTGACAAGTTCTTGGAGACAAGCAGCGGGTTTGTGTGGATAGAGGTGGCTAACATACGTATGTATAGCTGCTACTTCTCACCCAACGACCCGCTGACCACCTTCGAAGCCAATATAGAAGACCTAGAATCGAGCCTCATAGAATCCAAGCTGGATGTCATCATCACTGGCGATTTTAATGCAAAGTCGCCAGAGTGGGGTGAGACGAGGCTCGACAAGAGAGGAATTCTGATTGGAGAAATGATCTCCAAGAACGATTTATTAGTTGTAAACCGGGGAAAAACATGGACATTTAGACGAGGTGCGATCGGATCGATTATAGATCTAACGATCGCATCGTCTAATATATTTAGCCGCATAATCGACTGGCAGGTCTCTGAGGAATATACAGCAAGTGACCACCAGTACATTGAGTTCTCAGTCTCAATGGGAGACACACGAGGAGGAAAAAGACAGGAAGCTCCTAGTCGCAAAACCTTCTCGTGGAACGTTAAGAAACTCAACAAGGAGAAGTTCGGCCGGTCCCTAAAAGAATCTATCTTAATTGAGGATTCTGGTTGGGTGAGAAGACCGAAAAGTCTAAATGGAGAGGTGCGAGCGGTGCGAAATATAATCGTCACCGCTTGCAATGCGTCGATGCCACGTCGCAAAGGCGCCTTTCCAAGGAAAAAATCCTTGCACTGGTGGTCAGAAAAACTGGCCTCCTTGAGAAAGGAATGCCTCAAAGCAAGAAGGACATATACCCGTTCTAAGGGAGATCCCTTGCTGAAAGAGGCTTTCAAGGAGGCGAAAAAGGACCTCAAGAAAGAGATCCGCAAGTCGCGACGCCGTAGCTGGAAGGACCTAATCGAGGAAGTCGATAAGGACCCATGGGGTCTGGCTTTTAAAATCGTAACTAAGAAATTAGTGACGAGGCAAAAGACCCCCGGCCTGGACAATCCCGATTGGGTCAGAAAGATAATAAGTTCTTTGTTTCCTCCTGCAGAACCATACCTTAGAAGGGACTGGAGTTTTTGCAAAGTCGAAGAGGAAGAACTCTTCACACTTAGTGAACTGAAAAAAGCAGGCAAAAGATTAAAAACAGGCAAGGCGCCTGGAATCGATGGGATAAGTAACGAGATCCTAAAGTTGGTAATCGACACTTCACCCCAGATTCTGCTTCGATGCTTCAATCTTTGCCTTGAGAGAGGAGAGTTCTTCCGCGACTGGAAGCGACAGAGGTTAGTCCTCCTAAGGAAAGGTGAAAAACCTCTAGATAAGGTTTCATCGTACAGGCCTATATGCCTGCTAGATACGATGGGTAAACTTCTAGAGGATATGGTTCTCCAGAGAATGCAGGGCCACTTGACCGAAGAGAATCGTCTATCCGATTACCAATTTGGTTTCCGTAAAGGCAAGTCCACAGTTGATGCCATCCAGGCAGTTGTGGACATAGCCAAAGCAGGAAAAAACAAATTGGGACCTGGGAAAAAGAAGAGCTTCTGCGCGTTGGTAGCAATTGACATACGCAACGCGTTTAATTCCGCAAGATGGAAAGATCTCATCGAGTCGATGGAAAAGAAAAACATGCCGCCCTACTTGTTGCGGATAATGGATAATTATCTTAGCGATAGGTGGGTTATATATGAGGGAGACACCTGCACTCTCAGGGAAGAGATGCAGCGTGGGGCTCCTCAAGGCTCGAGGGTGGGTCCATTTGTATGGAATGTATCTTACGATGATTTTCTGCGAATGGATCTGCCCGAAGGTGCGATGATCATCGGCTTTGCGGACGACGCGTTGTTCGTGTGCACTGCCGAGAGTGAGGAGGCTCTTGGGACATTGGTGAACGAATGTCTGCGACTAGCAAAAAGCTGGCTGGATACCAGAGGTCTTGAAATGGCCCTGGAAAAGACCGAGGCACTGCTAGTCACAGACAGACGTGGTTATGAGCTCCCACGAATCGTGATAGACGGATTCGAGGTCAAGTGGAGTAAACAAATTAAATACCTTGGTGTGGAGTTGGATGGAAGGTTAAACTTCCACCACCACATGGCTACGGCGTCGAATAAGGCGATCGAGTGTGCGGCTAATCTTTCACGGTTAATGCCAAATGTTGGCGGACCCCGTGAACAAAAAAGAAGACTGGTGGCGAGTGTCGCCCACGCTAAAATGCTCTATGCAGCACCAGCGTGGGCCCCATCCCTGAGGAGTAAAAGATGTGTTACCATCTGTGAAAAGATACTGTCGGCGCAGAGATCGATAACAACGCGTATCATCTCTGCATATAAGACGGTATCTACGAGTGCTGTGCAGGTCCTTGCAAGTGTCCCGCCAGCAGATCTCTTGGCGAGGGAAAGGGAAGAAATGTTTCTCTTTTCTAAAGAAAGCAGTTCCTGGGATGAGGAATTAAGACCAAGCAAGGGCCTGATCCGCAAAGAAGCGAGGCACAGGCTCATAGAAAGATGGCAGGAAAGATGGGATGGTGAGGGAAAAGGTCGATGGACCTATCGCCTTATCCCGGCACTCGCCACCTGGATAAATAGGAAACACGGTCAGGTTTCCTATTATTTGACTCAGGCGCTCACAGGTCACGGGTGTTTTAACTCGTACCTGTGTCGCTTTAAATTACGCGAGAACGAGGTGTGTGCATATTGCCAGTTCCCTGAGGACAACGCGGAGCACACCCTCTTCTCATGCAAAAAATGGGACTTGGAGAGGCGGGCCATGTTCGAAGGTGTAAACAGTCAAGTTACACCGGAGAATATGGTATCGCTGATGACCCAGTCGGAAGAGAATTGGCGGCAAGTCGAGAACTTCATAATCTCGGTTATGTCGAGGAAGGATCTCGACGGCCGCCAAAAAGCGTAATTTAAACAGCTTTTAATTTGTTTGTTTGTTTTTTATTAATTTATTTTGTGATTTATTTGTCCCTATACATTTTTTTTTAATTTGTTTTGTTTTTTTTTATTCATCTTTGTACAATTTTATGTTTTCAATATTTTATACGCGTTTATTTTTATTTTTTTTTATATATCCGTTTATAATTTTATCTTTTGACTTTTTAAACTTCTTAAAATTTTTGTTTTTTATTGTTGTTGTGCTGTTAATTCCGCTTTTATATTGAAATAGTTTTAAATTTTTTAACTATTGACGCAGGAGAACCGCAGACACAGAACAAAGTCGCAGCAGCGATAGAGTTGGAGCGCCTCCCTCGAAGGCTAAAGTCTTACGACAGTTCCGAGGGAGGGTAAAGGGCTCCAAAAGAAGGGTTACGGGTTTTAGTGGGTCGGGCTGGTAGTAGGTCGCCAGTTTATTAAATTTATTATAACATTTATTTATTTATCCTTTTTTTTTTAAATTCCCTTTTTTTTATTTTACCAACCCCACATAACCTTGGAGTGCGGAATCCAAGGTATCTGTAAACAGATTTCCCAAAATTCCCTAAGCAAAAAAAAAAAAAAAAAAAAAAAAAAAAAAAAAAAAAAAAAAAAAAAAAAAAAAAAAATAATAATAATAATAATAATAATAATAATAATAATAATAATAATAATAATAATAATAATAATAATAATAATAATAATAATAATAATAATAATAATAATAATAATAATAATAATAATAATAATAATAATAATAATAATAATAATAATAATAATAATAATAATAATAATAATAATAATAATAATAATAATAATAATAATAATAATAATAATAATAATAATAATAATAATAATAATAATAATAATAATAATAATAATAATAATAATAATAATAATAATAATAATAATAATAATAATAATAATAATAATAATAATAATAATAATAATAATAATAATAATAATAATAATAATAATAATAATAATAATAATAATAATAATAATAATAATAATAATAATAATAATAATAATAATAATAATAATAATAATAATAATTCCGTGCCCGGTTGGAACTTTTGTTCTAATTGGAACTTTTGTTCTACCCGGGGCGCATTAGAACCTGTTCTTTTGCGCGGGGTTGCTGGTCCTCTATCGGACGCGTGCCAGGTGGCGGATAGGTTAGCTTCCTAGAAATAGGTGGTATCGAGGAAATCAAATACTCGACGCGGACCAAAACCAGCAAACAAGAAACATCCATCATGAGCGATTGTAAAAACGAGGAAGAGTACCTGCGGGGTAATGCTACGGCTAAATCCCTCACTGGTTCCGATCGTCAAGCGCATAGCGTGGGGACGGTGGCCAGTGGCCCAAGGATGCAGGAGGGCAACAACGCGTTGGGAGTGCCACAGATCATCGTGGACAGGGCGGAGAGACGAGGGAGTACGAGCAGCGTGACGAGTCAAGCCAGCTGCATTTCTGTATTTAGTAATGCTTCTGCGATTGACATTGCTAGCTGCAATGAACATCGAGATGAATGCGTGAAGCTGCGGGCGGAAGAGGCAGCAAGCATTCTAGAAATGGAAGAAGAGGTCAGCAAGATGCTGAAGTCCTGCGAAGTCCAGAAGAATGTCAATAGGACAATTAAGGATGGACTTAGAAGCATAACATCGCTCATACGGGATGTGAAGGAGAAGCACGCAGCAGCGTCCAGAAAAGATGAGAAGTTCTACCAGGGGTTAGCCTGGTCAGAGGATGCACGAAAGGACCGAAGAATGAGACGTGACCGTTTTAATGCAGTAATGCTTAAAAACGTTGTCCTGGAGTCTCAGAAGCGGAAGAGAAGTGATCCTGAGAGTACGAAGGACCCAAAAAAGAAGAGGGAGGAGGGACCTTCTAGAAGGTCCAAAGGTAACGAGACTAAACCGGCACCAAAGCCAAATCCAGTTAAGAAGGGAAGAGCCACAGTGGTCGTCAAAGTGGCTGAAGGAGCTACCTTCGCCGAAGTGCTGGCGAAAGTTCGAAAAGAGGCTGACCTGGAGGCCAGTCAGACAAGGGTTGTGGGAGCTTTACCCACTAAAAAGGGAGACCTGCTCATTAAAATTGGGGGGTCTTCAAACAAGAAGTTGTTCACCGAAGAGGTGACAAAAGTGATCGGCGATCTGGGTAAGGTGCAGATGGCGGACCGGCGAACTACGTTGGAAATCCGCGATATGGATGCCCTTACAGAAAAAGATGACGTACTGTGTTCCCTGGAGAAAATTTCTACGGTACCAGCAGGAAGTAGGAAGGTGACGGTTTTAGGACCAAACAAGCGAGGAGTAAAGCTCGCTGTCGTGGTCACCAATCAGGAAGACGCTGATAAGCTGGAGAAAATTGGGCACATAAAGATTGGGTTCGTCTCCTGCAAGATAAGAAGCAGAACTATGGTCACAAGGTGTCATAAGTGCCTTGACTATGGCCATCTAGGTAGAGATTGCCAAGGTGTAGATAGGTCAGCTGCGTGCTTCAAGTGCGGAGAAGCTGGCCATAAGGCAGCAGATTGTAAGAAGAGCCCATGCTGCTTCTTATGCCAGGCAAAGTTCGGCGAGAAGGAGAATATCCAGCATGTCGCCGGATCAGGAGGTTGCAAGGTCTTCAGAACTGCCCTCGAGGAAGCAAAGAAGACTTTGTCAAGGACAAGGAAGAAATAATGCCAGAACAAGAGCGACAAGATAAGAAAGACGATGTTGACCGGAGGAGTCCAGTGCTCAGCTGTGTGTGAGTGTGGGGGGAGGAAATCATTTAGTTTTCCTCCCACCCACGTTCCCACAAAGCTAGAGCGGATTAAGGCCCAGTTAAGGAGTAGGACAAGGGGACCACCATTTGCGAAGTTGAAGGCCTGACGGTAGTTCCGCAGGTGGATCAAGTGTCCCAAATTAAGACGGGAGTGGTTTTTAGTGGGTAGACCAGAACAAGAGCGGTCACCCCCACATAACCTGGAATTCATTACCCAGGTATCTGAATTCGCAGATTTTCCACTTCCGACTACAAAAAAAAAAAAAAAAAAAAAAAAAATAATAATAATAATAATAATAATAATAATAATAATAATAATAATAATAATAATAATAATAATAATAATAATAATAATAATAATAATAATAATAATAATAATAATAATAATAATAATAATAATAATAATAATAATAATAATAATAATAATAATAATAATAATAATAATAATAATAATAATAATAATAATAATAATAATAATAATAATAATAATAATAATAATAATAATAATAATAATAATAATAATAATAATAATAATAATAATAATAATAATAATAATAATAATAATAATAATAATAATAATAATAATAATAATAATAATAATAATAATAATAATAATAATAATAATAATAATAATAATAATAATAATAATAATAATAATAATAATAATAATAATAATAATAATAATAATAATAATAATAATAATAATAATAATAATAATAATAATAATAATAATAATAATAATAATAATAATAATAATAATAATAATAATAATAATAATAATAATAATAATAATAATAATAATAATAATAATAATAATAATAATAATAATAATAATAATAATAATAATAATAATAATAATAATAATAATAATAATAATAATAATAATAATAATAATAATAATAATAATAATAATAATAATAATAATAATAATAATAATAATAATAATAATAATAATAATAATAATAATAATAATAATAATAATAATAATAATAATAATAATAATAATAATAATAATAATAATAATAATAATAATAATAATAATAATAATAATAATAATAATAATAATAATAATAATAATAATAATAATAATTCCGTGCCCGGTTGGAACTTTTGTTCTAATTGGAACTTTTGTTCTACCCGGGGCGCATTAGAACCTGTTCTTTTGCGCGGGGTTGCTGGTCCTCTATCGGACGCGTGCCAGGTGGCGGATAGGTTAGCTTCCTAGAAATAGGTGGTATCGAGGAAATCAAATACTCGACGCGGACCAAAACCAGCAAACAAGAAACATCCATCATGAGCGATTGTAAAAACGAGGAAGAGTACCTGCGGGGTAATGCTACGGCTAAATCCCTCACTGGTTCCGATCGTCAAGCGCATAGCGTGGGGACGGTGGCCAGTGGCCCAAGGATGCAGGAGGGCAACAACGCGTTGGGAGTGCCACAGATCATCGTGGACAGGGCGGAGAGACGAGGGAGTACGAGCAGCGTGACGAGTCAAGCCAGCTGCATTTCTGTATTTAGTAATGCTTCTGCGATTGACATTGCTAGCTGCAATGAACATCGAGATGAATGCGTGAAGCTGCGGGCGGAAGAGGCAGCAAGCATTCTAGAAATGGAAGAAGAGGTCAGCAAGATGCTGAAGTCCTGCGAAGTCCAGAAGAATGTCAATAGGACAATTAAGGATGGACTTAGAAGCATAACATCGCTCATACGGGATGTGAAGGAGAAGCACGCAGCAGCGTCCAGAAAAGATGAGAAGTTCTACCAGGGGTTAGCCTGGTCAGAGGATGCACGAAAGGACCGAAGAATGAGACGTGACCGTTTTAATGCAGTAATGCTTAAAAACGTTGTCCTGGAGTCTCAGAAGCGGAAGAGAAGTGATCCTGAGAGTACGAAGGACCCAAAAAAGAAGAGGGAGGAGGGACCTTCTAGAAGGTCCAAAGGTAACGAGACTAAACCGGCACCAAAGCCAAATCCAGTTAAGAAGGGAAGAGCCACAGTGGTCGTCAAAGTGGCTGAAGGAGCTACCTTCGCCGAAGTGCTGGCGAAAGTTCGAAAAGAGGCTGACCTGGAGGCCAGTCAGACAAGGGTTGTGGGAGCTTTACCCACTAAAAAGGGAGACCTGCTCATTAAAATTGGGGGGTCTTCAAACAAGAAGTTGTTCACCGAAGAGGTGACAAAAGTGATCGGCGATCTGGGTAAGGTGCAGATGGCGGACCGGCGAACTACGTTGGAAATCCGCGATATGGATGCCCTTACAGAAAAAGATGACGTACTGTGTTCCCTGGAGAAAATTTCTACGGTACCAGCAGGAAGTAGGAAGGTGACGGTTTTAGGACCAAACAAGCGAGGAGTAAAGCTCGCTGTCGTGGTCACCAATCAGGAAGACGCTGATAAGCTGGAGAAAATTGGGCACATAAAGATTGGGTTCGTCTCCTGCAAGATAAGAAGCAGAACTATGGTCACAAGGTGTCATAAGTGCCTTGACTATGGCCATCTAGGTAGAGATTGCCAAGGTGTAGATAGGTCAGCTGCGTGCTTCAAGTGCGGAGAAGCTGGCCATAAGGCAGCAGATTGTAAGAAGAGCCCATGCTGCTTCTTATGCCAGGCAAAGTTCGGCGAGAAGGAGAATATCCAGCATGTCGCCGGATCAGGAGGTTGCAAGGTCTTCAGAACTGCCCTCGAGGAAGCAAAGAAGACTTTGTCAAGGACAAGGAAGAAATAATGCCAGAACAAGAGCGACAAGATAAGAAAGACGATGTTGACCGGAGGAGTCCAGTGCTCAGCTGTGTGTGAGTGTGGGGGGAGGAAATCATTTAGTTTTCCTCCCACCCACGTTCCCACAAAGCTAGAGCGGATTAAGGCCCAGTTAAGGAGTAGGACAAGGGGACCACCATTTGCGAAGTTGAAGGCCTGACGGTAGTTCCGCAGGTGGATCAAGTGTCCCAAATTAAGACGGGAGTGGTTTTTAGTGGGTAGACCAGAACAAGAGCGGTCACCCCCACATAACCTGGAATTCATTACCCAGGTATCTGAATTCGCAGATTTTCCACTTCCGACTACAAAAAAAAAAAAAAAAAAAAAAATAATAATAATAATAATAATAATAATAATAATAATAATAATAATAATAATAATAATAATAATAATAATAATAATAATAATAATAATAATAATAATAATAATAATAATAATAATAATAATAATAATAATAATAATAATAATAATAATAATAATAATAATAATAATAATAATAATAATAATAATAATAATAATAATAATAATAATAATAATAATAATAATAATAATAATAATAATAATAATAATAATAATAATAATAATAATTATTCGCAGGTGTACCGCTTCACGAAAAAGCTCGGTGCACTGGTGGTCGGATGCTCTGGCCTCCTTGCGGAAAGCGTGCTTCAAAGCTAGAAGGAATTATACCCGTTCTAAGGGAGATCCTTTGCTAAAGGAAGTATTTAAGGAGGCCAAGAAAAGCCTGAAAAAAGAGATTCAAGCGTCACAACGCCGTTGCTGGAAAGACCTAATTGATGATGTCGAGAAGGACCCATGGGGTCTGGCTTTTAAAATCGTTACTAAGAAATTAGGAACGAGGCAAAAGACCCCCGGCCTGGACAATCCCGATTGGGTCAGAAGGATTATAAAAGCTCTATTTCCTCCTGCAGAACCGTGGGTTAGGAAGGACTGGAGTACCTGCGAAGTCGGTGAGGAGGAACTCTTCACTCTTACAGAATTGAGAAATGCAGGTAGAAGATTGAAAACAGGCAAGGCGCCTGGAATCGATGGGATAAGTAACGAGATCCTAAAATTGGTTATCGACACTTCACCCCAGATTCTGCTCCGATGTTTCAATCTTTGCCTTGAGAAAGGAGAGTTCTTCCGCGACTGGAAGCGGCAGAGGCTAGTCCTCCTAAGAAAAGGCGAAAAACCTCTGGATAAAGTCTCGTCGTACAGGCCTATTTGCCTGTTAGATACGATGGGTAAACTTCTAGAGGATATGGTTCTGCAGAGAATGCAAACCCATTTGACCGGAGAGAATAGTCTATCCGATTACCAATTTGGTTTCCGCAAAGGCAGGTCCACGGTTGATGCCATTCAGGCAGTTGTGGACATAGCCAAAGCGGGAAAAAACAAATTGGGACCAAAGAAGAAGAAGGGCTTCTGCGCATTGGTGGCTATTGACATACGTAACGCGTTTAACTTCGCACGATGGAAAGATCTCATCCAGTCGATGATGGAGAAGAGAATACCGCCCTACTTGTTGCGGATAATGAATGATTATCTTAGCGACAGGTGGGTAATCTATGAGGGGGACAACTGGACTCTGAAGGAAGAGATGCAAAGTGGTGCCCCCCAAGGCTCGAGGGTGGGACCATTCGTGTGGAATGTATCCTATGATAACTTCCTGCGAATGGGTCTACCTGAAGGCGCGGTCATCATCGGCTTTGCGGACGATGCGTTGGTCGTGTGCTCAGCCGAAAGCGAGGAAGCCCTTGGGACATTGGTGAACGAATGTCTGCGGCGAGTTAAAAGCTGGTTGGATGCCAGAGGTCTTCAAATGGCCTTGGAAAAAAACCGAAGCTCTGCTCGTCACAGACAGACGTGGTTATAGTTTCCCACGAATCGTGATAGACGAATTCGAGGTCAAGTGGAGTAAACATATTAAGTATTTAGGAGTGGAGCTCGATGGAAGGTTAAACTTCCATTACCATATAGCGACGGCCTTGAATAAGGCGATAAAGTGTGCGTCAGACTTGGCACGACTTATGCCAAACGTTCGCGGACCACGTGAAAGGAAAAGGAGACTGGTGGTTAGTGTTGCCCACGCTAAGCTGTTTTACGCAGCAGCAGCGTGGGCTCCCTCACTTAAAACAAGAAGCAAAACCATTTGCGATAATATGCTGTCTGCGCAGAGATGTGTTACTACCCGTATCGTTTCTGCGTATAAGACGGTCTCGACGAGCGCTGTGCAAGTCCTTGCAAGTGTCCCGCCGGCAGATCTTATGGCAAGGGAAAGGGAGGAAGTATTTCTTCTTTTTAAAAGAAGAAATAATCCCGAGTACCCAGAAGAGAAAAGACCTAGCAAGGACTACATCCGCAAATA
This sequence comes from Leptopilina syphax, assembly GCA_032872505.1. Lineage (NCBI taxonomy): Eukaryota > Metazoa > Arthropoda > Insecta > Hymenoptera > Figitidae > Leptopilina > Leptopilina syphax. The sequence goes on along the minus strand of CM065471.1, from coordinate 31,883,008 downwards.
CGCGAGAAACAGACTTATCGAGACATGGCAGGACAGATGGGACAGGGAGGAAAAGGGTAGATGGACCTATCGTCTGATTCCAACACTCACCACCTGGATAAACCGAAAACATGGAGAAGTCTCCTATTATTTGACTCAGGCGCTCACAGGTCACGGGTGTTTTAACTCGTACCTGTGTCGCTTTAAATTACGCGAGGACGAGGTGTGTGCATATTGCCAGTTCCCTGAGGACAACGCGGAGCACACCCTCTTCTCATGCAAGAAATGGGACTTGGAGAGGCGGGCCATGTTCGAAGGTGTAAACAGTCAAGTTACACCAGAGAACATGGTATCGCTGATGACCCAGTCAGCAGATAATTGGCGGAAAGTCGAGAACTTCATAATCTCGGTTATGTCGAGAAAGGATCTCGACGGCCGCCAAAAAGCGTAATTTAAACAGCTTTTAATTTGTTTATTTGTTTTTTATTAATTTATTTTGTGATTTATTTGTCCGTATACATTTTTTAATTGTGTGTGTTTTTTTTTATTCATGTTTGTACAGTTTTGTTTTCAATATTTTATACGCGTTTATTTTTTCTTTTTTTTATATATCCGTTTATAATTTTATCTTTTGACTTTTTAAACTTCTTAAAAAATTTTGTTTTTTATTGTTGTTGTGCTGTTAATTCCGCTTTTATATTGAAATAGTTTTAAATTTTTTAACTATTGACGCAGGAGAACCGCAGACACAGAACAAAGTCGCAGCAGCGATAGAGTTGGAGCGCCTCCCTCGAAGGCTAAAGTCTTACGACAGTTCCGAGAGAGGGTAAAGGGCTCCAAAAGAAGGGTTACGGGTTTTAGTGGGTCGGGCTGGTAGTAGGTCGCCAGTTAATTAAATTTCTTATAACATTTCTTTATTTATCTTTTTTTTTTTATATTCCCTTTTTTTTTTCTTATTTTACCAACCCCACATAACCTTGGAGTGCGGAATCCAAGGTATCTGTAGGCAGATTTCCCAAAAGTCCCTAAGCAAAAAAAAAAAAAAAAAAAAAAAAAAAAAAAAAAAAATAATAATAATAATAATAATAATAATAATAATAATAATAATAATAATAATAATAATAATAATAATAATAATAATAATAATAATAATAATAATAATAATAATAATAATAATAATAATAATAATAATAATAATAATAATAATAATAATAATAATAATAATAATAATAATAATAATAATAATAATAATAATAATAATAATAATAATAATAATAATAATAATAATAATAATAATAATAATAATAATAATAATAATAATAATAATAATAATAATAATAATAATAATAATAATAATAATAATAATAATAATAATAATAATAATAATAATAATAATAATAATAACAAAAGCAAAAATAGCGAATAATAATAATAAATTATTAATTAAAAATAATAAAAAAAAACTTTAAAAACTTAAAAAAAAATTAAACAGGGTTTCAACAGTTCAGGAAAGCCAGGAAAATCAGGGAAAAATACTGGAAAATACTGGAATTCTGGACTCGGAGTGGTCCATTTCTTCATGTTTTACAATAATATTTTGATTAGTTATTGAAATTCAAAAGGTTTGAATTTAAAATTTTCTGCTTTAAAATTCGAAAGTATAACAGAAAATGAGATGAAATTTTTGGAAATAGACAATAGAGAAAAAGGTGTCGCGGAGAAAAAGAGGAACATGTAATGTTAAAGTTGCTCGATGCCGCGTGTCGTAACCGTTATGTACTACCGGTTTCTTGCGCAATAACGCGGAACGAAACTGTACTCCGTTTTATATCTGCGGCATAAAACTTGCGAACGAGAGAATCCTTGTTCCGCTTTGATATGAATAAATAATCAAGGGCAATGTCTCATTATCATCAAAAATTTTATTCTAAACTTGCTCAGAAATCGAAACAATAGTGAATACACTTACACCTTGTTTTATTTTAGGGAATTGTATATTCATCTTCAATAAATTTTTGTGTACATATGCACTTTCAAAAAGTGAATATTCCAAACGTCGAAAGTGAGTTTTCAATAAGTGAATCTTCAAAGAGAAAAAGAAAGAGAAGAGAAAAAGAAAAGTTAATTTCTCAACAAAATTAATTTTTTTGCATAAAAATAATATAATAGTTTTGTATCTGAAGAATGTAATCATCAGGCGGCAAAACAAATTAAAATATTAAAATAAGAAAGAAATTAAAGTATTATTTTTGTTGAGAAACGAAAATAGAAGTATACAGTAGAATTGACAGACGTTAGGCACTTTCACTTTGAATTTACGGAAGCAATAGAGAGACTCATCTGATAGTGAGAGGGTGTTGGAATGAAAAGCCTATAATTAGCATAGGAATACTCTCTAGGCATGACTTTCCATTGGGAACATTAGCTCTGGCGTTTAATACATAGCGAGTTCCCTCTCAAGGGTTGACGACCCAGGCCAATCTGTTCATCATCCTTCTCTCTTTTTCCTATCTCTCTCTCTATATATATATACACATACAATTCAAGTTCCTGAAGCATCTATACAGACCCAACGGGTACATCTGTTCAATTATCGGATGCAAATATTTCTACTGCATCAACATTGAACATTCGATTCCACTTGCACTGTTGTCAAGGTCAATCAAAGTCTGCGTTTGTACAGGAAAACCGAAAACCAGATATATAATTCTGTCTGCTATTATTTAATAGACATCAATTATTCTCGTCTATGTCTTTTCTTGATGAATAGTCCCTGAAGTTAGAATAAGTGGTATTTTACTGGATTTGAATATTAAATCGCACTTATTTTACAGGCTTTGCACTCATCTACTAAAACGTACTATTTATTATAATAATAATATTATATTTAATATTTATAAGCATTTCTAAACATTGTTTTAAATAATTAATTTTTTCGAAATATAATAAATAATAATAATAATAATGATAATAATAATAATAATAATAATAATAATAATAATAATAATAATAATAATAATAATAATAATAATAATAATAATAATAATAATAATAATAATAATAATAATAATAATAATAATAATAATAATAATAATAATAATAATAATAATAATAATAATAATAATAATAATAATAATAATAATAATAATAATAATAATAATAATAATAACAAAAGCAAAAATAGCGAATAATAATAATAAATTATTAATTAAAAATAATAAAAAAAAACTTTAAAAACTTAAAAAAAAATTAAACAGGGTTTCAACAGTTCAGGAAAGCCAGGAAAATCAGGGAAAAATACTGGAAAATACTGGAATTCTGGACTCGGAGTGGTCCATTTCTTCATGTTTTACAATAATATTTTGATTAGTTATTGAAATTCAAAAGGTTTGAATTTAAAATTTTCTGCTTTAAAATTCGAAAGTATAACAGAAAATGAGATGAAATTTTTGGAAATAGACAATAGAGAAAAAGGTGTCGCGGAGAAAAAGAGGAACATGTAATGTTAAAGTTGCTCGATGCCGCGTGTCGTAACCGTTATGTACTACCGGTTTCTTGCGCAATAACGCGGAACGAAACTGTACTCCGTTTTATATCTGCGGCATAAAACTTGCGAACGAGAGAATCCTTGTTCCGCTTTGATATGAATAAATAATCAAGGGCAATGTCTCATTATCATCAAAAATTTTATTCTAAACTTGCTCAGAAATCGAAACAATAGTGAATACACTTACACCTTGTTTTATTTTAGGGAATTGTATATTCATCTTCAATAAATTTTTGTGTACATATGCACTTTCAAAAAGTGAATATTCCAAACGTCGAAAGTGAGTTTTCAATAAGTGAATCTTCAAAGAGAAAAAGAAAGAGAAGAGAAAAAGAAAAGTTAATTTCTCAACAAAATTAATTTTTTTGCATAAAAATAATATAATAGTTTTGTATCTGAAGAATGTAATCATCAGGCGGCAAAACAAATTAAAATATTAAAATAAGAAAGAAATTAAAGTATTATTTTTGTTGAGAAACGAAAATAGAAGTATACAGTAGAATTGACAGACGTTAGGCACTTTCACTTTGAATTTACGGAAGCAATAGAGAGACTCATCTGATAGTGAGAGGGTGTTGGAATGAAAAGCCTATAATTAGCATAGGAATACTCTCTAGGCATGACTTTCCATTGGGAACATTAGCTCTGGCGTTTAATACATAGCGAGTTCCCTCTCAAGGGTTGACGACCCAGGCCAATCTGTTCATCATCCTTCTCTCTTTTTCCTATCTCTCTCTCTATATATATATACACATACAATTCAAGTTCCTGAAGCATCTATACAGACCCAACGGGTACATCTGTTCAATTATCGGATGCAAATATTTCTACTGCATCAACATTGAACATTCGATTCCACTTGCACTGTTGTCAAGGTCAATCAAAGTCTGCGTTTGTACAGGAAAACCGAAAACCAGATATATAATTCTGTCTGCTATTATTTAATAGACATCAATTATTCTCGTCTATGTCTTTTCTTGATGAATAGTCCCTGAAGTTAGAATAAGTGGTATTTTACTGGATTTGAATATTAAATCGCACTTATTTTACAGGCTTTGCACTCATCTACTAAAACGTACTATTTATTATAATAATAATATTATATTTAATATTTATAAGCATTTCTAAACATTGTTTTAAATAATTAATTTTTTCGAAATATAATAAATAATAATAATAATAATGATAATAATAATAATAATAATATAATAATTATTATTATTATTAATATTTATTTACTACTTTTTTATGTTATGCTACTATTTGGGTACTTTTTTTTTAGATTTTAGCCACTAAAAGCTACTAATTCTGTTATTTTTGAAAATTTCCACTATACTATAAATTCGTTAATATACTAGAAAACAAAAAACTATTCTCAAAAATGATAAATTTATAATCAAATTCTTCAAAACGATTCAATTATTTTCAAAAAATATTCATTCAATTACTTTCAATACCTAGAATTTTCGTAAAATTTCGCAAAAGAATTCAATTATTTAAAAAAAAAAATTGATAAAATTCATCCAAAATTCAAATATTTTCAAAATAAATAATAAAATTTTCACAGTTTTTACACAATTCTTCCCAATAATTGAATTACTCTCACTAATAATAACATTTTTCATAAAAATTCAATTTTTTAAAAAAAATGTTTCATACTCTCTAAATCTGAATCAGCGAAATCTCGCTGATTTCCAGCTATAAGTATACCACTGATTTCTTTCAGCGTATATATACTGATGAATCAGTGTAATTTCACTGATTTTTCGGCTAATATACGCTAATTGAAATCAGTGGTATACTTATCGCTGATTCAGATTTAGAGAGTAAAATTCTAAGCAAGAATTCAATTATTTGCATAAATAATAAAACTTATCGAAGAATTTCAATTATTTTTAATAATATCTTACCTTAATTAATCGAAAAATTCAATTATTTTTACAGTTTTACACAAGAATTCAATTATTTAAAATAAAATTTTTATAATTATTTATTATATTTCGAAAAAATTAATTATTTAAAACAATGTTTAGAAATGTTTATAAAGAATTCGATTATTTATCAAAAATAAAAGAATTTCCACAGAAATTCAATTCTTTTAAAGCATTTTAATAAAATTTTTCGCAATAATTCAATTATTTTCATAAATAATGAAACTTATGGCAGGATTTCAATTATTTTTAATTCAATTTCAACAAAATTTTTTGAAAAAAAATCATTTAAAACGATTTCTATAAAATTCTTTTGCAAAAATTCAATTATTATCAAACATTTTAATAAAATCGTAATAAATATCAATTATTTTAAAATTTAAATACAATTTTAATTACATTTTTTTTAAATAATTCAATTATTCTTTTAGATTTTAAATAAAATTATGTCGATAAATAACAAAATTATATCCGAAAATTCAATTATTTTGAGGAATTTAATAAAATTCTTTGCAAAATTGAATTATTTTCGAAAATAACAATATTTTTCATAAGAATTTAATTATTTTACAAAAATTCTAATAAAATCGTTTGCAAGAATTCAATTATATTCATAAATAATAAAATGCTTTTTAGGAATTCAATTATTTTCAAAAGACATTCATTTTATTTTCAAAAATTATAATAGAATATTCTTTGTAAAATTTAATTATTTTTAAAAATTTTTCGCAATTAAATGATTTTTAATATCTACTATTTTCATAAAATTTCCAAAAAGTATTTAATTATTTAAAAAAGTTTTTGTAAAAATCTTCGTAAGAATTCAATTCTTTTCATGAATAATTAAAATTTCTCGGGAATTCAATTATTTAAATTGGAATTTACATAAAATTAGTCGAAAGAAATCAATTATTTAAATTTTTTTTGATAAAATTCTTCACAAGAATAACATTATTTTTATAACTATTGAAATGTTTTCATGAATAATAAAATTTGTTGCAGGAATTAAATTTATTAGGAGCGATAAGAAAGAAGTAAATATTTTTGATGAAAATTTGGAAAATGTCAGGAAAATAAAATATAGAATGGAATTTTTGTCAGTTTTATGAAGTGTCTAAAACGAGGTTTTTTGGTCATCAAGTTAAATTTTTCGATGGCTACTTTTTTACTACTTTTTTTAGTTTGAAAGATACTTTTTGATAATTTTTTTAAATTAATTATCGTGTGCGAAGTCTGAAATTATAATTAATAATTATAATTAATAATTATAATTAATAAATTATTTTTTCTTTTGTTGCAGGTAAATTTCGTTTTGAATTTCAACCATTGGATTTTTTGTAAGTTTTAAGTTTTTTTTTCTAATATAAAAAGAATAGTGAATATAAATAAAATTATAGGGGTAAAATTTTTTTTTCTAAATAATTGAGAAGGTAAATGATAAAATAAAAGTAATAAAAGGCAAAGGTGAAAGTGTGGTCGTCTGATGCAAAATTTAATTTCAATTCCTCAAAAAACTCAATTATTTAAAAACATGTTTTTTTACAATTATTCTTTGGAAGAATTCAATTATTTATAAAAATATTATAATTTTTCACAGGAATTCAATTATTTTAAAATAGTTTAATAAAATTGTTCGAAAGAAATCAATTATTTTAAATACAATTTTAATAAAATTTGTTTGAAATAATTCAATAATTCTGTTAGATTTTAATCAAATTCTTCGCAAGAATTCAATTATTTACATAAATAATTCTTCGAAAGAATTCAATTATTTAAGATAAATAATAAAATAAATAAAATTATTCCCGAAAATTCAATTATTTTGAGGCAGTTTAGTAAAATTCTTTGTAAAATTAATTTATTAATTTCTTCTTGAAAATTCAATTATTTAATAAAATTCTAATAAAATCATTTGCAAGAATTCAATTATTTTCAAAAAAATGTAATAAAATACCACACAGACATTTAATTATGTATCAGATAATATTTGAAAAATTTAATTACGTTAAAAAATGATTAAAAAAAAATTTTTTGAAACATTTGTTTATAGCTATTTTTTGCATAATAAAAATCTAAATAAGTTGCACTTTTATTTACTAAAAATTGTGGTATTTTGTTGCAATGTTTGGAAGAAAAGTAAAAAATATCGCAATTTTGAAAAAATTCTCAATTCTCTTAATTTCTTTGACAAAAAATTTTTTTCCTGACTTTATTGACAAAAATTTTGTTTCCCTGACATTTCCTTGATAAATTCAATAATAATTCATGAACAAAGGTTTTCAATTTGGAGAAAAAGAAAATTCGAATATCAAAAACATTTACTCTCTCTCTCTCTCTATTTTCTTTCTATATACATACTTGAAAAAACCCAACTCTGTTATATATATAAGAACGATTGATCGTCAGATTTACCACTCCACTTAGGAACGCTCCGACGTCGATCTTCATTTTTGTCGCTCGTTTTATCTGCCTCACGCTTTCTCTCTCTCTCTCTTTCTCTTTTTCCAGCACTTCCTCTTTCATTCCTTTACTCCTCCCCTTCCACAGTTGCCGAGAAAAGCAAAGACCGTTCGACGAACTCCGTTCTTACTTGCCTATATACACTAAGTCCTTTTCCTACGCTACTTCTGCTTCGTTATCGTTCAATGGGCAAATATCAGAACGAATAACTTTCTTGTAGGCAAAAGGAAGGAAAAGAAAAAAAGGAAAAACGAAAGAAAGACTATTTCACGTTCCAATTAAAATTTACTCTCAAAGAATAAATATTCTATACAAGATATTATCATAAACGAAAACTTCTTATTTCAATGGGTACAATTTTAATTTCGTTTTATTAAATTATTTCCAACTAGATTTCTTTATGTAAATTGAAATATTTGTCTGAATTATTATTTTTTTATTAACGATTTCTTCTTTTTTTTCTCTAAAAAAGAATTCTTAAAGTATTCTTTATTTTAAAGTGATCTGCAATCTAAAGTATTCTTTATTTTAAAGTATTCTGTATTCTCTATTTTAAAGTATTCTGTATTTTAAAGTATTCTTTAGTATAAGTATTCTCTAATATAAACAGGGTTAGAACCAGTGAAAGTATTCAAAAATACGAACTTTACGAACAAAAAATAAAAAAATTACGGACCAATTACTAACAAAAGTTTTTGACAATTTTACAATATTTTTACAATATTCAATTTCACAAAATTTCAATTATTCGTAAATTCTTCAATTAAATATAAATTACAAAATAAAAACTTCAAATGAAATAAAAAAATCAGAAATTAAACTTTTTTAAAAAAATTAATTTTTTAACTAAAAATTAATTAATTTAATATTGCTTTTAATATTCAAATTATAATCTAAAATTTTAACTGAAATTCATTTTTATGAAATGAAAATCAATTTTTATTAGAAAATTCTACAAGAATTTAATTATTTAAAATTTAAATGCAAAAGTAAATAATTTATTGAATAATATTGAATGTTTCTTAAAATTTATTCAATTCCCATAAAGAATTTTATTAACAAATTTTTAAATAGTTGAATTCTATCGACGAATTTTTATAAAATTTCTAAGAATAATTACATTTTTCGAGGAATTCGATTAAAATTGTATTAAAAATAATTGGATTTCTTCAATAATTTGTAACTTTTCCAAAATTAATTTTTTTTTTCGCGTTTTCAACAAAAATTCTTCTCTATAAACATTATTTTTAATAATTTTTAAAAAAGTTCGTTGAGCATTTTTAAATTCATTTGTTTGCAATTCAATTTTTTAAAATTTCAATTATTCGTAACATCGTAACTTCATCAATTAAATATTGTATTAGAAAATAAAAACTTGAAATAATTTTTTAAAAAAATCAGCAAATAAACTTTCTCGAAAAAATTAATTCCACAAAATTGTTATTGTAAAAATATGAAAAAATTCAAAGTTTTTTTTAAAGATTTTAATTTGAAACCTTTACAAAATTCACGCTCTAATATGCTTTTAATATTCAATTATAATATAAAATTTCAACTGAAATTCATGTTTAAATCAATTTTTATTAAAAAATTCTATCATAATTCAATTATTTTAAAACAAAAAGAAATTATTTATTGAATAATTGAATGTTTCTTAAAATTCAATTTATAAAGAATTTTATCGAAAACATTTTTTAATAATTGAATTCTCTTAACGAAGTTTAATAAAATTTTTAAGAATAATTTAGAATAATTTTTTTAGGAATTCGATTAAAATTGTGTTAAAAATAATTGAATTCCTGTAAAATTTTTATTATTTTATGACATCAATGAAATGTTTGCATAGAATTTTATTCATTTTTTTTTTTAAATAATTGAATTCTTTTGGAAAATTTTATTAAAATTTAAAAAAAAAATTGAATTTATGTGGAAAATTTTGTTATTTTTGAAAATAATTAAATTCTTCATAAGAATTTTATAAACATTGTAATAAAAAAAATAATTAATTTTTTCGAAATATAATAAATATTATGAAAATTTTATTTTAAATAATTAAATTCTTGTGTAAAACTTTATTTGTGAAAATAATTGAATTTTTCCATTAATTGATTTAAGTTGTTAAAAATAATTGAAATTCTTCAATGAGTTTTATTATTTATGACAATACTATTGAATTCTTGCTTACAATTTTATAAAAAAAAAATTTTTTTTAAATTGAATTCCATGAAAAATGTTATTATATTAGTTAAAGTAATTTTATTATTGTGAAGAATTGTATACAAATTTTGTTAAATAATTGATTTTTTCGAAATTTTTTTTGAAAATGCTGTTATCTAAATTAATTGAATTCCTGTGGAAATTTTATTATGTATAAAAATAATTGAATTTTGAATGAATTTTATCAATTTTTTTAAAAATAATAATTCTAGTATTAGTTAATTTAAAGTTGTGGAAATTTAAAAAAAAGCAAAAATAGTAGCTTTTGGTGGCTGAAATCTAAAAAAAAAGTTCCCAAATAGTAGCATAACGTAAAAAAAGTAATAGGTACAATTTACGAATTTTTCGTTCTGTTTTAATCAAATTAGGGACTTTACGGACCTTTTTTCAAAAAACTGACTTTTACGGACTTCAAGTATATAGTTAAGGACTTTTACCGGATTTACAGGCCTAGTTCAAGTCCTGTATAAAGTATTTTTTAGTATAAAGTATTCTGTATTCTTTAGTATAAAGTATTCTTTAGTGTAAACTATAAAGTATTCTGTATTCTTTAGTATAAAGTATTCTTTAGTGTAAACTATAAAGTATTCTGTATTCTTTAGTATAAAGTAGTCTTTAGTATTAACTATAGTCTTTATCATAAAGCACACTTTAGAATAAAGTATTTCTTTAGCAATAAGAAATTATTTTTTAGAATAAATTAATCTTTATTTAACCCTATTTACTCTCCATTCTAATTTCCAATAAAAAAGAAAGAAAGTGCACTTTTAAAATACGTAATGTTTTCGAAGCAATATTGTTGTAAATGGACAAGGTAAATGCCAGGAAACACAGGCTTGCACACCACAAAAGAGTAGCAGGACACGAGTTTACACGCGATTGGAGTATGAAGGGCATAGCGAATGAGAGAGAGAGAAAGGAAATTGCAAATAGAAGAGAGAAAGAAAGAGAGAGAGAGAGAGAGAGAGAGAGAAATAGAGAATAGAAGTTCTGTATGCAATCCAGTGCTTGCTGGACTCTTGCCAACGTTAGCATCCGTTCCACAAATGTCTCTAAATATATACCATACCCAATGGTTCTAAACAGAGCGAAAAACTTGACGAATATTGTGAGAGAGATGGAAAAAGTGAGAATGCTCGAGAAAGAAAAGGATTGAAACGGTTAGACATGACATGACGCGTGGGAGTGAGACATTATCTTCAGTATTAAACAGTGAAAGAGAGAACTAGCGTGGGAAGAGGGAAATTGAAAAAAAGGACTTTTTCTATTCTACACATCAACTTCTTAATAGACATTTTTAATTTCTCTCTCTCTCTCTCTCTCGCTCTTTTCTTCTTTTTTATTCTTCAGGGTTGCCACAAAAATTTAATTTTGTTTTTCCCTGATTTCCAGAAAAAATTTTGACTTTCTCCCTGACATTCTTAAATAAATCGTTTTCGTTTAATTTGCCTTAATTTAAATAAATCATTATTAATTTTTCTATAGGAATTAAGGATTTCAAATCCAAACCTTTCTGAAATTAAACAATTTATAAAAAATTTTTATAAAACATGAAGAAATCGATCACTCCGAGTCTTCGACTCGAAGCAATAAATTTCTTCACGTTTTATAATAAATTTAAAATGACAGAGTGATAAAATCATTATTTTATATTATAAGAATATTGCAACTATAAATTTAAATTTTCAAAGAATTTCATTTTTGAACCCTTTTTAAAATTCTCTTATTTAGAAAAATTCACGCTATATGATGCTTTTAATATTCAATTATAATTTTTAATCAAATTCATTTTTAATCAATTTTTATTAGAAAATTTTTCAAAAATTCAATTATTATTTAAATACAAAGATAAATAATGTAATAAATAATTGATTGAATATTTCTTAAAATTGAATTTTTAAAAAATAAATTTATAAAAAAAATTCTAAAAATAATTGAATTCTTTCGGCGATTTTTTTAAAAAAAATATAAAGAATAATTGCAATTTTCTATCATGTTTATGTAAAATTGTAGATAAAAAATAATTGAAACTTTGCTAGAAATATTGTTATTTATAAAAGTAATTTAATTCTTGCAATACGAATTTTATTAAAAAATGTTTAAAGAATTAAATTTCTGCGAAAAATATTTTATTTGTGAAAATAATTGAATTCTGGAGAATAATATTATTATTTATGATATTAATTAATTTCTTGTGAAGAATTTTATTCAAATTTTTTAAATAATTGAATTTCTCAGAATTTTTTATGAACATATTGAAAATAATTAAATTTTATCGACAACATTTCATTAAAAAAATTGAAAATGATTAAAATCTGACGAAGAATTTTATTAAATTTTTTTTTAAATAATTAAATTCTTGTGAAAAGTTTTATTTTTGAAAAAAAATTGAATTCTTGGGAAGAATTTAATTAAAATTTCTTAAATAATTGAATTGCTTCGAAGAATTTTATTGTTTAATTGAAAATAATTGAATTGTTTTGAAGATTTTTACATAAACATTTTTGACAGTAAAATTGTAATTCCTATAAGGAATGTTATATTTTACGAAAATAATTGTATTCTATAGTCAATTTTATTATAATTTTTCAAATTTATAAAGCAATTTATCTAAATTTTTCAAATAATTGAATTCTTGAGAAAAATTTTATTATTTATGAAAATAATTGATTTCTAACGAAGAATTTTATTGAAATTTTTTTTTCAAATAATTGAAATCCCATAGAAAAATGTATTATTTGTAAAAATAATTGAATTCTTAAGAAGAATTGTATTTTCTTAAGAAGAATTTTATTTAAATTTGTCGAAATAATTGAATTTCTCAGAATATATTAAAAATAATTGAATTGGTGCGAATAAATTTATAAAAAATTGAAAAGTAATTGAATTCCTGTGGAATTTTTATTAAAATTTCGTTTAAATAATTGAATTCTTTTGGAAAATTTTATTAAAATAGTAGATATTAAAAATAATTGAAATGAGGAATGTTTTTGAAAATAATTGAAATTTTGCCAAGAATTTTATTAAATTTTTGACGAAAATAATTGAATTTCGAAGAAGAATTGTATTATTTATAAAAATAATTGAAAGTTTGACGAGAATGTTTATAAATTTTTGAAAATAATTGAATTTCTGTAATCAGTTGTTCTTAAAATTTCTATTTAAATTGATTAAAAATTGAAATTTTTAAAAATTTCATATTGAAGCCTTTTTGAAGTTCATCGATTTATGCAGATTTTAAACGCAACTCTTTTAAAATGTAATTTAATTTTGAAGTATAAAATTATTCATTCAATAATTTCTAAGTAATAATTTTATGATAGTTCTTGAGGAATGAAGTTATTTAAAAAGAAATTATTGTCAGAAACAAAAAAAAATTGGAAGTTTTGTATTAAAATTCTTATTAATTTCATAGTTTGTAAGGCAAACAAAAGACACAAAAATTCAGAATTTTTTTATAAATTCTAAAACTTAAATTTTTTCCAGTACTTTTAATAAAAATCCCTGACTTGCCCCTGATTTCCCTGACCAATTCTAATTTTCCTGACTTTTCCCTGAATTCCCTGACTTGTGGCATCCCTGTTCTTTATTTTTTTTGGGATTTTACATAAATTATTTCCCGAAAAGAATTTTAAAATTTATGAAAATAATTGAATTACTGCGAAAAAATGAAGCCAAATTTTAAAACATTAGCTCACTTAGAGAACCATTATTATTAAGAAAAAAAATGCAAATTGTCTAAATTGTAAATAAAACTGCGATAATTGAAACATCTTGTTTTAAAGGGAAAAAAAAATAGAAATTCTTTTCACGAATCCGCGTTCTCTCTGAAGGTGTCAAGAATTAAAGACTTGACTATATGGTTGTCCATCTGTGTGAAGATAGTGGCGAGATAAACTTCTCACGGTCGACTGAGGTGTATATCGTCACGCTGTATCTAAGTTGGTTCGCCAAAAAGAAAAATTAGGAGGCTAAAGGCATTGAGATGAAATGAGTAAGAAAATAGAGAGAAAGAGTGAGAAAGAGAGAGAGAGGAGAAAAAAGAGTGAGAGAGAGAGAGAAAAAAAGAGAGTGAGAGAGAAGAAAAAAATAAATGCAAGCAGAAAAGAAGCGAGAGATCGCGAACGAGGTTCTGAAATACCAATGACCGCGAAACAGGCATTACTGGACTCGTTGGCCTCGCTCACTCGACGACTCTCGATTATCTCTCCTTGTGTCTCTCTGTCTTTTTCTCTTTCTCTCTTCCCCTATTGCCCCTTTTACTATCGACGCGCATCCCCTTTCCTCATCTTTTTCTGACCCTATACACTATATATACAGTTGGTATGTTATACGCAACGATAACGAAGCCTATTATCTCTTATTACTTTACCGCTATTATTATTACTCCTCGTATGTGGGTCGTCCATTGTTCTTCCTTGTTTCACTTAGATATTGCTTTTCATGCTTTTCATGCTCTTAAAACTCAACTCCCTTATTATTTCTGATTTCCTGTTTATGAGTAATGTTCGCATTCGGAAATGTAAAATTCGAATAAAGATGTAATAAATTCAGAAACATAATTCCAAGGAAACTGCGCGCGCACGACTCTTTAGAGTGGGGGTTACCAATCAAATTCGTCTACCCCCTACTCTAACGAGTCGTGCGCGCGCAGTTTCTTAAATTCTTCTTCGCCCTCGAAATTTGGGTCAAAAAAATTACCGCAAATAAATAGCTGCCTGTTCTCTTGTTGCTTAAATCCCGTAAAAGGTCCGTGAATTTTTTTGAAGTCCGAAAGAGTCAATTTTTTTCAAAATGTCCGTAAAGTCCATAATTTTATTGAAAAAGCAAGAAAAGTTCATAAATTTTACGATATAATTTGGAGAAATTGGAAAAAGTTACAAACGATTGCAAAAATTTAAATTACACGGAGAGAGAATATATATTAAATTTTGTAAAAGTATTTTACAAATTGGGGAAAAAGGGCAACAAAGCGAAATTTTGATATAGAAAATACTAAACTTTAAAAAAAGTTTTGTGAAATTCATTAAAGTTATATTAGAATTTAATTAATATTCTTGATATTTGATATAATTATACTAAATTTCACATAAGTTTTTTTAAAGTTTAGTATTTTTTTATATCAAAATTTCGCTTTGTCGCACTTTTTCCCCAATTTGAAAATATTTTTACAAAATTTAATATATATTCTCTCTCCGTGTAAACAATTATTTTTCAAAAATCCTATTTCTAAGATCTTTAGATTACAATTTAATGTCCTTTAATGGTTTTCCAAACGTGGGACTAATAATTTTGCAAATAAAAAAAAATTTCCTTAATTTAATCATTTTAAATATCCACTATTTTAATCAAATTTTCCAAAAGAATTCAATTATTAAAAAAAAAAAAAATTGATAAATTTCTAGACAGGCAAGAAGAATTCAATTATTTACAATTTTTTTATAAATTTCTTCGAAATAATTCAATTATTTTTTCATAAATATTATAAAATTTTTACAGGGATTCAATTATTTTTGTAAATAATAAAATTCTTTTTAGAAATACAATTATTTTTCAAAAATAGTAAAATTATTCACAGGAATTTAATTATTTTAAAACACAATTTTCACAAAATTTTTCGAAAAAATCAAAAATTTATTTACTAAAAATGATTTTTATTATATTCTTCGTTAGAATTCAGTAAACTAAAAAAAATTTATAAACTTTGTCTTAAGAATTCAATTATTTTATGAAAATTTTTAATAAAATTCGTTTTGCAAGAATTGAATTATTTTCAAAAAATTTTCATAAAATTCGTTGCAGGAATTCAATTATTTTTAAAAATTTTAATATAATTCTTCGTATCAATTCAATTATTTTCAAAATTTTTAATTAAATTCTTGTCAAAATTTCAATTATTTAAAAAAATTTTTCTACATTCAATAATCTTCAATACCTATCTACTATTTTAATAAAATTTTCGAAAAAAATTCAATTATTTAAAAAAGTTTTATTAAAATTCTACTCAAACATTTAATTATTTTTATAAAATAATAAAAATTTCACAGGAATTCAATTATTTACAAATCTTATATAAATTTCTTTGCAATAGTTTTACTATTTTCATAAATAATAAATTATTATTATTTCCATTAATAATAAAATTCTTTGCAGAATTTCAATTATTTTTATTAGAATTTAAATCGAATTTATCAAAAAATGAAATTATTATTAAAAATTTTATTGAAATTCGTTGAAAGAATTGAATTATTTAAGAATTTGTTGGTAAAATTCTTTACGAGAATTCAATTTTAGGAAGCATTTAATTAATCAATAAATTATTTATTTTTGTATTTAAATAATTGAATTTTCGTAGAAGTTTCTAATGAAAATTGATTTAGAAATAAATTTTAGTTAAAGCTTTAGATAATAATTAAATATTAAAAGCGTTATAGTGTAAATTTTTAGAAATAATTGAATTTTTAAAAAGGTTTCAAATTTAAGTCTTTAAAAATTTTAATTTTTTATACTTTTTACTAACTATTCTGTGAAATTAATAATTTTGAAAAGGTTTAATTGAATTTTTTTTTGAAGTTTTTATTTTCTAATATATATATATATATATATATATATATATTTAATTGAAGAATTTACGAATAATGGAAATTTCGTAAAATTAATTTGTAAACAAAATGGATTTGAAAATTTTCTCAAAGAACTTTCTTGACATTTCTTAAAAATAATTGATTAATAATAATTAATTTAATTAATTTTTGCATTTTTTATTATTATTTAATATTATTTATATTATTTATTATATTATTATATTATTATTTATTATATTCTATTATTTATTATTATTTCTTAGTATTTAAATATAATTATCGTTTCAGTTCCAACTTTGTTATCATTTGTGCCGAAGAAGAAAGAATAGAAGAAAGGTAGCTAAGAAGCAAAAAATTTTAGGTTATGTCTGTAACTTTTATAATAGAAATACTCAAAGTAGTATAACTTTAAATACAAATCCTTGATGTTTAAATTTTCTTTGCATCTTAAATATTTAATAAAAACTGATTTTAGTTCCACTGTTGACTTTAAAGTATCAAAGTACAACGAATTGATACCAAAAATGTGGATCAAATCAAAAGTTGATCCAAATCTTTGTCATCAATTTGTTCCACTTTGATATCAATTTATTACTTTTAAGAAACTTGGGTTTATAGAAATAAATAAAAACTTTTAATTAAGGTAAACATGCTACAAACATAACCTTAAAATAATATGCTTCTTAAACTTTTTTCTGAGCGAGTATACAATTTACTTGTTTGATTTTATAGTAAAATTTATTTAAAAACTAATTACAAGAATTTTTTCTCAAAGTCAATATCTTTTTGTTTCAGGTATATAAGAAGCTTATAATTATCATCACGTCATAAATTAGTGAGTAAAGAAATAAAATTTCATAATAATTGTCGATAATATTTAACTATTATTACCTAATCGACCTTGATATATCTTATCTTAAATACCTAATAAGTAATCCGTAATATCTATTTTAATTGTATATAATTAGCACCAGCTCGACTTTATAATAATAATTAATTATAAGTATTTTTAAAAAAACAAATTGAAAAGTTAACATTTTAATTCGTTTTTTTATAAATATAAACATTATAAACGGAAAACTCCAATTGGATGTGTCGACATTCTTTGAATTAATTATACTGGACATGGGGAGAGAGAGAGAGAATTTTACAGTGAGGGGGATGAAGGGGGAGTCTATTTACACTCTCAGATAACACGTCAGAGGTTATACCTATACATATTGGAGTTGATGCGTGACAAACGATCTCCTTTGGCAAAACAAGGAGAGAACTTTGTCGATTTTTTTTTTTTTTTTCATTCTTTTTGCTAATGGAGAATGAAAAAAAGGGGACAAAAAACAGTACATGAAGCACTTGCCGTGGAACGAGGTAACTCGGTGTGCCAACTATGGCGTTACTCGTTGCGAAATCCGTTTGGCGAACGCGAACTAAGCGAGCTTGGTGACTGTATTATAGGAGTTAGCATCTACAATGCGGCAGACCGCGATGTCAAGGCCGCATGTATTTACATAGCTATAGATCCCCGGAACGACTCCAATCGTTACGATAATGTCAGTTAAAGAATTCTCGGAAGTAATTCTTCGAACGTGTTCATACACATCTCGAACCAATTCGCAAATATTCATAAATTTTTATCTATCGGTGAAATTTTTTTTTCTTTTAATTATTTACAACTGATTTATGTTTATGTAATTTTTGTATTCTTTTTGTTATCACTAGTATTATTGCTATTATTGTTAATATTATTTTTATTATTATTAGCGGAATAAGTAATAATTGATAGATTTCTCCGCTCGGGGTGCGCGCGCAATTTGTGGCTTTACCCCCACTCCAAGAATTGGGCCGAACTACCTTTTTAGTTAAACAGGCTTCGTACTCGTCTACTGAACCCTATTATTTACTACTTTTTTATGATTTGCTACTATTTAAATACTTTTTTTTATATTTGTGACACTACAAACTACTTTTTTCTACGAAGAGAAAATTATATTAAATTTTGTAAAAGTCACAATTTGGGACAAAAATGCGACAAAGCTAAATTTTGATATAAAAAATACTAAGCTTTAAAAAAACTTGTGTGAAATTTACTAAAATTCTTATATTTGATATAATTATGTCAAATATAAGAATTTTAGTTAAAATGTTAATATAATTTTACTAAGTTTCATATTATTTCTTTCACTGTTTAGTATTTTTTATGTACAAATTTCGGTTTGTTGCACTTTTCCCCTAAATTGTAAAATACTTTTCCAAAATTTAATACATATTTTCTCTCCGTATATATTTGAGAATTTGCAGTACTTTAAATTCTCTAATAGTTGGAATAAAAAAATTAATTTCAAAAATTTGAATAAAATTCTTAGAAACAATTCAACAAATTTTAGAAAAATTCTTTGAAACGATTCAATTATTGTCAAATTTTCGAAATTCAATTATTTTCAATATCTAATATTTTAATAAAAAATTTCCTAAAAGAATTCAATTCTTTAAAAAAAATATTTATAAAATTATTTACAAACATTCGATTATTTTCATAAATAATAAAATTTACATTTAAAACATAATTTTCATAAAGTTTTTCGAAAAAAGTCAATTATTTAAAAAGGTTTTTATAAAATTCTTCATAAGAATTCAATTATTTAAAAAAAAAAAAATTGGTATAAAATTCTCTTCAAACTGTTGATTATTTTCGTAAATAATCAAATTTTTACTGGAATTCATATTTAAAACACAATTTTTACAAAATTCTTCGCATGAATTCAATTATTAAAGAAAAAAGTTTAATAAAATTCTCCGTTAGAATTCAATTATTTTCATAAAAAATATAATTTTCAATTATTTTCATAAATACTAACATTTTGATTGGAATTCAATTTTTTAGAATAGAATTTTTATAAATTTCTTCGCCTGAATTCAATTATTTTTAAAAAATTTACTAAAATTCTTCGCAAGAATTTATTTATTTTAAAAAATTTTAATATTTGTTGCAAGAATTCAATTATTTTTATAAATAATAAAACTCATCTTAGGATTTTAATCAGTTTTAATACAATTTTTTATAAAATTCTTCTTAAAAATTTAATTAATTTAAAAAAAATTTCGATATTCAATTATTTTTATCTACAATTTCAATAAAATTTGCCAAATAAATTCAATTATTTAAAGAAAATTTTTTAATAAAATTCGTTGCGAGAATTCAATGACTTTGATATATAAATTATAAAATTCTTCGGAAAAATTCAATTATTTTAAATTCCATTTTTAATAAAATTTCTTGATGGAATCTAATTATTTTTAAATCGTTTAAAAAAATTTGTTAATAGAATTCATTTTCATACTTTTAAAAATTGTGATAAACTCTTTAGAAAAAGTCAATTATTTTCAGTACAATTTTAAGTAAATTTCTCGTACGAATTTAAATTTTTTACGAAACAATTGAATAATGTATTTTTAAAAATTTTATTATTTTGAAATTATGAAAAAATTGAGTCGTCAAATTTAATTTTTCGATAGACACTGTTTTTAAAATTAATTCTGCTATATGGTATAATAAATCATCCTTTTAATTTTATTTATTACGAAAGAATAATTTATTACCAACTATTTTTTATCTTCTCAACTTGACAGGACATATTCTCGATATATAGAATTTTTGCAAGGAGAAAAAAAGAAAAGTCCCTATGTAATCCTTTGCTCTTTCTTCTTTCGTAATTCTATAAAATAAGTAGCTCCTAAATAGAACATGATGAGCGATTACTTTAATGTAATTTCGAGCGATTAATTTAAAGTCGCGATGTTAGAATGGCTCTTGAAAACTCTTATCAGGGCTTCAACTTTACGCCAAATTACCTTCGCTTGTTTGAGTTTCGCGATTAGATAAGAACCAAAGCTATTTCTATATTATTATATATATATCTATAGTTTTCAATTGTCACTACCACAGGGAAAAGATAAGATGAGCAAAAGATTACAAAAGCAGATGTTTCAATCGATATATATCTTATCTTTCAGTGTTTGCTGCGATTGAATCAAATTTCGATTCTACAATAATTGTTTCTTTTTTTTTCGTGGTTCACAAGGAAAAATTTTTTTGAATTTTTAACAAAAATTTGTCGTAAAACTTGATTTTGGGAAAAATTACCATTACTGTAAAGTTAAAATTATCAAATTGCAACGAATTGATACCAAAAATGTGGATTAGGTAAAAAAAAAATTGAAATTTTTGGCGTCAATTTGATTCAATTTAGTATCAAATTGATACTTGCGCAAGTCTCTCTCCTTTTAAGAAAATTTTTCGTAAATTTGTTGTTGGATTGTCATAGTAAAAATAAGATTTAAACCCCTCTCTCTATTATGAGTCTTATATCTTTTGACTCTCGTTCCTTTGAGAATATAAGCTTAGGCGAAACACCGACAACAGCAATAGAGGTGTCTCAAATCTGGCAGATTGGATTCTCTTCCTAGATTTTTCCTTCTTTTTTTATTTTTTTTTATTTTATTTTTTTGGCTTCTTTCCAGCACGTTAGGATTTTTTAGTAATACCACAAGATGTTGAATTCTTTGCACGGGACACTTTCTTTTTAGTTTCTAAAAGGACAAAAATCATCTCTATAAGGTGAGAAATTGTGCCATCCGCTATAAAATTAGTCCCTGGAAAGTAGAGGAAAGTATTATTTCCCCCAGGGAAATATAATACTTTTTTTTACTTTCCTGGAACGTGTAGTATTTTACCTCTAATTCAAAAAGTGAAATTATTTTTATGTAAATAAATTACCTGAATAGCATAATAATAAGTTAGCGACACCGAAAGTCCTTAAGTGATTTATGTTTAAAGCGAATTAAAAAGATTTTCAATTACATTTCCGCCATATTGGATCCGCCATTTTGAATTTTGAAAGACTGATCTCGGATTCGTAATCAACGACCTTGAGAACCCCCGAGTAACAAGTTTCAGGCGAATTCCATCATTTTTTAAAAACGTCGTCCGCCATATTGGATCCGCCATTTTGAATTTTGAAAGACTGATCTCGGATTCGTAATCAGCGACCCCAAAAACCCCCGAGTAACGAGTTTCATTTAAATTTCATTCGATTTTGAAATATTTGTGCGCCATATTGGATCCGCCATTTTGAATTTTGAAAAACTAATATTAGATTCGAAATCCGCATACCCGAAAACCCCCGAGTGACAAATTTTAAAGAGATTCATGAATATTAACGTCCAAATTGATAATTTGTTTATAACATTTGTTTATAACAAATTCACAAAAAAATGCATGGATTTCTATAACTTTTGTTACTCGGGGGTTTTCGAGGTCGCTGATTACGAATCCGATGTCAGTTTTGCAAAATTCAAAATGGCGGATCCAATATGTCGACTATTTTTTACAAAAAGTATCGAATTCGCTTGAATTTTGTCTCTTCGGGATTTTTATGATCGCTGATTACGAACTTCTTATCAAAAGAGGTAAAAAAAAACTATAGTGTTATTCACAATTTTTTTTTTAAATTAAAAAATAGATAACAGATTCTATATGATTAAAAAAATATTTAATGTTCAGTTAAATAGTTTAAAAGGGTGAAGTTTATTCTTTGTTGTATAAAGTTAATTTTTTATTATCATTACTTTCAAAATAATTGAAATGAAATTATTACTAATTGAAATTAGTGAAAACTTTTATTATTTTCATATAAATAAATATGTTAACAAATTTTTTTTTACTAATTTTGATTAGTAGAATTTAATTAATTCAGAAAGAAATAGTCCACCTAACGTTTTTTTATTAGTTTTTTTTAATTTCATAAAATAAAAATTTTATTTGAACTCTCGATTTGTATTATATGAATAATTTAAACATTTGAGAGAAATATTCATTGATAGGGATATAATTTTGATATTCATTCTTTATGACAGATTTCTATTTAATATAAATTTTTCATTTTCATAATTCTGGCTTATATAAATATTGTATATCTTTCGACTTTATATATACATTGAGAAATATTTTACTTTTAGCGAATATCTTGTTTACCGAACTTTTCAATATTTACTATATATATTAAAGCGACATTGTATTATTAGAAGTTAATGACCCCTGAGGTCGTTAACCACTAAATTCTGTTGGTTTTCTTTCTTTAGTTTTTTTTCAATTTAAAAAATTCACGTCACTGATAAAATATTTGTGATGGTCTCGTTCATTTCTACATTTTTGTTGAGCTTGCTTTAATATTTATATAGCGTCTAGTAAAAGTTTCAAACTTTCGAGATTCTTTTTAATTAATAGAAAGTTGAATCAGTTCTTTACATTCTCAGGTATTAATGTTTTAAATTTTTAGCTAATTGTGGAATTTTATTCTGTAGGGTAAAAATTGTTGATAATGTGAATTTTTTACACTTTTTTAAAGAGGCCAAGAATGGTTCATTCAGCTTTTACTATTAGTTTATTTTAATCTGAAATAGGTGAATAAATTCACTTAAAATAGGCCAAAAAGTGTTTTTTATAATAATAATATAATAATAATAATATAATAATTATTATTATTGCGGTGATACTATTTCGATACGCTTTTTGTCTCAATTTGATATCCTTAGAAAAACTGTGAAGCAAAAAAGTGATTCCAAAAGTTCGGAATGTTCAAATGAACGAAATTTATTTATTTCTTCTTCAAATTAAATTTTTACCATACTATAATTTTTTTACTATCACAATTTTTTCGAAAGTATCAAATTCATACTGAAGTGGATCAAATTGATACTAAAAATTTAAATCTTTGATTTTATATCTACATTTTTGGTGTCAATTCGTTGCAATTTAATACTTTTAATAGTTAAGAGGGATTAAGAAAATTAATTATAAAGTTTTTGTATGTAAAATTGAAGTTTTTTGTTTTTATTACAGTCAGTTATTTATAAAAATTTTTTTGATGAAACATATTTCGTTAATTTGAAAGTTAAAAAAACTTGTGAATCATGCAAAAAGTAAATATGCACTTTTTTCAAGTAAATATTATTCATTTATTAGTAAATAAATATGTGACGCGCTCCGAAGAATGATACCTAACAAACAAATCATTTTAAGGTTATGTTTGTCTTATTTTTACCTTAATTAAAAGTTTCTGTTAAATTTTTATAAAATAAAATTTTTTTTTTCATTCATTATTTCAAATGCAAAGGAAACTGAACTATTAGTAATTTATATTTAGGTTGATTCTTTTTTTGTATTTTCATTCACAAAATTACAAACATAACCTGAAATTCTTTTCCTCTTAGATACTTTTCTGCGGAGCACGTCACTTGAAAAATAAGTGCATATTTATTTAGTGCTTAAAAATGGATATTTATTTTTGAATAAATATTTTTTAATAAATATTCAGTAAATATTTTAAAATTAATATTTAATACATATTATTAAATAAATATTTATAAATGAATATTTTAAAATAAATATTTTTAAATGAATACTTTTATATTAAATATTTAAAAAAAAATTTATACAAAAATAAGTGAACAAGCACTTTTAATAAGTGCAATTTCACTTAATTAAATTTAGAGATTTTCGAAACAAAAAGGGAGAAATATTCAAGACATGTTGCGACCTTGAAGCCACATTCTTGGGAGGAACTTTCTTTTAATTTTGTCTCCAGATTGAAATTAGCTTCGTTGGGCAGGAGACAAATTTGATTTCCATCCATGATCAATGTTGTGTGAGTAATAAAGAGAGCTGAGAGGGTGAAATTCGACCTTGTTCTCAATGTCTTTTTACAAAACGATTTACTTCAATTTACGCGAATTAATTGGGTTATATATCATTAAATTTATTATTTTTATTATTATTATTATTATTATTATTATTATTATTATTATTATTATTATTATTATTGTTACTATAATTTTTATTATTATTATAATTATAATTCAATCCTGACTTTCCAAAAGGGCTTAACTCTAAAAGCCGTACAAGTAATTTTCCTATAATAATAATAATTGATATTGAAAAGGACATTATTTTCAAAAATTTTTAATAAAATTCTTGTCAAAATTTCAATTATTTTCAAAAATTTTCCTCAATTCAATGATTTTTAATAGATATCTACTATTCTAATAAAATTTTCCAAAAGAATTCAATTATTTAAAACAAAATTTTATAAAATTCTACACAAACCTTTAATTTTTTTCAAAAAATAATAAAAATTTCACAGGAATTTCATTATTTACAAAATTTCTTTTATAAATTTCATTGCAATTATTCAATTATTTTCATAAATAATAAAATTTTTACAGGGATTCAATAATTATTTGCGTAAATAATAAAAATTCTTTTTAGGAATTCAATTATTTTTATAAATAATAAAACTCATTGCAGAATTTCAATTATTTTTAATACAATTTTAATCGAATTCCTCGAAAAAATGTAATTATTCTTAAAATTTTTATTAAAATTCGTCAAAAGAATTCAATTAATTAAAAATTTATTGATACAATTCTTTATAGGAATTCAATTTTAAAAAACATGCAATTATGCCATAAATTGTTTTTTTATATTTAAATAATTGAATTCTAGTAGAATTTTCTCATAAAAATGGATTTAAAAATGGATTTAAGTTAATAATTTAGATTATAATTGAATATTAAAAGTATTAGAGCGTAAATTTTTAGAAATAATAGAATTTTGAAAAGATTTCATTTTTGGTCCGTAAAGTTCGTATTTTTAAATACTTTCACTGGTTCGAGCCCTGTACATGTTATTAATAATTAAATTATAAAAAATATTAATGGAATAGTAAATTTTTATTGAATATATAATCCTGTTAAATTATTTAACTTTATTACTTAAATAATTTAAATAAATTATATTTAATAATATTATTTACACGTAAATCACATTCTTGACTATCAGGAAAAGTTGTTTAAAAAAATATCGTCATTTAATTCCTTTTAATTTGGAATATAGACGAATTATAAAATTTCTAGTGTATCAGCTGGTTTTATTTGTCCGCCGCCATTTTGTTTCTCGCAATTCTCAGAAGTAACCGAATACAGCGAGAAAAAGTTTCCAAATTCGAATTTTGAATTTAAAATAAATGCTAGGCCTTTTGGTGTTTGGAAATAAAAATTATCGGACCTTTTTGTTTTTGGAATAAAGAATTATTGGAACTTTTGGCTTTTGGAACAAAGAATTATTGGAACTTCCGACCGCCAACAAATAATATTGTTATAATTTAAATTATTTTAGTTTATTCACACATTTTTTTCAGGTTTTTATTTTTAAGAGGAGAGATTTTATGGGATCATTTCAAAAACTTGATTAATTGTTCACATTGTGAGTGTGTTGGGCAATTCAAGTCGGTAGAGTATTTGACTCATTTTAATTGTCCCTGAATCAACGTGAATTTCTCGTTATCTGTTGAACGCGTTTCTGGAAATAACTACCTTTAATAAGCCATCGAGAAAGTTTCCCTGGGTCGACGTCGCGGGTATGGGCACCCTTCAAAACCGGTTTCTGGATCGATAAAAGCCGACTACTGGGGGGGACTTGCCTAGGTCGCCTAGTCTCTTTCTCTTTTTTTCTTTTTTTCCAGAAATTGATTCATCAGACAACACACATACATACATATATACATCTTGCAATTTCTTATCAATAAAATTAATTTATTTCTCTCGTGAACGATAAAAATATATTGTTTTATGCAAAATCATCTGAATTAATAAATTTTTTTTCCAGTTCTTATTATTTATTTAGTGAAATAATTTATCTTTACAGAAATAATCACTTGGTGATAATATTTTTTTGCATTAATTTTTTTAAATTGTTGAGTAAATTCCACCGCAAATTCCATAGCAATTTTTCTTTTTTTTTTGTAACATTTTTTGTTTTTTTCGTTTTTGGCTCATAAATCGACGTTTAGAACATTGTCACTAGTTTTAGAAACTATAATAATAAATTAATAATAAAATCTTAGTAGGGATAATTTTGAAGAAGAGTATGCCATTATTGTCGATAATATAGAAATCTAATTCAAATTAGTAAACATTTTTACTAATTAAAATTTAGAGAGTAAGGCAAAATTTGAAAAATATGTTGAGGCACTTAGATTAGACATTAAAGAATCGATTGGCGGAAAAATATTTTCGAAAAGTTTTACATTTTGTATTTAGTTTGATTTTTAAAATTTTGCAAAGCGTCGGTAATGTAGAAATCTAACAAAAAAATTTCCCAAACTTTCAAAAATGGATGTTAAGGCACTTAGATTACTCATTCAGGAAACGAATGCTAAAAAAGTTTTTTCAAAAAAGTTTTCAGTGTTATTACAATTTTGCCGTAAAAATTAAAAGTTTGATTAAATCTTGTCCATTTCGATGATTTCTAATTTTAATTGTTCGATAATAATAGTAAATTAAATTATTTGTCATCCTTCACCTGGAATAATAGATTTAATAACAAATAATGTCAAATTAATAAACAAACAAAAATAAACAAATAAAATAATAAAAATAAGAGGAGAAATTTTGAGAATTTAAAAAAGTAAAAGTCATTGCGCTCACGATTATCACTATATATATATATACAGCAACATTGTGTATGGAAATTTATTAAATCCTATTTGTTGAATCGCCAATAAAACACGTAGCAGGTAGAGGATGGAGGTAAAACGATACTCGTTTCTTTGCGTATCTGTAAACCGATCTTGTGGTTCATATTTACGATAACAACGAGTATATCTTTGCAAAGCGGCATCCTATCTTTCGTTTATACAAAACGTGTTCGGGATATTTCTCAAAAACCAAAAGCAAAGAGAACTCGAAACTTCTTTAGTTTCGTTTAATTTCAAAAACAATGGAAAAAAAAAATTTTTTTCCCAAAGGAAAAGAAAATATATGGCGGGAAGATTGAAGTTCTTTGACAATTTTCAAATCCAGTTTGTTTATAATATTCAATTTTACGAAATTTCAATTATTCGTAAATTCTTCAATTAAATAAATATTATAAAATAAAAACTTGAAATAATATAAAAAAAAATTCAATTACACTTTTCAAAAATATTAATTTCAAAATTGAATTATTTCTAAAAATAGACAATTTATTGAATAATTGAATGTTTCTTAAAATTCAATTCCTTTAAAGAATTTTATCAACAAATTTCAATCAATAAATCAACAAATTAAAGTAATTAAATTCTTTAGAATAATATTAATAAAAGTTTTAAGAATAATTCCATTTTTCGAGAAATTCGATTAAAATTGTATTAAAAAATAATTGAAATTCTGCGATTAGTTTTATTATTTGTGGAAATAATTGAATCCCTGAAAAAAATTTTATTATTTTTTAAGGTTATTTAATTTTTTGCGAAGAATATTATTACTCTTGAAAATAATTGAATTTCTGCAATAGTTTGTAATTTTTCCAAAATTAAATTTATTTTTCGTGTTTTTAACTTA
Source organism: Leptopilina syphax (assembly GCA_032872505.1). Lineage (NCBI taxonomy): Eukaryota > Metazoa > Arthropoda > Insecta > Hymenoptera > Figitidae > Leptopilina > Leptopilina syphax. Next base: position 31,854,854 of record CM065471.1, on the reverse strand, counting down.
ATGTCTTCGTTAATTCAATTATTTTTAATAATTTTGGAAAAAGTTGTTTAAGAATTTTCAAATTTATTTGTTTACAATTATTTAATTTTACGAAATTTCAATTATTCGGAAATTCCTCAATTAAATGTTTAGACAAAAAAAACTTGAAATAATATAAAAAAAATTAATTAAACTTTTTCAAAAAAATTAATTCCACAGAAATGTTAGTTAAAAATATATGAAAAATTCAAATTTCCAAAGATTTTAATACTTATACATAATTTTAATATAATTTTAAGTAACTTCTTCGAAAAATGAGTTATTTTTAAAAATTTTATTAAAATTCTTTGAAAGAAATCAATTATCAATTTTTAATCATTTTTGCAAACGTTCCTTGAGAATTTTTAAATCCATTTGTTTATAATTGAATTTTATAAAATTTCGATTATTCGAAAATTCTTCAATTAAATATTTAGAAGAAAAACTTGAAATAATTTTTTAAAAAATCCAATTGAACTTTAACAAAAAAATTAATTCCACATAATTGTCAGTTAAAAGTATGAAAAATTCAAATTTTTAAAGATTTCAATTTGAAACCTTTTCAAAATTCGAATTACTATCTAAAGTTTTAACTCAAATTCATTTTTAAATTAATTTTTATTAGAAAATTCTGCTAGAATTAAATCATTTTAATAAAAAAAACAATTTAATTGCATGATTCTTAAAATTGAATTCTCATTAAGAATTTTATCAATAAATTTTTAAATAATTGAATTTATCGAGGAATTTGATTAAAATTGTATTTCAAAATAATTGAAATTGTGCAATGAGTTTTATTATATTTATAAAAATAATTGAATGTCTAAAAAGAATTTTATTATTTAAGACAATAATTGAATCCCTGTAAAAATTTTATTATTTATGAAAATAATTGAATGATTACCTACGAAGAGATTTTTTAAAAAAATTTTCTAAATTAATGGAATTTCCGTGAAATTTTTATTATTTTATGAAAATAATTAAAGGTTTATGTAGAATTTTATTAAATTTTTTTTTAAATAATTTAAAATCTTTTGGAAAACTTTATTAAAATAGTATAGACATTATAAATCATTGAATTGAGTGAAATTTTTGAAAATTATTGAAATTTTGCCCAAGAATTTTATTTAAATTTTTTAAAATAATTGAATTTCAGAGAAGAATTTAATTATTTCTAAAGATAATTGAAATTTTTACGAGAATTTTAAAAAGTTTCTGAACATAATTGAATTTCTGCAAAGAATTTAATTTCTTTCAAAAATAATTTAATTTCTTCAATCATTTGTAATTTCTCTAAAATTATCCAAATTATATTGTACAATTAACGAATTTTACTCCTTTTTCAATCAAATTACGGACTTTTTAAAAAAGAACGACTTTAACGGACTTCAAGCAAAGTTACGGACTTTTGTGGACTTTACGGACCTAGTTCGAGCCCTGATATATATGTATATTTATTTTTATGCTATTTTTTAAAATATTTTGAGAAAAATGAAACTTACATTCAAAATGAAGAATAAGTATTTAAGTTAAAGGATTTGCGAGGAATTTTTTCATATCCGTCCCTGTTAGTGATGTTCGGTCCACGGCCTCGGGCAATTATCAGCCCGTTACCGTTACCGGATCTTTCTTCTTAGTCTCTCCCGGTAAAAGCAAAGCGAATTATATTGTTACTAAAAAAAAACTGAAAATATTTCAAGTTTTCTTGTATTTTTCTCTTTTCATTTTTTTTTTATTACAATTTCAAATTTAATTTCCCTGACGTATGTTCATAAATATAGTGTATGGCAAAAAACAGGTTTTGATGTAAGGAAAAAAAACACGTTTTCACCTTTATCCACTTTCCTCGAAGGTAAAACCGTCTACCGTTAATTTTAACTCTCATTCAAGGAGAGAAAAAAACGTTCCAAGTTCTTTTGATTAAAAAACATTATTTGTCTTGCACTTGTACTTTATTGTTTACTTATTAATTTTATTAAGTTGTTCAATTGTTAACAAGCCAGAAGCCCTTTGGTTTTTTTGTTTCAATTGTTTATTATAGTTTTGTTATTATTGTACTACACTGTAAAAAAAGGGAGTTAAATTTTAACTATAAAAAGGGGTCTATAAAAGTCGCACCCATTGGAGAGTTAATGCCAAGGGAGTTAAATAAAGAGAGTTAAAATTTAACACCCAAATGCTAACTCCCCAAGGAAAAAATAACTCGCGCGGGTGTTGAATGAAGGGAGTTAGAAATTAACTCTCTTTTGGAGTTGATTTTTAACTCGGAAAATTTCACTCCTAACTCCCAAGTCCGTTAACTCCCTAAATTTTTTACAGTGTAGTACAATATTAATATAATAATTATTATTTTATTAACTGGTCAAAAGACAGTTTTTTTTATTATTATTTACACTGTAAACTTGAAAAGTTTATAATTACAACATTCTGATTCGCTTCAATTATTTTCAAAAAATATTCGAAATTCAATTATTTTCAACATACAGTATTCTTCATAAAATTTCGCAAAAGAATTCAATTATTTAAATTAATTTAAAATAGAATTTTCGAAAAAATCAATTATTTAACAAAATTTTTATACAATTTTTCACAAGAATTTATTCATTTCTTTTCACTAATAATAACATTTTTCAATGAAATTTATTCAATTTTGTAAAAAAAATTTTGATAAAATTCTAAGCAAGAATTTAATTATTTTCATAAATAATAAAACTCATCGAAGAAATTCAATTCTTTTTAAACATTTTAATACAAATTTTCGCAACAATTCAATTATTTTCATAAATAATAAAATTCTTCTCAGGAATTCAATTATTTTTGAAAATTTTAATAAAATTCTTAGCAACTATTCAATTATTTTCATAAATAATAAAATTCTTCTCAGGAATTCAATTATTTTTTAAAATTTTAATAAAATTCCTAGCAACTATTCAATTATTTTCATAAAAAATAAAATTCATCCCAGGATTTCAATTATTTTTAAAACAATTTTAGAGGAATTGCTTAAAAAATGTAATTATTCTTAAAAATTTAATTTCAATTGTTCGAAAAAATCAATTATTTAAAAAAATGTTTTTTTTTAAATTCTTTGGAGGAATTCAATTAATTACAAAAATATTAGAATTTTTCTGAGGAATTCAATTATTTTCAAATATTTCAATAAAATTTTTCGAAAGAAATCAATTATTTTTCAATACAATTTTAATTAAATTTTTTGTAAATAATTCAATTATTCTTTTAGATTTTATTAAAATTCTTCCCAAGAATTGAATTATTTACATAAATAATTCTTCGAAAGAATTCAATTATTAAAGATAAATAACAAAATTATTTCCGAAAACTCAATTATTTTGAGGCATTTTTAATAAAATTCTTTACAAAATTCAATTATTTTTATAAATAACAATATTCATCACAAGAATTACATTGTTTTTGTAAAAGTAATAAATTTCTTTTGGGAAATTACAAAATTCAATTATTTTCATAAATTACAATATTCATTACAAGAATTCAATTATTTTCAACAAAATTTAATAAAATATCACACAGACATTCAACTATTGTCAAAAATTTTAATTGATTTCTTTGTAAAATTCAATGATTTTCAATATCTACTATTTTCATAAAATTTCTAAACAGAATCTAATTATTTAAAAATTTTTTTGTAAAAATATTCGTAAGAATTCAATTATTTTCATAAATAATAAAAAATTCCCAAGAATTAAATTATATACATAAATAATTCTTCGAAAGAATTCAATTATTAAAGATAAATAACAAAATTATTTTCGAAAATTCAATTATTTTGAAGAATTTTAATAAAATTCTTTGCAAAATTGAATTATTTTTATAAATAACAATATTTATCACAAGAATTCAATCATTTTTAAAAGTAATAAATTTCTTCTTGAAAATTTAATTGATTTAAAAAATTCTAATAAAATCGTTTACAAAAATTGAATTATTTTCATAAATCATAAAATACTTTTTAGGAATTCAATTGTTTTTAAAAAATAAAAATTAATAGAATACCACACACACATTAATTATTGTCAAAAACTTTAAAAAATTTCTTTGTAAAATTTAATTATTTAATTAAAAACTTTTTGCAATTCGATGATTTTCCATATCTTCTATTTTCATAAAATTTCCAAACAGAATTCAATTTTTTGTCAAAATCATCGTAACAGTTCAATTTTTTTCATAAATAATAAAAGTTTCTCAGGAATTCAATTATTTAAATTAGAATTTACATAAAATTAGTCGAAAGAAATCAATTATTAAAAATTTTTTTATAAAATTTATAATTATAATTTATAATTTCTTTCTATTTCTTTCTTTTTCTAATTTCTTTTATTCTTTCATGAATAATAAAATTTGTTTAAAAGAAGTAAATATTTTTACAAAATCGTCAAATTTAATTTTTAATTTAATTTAAAATTTAAAATTTAATTTTTAATTTAATTTAAAATTTAAAATTTAATTTTTCGATAGCTACATTTTTTAGTTTGAAAGCTATTTTTTGCTACTTTTTTAAAATTAATTATCGTGTGCGAACTCTGAAATTATAATTAATAATTATAACTAATAAATTGTTTTTTCTTCTGTTGCAGGTAAATTTGGTTTTGAATTTCAACAATAATTGGATTTTTTGTAAGTTTTAAACCAATATTTCTTTAGAATTTTTCTAAATAAAAAAAAAAATACTTAGTGAATATAAATCCACTTCTAAACGCATTTATTTTTTTTATAATAAAATACGAGAAAAGTTAAATTATGAAAATAAAAATTAAATATTGAAGCAAGTCCTTGAGAAATTGTGAGAGTGAAATAAGAAATGGGGGAATTTTTTTTCTCATTTTTTTTTGACAAATGGCGAAGTCGTTAGAATAAAGTTGACGACAAGAGAAACTGTAAATCAGTTACTGGTCGAGTGTGTGGCACCTGCACACTGCAAATTGTCCTATCGCACGTGGTTATTTGCCAAGTTGTGCTCGCGTTACCTGAGTTGTATATAAATACGTTAAGTGTATATATATATGTGTGCATATATAGTATATACTTCGGAAACTTGCGCTCACAAATACCATTCTCAGTCAAGTATGAGTGTTTTCATATTACATACCTACCAAATATATACATACATACAATATGCGTTGAGGAATACCGCAGGATGGGACATCAATGTGCCAATATGACCACAATCTGGCACTGTAATTACAATCCGGGGCCTATTTGTGACATTACGTCTGCGGTATTTATCCAAACTTCCCGATTGACTTGCTTTTTGTTTTTTTTTTCAATCCGTCTTTTTTATACCACTTTTTTATTTATTTATATTATTTATATTTATTTGTATCTATGTAAATTTTTCTATTAATATAAATTGATATGTATGTAAATTTTTCTATTTATATATAAATTTATATAATAAAAATATCAATTTATATAAATAAATCCATGTATATATTATCCTGGTTGCCACAGGTCAGAGAAAAGTCAGGGAAAGTATGAATTTGACAGAGAAATCAGGGAAAAAACAGGAAATTTTATTAAAAGTTAAAGTATATACTGAAAAAAATTCAATTTTTAGAATTCATTAGAAAATTCACAATTTTTGTATCCTTTTTGTTTGCCTCATAAACTATGAAATTACCACGAATTCGAATACAAAACCTTAAAATTTTTCTATATATATATATATATATATATATATATATATATATATATATATATATATATATATATATATATATACTTAATTAATTATTAAAAATAATGGATTTATAGAACAAAATTTTGTTAAAAACACTAAAAACAATTGAATTTTTGAGAAATTATAAATAATTGCAGAAATTCAATTAATTTTGAAAAATTTAATAAAAATCTTGGTAAAATTTCAATTATTCTCAAACATTTTCCTCAATACATAATGATTTTCAATATCGACTATTTTAATAAAATTTTCCAAACGAATTTAATTATTTTAAAAAAGTATTTATATAAAATTCTACGCAATCATTTAATTATTTTTATAAATAATAATAATTTAACGGGAATTCAATTATTTACAAACTTTTTTCGCAATAATTCAATTATTTTTAAAAATAATAAAATTCATTGCACAATTTCAATTGTTTTTAATATAATTTTAATCGAAATCCACGAAAAATTCGATTATTCTTAAAAATTTTTAAGAAAATTCGTCCAATGAAATCAATTATTTTCATAAATTGCAAAGAATTCAATTATTTAAAAAACAAAGTTCATAAAATTCTACGGAAGCATTTAATTATTTTTATAAATAATAAAAATCTTTTTGAGAATTCAATTTTAAGAAACATTCAATTATTTAACAACATTTTTATACAATTAATTCTTCACAAGAATTCATTTCTTTTCACTAATATAATAACATTTTTCAATTAAATTCAATTTTTTAAACAAATTTTTGATAAAATTCTATGCAACAGTTTAATTATTTTTATAAATAATCAAACTCATCGAAGAAATTCAATTCTTTTTAAACATTTTAATAAAATTTTTCGCAATAATACAATTATTTTCATAAATAATAAAATTCTTCTAAGAAATTCAATTATTTTCATAAATAATAAAATTTATCGAACAATTTTAATTATTTTTAATATAATTTTAATCAAACTCCTCGAAAAATGCGATTATTCTTAAAAATTTTTATTAAAATTCGTCAAAAGAATTCAATTATTTAAAAATTTATTGATAAAATTCTTTATGGTAATTCAGTTTTAAGAAATATTCAATTATTTTATAAATTTTTTATTTCTGTATTTAAATAATTGAATATTAGAAGCATTACGACATGAATTTTTAGAAATAATTGAATTTTCAAAATTCAATTATTTCCAAAGTAATAAAATTCTTTGCATAAATTCAATTATGTGAAAAAATTTTTTTTAAATTCTTGTCAAAATTTCAAATATCTTTACAAATAATAAAATTGTTCTCTGAAATTCAATTATTTTCAAAAGTTTTAATAAAAAATTCTTGGCAAAATTTCAATTGCTTTCAAAAATTTTTATTTCAAACATTAAAATATTTTCATAAATAATAAAAATTTCAGAGGAATTCAATTATTTACAAATTTTCAAATTCATTTGTTAACTTCAATTTTACAAATTTCAATTATTCGTAAATTCTTTAATTGCAGAGGAATTCAATTATTTACAAATTTTTTTATAAATTTCTTCATAATAATTCAATTATTTTCATAAATAATAAAATTTTTACAAGCATTCAATTATTTTCGTATGCATAATACAATTCTTTTTAGGAACTCAATTATTTTCATAAATGATAAAACTCATTGCGGAATTTCAATTATTTTTAATATAATTTTTCTATTAAAATTCATTAAAAAATTCAATTCAATTAAATAATTGAAATTCTGAATTCTGAAATTTGAATTTCTCGAAAAATGTAGTTATTCTTAAAAAAAATTATTGAAATTCGTCAAAAGAATTCAGTTATTTAAAAATTTGATGATAAAATTCTTTATCAGAATTGAATTTTAAGAAACAGTCAATTATTCAATAAATTATTTATATTTGTATTTAAATAATTGAATTTTAGTAGAATTTTTTAATAAAAAAATGATTTAAAAATGAATTTTACTTATAAACAAATGAATTTGAAAATTCTCAAAAATCTTTTTCAAAAATTATTAAAAATAATTGATTTATTTAAAAATTTTAGTTAAATTCTTGTCAAAATTTCAAATGTCTTTACAAATAATAAAATTGTTCTTCGAAATTCAATTATTTTCAAAAATTTGCATAAAATTCTTGGCAAAATTTCAATTATTTTCAAAAATTTTCCTGAATTCAATGATTTTCAGTATTTATTATATTTAAATAAAATTCTCCATATGAATTCAATTACCTACTTTTAGAGGAATTCAATTGTTTAAAATTTTTTTATAAATTTCTTCGCATTAATTTAATTATTTTCATAAATAATACATTTTTTTACAGCGATTCAATTATTTTCATAAGTAATAAAATTTATCGCAGAATTTCAATTATTTTTAACACAATCTTAATCAAATTCCCCGAAAAATGTAATTATTCTTAAAAATTTTATTAAAATTTTTTTATTACAACTAAATTTTGAGAAACATTCAATTATTAAAATTCTTTCCAAAAATTAAAAAAAAATTTCGTCAACATTTAAATTATCTTTATAAATATAGCTAAATTCCTTTACGAAATTCAATTATATTCAGAAATTTTTTAGAAAATTCATTGTAAAATTCAATTATTCTCATAAATAGTAATATTCATCACAATAAGAATTCAATTATTTTCAAAATTAATAAAATTCTTCGCAGAAATTTAATTATTTTCAAAAAATCTAATAAAAAATTATCGACAACATTTCAAAAATCTTTATAAATGAATAGCGAAATTCTTCGACAAAATTTAATTATTTTCAGGAATTTTAATACAATTCATTGAAAAATTCAATTATTTTCGTAAATAATAAAACTCATCGCAGAATTTCAATTATTTTTCATACAATTCTAATCAGAATTCATCGAAAAATATGTATTATTTTTAAAAATTTTATTAAAATTCGTCAAAAAATTCAATTATTTAAAAATTTGTTGATAAAATTCTTTATGACAATTTAATTTTGAGAAATATTCAATTATTCACTAAATAATTTATTTTTGTATTTAAATAATTGAATTCACGTAGTATTTTCTAATTTTCAAATTCTTTTTAAAGTTTAATTGAATTTTTTTTTAAAATTATTTCACGTTTTTTATTGTCTAATAAATATTTAATTGAAGAATTTCCTAATAATCGAAATTTCGTAAAATGGAATTGTAAACAAATGGATTTGAAAATTCTCAAAAATTTTTTTCGAAAATTATTAAAAATAATTGATTAAAAGAAGAATTTTAGTTAAAAATTGTAGAAAATAATAATTGACTGACTCTTTGCTTTTGAATTAGTAAATTTGACTAATAAATTAGTAGAAATTACTATTTATTAGTAAAATAACTGAAAAAAAAATTAGTAAAATAAATAGTAATCTCTAGTAATTTATAATTTATTTGCTAATTCAAAAACAAAAACTTAGTCACTATAAATGAGTGAACATTTTTACTTATTAAGAATAAAAGATTAAATAAATTGACATAACCAAATGGAATAAAAAAATATACCGAAGTAACTTTATTGAGTAAATGTTTATTTTACAACTTACTCGCTCTAAATTTGAATTAGAAAAATGTTGACTAATTTAAATTAGTGAATGACTTTTTGCTATATTTAATTAGTGACTGACTTTTTGCTATTGAATTAGTAAATTTGACTAATAAATAGTAATTTCTACTAATTTATTAGTAAACTTTATTCAAAAGCAAAAATTCAGTTACTAATTCAAATTAGTGAACTTTTTTATTAATTCAAATTTAGAAAGTATACGGAAGTTATATTCAGATGTACAAAGTAAATAAAAATAAGTAAATCCAAGAAAAAATATAAGGAAATAAAATATAAAGTTAATGTTTAATTTAGTACTAGTTTAATTTATTAGATGACATAAAGTTTTCAAAGTTGAAATAAATTTGAAACATTTTTATTTTTTTTTTGTAATTTATTGTGGAAAAGAGAGGGAAAAAAAGAATGAGAGAATGAAGTGTGTAGACAGAAAGATAGCGATATGAAGGGAGGTAGAGCAGTGAGGCATGGAGATTCGCGGAATAAAACAGAGAGACCGCGCAATATGGCGTGTATAGTGTTGAGGAGAAAGCGACCTACTTGCAGGTCGAGTAATTATAAGCCTTGAACCAAGTAAACGAGTCTCTATAATGCTGCTGTTGCTGCTATTGCTGCTATTGCTGTGTCGTTGCTCGTGACCAAAGACACTACTTCTAAGCGTAAATCTGTGGCTTAGGATCGACTCTGACAAAAGACTCGATTAAAGAAATCTCCTGCTTTTTCATTCTACCTTTCATACTCTTTTTTTTCTTTCTTTTCCTCTCTTATGCTCTTTTACTAGAAGCAGCTTCCTGTATCCGGTTTCTTTCACATTTTATCTCTTCATTCGTAAATAATAATGCTTCACACAGGTGGATTCTATTCAATCTTTCTAAATTTAATTGAATTTTTACATTTTAGTTTTTTTTTTACATTTTTTAATTAGTATTTTAAATTTTTAATATTTTACTAATAACCCCCTCCCCTGAAAATGGGATTTTTATTTTGTTAACAAAAAAAAAAATTATTTGACTCAATTCAAATTATTTGAAAAATACCTACAAAGTCCAAATTTTTATTTGGATCTAAAAATATATTTGATTCAAATAACTGGAATTATTCGAATGAAATATACATTTTTTAGGACAAAATAAAAATTAGTTGAACCAAGTAAATATTTTTTATTTGAATTGAGTCAAAACATTTTTTGTTTATTATACTAGTTATTGAAGTGAAAATCCCATTTCTATAATTGGATCAAGTAAATAATTAATTGAATCTGGTAAATGAATTTATTTGAACATAATTATTAATTTATTTGAAACTAATCATTTATTTCTCTCAAATATTTAAATTGTTGATTGATAATTTTACAGAATTATCACTAGACTTTAATTAGAATTATTTTATAGAATCATTCTGGTAAAAATTGTGAGATTTTTTATTGATAATTTTACAGAATTATCACTAGACTTTAATTAGAATTATTTTATAGAATCATCCTGGTAAAAAATTTTAAGATTTTTTATTGATAATTTTACAGAATTATCACTAGATTTTAACTAGAATTATTTTGTAGAATCATTCTGGTAAAATTGTGAGATTTTTTTAAAAGAAGAATTCTTTCTTTTTCGTTATTTGCGGAACAGGGGTGAGAAATCTTGTTAATTAGGAAAATAAATTTAATTGAATATAAAACACTTTGAAGTGTTTCACGAGTGAAATATTATTCCTGTTTTGTTAATTCAACGGACTCGTAAATAAAATTTGAATAATTGAATTACTCAAAAACTGGTTTTCCCTGCCGAAAGCTGCAAATTTGTTCATCACTTGGAAAAGTGGGTTGCTTCACTTCACTAAACTGAATTCTCTCAGTAGCCCTAAAAGCTAAATTTGGGTTTACGAGACGTGGTCAAAACTTTTAGTTTCCTTGGTATATATATATACCCAACACACGTTGGTAGTTACGTCAGAAATGAAATTGAAACTTTTACTTATTGTTTAACTTAAAAAGTTAAAACCAACATAATTAGTGACAATTTTTTTTTTGAGAATTTTCACTACTTTAAATTCGCTAATATCAGAAATAAAAAAACTCTTCTCAAAAATTATAATCAAATTCTTTAAAACGATTCAATTATTTTCAATATCTAGTATTTTTCATAAAATTTCGCAAAAGAATTCAATTATTTAAAAAAAAATTGATAAAATTCATTATAAATTCAATTATATTTTCATAAATAATAAAATTCCCACAGAAATTCAATTAATTTAGAATACCATTTTCAAAAAAATTTCAAAAAACCAATTATTTAACAAAATTTATATACAATTCTTTACAGTAATTCAATTATTTTCACTAATAATAATATTTTTCATCGAAATTCAATTTTGTAAAATAATTTTTGATAAAATTCCAAACAAGAATTCCATTATTTTCCGAAATAATAAAACTCATCGAAGAATTTTAATTATTTTTATAATACTATATTTTCAATTAATTAGAATCGAAAAATTTAATTATTTTCACAAATAAACAATAAAGTTTTCCACAAAAATTCATTTAATTAAAATAAAATTTTCATATTTATTATATTTGGAAAAATTATTGAAAACAATTAAGATGATGAAAAAAATTGATCACTCCGAGTCAGAATCCTGACTCGGAGTGATCGATTTTTTTCATCATCTTAATATTTTATCGACCGTGTGATAGCATCATTATTATATATATATTTAAAACAATGTTTAAAAAATTCTTATGATGAATTCAATTATTTTCGAAAATAACAAAATTTTCCACGGAAATTCAATTATTTTTGAAAATTTTAATAAAATTCTTAGCAACTATTCAATTATTTTCATAAATAGAAAAATTCATTGCAGTATTTCAATTATTCTTATAACCATTTTACAAGAATTGCTCAAAAATATAATTATTCATAAAATTTTAATTTTAATTCCTTCAAAAAAAATAATCATGTAAAAAAATGTTTTTTTTAAATTCTTTGGAAGAATTCAATTATTTACAAAAATATTAAAATTTTCCACAGGTATTTAATTATTTTCAAATATTTTTTTATTTATTTATTTAAGTAGTAAACGGGACTGTGCCCTTTCGTACAAAGTACTCTTAATACTAATTTTATTGTTATTACTAATTTTATTTTAATATTAATTTTATTTTATAATATTCTAATAAAATTGTTCAAAAGAAATCAATTATTTTAAATACAATTTTAATTACTTTTTTGGGAATAATTCAATTATTCCTTTAGATTTTAATACAATTCTTCCCAAGAATTCAGTTATTTACATAAATTATTTTTCGAGATAATTCAATTATGTCGATAAATAACAAAATTATTCCCGAAAATTCAATTATTTTGAGGCATTTTAATAAAATTCTTTGCAAAATTCAATTATTTTCATAAATAACAATATTTATCACAAGAATTCAATTATTTTTAAAAGTAATAAATTTCTTCTGAGATTCAATTTTTTAATCAATTCAATTATTTTTAAAAATTCTAATAAAATCGATAAAGAATTCAATTATTTTCATAAACAATAAAATGCTTTTTACGAATTCAATTATAATATTTTCAACATAATTTAATAAAATATTACACATGCATTTAATTATTGTCAAAAATTTTAATAAAATTCTTTGTAAAATTTAATTATTTTTATAAACTTTTTGCAATTCAATGTTTTTTAATATTTACTATTTTCATAAAATTTCCAAACAGAATTCAATTATTTAAAAAAATTTTGTAAAAATCTTCGTAAGAATTCAATTCTTTTCATGAATAATAAAAATTTCTCTTAAGTTAAATTAATTTCTAATTAGAATTTGCATAAAATGAGTAGAAAGAAATCAATTATTAAAAGTTTTTTATAAAATTCTTCGCAAGAATTAAATTATTTTTATAAATATTTAAAATTCTGCCATGAATAATAAAATTCGTTGCAGGAATTCAATTTATTAGTAATAGAATAAGAAAGAAGTAAATATTTTTGATGAAAATTAGGAAAAAGTCAGGAAAATAAAAAATATGGAATGTATTTTTTTAGGCAATTTTGTGAAGTGTCTAAAACGAGTTTTTTTTGTCGTCAAGTTTAATTTTTCGATATCTACTTTTTTACTATTTTTTTCAGTTTGATAGCTACTTTTTGCTACTTATTTTTACAATTAATTATCGAGTGCGAAGTCTGAAAGGGATAATAATTTATTTTTAAAAGACTGATTGGAATTAAGTTTGTTTATATAATTTAAGAGACTAATTAGAATTTAGTTTATAAAATTTATAAAATTAAAATTAAATTAAAATTCGTAATTTATCGTTTTTTTCCAAAGTTTGTCTTTTCGGACACATCACTGAATATTTAGCGCCGTCGCTAAGCGTAAAAAAATTGTCCTTCTATTGGAAAATGAATTTTCGAGATTTTACCTTTTAATAAATCCTTGAAAAGTTCACGAGACCGAAAAGTTGAAAAAAAATTACAAATTACAAAATTGAAGTATTTTCTAAAGATAATTTTCAAATACTCATAGGTACAAATAATTCATATAAGGTATTTAAAACAAATTATTATCGAAATGAAAAATTTGGAAAAAATAAATAGAAGAAATAAAAAAATAAGGTAAAAATAAATCACTATTCTTGAATTGCGATTCATCTTTCTCCACTTTTCTTTAACACCCTCGTCACTATGGCACTAAAGGCGCGCGTACAATTTTCTAAGAGAGATAGAGACAGATAGTGGCTCTCGGCATGGAAATACCAAGACTGGAAAGTTTTGACACGAATTTCCTCTCACGAGTCAAGAAAAGAAGGTAAGAATGAAAGAAAGAAAGAAAGATTTTCCAAATTACGTGAAAAGAAGTTGGTGGAAAAATTATTCAGTTTACATTTTTCATCGCAACTTGTGCGCGTCTTTTCAAAAAAAAAAAAGAAAAAGAAAAATGAGGAGAAAGCGAGAGAGCCTGTGAAAAGAAACAAAATTTAAACACGATGAAAACGATTCTGCTTTTATATGCGCTTACAAAACTTTCTGCTGCTTATTTCACTCCGCCATTGAAACTAATTAAATTTCATTGCATTAAAATTGTTGATGCGCTTTCGAAAACTTTTTCAAATCCAATTTCTCTCTAAGATCTCTTTGTGAAAAATATAACAACAAAATTGTCTTTTTGGTTTTGAAATTTTTTTTTTTTTCGTTTTTGTATACTTTTTTGGGTAATAATATTTTCCTTTTTTACGGTGAAATTACTTTCTCTATCGTAAAAACATTTCACAAAGAGAAAATATTCTTTTTTTAAGCTCCGGGAGGAAAAAAAATTTACTTCGTAACAGATAACTTAGTATCAAATAAATATTTACTTGAATCAAATAAATTAAATCTAAAAATCGAAATAAAAATTGTTTCATTAAATATTTATTTAATCAAACAATTTTTTTTTAATCGAACAATAAAAAATTGTTTGATCTAAATTAAAAATTGTTTCATTAAATATTTACTTAATCAAACAAATTTTGTTTGAACAAAAATTGTTTGATTAAATAAATATTTAATGAAACAATTTTTATTGTTTGATAAAAAATTGTTCGATCTAAATTAAAAATGGTTTTATTAAATATTTATTTAATCCAACAATTTTTGTTTGAACAAAAATTGTTTGATTAAATAAATATTTAATGAAACAATTTTTATTGTTTGATAAAAAATTGTTCGATCTAAATTAAAAATTGTTTAGATAAATATTTAATAAAACCATTTTTAATTTAGATCGAACAATTTTTTATTCATAGATGAAATAAATTTTCGTTTACAGTTAGAATAATAATAATAATAATACATAAATTGGGGTGTAAATTGAACAGCAATCGGCGGTCAAAACGAGACACAATTTCAATTCAAAATTTTAGCCATGTTTGATTTGACTTTCGTGAAGTGCATCGAGAACTCATGCCGGAAGTTAGAACGTTTCCGCGATGAGGGTTGAATGTCTGGCCTGTTGGGATTGTTGGGCGTTGGGGCTGCTGCATTGATCGGGAGGGCTTATCCCTCCCCTTCACTCTTCCCACCACTTTCCCCCTCGTCCAAGTTCGCGGCAGACGAAGGGTGAAACACACGCGTTACCTTCAAATTCACTCTCTCTCTCTCCCTCTTTTTTTTATTCCTTTTTCTCTTCTAAACAAAACAAATTTTTATTTCACTTCTCGTGTTGTAAATTTAATTCAGTAAATTATGATTTTCATTCTTTACACTTTTATGACTCTTTAACTTTTTTTTTTAACTTTTTAAAATTCTTCACAACTCTTTAGTTCTTTGAAATTTCTTTCTATTGAAAAAAAATGTATTTGATTAAAATAACCGATTACTTGACTATTATCAATTTAAATATTTACTTGAATCAAATAATTTTTATTTGAGTCAATTAAATTTTATTTCAACCAATAATTTCAGTATTTAAAGCAAATATGAATTGAACCATTTAATTAACTCAAATGAAAATTATTTGATTCAAGTAAACATTTAATTGAGAATAGTCAAGTAGTCGGTTATTTGAAAACACTTTTTATTAAAATTTTTGAAAATAATTTAATTTCAAAAAAGAATTTTATTATTTATAAAGATAATCGAAATTTTGACAAAAACTTTTAAACCTAATTGAATTTCTGCGAAGAATTTTATTTCTTTTGGAAATAATTGAATTTCTCCAATCATTTATAACTTCTTCAAAATTCAATTTTTTTTTAGTTTTTTTAACTAAAGTTCTTCTATAAATCCATTATTTAAATAATTAATTAATTTAAATAATTATAGTCCATTGTTTAAATAATTATGTAATTGAATAAAATTAATTAATTTATTAAATAATCAATTTTTTATTTAAATTTTTAATTTAAATAATTAATTTATTCAATTATTTATTTAAATAAAGGATTTATAGAAAAATTTTAGTTTAAAAAAACTAAAAAAAAATAGAATTTTAAAGAAGTTATAAATGATTGCAAAAATTCAATTATTTTCAAAAGAAATAAAATTCTTCACAGAAATTCAATTATGTTTAAAAATTTTTGCCCAAATTTCAATTATCTTTATAAATAATAAAATTCTTCTCTGAAATTAAATTATTTTAAAAAAATTTAATAAAAATTGTTGTCAAAATTTTAATTATTTTCAAAAATTTTCCAGAATTCAAAGATTTTTAATATCTACTATATATTTTAATAAAATTTTCTAGAAAAATTCAATTGTTTTAAAAAAATGTTTATGAAATTCTAAGCGAACATTTAGTTATTTTCATAAATAATAAAAATTTCACTGGAATGCAATTATTTATTTTTATAAATTTCTTCACAATAATTCAATTATTTTTATAAGAAATTAAATTTTTCTCTGGAAAGTAATTTTTTTTTGTAAATAATAAAAATCTTTAGAGAATATAAATAATTAGTTTTACAAATGATTGCAGAAATTCAATTGTATTAAAAGTAATAAAACTCTTTGTAAATATTCAGTTATATTCAAAAATTAAAAATAGTTCTGGTCTAAATTTCAATTATCTTTATGAATAATAAAATCACTTTCCGAAATTTAATTATTTTTAAAAACTGTGATAAATTTCATTTATATTTTCAAAAATTGTCCTCTATTCAATGTTTTTCAATATCTACTATTTTAATAAAAAATTTTCTAAAAAAATTGAATGATTTAAAGAAAATTTGATAAAATTCTTTGCAAACATTTAATTATTTTCATTAATAATAACAATTTCAGAGAAATTCAATTATTTACAAATTTTTTATAAATTTGTTTGCAATAATTCAATTATTTTTATAAATTATAAAACTCATTGCATAATTTCAATTACTTTTTAATACAATTTTAATCGGATTCCTCGAAAATTTAATTTTATACTTAAAAATTTTATTCAAATTTCTTCGAAAGAATTCAATTATTATTTAAAAATTTGTTGATATTAATAGAATAAATGATGATGGAAAGGTGAAAATTTAAAAATTAAAAAATTTTAAAGGTTTTAAATTAAAATCTCTGTAAATTTGAATTTTTTCATACTATTAACTAACAATTCTGTGGAATTAATTTTTTTTGAAGTTATTTAAATTTTTTTACTTTCTAATAATTTAATCGAAGAATTTCCGAATAATAGAAATTTCGTAAGATTGAATTGATAACAAATGGATTTGAAAATTCTCAAAGAACTTTTCTAAAAATTATTAAAAATAATTGAGAATTGATTTGAAGAATAATTGTAGTAAAAATTTTTGAAAAATACTAATTGAATTGAAATTATTAATATTAATATTATCGAATATATAAGTAATTTTGTAAATAAAATTTTCATTTGAAAAAAATATAATGTTAAAGAATATTTTTCTTAAATACACAAATAATAATGGTAATAAAAGTAAATAAATTTTTGATTTCCTTTCTTTGTAAGAACATTAAATATTTTTTCTTTATAAAAATTTTAAATCTGAAGTAATTTACTGAAAATATTATTAGTTTACTTAAATTAAATTCATTAAACTACTTAGAATTAAAAATTTGCCAGAAATACATTTTTAATTAATTTTGATTAGAAAACTACTAAAAAATAGTCAGGGTTGGACCACGTTTTCAATTTTCATTATAACATTTTTTCAAAAAATGAATTTAGACAATTGAGTTATATTGATGGTGTAAAATTAAATAAAAAAAAAATGTTGATAGTTGTAGTCAAGGTCGGACCTTATAGTCAAGGTTGGACTATTTCTGAAAATTGAAGCGCTTTTCATTTCTCAATTTGAACATGAAATAATATTTTAGAAAGATGGTTTCATTGTTTAGAGAGAAAATTTGTTTACGATGCTTAGCGTCGACGCTAAATTCCAGAAACTGTATTAGCGTTATAGTACTGATGCATTACGGCGACGATTTTCGATATTATATAGGAGAGAAATTATTGCTTTTCTATACTAGAAATCAATTAAAAGAAGAAAAAGAAGAAGAAGAAGAAGGGTGAAAATCTTTTGCGTATTCTTGGAACTGTCTGTATCTCTTCATGAAAATTCATGAAAGGAAACAGGCGCGAACGGGCGAGTGAGTTTTCGAGTGGATTACGTAAGCACATAATTGCCTGTTACACGAGACAGACAAGTCGCTTGTTAATGCAAAACTTTCTCTCTCCCTCTCTCTCTTTTCTGCCCTTCTTTATTTCTTCTTCTCTTCCTTTTTTTCGTTTTTCTTTCTTTCTTCCCATTTCATTCTTAATTTTTCATCCTTTTTTTCTTCCCTTCTTCCATTTTTTGTTATATTTTTATTCTTTCTTCATTTCCTTTTATTCTTTCTTCTCTTCTTTCTTTTTTCCTCGAAAGGTTCCGCCTACTTTCCCCACTTTGCGCCACTGGCGAATAAAAGTTCGAAGGGCTCCGCCTACTTCCCCCACTTTGCGCCACTGGCGAATAAAAGTTCGAAGGGCTCCGCCTACTTCCCCCACTTTGCGCCACTGGTGAATAAAAGTTAGAAAGGCTCCGCCTACTTCTCCTACTTTGCGCCACTGGCGAATAGAAGTTCGAAGGGCTCCGCCTACTTCCCCTACTTTGCGCCACTGGCGAATAGAAGCGCGAATGGCTCCGCCTACTTCTCTCACTTTGCGTCACTCGCGAATAAAAGTTTAAAAGGCTCCGCCTACTTTTCCTATTTTGCGCCACTGGCGAATAAAAAAATACTAGTTTTTGACGCTAAGCGCGGACGCTAACTTCAGAAACATAATTAATATCAAATTAATTATTAATCGTGGATATTTATTTACATAGAAAAAAAATAGTATACAAAGAATCTCCCCCTTTACTTTCTAGTATTAGCATATAATCAATTTATAGGGGGAAAAAAGTTATAACTCTTTTTTTAGTAACTCCCTTGACTTCTTTATTTTATAACATGCACGTGCCTTGCAGTGCTCGATATATCACTTAAAGAGTGGTTTTACACCATAAGCTGACATTTTAGAAGCGCAATGCATCTCTATCTCACTCTTTTTTTTCTGCAGTTTATAACGCAGTTCGTTACACAACTCAGGAGTGCGTGACCTTTGTATATTATTGTTCCCCCATCATACCTCCTTTGTGAACGTTTTGTATACACATTTATTATACAATAAACGCTCATATTAGTATACACTAAACATACATGCAATCGCAACTATTGTGCAAATTTTAAACATTCGATCAAGGTCACTGAATCGTAATTCTCTATTCATATGGATTTCATTTTTATCGAATAAAAATAAATACAAATTTTATTTTATCGACAAATACCAATAAAGGAAAAAACAGATGGGAATATAACAATTGAGCAGCGGGGAAAATAGTTTTCATGAATGGAAATAAAAATACTTTACTCGTAACAGTTAAAATTGACTTTAAAAATCCACTTCTCGATTGCTTTCGCAATTGACACTCGTTTTTGTTTTTTATTTGTAATTGAATTTGTGATCGAGAGAGGCAATTGTTTTCTCGTTCACTGTTAAGGAAAATATTACTCTACTGCAATTTTAGTATTTTTTTGATTCTAAATACTGAGAATAGAGTTTATTTTTTATATAAGAATTGGGAAAAAAATGTAGAGATTGGAAGAGTGGGGCAAAAGTGGGCGGTGCCTCCAACTAGAAGCGCGAATGGCTCCGCCTACTACTTCTCCCACTTTGCATCGCTGGCGAATAAAAGTTCGAGTGGCCCCGCCTACTTCTCCCACTTTGCGCCACTGGCGAATAAAAATGATACGCCAATTATTTTTAATACCTTTTTATTTGATTATTCGAAATACCTGAATTATTCTAATAAAATTTCAAAAAATAATTAAAAAATTCAATTATTTTCAAAAATTTTATTTAAATCCTTCGCAAGAATTCAATTATTTTTACAAATAATAAAATTTTTCCCAGAAATTCAATTATTAAAAAAAATTTAATAAAATTATATTTCTAGAATTCAATTATTTTCATAAATAATAAAATTCATCTCAAAACTTTAATTATTTTTAATAAAATTTTAATTAAATTATTCGAAATAAAGAAATAATTTAATTACATTTTCAAAAAATAATTTAAAAAATTCAATTATTTTCAAACATTTTATTCAAATCCTTCGTAATAATTCAATTATTTTTACAAATAATAAAACTATTCACAGGAATTCAATTATTTAAAAAAATTTATTAAAATTCATTTTAAGAATTTAATTCTATTTCTAAATAATGAAATTGATCGCATAAATTTAATTATTTTTAATAAAATTTCAATAATTTTAATTAATTAATTATTTTGATTAATTAATTATTTTAATTTTAATTATTCTATTGAATTTTCAAAAAATTATTGAAAAAATTCAATTATTTCCAAAGATTGTATTCAATTCGTTCGCAAGAATTCAATTATTAAAAAAAATTCGTTGCAGAAATTCAATTATTTTTATAAATTATAAAATTCTTCGCAAGATTTAAATTATTTTTAATACAAATTTAAATTAATTCATCGAAAAATTTAATTATTTTCAAAAGTTTTGTTGAAATTCCACAAAAGAAATCAATTATTTTTGAAAAAAATAAATTTTTTTCTAGAAATTCAATTCTTTAAAGAAATTTATTCAAATGGGTTGCAAGAATTAAATTATTTTCATAAATAATAAATTCATCGCAAAAATTTAATTATTTTTAATAAAATTTTAATTAAATTATTCGAAATAAATTAATAATTCAATTACATTTTCAAAAAATAATTCAAAAAAATTCAATTATTTCCAAAAGTTTTATTCAAATCCTTCGTAACAATTCAATTATTTCTACAAAGAATAAATCTATTCACAGGAATTTAATTATTTAAAAAGATTTATTAAAATTTATTTTAAGAATTCAATTCCCTTTCTAAATAATAAAATTGTTAGCAGAAATTTAATTCTTGGTTAATTTAATTTTAATTATTTTAATTAATTATTTTTAAAAATTCAGGAATTTTTAATTATTCATTTAATTATTCAGGAATTCAATTATTTTTATAAATAATAAAATTCTTTGCAAGATTTAAATCATTTTTAATAATTAATACGAATTTTAAATTAACTCCCCGAAAAATGTAATTATTTCCAAAAGTTTTGTTGAAATTCTTCAAAAGAAATAAATTATTTTTGAAAAACTTTGATAAAATTCTTTATTAGTATTCAATTTCTAAAGAAATAATCAATTATTCTATTAATTATTTATTTTTTTGATTTAAATAGAGTTGAATTCTCGTCAAACTTTGTAAAAAGAATAATTATAAATAAAATGCTTTAGAGTTTGTATAATTTTATTTAAAAAAAAAAGAATAATTATAGTATTTTGAAAAATTTTAACTACAATTTTTTTATCATAGTTTTATATTTAAAAAAAATTTTATTTCTTTACTTTTAAAAAATTATATTTAAACTAGCGACTCGCTATAGCTCGCTCGCTCGGTTATGATTAAATTTATTTGCATGTAGTTATTTATTTGTAAATTATTGAAATTTTGTATATTAAATATAAATATTTTATCATTTTCTGACAAAATTTGTACATATTGAATTTAAATTGAATTTATATTGAATTTATATTGAATTTAAATTCATATAAAATTTATTTTTTTACTTTTAAAATTTATATTTAAATTTATAAAATTCGATTGAATTTTCGAAGAATAAAGGTTTGGAAAATAATTGAATTTTGTTTTTCGCACAGAAGGAAAAATTAATTATTATGCAATTACTTAATTTTCTTTTTATTCACAACTATAAATCAATGTCGATAATAAAAATACGAAAACTTTCATTATCGCAATTGATTTGTGGATATAATATTATGAAGTAAGTAAGAGGGTAAAAATTCATTGAACGTGACTTTAGAGGATTTAAGAGTGAGGCGAATCGGTTCAACATTATAAGATTGAACTACTTGAAAGAAAAACTAAAGTCGTTTAGTTTCTCTCACACATTCATGTGAAAAGTGTATATATACAATGTATAACTGTATATTTCTCTCCTTCTAACCTTGTGGGATAAAGTTTCTGTTCGATGGAGCATACATCGTTGAAGCTGGGACATCAATAATTCGGATATCCTCTCTTGTGCCAGACCAGAAGGTATAGAACGGAAAGATGGAGAGAACGATCGTTTATTACACTCGAGCTATAGTTTGCACTTAGACAACCGCCACGCCGAGACAAGAAACCCTCGAGAAAGAACATATAAAAGAGATCCCAGCAAACACAAAACACTGATAAAGTGAAAATCGAGTACAGATAATGATTTATTGTCCATTTTTTTTTAAAGAAATCAATATTTTCCTCATTGTTATTAATTAATTAGTAAAAAAAATCTTTTATCTCTTATAAATTACAGACCTCGCACTCATCTACTAAAAGCTACTATTTACTACTTTTTTTACGTTATGATACTATTTGGGAACTTTTTTCTAGATTTCAGCCCCTAAAAGCTACTATTTCTGTTTTTTGAGAATTTACACTACTTTAAATTTGCTAATACTAGAAATCAAAAAACAATTCTCATGAAAATTATAATCAAATTCTTTAAAACGATTCAATTATTTTCAAAAAATATTCGAAATTCAATTATTTTCAATATCTAGTACTTTCATAAAATTTCGCCAAAGAATTCGATTATTTAAAGCAAAAATTGATAAAATTCATCCAAAATTCAATTATTTTCATAAATAATAAAAATTTCCACATGAATTCAATTAATTTAGAATAGCATTTTGAAAAAATTTGAAAAAAATCAATTATTAAACAAAATTTTAATACAATTCTTCACAATAATTCATTTACTTTCACTAATTAATAACATTTTTCATGGAAATTCAATTCTTAAAAAAAAATGTTTCATAAAATTCTAAGCAAGAATTCAATTATTTTCATAAATAATAAAATTCATGGAAATATTTCAATTATTTTTAATACTATTTTAAATTAATTAATCGAAAAATTCAATTATTTTCACAAATAAAATTTTCCACAACAATTCAATTATTTAAAATAAAATTTGCATAGGTACTAATATTTATTATATTTTGAAAAAAATTAGTTACCTATTTAAAACAATGTTTATAAACTTCTTATGAAGAATTCAATTATTTTCAAAGATAACAAAATTTTTCACAGAAATTGAATTCTTTTTAAACATTTTATTAAAATTCTTCGCAATAATTCAATTATTTTCATAAATAATAAAATTCTTCTCAGGAATTCAATTATTTTTGAAAATTTTAATAAAATTCTCAGAAAACCATTCAATTATTTTCATAAATAATAAAATTTCCACAGGAGTTAAATTATTTTTACAACAAATTTAGAAGAATTTATCCAAATTGTAATTATTCTTAAAAACTTAATTTCAATTCCTCCAAAAAATTAATTATTTAAAAAAAATGTTTTTTTAAAATTTTTTTGATGAATTCAATTATTTTCAAAAATAAAAAAATTTTTCACAGAAATTTAATTCTTCTTAAACAGTTTATTAGCATTGCTCGCAATAATTTAATTATTTTCATAAATAATATAATTCTTCTCGGGAATTCAATTATTTTTGAAAATTTTAATAAAATTCTTAGCAACTATTCAATTATTTTCATAAATAATAAAATTCATCGCAGGATATAAATTATTTTTAATTTATATATATATTTAATTTATAAATATTTTTATTTTTTATTTTTTTTTTTTATTTTTTAATTATTTTATTTTATTATTCTTATTTTATTTTTTTTATAATTATTTTTATTTAATTATTTTTTTTTTTTTTTTTTTTTTTTTTTTTAAATTATTTTCTTGAGAAAATCAATTATTTAAAAAAAATTTTGTTTTTAAGTTCTTTAAAAGAATTCAATTATTTTCAAATATTTTAATAAAATTGAAATCAATTATTTTAAATACAATTTTAATTAAATTTTTGGAAATAATTACATAAATAATTCATCGAGATAATTGAATTATTAAAGATAAATAACAAAATTACTTCCGAAAATCCAATTATCTTGAGGCATTTCAATAAAATTCTTTGCAAAATTCAATTATTTTTATAAATAATAATATTCATCACATCAATTCAATTATTTAAAATAAAATTTTCATAATATTTATTATACTTCGAAAAAATTAATTCTTTAAAACAATGTTTATAAAATTCTTAAGAAGAATTCAATTATCTTCAAAAATAAAATATTTCACAGCAATTCAATTCCTTTTAAACAATTTCTTAACATTGTTCGCAATAATTGAATTATTTTCATAAATTATAAAATTTTTTTCAGAAATTAAAATAATTTTGAAAATTTTAATAAAATTCTTCCTAAGAATTCAATTATTTAGATAAATAATTCTTCGCAAAAATTCAATTATGTCGATAAATAATAAAATTATTCTCGAAAATTCAATTATTTTGAGGCATTTTAATAAAATTCTTTGCAAAATTCAATTATTTTCATAAATAACAATATTCATCACAGGAATTCAATTATTTTTAAAAGTAATAAATTTCTTCTTGGAAATTACAAAATTTAATTATTTTCATAAATGACAATATTCATACCAAGAATTCAATTATTGACAAAAATGTAATTGAATTTCTTTGTAAAAACTTTAATTATTTTTAAAATCTTTTTGCAATTCAATAATTTTCAATATCTACTATTTTCATAAAATTTCCAAACAGAATTCAATTATTTAAAAAATGTTTGTAAAAATCTTCGTAAGAATTTAATTCTTTTCATGAATAATAAAAATTTATCTGGAATTCAATTAATTTCAATTAAATTTTGCATATAAAATTAGTCGAAAGAAATCTATTATTAAAAATTTTTTTATAAAATTCTTCGCAAGAATTTAAATTGTTTTTATAATTTCTTTCTATTTTTTTTCTAATTTCTTTTATTCTTTTCGTGAATAATAAAATATGTTTGCAGGAATTAAATTTATTTGCAGGATAAGAAAGAAATAAATATTTTTTATGAAAATTAGGAAAAAGTCAGGAAAATAAAAAATATAGAATGGAATTTTTGTCAGTTTTGTGAAGTGTCTAAAACGAATTTTTTGTGGTCTTCTAGTTTAATTTTTCGATAGTTACTTTTTTACTACTTTTTTTTTAGTTTGAAAGCTACTTTTTGCTACTTAATTAAAATTAATTATCGTGTGCGAACTCTGAAATTATAATTAATAATTATAACTAATAAATTGTTTTTTCTTCTGTTGCAGGTAAATTTCATTTTGAATTTCAACAATTGGATTTTTTGTAAGTTTTAAACCAATATTTCTTTACTTTTTTTCTAAATAAAAAAAAATAGTGAAAATAAATAAAATTATGAGGGTAAAAATTTTTTTTTTATATAAAAATAATTGAGAAGGTAAAATAATAAAATAAAAGTAATAAAAGGCAAAGGTGAAAGTGTGGTCGTCTGATGCATCGATCGTCATCCTTTCTATACACTATAATACATATACAGCTTTGGACACACACTGTATAGGAAATATAGTAAAAGGTTGTGATATGGCCTTCATGTTGTTACGTTGCAAACTTCTTACGATAGTTTAGTGACATCTGCAATATTACTTTTATAGAGGGAAACGAGAAAGGAAAAAAAGAATTCAAACATACATCTTAGTTTAAAAGTGACATATATAGAATCGTAAAAAAAGGATGTCAAGGAAACTTCAATTTTGATAAATATTTTTACATTCCCACGATATGAGAAAGTATTGTAATTTTTTTTTTTTTCGTTACGTGATATGAAAAATGTCCTTTTCTTTCAAAGAATAGTCTATTAATTTTTTTTTAAGTTCCGTGCTGAAATTATTCTTTTCTTATAGAGGTCATTAAATTTTTTTTTTTTTTTTTTTTTTTTTTTTTTTTTAAAGGGAAATTATTTAAAATTTTTTATTTATTATTTTATAGCAATAATAATGTAATTTAAATCTATTTGTCATGTTGCTATCAGGTAAAGATCAACGTAATGGACAATAAAATCAATTCAAGACAGGAGTAGTCAAACTAACGATTATAATAAACCGATACGACATAAGGCACTCCCGCTTTATCGAATTAATCTGTTAGTGATTTATGAAAACCTTTCAAGACCATAAATACTCGTCCGTTGTGCGATTAGTTAATTCGAAATACT
Organism: Leptopilina syphax; assembly: GCA_032872505.1. Taxonomy (NCBI): domain Eukaryota; kingdom Metazoa; phylum Arthropoda; class Insecta; order Hymenoptera; family Figitidae; genus Leptopilina; species Leptopilina syphax. The sequence continues at coordinate 31,828,371 of CM065471.1, read as the reverse complement.
TTTGTTGAAGTGAATCGGAAAAAATGCAGTTGAAGATCAAGTTTTTGAATTTGCAACTTTCTTTCTTTTTTCTTTTTTTTATCTTAATTTTCTTTCCTTTTTTTTTATTAATTTATTTCTGTTGAAAACACTAAAAAAATTCAATTTTGTAGAAATTACAAATAATTGCAGAAATTCAATTATTTAAAAAAAAAATAAAATTCTTCTTATAAAATTCAATTATGTTCAAAATTTTAAAAAATTCTCGTAAAAATCCCAATTATCTTTATAAATAACAAAATTCTTCTCCAAAGTTCAATTATTTTCATAAATGTCAAAAAAATTCTTGTCCTAATTTCAATTCTTTTCAAAAATAAAATGCATTTTTCTAATTTTAATGATTTTCAAAAAATCTTCTATTTTAATAAAATTCCGTAAAAAGAATTCAATTATATTTAAAAAAAATTTTAATAAAATTATATGCAAACAGTTAATTATTTTCATAAATAATAAAATTCATCGCAGGATTTTAATTATTATTAAAACAAATTTAAAAGAGTTGCTCAAAAATGTAATTATTCTTAAAAATTAAATTTCAATTCCTTCAAAAAATTAATTATTTAAAAAAATGATTTTTTAAATTCTTTGGAGGAATTCAATTATTTACAAAAAAATATTAACATTTTTCACAGGTATTCAATTATTTTCAAATATTTTAATAAAATTGTTCGAAAGAAATCAATGATTTTAAATACAATTTTAATACGATTTGTTGGAAATAATTCAATTATTCTTTTAGATTTTAATAAAATTCGTCCTAAGAATTCAATCATTTACATAAATAATTCATCGAGATAATTTAATTATTAAAGATAAATAACAAAATTATTCCCAAAAATCCAATTATTTCGAGGCACTTTAATAAAATTCTTTGCAAAATTCAATTTTTTTTGATAAATAACAATATTTATCATAAGAATTAATTTATTTAAAATAAAATTTTCCCAATATTTATTATATTTGGAAAGAAATAATTATTTAAAACAATGTTTGTAAAATTCTTAAGAAGAATTCAATTAATTTTCGAAAATAACAAAATTTTTCACTGAATTTCAATTATTTTTAAACAATTTCTTAATATTATTCGCAATAATTGAATTATTTTCATAAATAATAAAATTCTTCTTAGAAATTTCCAAAAAGAATTTCCCAAAAAGAATTCAATTATTTAAAAAAAATTTTGAAGTAAAATTGTGTGTGGAAACATTTAATTAGTTTCATAAATAATAAAAATTTCACAGAAATTCAATTATTTTCATAAATAATAAAAATTTTTTAGGTATTCAATTATTTTCATAAAAAATAATTTAAAATTCTAGAATATAATAATTGAATTAAAAACAGGAATTATGCAAATATTTTTATTTCTTTTTCTAAAACAAAATAATAATTTTGTTACAAAAATTGTGATTCATAAACAAAAATAATGCAAAATAAATAAATTTTCTATTTCTTAATCACAGTTGTTTTACAATTTTTTTAATTTTGTTTAGAAGTAAAAAAAATTCTGATGATTTCGATTTGTCATTACAATTTTGAATTAATTATAAAATTTTTAATAATTTTTACTTCATTTTTCAAATAAAATTAGCAATTGAAAACACTAAAAAAAAAAAAATTCAATTTTGGAAAAGTTACAAATAATTGCAGAAAATCAATTATTTTCAAAAGTAATAAAATTTTTTTCATAAAATTCAATTATGTTCAAGATTAGAAAAAAATTTTCGCCAAAATCCCAATTATCTTTGTAAATAACAAAACTTTTCCCCAAAGTTCAATATTATTTTCAATATCTAATATTTTAATAAAATTTTCCGAAACGAATTCAATTATCAAAGAAAAACATTTAATAAAATTGTACACAAACATTTTAATTATTTGCATTTAAAATTAAAAAATTAAAAAAAAAATTACACAGGAATTTAATTATTTACAATTTTTTAAATCAATTTCTTCGCCGCAAAAATTTTTCAAGAATTTCAACTTATGAATAACAAAAGAACAATTTTGTAAATTTGTAACTTCTTTTCTTTTTTATTTTCGTTTCTTATCTTCATTTTCTTTTTTTATTGTCTTTTTCTTGCTTCTTTATTGTTTCTAAACTGTAAATCGTTAATTTTCCAAATCGAACAATGTTTCAAAGGTTTTAGGTTAAAGATTAAAAAAAAAAAAAAATTCCCAAATAATAATTTTTGACGTTAACTTCCAGGGATATTTTGCTATCCGTTCCATTATTGTCTCCAAACCGTAAATCGTAATTTTTTTTAAATGGAATAATATTTCAAAGATTTTAGGTTAAAGATTAAAAAAAAAAATTCCCAAATAATAATTTTTGACGCTAACTTCTAGTGGAATATTATCTTTTACTATTCATGAAAGAATTTCCGCTTTCTAAAGAATAAAAAACTTAATTTGTCAAACTAAAAATTAAGTTATTTGTTCTTAGATTGAAAGAGAATTTAAAAAAAAATCCCTTTAATCGATACAATAAGTTCAGAAAGGCTAAAATAAAGTTGCTCTGATTTGGCGACGATGAACGACCAATTTCAACGTCTTTTATTCATTTTCTTCTCATTTCACATAAAAGAACCGCAGAACTCTTTAAGAATGAACGATAGAGCGTGCCTAGTTGTATGGTATAGAGACACAGACACATACACTTTATAGTAAATCTAAGGCATTTACACATCGACAAATCAATGGGACGAACGAAGCGTGAATAGCGAATGAGAATATATTTGCATACACTCGACGACTATGAAAGGACTTGTATCTGCGCCTTTACACTGTCCGTTTGACTCGAAATTCTACATTATACTTCATTTTATTACTCTTTGTTTTAAACTTTCTTTTCTTTTTTTTGAAATGTATCCGCAATTTTCCTGATTTTTTGCGAAAAGAATAAGAATTTATTCTTTTTTTTTCTATTGGATCCTACATTATTGTTATCGCACTAAAAAAATGTTTCTATCTCTTATTTTGTGTCCTTTTAACCAGAAAGGCGTTTATCAAATATATTTGAGATTTTACTTTTGGTTAAATTATCCCAAATTTTAGTTATATTTCAACAGGAATGTTTGATTATTTAATCAGAATTCATTAATAAAAAAATTTAATCAGAAATATGCGGTTAGCGAATATTGGAGATTTTATTTAGTTAAATTATCAAAAATTTTAGTCATTTCAACAGGAATTTTTTATTATTTATCCAGAATTCTTTGCATTTCACTGAATAAAAGTTTATTTGATTCAAGTAAACGATTACTTGTATATTATCAAATAAATATTTATCTTTGTATCAAAACAGTTTTTATTCTATTATTTAGATTAACAAGTTCAATTAAATTGTATTTGCTTCAAATATAACGAAATTATGGGGTCAAATACAATTTATTTCATTTAGATAATGAAATTATTGATTTAAACATAATTTATTAATTGATTTACATAATGAAATTATTGTTTGAAATACAATTTATTTGGTTTCAAATGAAATTATTAGATTCTAGTAAATATTTATTTGATAACCAACTATTTACTTCTTTCTTAATGTTATGCTACTATTTGGATACTTTTTTTTAGATTTGAGCCACTAGAAACTACTATTTCTGTTTTTTTTTTTTTTTTTTTTGAGAATTTACACTACTTTAAATTCGCTAATACTAGAAATCATAAAGCTATTCTCAAAAATTATAATCAAATTCTTTAAAAAGATTCAATTATTTTCAAAAAATATTCGAAATTCAATTATTTTCAATATCTAGTATTTTCATAAAATTTCGCAAAACAATTCAATTATTTAAACAAAAATTAATAAAATTCAGCATAACTTCAATTATTTTCATAAATAATAAAACTCATCGAAAAATTTCAATTATTATTTCAATATTCAATTATTATTTCAATTATTATTTCAATTATTATTTCAATTATAAATTTCAATTATACAATTTCCATTTCAATTATTTACAAAAATATTAAAAATTTTCACAGGTATTCAATTATTTTCAGATATTTTAATAAAATTGTTCGAAAGTAATCAATTATTTTAAATACAATTTTAATTAAATTTTTTGGATATAATTCAATTATTCTTTTTGATTTTAATAAAATTCTTCCACAAGAATTCAATTATTTAAAAATTTTAAATAAAATTTTCATAATATTTATTATCTTTTGAAAAAATTAATTATTTATAACAATGTTTATAAAATTCTTATAAACAATTCAATTATTTACAAAAATAACAAAATTTTTCACAGAAATTCAATTATTTTTAAACAATTTAGTAAAATGTTTTTTAATAAAATTTTACAGGAATTGCTCAAAAAATGTAATTACTCTTAAAAATTTAATTTCAATTCCTCGAACAAATCAATTATTTAAAAAAATGTTTTTTTAAAATTCTTTAGAAGAATTCAATTATTTACAATAATATTAGAATTCTTCTCAGGGATTCAATTATTTTCAAATATTTTAATAAAATTGTTCGAAAGAAATCAATTATTATAAATACAACAATTCAATTATTTACATAAATAATTCTTTGAAATAATTCAATTATTAAAGATAAATAACAAAATTATTCCTGAAAATTCAATTATTTTGCGGCATTTTAATAAAATTCTTTGTAAAATTCAATTATTTTCATAAATAACAATATTCATCACAAGAATTCGATTATTTTTAAAAGTAATAAATTTATTCTTGAAAATTCAATTATTTAAAAAAATTCTTATAAAATCGTTTGCAAGAATTCAATGATTTTCAAAAAAATTTAATAAAATACCACATAAACATTTAATTATTGTCAAAAATTTTAATAGTATTCTTTGAAAAATTTAATTATTTTTAAAAACTTTTCGCAATTCATAATGATTTTCAATATCTACTATTTTCATAAAATTTCCAAACAGAATTCAGATATTTAAAAAATTTTTTATAAAACTTTTCGTAATAATTCAATTCTTTTCATGAACAATAAAAATTTCTCAGGAATTCAATTATTTAAATTAGAATTTGCATAAAATTAGTCGAAAGAAATCAATTATTTAAAATCTTTTTATAAAATTTTTCGCAAGAATTAAATAATTTTTATAAATATTTAAATTTTTTCATGAATAGTAAAATTCTTTGCAGGAATTGAATTTATTAGTAATAGAATAAGAAAGAAGTAAATATTTTTGATGAAAATTAGGAAAAATTCAGGAAAATGAAATAGATAGAATTAATTTTTTGTAAATTTTGTAAAGTGTCTAAAACGAGTTTTTTTGGTCGTCAAGTTTAATTTTTCGATAACTACTTTTTTACTACTTTTTTTTAGTTTAAAAGCTACTTTTTGCTACTTTTTTAAAATTGATTATCGAATCCGAAGTCTGTAGTAAATATGTTTAATATGTTTAATATGTAAATATGTTTACTAATTTGAATTAGTGGCTGACCTTTTGCTTTTGAATTAATAAATTTTACTAATATATAGTAATTTTTACTAATATATAGTAATTTTTACTAATAAATAGTAATTTTTACTAATAAATAGTAATTTTTTACTAATTTATTAGTAAAATTTACTAAATCAAAAGCAAAAAGTCAGTCACTACTTCTTATTAATAAACATTTTTGCTCATTCAAATATACTCTCTAACTCTGAAGTAGTTAAAAATAATTAATTAGTAGTAAAATCGAGGCGACTTTTTGCTTTAGGAATTATTAAAAAATAACTAAGTATGTATCGTAGATAAAAGTATATTTAACTAATAAATTAGTTATTATTAACTATTTCGTTAGTAAAATATATCACAATTTTTCTATGGCTATTAAATTAAGACAAAAAACAAATTAAAAGTGTTGCGAAGCAACATTTATTATATTTATAAATATTTATTAATAATAAATAATATTATTTAATAATAAATTATTAAATTATAATTAATAAATATTATTATTATTATTATTATTATTATTTAATTATTTAATTATTAAATTATTAATTATAATTAATTATTCATTTATTTTTTTCGTTTTTTGTCTCAATTTGATATTCTTAGAAAAACTTGTGATTTTAATCAGTGACTGACTTTTTACTATCAAATTAGTTATTTTTGACTAATTCAAATTTAGAGAATTTTTAAATTTTTAGATTTAATTCAATTTTAAAAGTTTAGTAATTTATACAAGAGTAGAAAAAACAAGGAACATTGCAAACAAGTAGAATTAAAGCGCAAGAGAGTTTAGATAATTAATGGAGCAAAAAGAAAATAGAAATTAGAATTTAAGCGCAAGAGAGTTTAATAATTAAAAAAGTAAAAAGAAAATAGAAATCAAGTAGAATTAAAGCTTTAGTTAGTAATTTAAAGAGATTAGGAAGAAGTAAAAAAAAATCGAAATTCAAGTGGAATTAAAGAAAGAGATGAAAGGATATTTTTGAATGTATATATGATATGCTATAATGGTAAATAGGGAGTATGGTGATTAATTTGCAGAAACATTGTTTGATTGGAGCACATGGTCGGGCCAGTGGGAAGGGATTATTCTTGGCCCGAGGGGTCGATTTGAATCTCTTGCGAACCCTTTGGATTGATCTCACTCGCCTCTCCAGTAGGTAGGATATCAACCAGTATGCTAATAGGATTACGGCAAACCCACACTCTCAGCAAAATGTTAGCATGACATGATGACGCGATCGTGTCCGTTAGTCATGAAGACGTTTGAACACGGAATTGCTTTTCAACTTAAGCTCCCTTGTATATTCTTCAATTTGACATCTTCTTAATTTTTTGTTTGTCTCCTCGAAAGCCATCAGGATTAGATTCTTATAAATTATTATTCGCATTTTGTTATCATTACTCCTCTCTCTCTCTCCCTGTCTCTCTGTCTCTGTTTCTCTGTCTCTCTTCTTTTCTGTTTCATTTATCTTTTTGTTTTTTGTTTCTATTTTTCTTTTCTTCTTTCATTCTTTGCTTTATTTTTTTTTCTTTCCTTCTTTCATTCTTTACTTTATTTTTTTTCTTTCGTTGTTTCATTCTTTGCTTCATTTTTTCTTTTCTTGTTTCATTCTTTGCTTCATTTCTTCTTTCCTTGTTTCATTCTTTGATTCATTTTTCCCTCTTTGTTTAATTCTGTCTTTCGTTCTTTTTTTTATTTATTTTTTTATTTATTTATTTATTTTATTTTATTTTTTTTTTCTTTTTTTTTTCTTTTTTCCAGTGAAAATTTTTTTAAAAATATTTTTATTGCTCACTCTCTACTATTATTTTTTTCGATCTATTTTTTCCTACTTTTTTTTTACTATTTGCTAACTATTTGGATACTTTTCTTTTAGATTTGAAACACTAAAAGCTACTGTTTTCTGTGTTTGAAAATATTCATTGTTAAAATTCCCTAATAGTTGGAATAAAAAAATTATACTCGAAAATTTTAATAAAATTCTTAGAAACATTCCAATAAATTGTAATAAAATTCTTTCAAACGATTCAATTATTTTCAAAAAAAATTTTCAAAATTTAAATATTTTTACTATCTACTATTTTAATTACAAGATTTCTCAAAAAGAATTCAATTATTTGAAAAAAATATTCAAATATTCAATAAATTATTAATTTTTTTATTTAAATAATTGAAATCTCCTGGGACTTTCTAATGAAAATTGATTTAAAATTGAATATCAGTTAAGATTTTAGATAATTATTTCAATAAAAATTCTTCATAAGAATTCAATTATTTTGAAAAATTTTATTAAACTTCTTCGAAAGAATTTAATTAATCAAAAAAAATGTTGATTATTAAATTATATATATTTGCATTTAAAAAATTAAATTCTCGTAGAAATATATCTAATAAGAACTGATTTAAAATTGAATTTCGTTAATGTTTTATAATTTCAATTATTCTCAAAAATTTTCATATTCTGAAATTTAATAATTTCTTAAAATTACAAGCATAACCCTTCCAAAATTAAATTATTTTCTACAATTTTTAACTAAACTTCATTTTTAAATCAATTATTTAAAAATTTTCTTCCAATTTTTTAAATAAAACAATTCAATTTTCCATAACTATTGTAACTGTAATTGTTTATGATTCTTTTTTATAAAACTTATTAAGATAAATAATTGAATTTTTGAAAAACATGAAAAGAAATAATCAAATTTTTATGAAGAATTTTAATTTTAATAAATAAGCATGATTTCTCCAAAATTTCAAAAACTCTAAAAAAGTATTTTTAATAAAGTTTTAATTTATTTTATTCGAAAATAATTATCTTGAAACAAAAATAAACCTAAAAAAATTGAATTTTAAAAAATTATTATGAAATAATTACAAGACTCAGTTTTTGAAAAATATTGCAATGTAATTTTACGAAAATAATTGAATTTCTCTAAGGAATTTTTGTACAATCAAAAAGAAACTAATTTTTTTGTTGAATTTTAATAAAAAAAAATATTGAACACGATTGTTTTCTCTAATGTGTTAAAAATAATTCTAAACAATTTTAATGTTATTATTTTTTGTACATATTAGAATTTTCGGAAATATGTAATTGAAATTATTGAAAATAATTTAATTTTAAAAAATTTACAAGGAAAAAATTCTGTAATAAGTATTTTTTTTTCAAAAATATTTTAATATAATTTTTAGAATTTAATTTTAATTAATTTTCATATTTTTAAATTTGCACTTTGAAAATTTTTCATTGAAATTTTTGAGAATTCAATTATTTCCCAAATTTGCAATTAAAACTCCTCAAAAGTTAATTTTCAAAAATTGTAATAAAATACTAAAAAAAAATCAATTTTTCAGTTAAATTTTACAAAATTTCAATTATTGAAATTTTTTTTAAATGCATATTTCAAAAATTTAATTAGAAAAATAATTTAAAAATAATTTTTGAAATTGTATCTATACAGTTATACTTTTTACACTATAAAAATCGAAATAAATTGCATTTTATACTAAAAATGTGTTTTTTTTTTTGGCAAAACTTGGTAGAAAAGTCGAAAAAGTAGCAATTTTTGAAAATAAGTCGAAGAAAGTCGCATTTTTTGAAAATAGTCGAAAAAAAGTCGAAAATGTCATAATATCCGAGACCTGCATAGTGAAAGAAAAACAACTTTTTTTGTTCACTTAACTTTCGAGACTTTATTACAGTTTTTCTAAGCACATCAAATTGAGACAAAAGACGAATTAATTTAATATATTTAAATTTTTTTTATTTCCTGCTATTTATTTTATTTAGATCGCAAATGATTAACAATAATTATTATTAATTATTATGATTATATTACAATTATGAATATTAATATTAATTTTGCACGAAATTAGTAATAAATAATTATTATCATTAAACAGAGATGCGAGGAGAGAATGCATCGATAATAATTTACAAATCTCTGGAATTAGTGGCATGTTTGTGTGGTGTAATTTATAAATATATATATATAGAGTGGAAGATGACGGCCGCGGGTAATTTACCTTCTCTCGTCATGGCTGTTCACGACGGTCAGGTTCGCTCGATTCGCTTGCAATGAAATTACGTGTAGGCTTTATAATCTAACTCAAGTACTTGCGCAACATTTTGCTTCTGGCTGCTCACTGCGTCGGCGATTACGATTGCTCTCCACATATATATATATATATATATATATATTCAATTTGCCTCCAATCATCACCCTTTTGTGTGCGTATAATTTTATATTCTAAATGCAGCTGTTAAATACACTCCAAAAAAAAAAAAAAAAAATAGCGTATGCGCCATTTTTTTCTTAATGAACCTTACACGAAAATTGGAAAATTTATTCAAACGAAAAAAATATTTCAAAATTAAAAATATGCTACTCGAAAAAGTATCCTAATAGTAGCAAATAGTATAGAAAAAGTATGAAAAAAATTATTATTTTTAGAGAGTGGTCTAGGCCTGTGCGGTATTAAAAATCCATAACCGGTTTTCGGTTTTTGAAAAAACCGGTTCTTCAGTCGGTTTTCGGTATTAAAAAAAATACCGGTATTTTTTTTTAAACCGGTTTTTTTAAAAATACCGGTATTTATTTTTAAACCGGTTTTTTTTAAAAAACCGGTATTTTTTTTAAAACCGGTTTTTTTTAAATACCGGTATTTTTTTAAAAACTGTTTTTTTTTAAATACCGGTATTTAAAAAAAAAAAACGTTTTTTGAATACGAGTATTTAAAAAACGGTTTTTCAAATACCATTTTATTTAAAAAGAAAACTGGTTTAAGAAAATTTGGTTTATTACAAAAATCAGGTTGTTTTTCAAAAACAACATTTTTTAATATTGATCTGTTAAGTAAAAAAAATCACTGTAATATGTCTAATAAAAACAAAAAAGATTAATCTTTCCCAATCATCTGTTTCTGTTCTGGCGTTATGTCACTTTTGCGCAGGCATAATGCGCAAGTCGGTTAGATTCGGTATTTCTTGAAAAACCGGTTTAAAAAATAAAACCGGTATTTCTTGAAAAACCAGTTTAAAAAATAAAACCGGTATTTCTTGAAAAACCGGTTTAAAAAAGAAAATCGGTTTTTCGAGAAAAACCGGTTTAAAAAATAAAACCGGTTAAAAAAAACAAAACCTTAAACCGGGAATTCATAACCGGAAACCGGTTTCCAAGAATACCGAAAAAAAAACCGGTATACCGGTTTACCGCACAGGCCTAGAGTGGTCAATAAAAATATTTAAAGAAAATAATTGTAACGTGGAGGAGCGTAGTCAAGGTTGGACCACTTTCACATTTTCAATAAAAAATACATGTTCAGCAACATTGCGGATTTTTATAACCCAAAACAAAAAAGAGATAAATTAATTAAACACATTTAAATAAATAATTGAGGATAATCAATTAAAGTATAGAAGAGTAATTTGTGGTAATTAGTATGTTTAAATAGCCGTGATGAACTGTAGGCCACTGGAAAATTTATATGTGGAAGTGATTCGCGAGAGGAGTGAAGTAAAATGAGAGAGAGAGAGAAATTAAATGTAATTTATTTGAGCATATTTAAACGAGGGTTTTGATATAATAATAGCTCATGATCATTTAAATTCAATGCATCGTGAGTCGGCCAAGCTTGGCGTGTGAGGGGGAAGAAAAAAAGAAAGAGAGAGAGAGAGAGACCTGTTTTTTGCGATACATCAAGAGACCATAACCAATATACACCGTTTTATTACTTATTTATTTATTCATCTCATGCACGATAACACACGCCAACATAATTTCGTCTCATCTCATTTCCTCTCTATTTCTCACTAACTTTTGGCGGGAATTAAATTTTTCTCTTTTTTCATTCATTCAAACTCGAAAAAAATTATTTTTTAAAAATAATTTAATAATAATAATATATAATATTTCCAGTTGATTATTATTATTATTATTATTATTATTATTATTATTATTATTAAATTCTATTATTATAATCGCTATTATTTGTTTGTATTAATTGCTTTATTATTAAAATTATTTTCTTTCTATTATTTCATTACAAACAATTGTATTAATTATTAATAATAATCGTAATGTAATTTATTGATATTTATTGATACTGATTGTCATTAATAATCGCGATATTAATTTGTTAATTTATTTAATAAATTGAATTTATTGAAGTTATTCAGAGAGAATAAATATAATGCGTTGAAATAAACAATTTTCATTTATGGTATAGTCGATGAGAAAACTCGGAAAATTGATCAATTCGGGAATAATAAATTGTGAAAGCGTTGGAGGGTTTTTGAGGGGGGGGGGGGAAGTCAAACGTTTATTCTCAGAAACAAGTCGTTGCATGATTTACCGGCTTGCCCCGATGGTTTTCGTGGCTGGCTTAACGAGATAACGCGTGAGCTGCCGGTTAACAGACCAGTGAGACAATTAGTTATCGGATTCGCTCGCTGTTGTTTTCTGTTATCTAGATACAATAGCTCACTCCAAATGAAATAGCTAAGGACTTTTAATCTACTCTGTAGCACTGCTTTTTTTTATTTGTGGATGAACAAAATTTATAACGAAACGAAAAAGCTAACGAAAGAAGTGAAAAATTATTTTTCTTGTACGCACTGAAAAAAATATCGTTTTAAAAGAATTGATTTATTTTTTTCTCTATTTTCAGACAGAAAAAAATGTTTTTTCTTATTTGATAACAAATTTCTATTGTTTTTCAACTCTACGTCTTTAGACTTAAAAATAGAATAGAATTTCTGTAGTTCTTGGAATAATTGCGAACGATTGGAGGAATGGCGCCTTGGAAGGGAGAGAAGCGTTTTGATTCGTCGAACGTTATTGGTGGACGCGCGCCGGGTGGGGGAAGTGCCTTCCTAATTGGCCTCCCCTCCAATTGCCACATGACCGATAGCATTCAACTATTAAGCGTCGCATAGTTGAACAATATGATTCGATCCTATTTTTTCCAATTGAAAGAATTTAAGATAATTTTCATTTTAATCTTTAATTAGTTCATAACTTAAATTTATTTCTGATTTTTTCTTTTAAAAACTTCATTTAAAGTTCTATTATTTAATATTTTTTTCTTTTTAATGCAGAGAACTTCATTTAAAGTTCTTTTATTTTAGATTTTTTCTTTTTAATGAAGGGAACTTCATTTGAAGTTCTCTTCATTAAAAAGAAAAAATTTGAAATAAAAAATCAATGGAAAAATAAAAATACAGAAAAAGAACTGAAAAATAGAGTAAAAAAGAGAATTGCGATTAAAAGGTAAAGTGGAGTAAAAATGTTTGTCGCAATTTTAATAAAGAATATTGTTTTAAAATGCGGGATTAATCATTAAACTGTTAATTGTTGGCAAGAGAGAGGGAGGAAGAGAGAGAGAGAGAGAGGGGTGGAGGGGGGTAAATAGCGTGTGCTTGGGTAGTGAAATTAATGACATTGGATGCTCGCCAAATTGTGCTTCATTGCATGTTTCGAAGTGACGAATGCACTCGAGGCAGTGTGTAGCAGAAATTAATGATCGGCACATGCACTTTTACGAGAATGCGGGGGAAGAAACTTCCACAAAAGTGACGGCATCTATATACCTATATGTAAACATATATATAAGTAAACACACAAAACAAACAATCAGCTCATAAAGTCTGAATCTCGTTCACCGACTTATATACCTAGAGGTATCTTCGTCACGCTTAACAGATGAATTAACGATTCAACAGGTGTTACACTAATTCCAATGTTACAATTGTTATTAATTCCTCTATAATAGATTTGAATGAGGAATTTATTTTCCTCCTTTAGAAACATATTTTGAGGTTTTAATCAAATTTCTGTAACTTCATTCTGGGGATTTTTTTTTTATTTATTTTTTTTTAAATTATCTTCTGTTTCTTCGTTTATGATTGTTTTGTATGTTCTTGTTTTTTTTCTGTTTCTTCCTTCCTTTTGCTTTTTTCTACATTTGTTTCGTTTATTTGTTTCCTGTGGTCTTTTTATATTTCTAATTCTTTTTAGCAATTTTCTTTTTATTTATTTTATGTTTGTCTCTGCATAACTTTCATATTTTTTTGTCTTTCTATTTTTATATTTTATTTTCTATTTTCTATTTTTGTTTACGGTCTATTTTTGTACGTTTGTATTTTTTTTTATTTTCTTGTTTTTTTTGTGTTTGTTGTTGTATATTTCTATTTTTTGGTTTTTATACACAGTTTTTCTAAGGATATCAAATTGAGATAAAAAACGAATCAAAAATGTTGCGAAGCAACTTTTTGAGTTCCTTAGAAAAACTGTGTTATTTTCTTGTTTGTTTAAGTCTTTTTCTGTTTTTTTATTGTTTATTTTTTATACGTCTGTATTAACTTTTGGGTCTATTTTTGTACGTTTGTACTTTATTTTCACAGTTTTCTTGAAAGTATTTTGGTATCACTTTAGTATCGATTTGAATTGATATTAAATTTAATACAAAAAATTTAGATCAATTTTTGATTTGATCTACATTTTTGGTATCAATTCATTGCAAATTGATACTTTCAGGTTAACAGTGTTGTTTTCATTTTTTATTTGTTTTTATCATTTTCTATTATTCTTTTGTTCTTTATTGTTTTGTTCGATTCTATTTTTGATTTTCTATTTGTTTTAGAATTCTTTTATTTTTTCCGTCTTTTTCTGTTCCCTTTTTGTTAGTTATTTTATTTATTCATTTCTATTTTATGGTTATTTTATTTTTTTCTTTTTATAATCTTTTTTTGTTTTTTTTTATTATTTACTTTTTTGTTCGTTTGTATTTTTCTTGTATTCTTTTTTTGTTCTTTTTTTGTTTATGTCTTTTGTTTATTGTCTACTTTGATTTTATTTTTTTCTAATTCTTCATAATGTTTATTTTTTAATTTTTATTTTCTTGTTTGGTTTTTTTTCTTTAATTCTTTATTTTTTAAATTCCTTGTCTTTATTTTCGTTTTTTTCTGTTTCTTTTTCGTTATATTTTTTTTTTATTTTTATTTTAGTCTATTTTTCGTTTTTTATTTTCATGTTTGTTTTTTACATTTTCAGTTTCTGTTTTATTGAATATTTTTAAAATTCTTTGTTTTTTTTTGTTTTGTTATTTTCTGGTTTTTCTTCTTCAATTTTTGTTTTTTTTGTTTATTTTTTTGGTCCTTTGTATTTTATTTTGATTTTTTTTCATTTTCTCGTTTATGTTTTCGTTTTTTTTCTGTTTCTTTATCGTTGTTTATATTTTATTTGTTTGTATTTTAATTTTAGTCTTTTTTTTGGTTTTTTAATGTTATATTTGTTTTTTTTTCTTCAGTTTCTGTTTTATTGTTTATTTTTTTAATTCTTCATATTTTTTTTTATTATTTTCTAGTTTGGTTTAATCTTCTTTAATTCTTGTTTTGTTTTTTATTTTTGTGGTCCTTTGTATTTTATTTTGCTTTTTTCATTTTTTTGTTTTCGTCTTGGTTCTTTTCTGTTTCTTTTTCGTTGTATATTTTTTTTTGTAGATATTTTTATTTTAGTCTTTTTTCCTTTTGTTTTTTTTTCGATTTTTATCTTTTTGTTAATTTTTTGTCTCTTTCGGTTTCTGTTTTATTTTAATTTTTTTTTCATTCATTGTATTTTTTTATTTCCTTGTTTAAGACAAGAAAATTTTAAGACAATTTTTTTTCATTTTCCTGTTTTCGTTTTCGTTTTTTTCTTTTTTTTCGTTTTATATTTTTTTGTATTTTTATTTTAGTCTTTTTTTCGTTTTTTATCTTTCTGTTTGTTTTTTCTCTTTCACTTTCTGTTTTATTGTTTATTTTTTTAATTCTTTGTATTTTTTTTGTTTTTTTATTTTCTTGTTTGGTTTTATCTTCCTCAATTCTTGTTTTGTTGTTTATTTTTTTAATTTTTTGTATTTTTTTGTTTTTTTTTTATTTTCTGTATTTTTCTGTGCTGTTTCTTTCTCGTTTGTATTTGTGTTTTTGTTTTTTGTACTCTTTTTAGTTTTGTTTTTTTTATTTTCTTATTTTTTTATCTTTTTCTGTTTTTTTTAGTTCTTTATATTTTTTTCGTCTTGTTTCTTTTCTGTTTCTTTTTCGTTGTAAATTTCTTAATTTTTTTGTATTTTTATTTTAGTCTTTTTTCTTTTGCTTTTTTTAGTTTTTTATCTTTTTGTTTCTTTTTTGTCTCTTTCGGTTTCTGTTTTATTGTTTATTTATTATTGTTTTTCAATTCTTTGTATATTTTTTTATTTTTTTAATTTCTGTATTTTTCTTGTGCTGTTTCTTTCTCGTTTGTCTTTGTGTTTTGGTTTTTTTGTGTTCTTTTTGGTTTTGTTTATTTTATTTTCGTATTTTTTTTTTTTTTTTTGCTTCTTTGTATTTTTTTATTTTCTTGTTTGTTTTTGTCTATTTCTGTTTCTTTTTCGTTGTTCATTTTTTGATTCGTTTGTATTTTTGTTTTGATTCTTTTTAATTCGCTTTCTTGGTTTTTTATTTTCTTGTCTGACTTTATCTTTTACTGATTCTTTTTCGTCTATTTTGTTCGTCTGTATTCTTTTTATTTTATCTTCTTTTTTGTTTTTGCCTTTTTGTTTTTATTTACTTTTTTCTCATGCTCCTAACATTCAAAACTATTTCTTTTTTTATTTTAACAAAATTTTTTAAGAAAATAAAAGTTAAAATTGCTTTTTTTTGTTTTTGTTCTAACCCCAATTTTCGATATAGATGTTTTTTTGCGAAATAACCTTGGCCTAATTCTGCACTTTTTTTATGTTTTTTTTCCTCTCGTTTTTTTGTAATTTAATAATTTGTGTGAAGTTGTAATGGTGATGAACGATTATGGAGAATAACGTGGTCATTTATTACAATTTTACCCCATATATGCGAGCCTTCATGTGTATACTATGTTATGAAGCGCCGTGTATAATACGCGTGGGTGTATTGCTAATGACGAGTAAACCAATTTCTTGGTTCATGTCGACGTTCCTTTCCTGTACATTGCCCTCCTGACATAATTCACATTTAATTAATTCTGACACACTTTTTTTCGCTATAAAAATTTTCAATTCTCAATTTTTTTTCCAATTATTTTCTATTTATTTTTCACCAAAAATTCAAACACTCTCTAAATTCAAATTCAGTTGCCGATTCAAAATATTTATAACTAAAAAAAATACACCACTGATTCAAATAATATTGAATTATTTAAAAAATAAAATATTAAAAATTACCGATTTACCTTTAAAAGAAAAGAATAATAAGAAAAAAGAAAAAAATTGAAATTAAAACATTTTAACATCAATCAAAAGGCAAAAATAGAATAACAAACAAATTTTCGAAAATTGAAAAAAAGGATTTAATTAAAACAAAATATTATGAATTACTGGGAAGAGGTTAAATTGAAACGAAATGGTCTATTTCGTAATAGTGAAGTCGTGCAGATGTTGAAAGAACAGGAATATTCATGTCTGAAGTAATCTTTCCTTGAAAGAGGAGAATTGAGGGAGAATGAGGAAAATGAGAGACAAGTGACAAGTGAAATGAGAGGGAGAGAGAGACACTTTATTCTTCGATTAAAGGAGACAGATGCTTACCATTCTCGTGGAATTACTGCCGCCGTGTGAAAGTGAATCTTCTGAATTTATGCGAAAATACATTTTCCCACTTCTATTCCTTTTGCTTTCAGAATATAGTGATTGATATCCCAATTTTATCATGCTGTAAAAAATAATTCTTCTTTCAAACCTCATTTTGACTAAAACTATTGACATTTGTCCTTTTCTACCCAATTTTACCTTCTTACCTAATTTTATGATTGGAAAATTGATTTTAAGACCTAAAATTGTCTTAAAGTTATTTTAAGCCCAAAAAATGAGATAAAATTTAACAGGAAAATTATTTTGTTAATTTGTTTTGTTGTCAAAAGGAAAAATTAGAATTAAAATGTAAAAATAGGACAAAAATAAATTGTAATTAAAAAATAAAAGTAGTATTTAAAAAAATGTTTTCAAACAATAACAAAGAAAAATTAAGACTAAAAGGAAAAGTTGAAAGATTAAATAAAAACGTATGTTTGTACTTTTTTCATTCAGAGAAAAATGGTATATTTTACCTTCACGTCGCACCTATTACGCAAGCTTTACAATCACATTGTCATTAATCGTTCTCTATTTTTCACAATGCATCTTGAAATTAAAAAAAATTCTCTTCTGTGACGAGGAAAAGAGCAAAGTACGTTTGCATTATTTTTCATTTGTTTTCTATTTTAAAGAAAAATAGGTAAAAAATTTTTTTGAAAGTTAAAATAAACCATTGTTTATTAAAATATTAAATAATAAAACGAATAATAATTAATAAAAATTAAACGAATATTAATTAATAAAATAATATCGAGAAGTAATTAGTAATATAAAGATTAAAAATTATTATCAATAGTAAAAATAAAGAAAGAGTGAATTGAAGTTCGATTTTAGAAATTTATAAGTTTTTGGCAGTACAGTCGAAATTTTGTAATAAAATTTAGAGAAAAAATTAGGTTTACTTGATTTTTTTACTATTTATTATTTATTTGTTACTAAAGTGACAAAAAGTATATTTTTAAACTGTAAAATATTTCGATCGAAATGTTAAAATAATTATTGAGGAAATTACTTTATACAAAAATTTTCTACATTCTTTTCGAGAGATACTTTTTCTTTTAGAAAGAATACGCTCAAAACTTTTAGAAATGTTTGTAAAATGAGCTTAAAAAGAAACTTTCAGTTTTTGTTCGAAACATTGTTTTTTAATCTATAAGAGTGTTAAGAGTGTTTTTTTTCACTTTATTAACCAACTTTGTTTAAGTAAACAAGAAAATAAGAAATAAGAGTAACAATTTTGCATTAGAAAGAATTTGGGTCAAACGCATTTTAAAAGATATTTTTTTAATTTAATTATATTTGCTTATAAATTTAAGAAAAAATTTAAATTATAATGAAATTAAAAATAAACGATAATAAAAAAAAAGGTAAAAAAAGAGTAAAAAAGTTTAATTATTTAAAAGCACTTGGCACTTGGCAGCACACGACAAATACTAAATATAAAAATGAGCAAACAAATTTTTTTTCTTTGCTGTTATTATTATCAGTAATTTATATTAGAGTTATTATCGTAAAATAATTTTTTATTATTAAATATTTGCGTTATCAACAAATAATATTTATTTATTAAATGAATATTTATTATTAAATGAATAAATAATGACAAAGTTGAAGTCCACAACGTTTATCAACAAAAAAAATTTATTTAATGCATTCAAGTATTATTTTTAATTTAATATTTAATTGTAAAATAATTATTATCAAAATATAAACATCAATCTTTTTTTTTTCTAAATATTTTTGTGAAAATTTTCTGAGTGAAAGGGAAAATTTTTTTTTGATGAAATTAAAAAGTTTCTGAGTGAATTTGAAAGTGAACATTTTTTAATTGTCAGTAGTGGAAATTTTTTTTTGTAAAAGTCGAAATATTTTGAGTGAAATTGAAAATGTTTTGATGGAAAGTGAGAATTTTTTGAATGAAGGTGAAAATTTTATGGACTAAAGCGAAAATTTTTTGCGTTAAAGTGACAATTTTCTTAATTTTAGTAAAAGTGAAAATATTTTAGGTGCAATTGAAAATTTTTTGACTAGAGGTGAAAATTTCTTGCGTTAAATTGAAAATTTCCTTAGTGAAAGTAAAAATTTTAGCGTAAAAATGAAATTTTTTTGGATGAAATTGAAAAATATTTGAGTGAATTTGATAGTGAAGATTTTTTGAGTGAAAGTTAAAATTACGTGAATGCACCCAAGATACTAATTAATAATTAGGTGAATTATTTATAATTATATATTTTATATACAATATAATATATTTTATATTACTATATTTTATATAATTGAAATCAATAATTAATATTATAGCAAATAGCAATTTTGATTAAAAAAATATTGATTATCAATAAATAATAATTTTGATCCGTTAATATTTAAAGAAAAAAATGTAATGTATCTTGTGGAATTAAGGGGACAAAATAACCGAAGGTGATAGAATTACTCGAAAAGTAAATAAATGCAGAATGAAAAAAGAGTGAATGTAGAATGAAAGAAGGAATGAATGGGAGAAAAAAAGGTGAGAATGAATTAAAGGTAAGGGAATTAGGAAAAATAGGTGACCGAATAGGGAACTGAGAACTAACTCCGTAAAGTTGACGACAGCAAAAACCTGTGGCCAATTGCAAGGATAAACGTTTTTTATCGCATCTCGTGAAACACGCATTTTGTGTTAGTGGAAGTCCAATATAGTTGGTGGAGTAGCGAAGTTCAAAGAGGGAATGAGAAAGAGAGAGAGAGAGAGAGAAGTGTCGGAGAATGAGTGAGAAAGGGAGTAAAGAATGAGTTAAATGGGGTAGGTACATTTGTACGAGGTTGACGTCCGTACTGGTGTGCACACGTCCGTCGAAAGGGGAGACAGGGTGAACGCACTCGATGTAGTGGCCTATTCCAACCATGAGTGCGATAGAGAAAAGAGAGCAGTGCCCGATGAGGGATAAGGACGGTGAATTGGTTCGAAAGGGCCGAAGAGAGAGAGAGAGAAAAAGAGGCAACCGCCGATTGTGAAAGTGAGACGCGGGCATCGATCTGGCTTGAGTCTATACACACTTGCCGTATATATACCAAATTTCACTGTCATTTTAATCTCCCGACACGAACGAACGAACGAACAAACGAGAAAGAGAGAAAAATTCCCGTCTGTCACCACACACACAAAAACACACACACACTGTAATCTTTTAATTGCAAACTCTCGTCTCAAATTTTCCCATATCAATTCAAATGAATGACAATCAATTTTTATGTTCAAAATTGGCAAAAAAAATCATATCATATCATATATTGGATCCGCCATTTTGAATTTTCGAATACTGACATTGGATTCGCAATCAGCTACCCTGAAAACCCCCGAGTAACAAGTTTCATTCAAATTTAATGCGATTTTTAAATAGTTGTGCGCCATATTGGATCCGCCATTTTGAATTTTCGAATACTGACATTAGATTCACAATCAGCGACTCTGAAAACCCCCGAGTAACAAGTTTCATTCAAATTTAATGCGATTTTTAAATAGTTGTGCGCCATATTGGATCCGCCATTTTGAATTTTCGAATACTGACATTGGATTCGCAATCAGCGACCCTGAAAACCCCCGAGTAACGAATTTCATTTCAATTTCACGCGATTTTTGTAAATTTGTCCGCCATATTGCATCCGCCATTTTGAATTTTCGAATACTGACATTAGATTCACAATCAGCGACCCTGAAAACTCCCGAGTAACAAGTTTCATTCAAATTTAATGCGATTTTTAAATAGTTGTGCGCCATATTGGATCCGCCATTTTGAATTTTCGAATACTGACATTGGATTCGCAATCAGCGACCCTGAAAACCCCCGAGTAACGAATTTCACTTCAATTTCACGCGATTTTTGTAAATTTGTCCGCCATATTGCATCCGCCATTTTGAATTTTCGAATACTGACATTAGATTCGCAATCAGCTACCCTGAAAACCCCCGGGTAACAAGTTTCATTCAAATTTAATGCGATTTTTAAATAGTTGTGCGCCATATTGGATCCGCCATTTTGAATTTTCGAATACTGACATTGGATTTGCAATCAGCGACCCTGAAAACCCCCGAGTAACGAATTTCATTTCAATTTCACGCGATTTTTGTAAATTTGTCCGACATATTGCATCCGCCATTTTGAATTTTGAAAAACCAATATCAGATTCGAAATCCGCATACCCGAAAACCCCCGAGTAAAAAATTTTACAGAGATTCATGAATATTAACGTCTAAATTAATAATTTGTTTATCGCATTTGTTTATAACAAATTAAGTATTTTCAATAGTAGGCAAAATTAGTGAAAGATACAAGTTTTAAAACTTATATTGTAGAAAATGTATTACAGTTATTGCAAAAATTCCTTTTGGATATTGTTACACATTACAAGAAGAGAATTACAAACAATTTTTTTAATATTTTCAGTTCAATTTCACAGCTATAGGTGGCGTTTTCCAAAAGGTACCTTTTATTCTGAAAGACAGTTTCCATACAATGTGTTTGACATAAATTGAAAATTCAAACGGGATTCTCTTCGTAAGGGTTTTTTCTAGACAACAAACCACAAAAATTATTATTTTAAATGTTTTACAATTTTTTATACACACTTTTTAAAAAAAATCGAAAAAATTCTGTTTTTGGAGCAATTTTCCTTCTTAGAAAATATCAGGAGGTAGAAATATAAAATTTTAGAGGTTTGCGAATTAGAAAGGGCAGGAAAAAGTTGAAAGGGAGGGGGAACTTCTCACTACTGGCGAAAAGTAATTAGGGAGGGGAGAAATTAATTCTAATTCGTTAGCGAACCTTCCGCGAGGAGGGGGAACACTCACCATTGGCGGAAGCGAGTTAGAAGGGTTGAATTTCGAACCGCAGTCGTTTAGAGAACCTACTGTGAAAATAAATAAATAAATAAATATTTACCGAGAAAGTATTTTACTCTATTTACAGTGTAAATATTTACAAATGAAAATATCGATTTGTTTTGAAATTTAGCACCGCTTAATATAGCATTTGTTTTGTACATTGATAAAAATTAACACGTGCATACAAAATGAAGGCGAGCGAGGAGGCAAAACGAGCCTTTGGCTATCTCTCGACATGGAGAGAAGAACCGTGGGCGTGGGATTATGAATTTGCATTGTAAAATCCAAGAGGGTGCGTGCTCTTTTAAAAGTCACATAATATATATATAAATATACTATTTCAAGTGAGTTTACTACCACCTCTTGGGTAATAATGTCACAAAATTTTCCCAAAAAAAAGAAATTACAATGGCTTTCTCCATGTATGTATATATAAATAAACACGATTCCACATGTACTTGAATATTCATTTTCTAAATTGAAGTAAACAATGAATTTTATTTTTTTTCTCTTTCAGAAACACTTGTATTGAATTTTAAATTGCATTTCTTCTTGTAAATTAAATTACAACTTTAATTGTACAATAAAAAGATAATATTTACATTACTTTCTTTTTGTTGAAATTGTTTTTAAAATATTTTTAATAATAAAAAGGGGTTTTAAACAAAATTCAAAAGGTGGTTCAACCTTGACTATGTTCTCCTATTATATAATTTATGACTTATGATTTCTATAGAAATTTTTAAATTATTTTGTAATAAAAAGGGGTTTTAAATAAAGTTCAAAAGATGGTCCAACCTTGACTATGTTCTCCTATTATATCATTTATGTCTTACGATTTCTATAGAAATTGATTGAAAGTAAGATAATTGATTGGAAATTGATGATAAATCTGAAAATTTAAGTAAAGAAAAAAAGTGTTTAATAATTATAACTGTTACAAAATTTAAAAAAAATGACGAATGAAAAGATTCAAAAAATTCAATATAATAAAATCGAGGTGCGAGAATGAATGGTTAATTAGATATGGTAATTGCCTCGAACGCTCGATAGAAATCACGCTCTAGCACAGAAACCCCTTGGAGATGCACTGATCTCCACAGTACTTCATGGAGTACTGCTAATTAGCCATTACGTGGCATTAATGACTTGAATGAAAATTACACCGTCTAATATGTTTTCATATTTTCAGCAAATTAGTTTTATTATATTTCTTCTTGAAAATTGAGACAAAAATTTTTTAACTTATTCTTTGTATAGTAATTTTATAATTTCAATTTTATTAAATTCTCAATTCTCATCACTTGAGAAAGTGGATTTTAATAGGAAACAATAATTCTATTGAATAGAATATATTCTATTAAAATTGAGATTAAAATATGAATATGAAATGTAAAATAATGTGAAATCAAATAGTCACAAAATATATAGGGAAATAAAATTAATTAAATGAAAATAAACTATAAATAGATTAAACGAAATAAATAAATTTATAAAATGAAATAAGTAAAAATAAAATAAATAAAAATAAAGTTAATAAAAATAAAGTAAATAAAGATAAAGTAAATAAAAATATAAAAAGTAATAATGTAAATTACTAATATTAAACCTAGTTTTAAATATATGCAATTATTTAATTCTATAGGTACCTTTTGCGTGCGCAGCTCTCGTTGCGCGCGCAGATCGTTTTGGAGGGAGTCGAATCAATGGCCGAATGACTTTCCCCACTACTTTCACACTGCGCGCGCAACTATTGTAACATATTTAATTTAATCGGAGTAAAGATTAAAAGATGTTTATTCATTGATTTTCTTTTTTATTTGAATTGATTGATTTAGGAATATTTTTTAATCGAACTTTAAACTTCTTTTATAAATTCTTCAACATTTGCTTAAGCTATTTGTATTCGAAAAAAATTTTAAATAGGATTTTATCGCTAAAAGCTGACGGTGTCAACACACTTATAATTTATTATTGCGCTCATGACGTGTTCGCTGGTATTTATATATTATCTTAATGCGCCGTTTGTTATAAATTTGATATTCCATTTGGCGCTTCATGAAAATTATATTTCAAATATAATGAATTCAAATTAATTTCACTTTTAAACTTTTTTCCAAATCAAATCTTATTTAAAATTTATAAATTATTATTTATTGTCTTTTCAATATTTTTTCCCTCTATTATTATTATTATTTTCATTATTATTATTATTGTTACTAAATTACTATTATTATTCTTATTATTATTTTTGTTAATATTATTGTTATGAGGTATTTTAATATCTACTATACATAATAATTAATTAATAATATTTATTTGTGTTTTAATTAACTTTTATTATTAGCTACTATTAATTTTTTTCAATTTAGTTTTTTTTCTGTAATGGGGAATATTTTTTTTTAATGAAAAGCGATGAGTGTGGTGTTAATTTTAAATTACTATCAGATAGCAATATACTTTAGCTCTTATGTGGGGTGTAACTAACATAGCTTTAGAAATATAAGATTGAAATTCTATTTTGTGAGCTCAGCGACATTGTGTGCGTTAGTCGATATCGCTTTAGTGGAAAAACGTTCGTGGGATTTCTATTCCCGATAGCCGCTTCATTTCTTTCTTTCATAGTTTATTTTGTAAATCTCGGGATTTATCCAAGCAATCATGACAAAAATTTTTTCTTTATTAACTTTTTTATCAAATATTTGTTTAAATATTTCTATATTTATAGGTATATTTTTATTTTTATTTTTGTTTATTTAAACAAATTTTAAATAAACAAATTTTGAATAAACAAATTTTAAATTTGTTTATTGACTATTTATTTATTTATTTAAATACTTGTGTTCATTTATTTTAATATTCAGGCTTTGTACTCATTTACTAAACTTACAAAAATTTAATACTTTCTTTACGATTTGCTAATAATTGCTTACTTTTGTTTAGATTTGTTCAAACTATTTAATTATTTTTAAAACATTTTCGAAATTCAAAATTATATTTAATATTCAATTATTTAATTATTTACTATTTTAATTACAAAATCTCCCAAAAGAATTCAATTATTAAAAAAAAATTATAAAATTCTTCGTAAGAAATCAATTATTTAAAAAAAATGTAATAAAGATCTTTGCAAGATTTCAATTATTAAAAAAAAAATTATAAAATTCTTCGCAAAAATTCGATTACTTAAAAAAAATTTACTATTTTTAATACACTTTTAAATGAATTCCTCGAAAAATGCAATTGTTCTTAAAAAATGTCATTTAAATTCTTCAAAAGAATTCAATTATTTAACAAAATTGAATAATTGAAATTTTGCGAAGATCTTTATTAAATTTTTTTAAATAATTGAGAATTTGGGAAGAATTTTATAAAATCTCTTTAAATATTTGATTTTTTTCTAAAAAAATTTGTGTAAATTATATTTTAAAATAATTAAATTCTTATAAAAATTGTATTATTTATGAAAATAATTGAATGCTTGGAAAGAGTTTTATAAATATTTAATAATTTATTGTTTTCAATACATTTTTAATTAAATTTCTTGAAAGAATTTAATTATTTTTAAAAATTTTAATGAAATTGTTTAAAAGAATTCAATTATTTTTTTTAAATAATAAAACTCATCGCAGGATTCCAATTATTTCTAATAATTTTAAATAAATTCTTTAAAAAATGCAATTATTCTTAAAAATGTTATTAAAACTCTTTGAAAGATTTCAATTATTGAAAAAAGTTTTAATATAATTTGATTATTAAATAATTACTTTCAATATATTTTTAATTAAATTTCTTAAAAGAATTCAATTATTTTAAAAAACTTTAATAAAATTCTTCTCCGGAATTCAATTATTTTAGAAAATTTTAATAAATCTCTTCATAAGAATTTAATTTAAAAAAAAATATTCAATAAATTATTTATTTTTGAATTTTAATAATTCAATTCTTGCAGAAGTTTGTAATAAAAATTGATTTATAATTAAATTTCAATTGTAATTTTAGATAATAATTGATTATTAACAAGCGTTATAATAGTTATAATATTTATAATAATAAAAATAGTAACTATAACTATTATAATAGTTATAATAGTTATAATAGTTTATAGTGTAAATTTTTCGATATATATGTAATTAAATTTCAAAAGATTTTTATATTGAAAACTTTAAAAATGTTAATTGTAAAATTGTAATAATATTAAAATTTTTATTTTGAAATAAAATGATTAAAGTTTTTAAATAGTTTTATTTAAAAAATTTGAATAAAAAAATGATTGAATTTTGAAAGAAGGCATTTTTAGCAGTATAGTTAAATTTCAAAAAGGCTTTACATTGAAAATCACTAAAAATATTTTAATCCCTGTGGAAAAGTAATAAAGTATTTAAATACTTATTTAAAAAAATTATTCACTTTTTTAATGTAATTTAATTTAGAAATTATCTTAAAGCTATTTTTTGCCACTTTTTAAAAATTAATTTTCGAGTACAAAGCCTGAATATATTACTTTCCTTAATAAAAATTAAACATTTATTTTTAAACTATATTTGAATTAAATGTAATTACTTCAATATTCATTAGAATTGAAAGTATCACCACAGTGAATAACTGGGGAAAAAAATTTGCATAAATGAAATGCAAAAATATGCAGTAAATAAATATGGAAATGAAAAGGATTCGCAAATCAAAAGATACTTAAATATATTTTTTGTTTTTTGTTTTATTTCTGCAGGGAAAAGCGGGGAAACATAATTATTTTTTTTTTCATTTTTAATATCAAATATTTGTGGTGCTTGTAATATTTTCTTTTCTAGAGGGATATATATATATATATATATATACTGTGTGTATGAATGTGTAGTAGCATCGAATTAACGAAATTGCAATTTTTTCATCCATGACAGTTTTGTAGACGCGGAAGAGTAACAAATTATTCAGCAGTCGTGGAGGACGTTAGTTGGAAGGGAAAAAAGAAAGAGAAAAAAAAAGTGAAAGTCGAGGGTTGAGGTAGGCAAAAGCGGGTCTTTGCAAAGTGAATTCATAGTGACTTTTTAAAGCGATTTAAACGCCGACGTAATGTTTACGCGGCGAGGAATTTGCTTC
The DNA here is from genome assembly GCA_032872505.1 of Leptopilina syphax. Classification (NCBI taxonomy): domain Eukaryota; kingdom Metazoa; phylum Arthropoda; class Insecta; order Hymenoptera; family Figitidae; genus Leptopilina; species Leptopilina syphax. The sequence continues at coordinate 31,801,301 of CM065471.1, read as the reverse complement.
GTTGAAAAACGACGGTTACCTACTTCGAAATAGATGCTTCCATTTATTTACATGGTTTTTACTTTCTCAAATTATTTTTATTCATTCGACAGTGATATTTCATGAAAGGGATTTTTTCTTCTTCTTTTTTTTAGGGAGGGACTGTTATTATGTAGAAACTTGAAAAAAGTTTATATATTATGACTTGATTTTTTTCTTTATTTATTTTATGTATTACTTTGTCTTTTTATTTCTTTAAATTCTTTTGTTTCTTTTTATTTTAACATAATTTTTTTTATTTTATTTGTATTCTTACTTTTTTCCATTTTGGATGGGTTAAAATAAACTTTACAACTAAAAAGTAAAATTGGTCAGGGAAATCAGGGAAAAGTCAGGGATTTCTATTAAAAGTATGGGAAAAAATAAAATTTCTTATAATTTATAAGAAAATTCTGAATTTTAATGTCTTTTTTGTTTGCCTTATAAACTATCAAGTTACGAAAAAAATTCTTTGGAAAATTCAATTATTTTCATAAATAACAATATTCATTACAGGAATTCAATTATTTTCAAAAAATTTAACGAATATCTCGTCAAGAATTTAATTATCTTTATAAATAGCAAAATTCTTCTCAAAAAATTTAAATAAAATTCTTTGCCAAATTTCAATTGAGGCCTTGGATCCAATAACTCGCCCGACGCTGGGAGGAACGCGCAACTGCCAGTCAGTGAGCAGTGAGCGCCTCTGGGCCACTCACTGCTACCCGACTGGTATTAGCGCGAGTCTCCGAGCGTCGGGCGAGTTATTGGATCCAAGGCCTCAATTATTTTCAAAAGTTTTTTGCAATTCAAAGATTTTTAATTTCTACTGCTTTAATAAAAATTCTCAAAAAGAATTCAATTAGTTAAAAAATATTTTAATAAAATTCTACGCAAACATTTCATTATTTTCATAAAAACTAAAACTTAATTTAATTAAATTTTTTCAAAGAATTAATATATTTTCGAAAATTTTAATGAATTTCTTTGAAAAAATTCAATTTCCTTCAAAATAATTTTAATAAATTTTGTCAAAATTCAATTGTTTTCAATGTTTACTATTTCAATAAAATTTCGCTAAAGAATTCAATTATTTAAAAAAATTTTTTAATAATATTCGTCTTAAGAATTCAATTATTTTCAAAAGTAACATAATTCTTCGCAAAAATTTAATTATATTCAAAAATTAACAAAAATTCTTGTCAAAATTTCAATTATCTTTATAGATATTAAAATTTTTCTCCGAAATTCAATTATTTTTAAAAATTTTGAGGAATATGTCGTCAAGAATTTAATTATCTTTATAAATAGAAAAATTCTTCTCAAAAAATTTAATTATTGAAAAAAATTTTTAAAACAATTCTACGAAAACATTCAATTATTTTCATAAATAATAAAATTTCATTTAGGAATTCAATTATTTTCACGACAGAATTTGAAATATTTTTAACACAATTTTAAATAAATTCATCGAAAAATGCAGTTATTCTTAAAAATTTTATTAAAACTAGACGAAAGAATTCAAATTTAAGAAACATTCAATTATTCAATAAAATAATAAAATTCGTTGCAATAATTCAATTATTTTTCTAAATAACTTTTAATTCGTCGTAGAAAATAAATTATTTTCAAAAATTTTTAAGTAATTCTGCAAAAAATTCAATTATTTTGGTATGCAACAAAATTCTTGACATAAAATCAATTATTTTGATAAATACCAAAATTTATCACAAAAAAACAATTGTTTTGGAAATTAATAAAATACTTTGCAAAAATTAAATTATTTTTCAAATTTTTGAAAAGTTCTCGTCTAGAATCAAGTTATTTTTATAAATAGATAGCGAAATTCTACTCAAAATGTCAATTATTTTCAAAGATTTCAATAAAATTTTTGTCAAAATTTCAATTATTTAAACAAAATTTTATAAAATTCATTGCATGAAAGCAATTATTTTCATAAATTAATTATTCATATTCTTCTTATGAATTCAATTAATTTTTTAATATTTTAATAAAATTCTTCAAAAGTTTTCAATTACTTTTAAAAATTCAGATAAAATTCTTTAAATTAATAAATTTTTGTAAAATTTTAACTAAATTCCTCAAAAAAAATTAATTATTTTCAAATGTTGTTATTAAAATTTTTCATAAGAATTGAATTTTAAGAAACATTCTTTTGAAACATTCTTTTGAAATTACTAGAAGTTTTTATTTTCTAATATCTATTTTGAAATGAAGAATTTTCGAATCGAAATTTCGTAAAATTGAATTGTAAACAAATGGATTTGTAAATTTCTATTAAGAACTTTTTCAAAAATTATTAAAAAATTTAAAAATTTAAAAAAAAAATTAAATTTGTAATGAATTCTTTTTATTCCGTTGGAATTTTTGAAATTAGGATTGAGTTCCTTTATACGAGAGAAGATCGCTCTGTCATGTCTTGTCGACTCAAGGTGAAAGACACTGTGGCGAATATCGACAAATCGATTAAGGAATACTCGTATTTTATATACAATTCTATATAGAATTTTCACTTTCCATATAATGCACGAGAGTCACTTAATCTTCTTTTTCTAATCGCTTTTAACATTTCACGAATACTATTTCTATTTTTATCTCCATCTTTTTTTCTTTATTTGTTTCATTATTTCTTTATTCAATATTATGTATTCTCTAAACATAAATTACGAAAAAAAAAGAAATCACAAAATCATAATTAAAATTTACAAAATCTAATTCAAAAAAAAAAAAAAAAAATCAAAAAATCAAAATTTACAAAAAATAATTTTAAAAAATAATAATCAGTAAACTTTTATAAACTTTAATTCTGATTTTTTTATATCTAATTTTTGTATTTGCCACGATTCCAAAACTAAATGTTGTTAGCGCATGAAATCGAAATTAACAGTGAAAATTTTCAGATTTTTTTTTTTTTTTTTTTTTTTTTTTTTTTTGAGGAAACAATATAGACTGTTGACTTTGAAACGAGCTTTGAAGTCAAAGTATTGCATTAGAGTCAAGACGGCGCCATATTATATCGGTTATCGATTCATCTTTCTTCGCTTCTGACTCTCTCTCTCTCTCTCTCTGGGTTTGAGGCAAACTTGGAAACTTTGAGGCACTCATGGAATAGTCGAATATCCAGTATCATCAAATCATAAATTTTCTTACAAAATGTTGATATAACTTGCTCGCAAAAGTTTCTCCTATGCCTTGAAAATTTCAAGTGTACTCATTTTCAATAGCTGAAAATGTCACTGAACAAACTCCATAATTTCCGAATTTTATTATACTGTTTTTCCAAAAGAAAAAGAATATTTTTGCCTCGAGAATTTTTTTTCTGTTTTTTTTTTGTTTATTTTTATTGCAATTTTGGTTTTATTTCATTTTTTTTTTTACTTGTTTTTGGTTTTAGTTTTTCTCATTAGTTTATGGATTTTCTTGAACAATTCGGATTTTCAACAGAATTTCGGATTTATTTCTTAACTGTTTGATAATAATTATTGTATTGAGAAATTTTATTAAAATTCTCTGCAATAAATTGTAATTTCGTTTTGTATTATTTTTTATGTTAGTTTTCATTTACATTAGGGACCAAAAAGTTTTTTTTTTAAACTAAAGTTTTAAGATAAATTGTAATGGTACCAAAAAATGTAATTTTTTTCGGATTTAATTATATTTAAATTCAAAATATTAAAATGCAGAAAATTACAATAAATTGAAAACTAAATTATACAAAATACGAGAAATATAATTTACTGGATACAAAAATAATAAAAAATTTAAAAAAATAGACACGTTTGAAATTATAAATTCGTAAATAAAAAATATCCGAAACTAGGAGAAATACAGTATTTGGAGCAAGAATCTAAAATATCTGCAAAAGTTATAAATAAACGAATAAATTTGATAAGTGAAGATAAAAAAAATATTGAATGTAAAATGGTAAAGAAAAAAAATTCTATTTCTCCTTCTTCATTTATCTTGTGATAAGATATTTTTTATTTTTGTATCAAGACAATTAAATTATTATTTTTTAATTTTTAATTCATTATAATTTTGTGTTTTGATATTTTCAATTTTTTATTCTTAACTTTTATAATTGTTTATTAACTTAATTTTTGTAATTTTATTCATTTTTTCTTGCTCTTTAGCTTTTTTTCTTTTTAGTTTTTTTTTATTGTTTTTATTTTTCTAATTTTTTAGATGTATTTCTTATATTAAATTTTGTTTTTCATTTATTTTACATATTTTTTTATTTACTTTATTTTTGATATACTTTTTAAATATTATATTTTCATGAGAAAAGTATTGAAATATTTCGAAAATTAGTAGCTAGGAAAGTTTTTATTAAAAAGTATACTACGTTTTATCATGTTCCTAATACAATTTTATTATAATCAACTCGAACCTTAAGGGAGTGTCAAAGTGGATGTGATTTTTACCCAGAGGTTCAAAGGAAAGCATCCACCCTGACACCTTTTTAAAAATTAATTTATTATTTATTTAAAAAAAAAAAAATTAAAAGTTGAAAATTAACATTTTGTCTACAAAATTCAGTCTTGAAAGGAAATAATTTGAAGTGTGTAGATTTATTAAGTTTATAACATATTTGAAACCGGAAAAGTTTCTCATTTCTGAGCTTCGCGTAAAACTTTAATGCTACAATATGAATCCCTCGTATATGAATGGAGGAACAAAAGAATAGACTTTGCTGGTGCCATTTTATTTTTTCACTGTCCTCAGGCATTGTAACTTCCGGCGATTACTAGCAAACGTGTAGGTATGCAGCGTGAGAAATACGCTGATCTGCAAATAAAATTTAACAATACCGCTTTTATCTATGTGGCTCGCGCGACAATTTTTCATTCTATAGGCAAAATTCTAATTAAAACAAGGCAAGAGAATGGAACTATGTATTTTTTATTTTCAATGAATCAGGAGAGTAATTTTTTATAATTAGACTTTGATAGACGATTCGATTTTTAACTTTTGACACTAACCTTTTCACTTCCACTTTGACTATCGATTCGATTTTAACTTTGACTGTTGACTTATTTACTTCATCTTTGACTTTCGATTTGATTTACAATTTGAAACTGAATTTAACATTGACTTTTGATTCAATTTTGACATTTATATTAACTTTTTCACTTCAAGTTTGACATTTAATTCGATTTTAATCATAACTTTGACTTTTGATTCGATTTTGACTGTGAAATATTAACTTTTTGACTATAACTTTGACTTACGATTTGATTGTAACTTTCATATTCGCTTTTTTACTTCAAGTTTGACTTTCGATTTGATTTGGCCTTTGACCTTGACATAACTTTGACTTTTGACTATTATTTCGACTAAATCATTGATTTTCTATTCAATTTTGACTATAGATTCAATTTTGATTTTCATATTAACTTTTTCACTTTAAGTTTGACTTTCGATTCGATTCTGACTTCAATCTTGACTTTAACTTTGACTTTTGATTCGATTTTGACTATAACCTTCATTTTCGATTCGATTTTGACTTCAAAAATAAACTTTTTTACTTCAACTTTGATTTTTAATTCGATTTTGACTATAACTTTGACTTACGATTTGATTGTAACTTTCATATTCGCTTTTTTACTTCAAGTTTGACTTTCGATTTGATTTGGCCTTTGACCTTGACATAACTTTGACTTTTGACTATTATTTCGACTAAATCATTGATTTTCTATTCAATTTTGACTATAGATTCAATTTTGATTTTCATATTAACTTTTTCACTTTAAGTTTGACTTTCGATTCGATTCTGACTATAAGTTTGACTTACGATTCGATTTTGGCTTTTATATTAAATTTTTTACTTAAGTTTGACTTTCAATTTGATTTTGACTATAACTTTAACTTTTCACTATAATTTTGACTATATCTTTAATTTTCTATTCGATTTTGACTTTAAGAAATAAACTTTTTACCTTTAACTTTTTTTTTGATACGATTTTGACTATAACTTTGCCTTTCGATTAGATTTTGACTTTTCTTTTAACTTTTTTACTTCAAATTCGACTATCGATTTGATTTAGACTTCGATCCTGAGTTTAAGTTTGTCTTTTATTACGATTTTGACTAAATCTTTGATTTTTAATTCGATTTTGACTTTAAGAAATAAACTTTTTGACTTTAACTTTGATTTTTGATTCGATTTTGACTACAACTTTGACTTATGATTTGATCTTGACTTTAACACTGACTTTAACTTTGATTTTTGATTGGATTTTGATTATAACTTTGACTTTTGATTCGATTTTGACTTTCATATTAACATTTTCACTTAAAGTTTGACTTTCGATTTGATTTTGACTTCAACGTTGACTTTAACTTTGATTTTTAATTTTTGATTCGATTTTGACTATAACTATGACTTATGATTGGATTTTGACTTTTATATTCACTTTTTTACTTCAAGTTTGATTTTCAATTCGATTTTGACTTTGAACCCAACTTAAACTTTGACTCTTGATTTAATTTTGACTATTTATTTGACTTTCGATTCTATTTAGACTATAATTTTCATTGTTGATTTGATTTTGACAATAATTTTGACTAAATCTTTGATTTTTTATTTAATTTTGACTATAATTTTGACTATTGATTGAATTTTGACTTTTATATTAACTTTTTCACTTTATGTTTGACTTTCGATTCGATTTTGACTATATAACCTTGATTTTCGGCTCGATTTGACTTTAAAAAATAAACTTTATTACTTTAACTTTGATTTTTTATTTGATTTTGACTACATCTTTGACTTTCGATTCGATTTTGACTTTCATATTAACATTTTCACTTAAAGTTTGACTTTCGATTTGATTTTGACTTTAACCTTGACTTTAACTTTGATTTTTGATTCCTTTTCTACTATAACTATGACTTACGATTCGATGTTGACTTTTATATTCACTTTTTTACTTCAATTTTGACTTTCAATTCGATTTTGACTTGGACTCTGACTTTAACTTTGACTTTTGATACGATTTTGACTATAACCCTAGACTTTCGAGTCGATTTTCATTTTGATACAGTCTTTTGACTTTGCAATATCAACTTTTAACTTTTTTTTACTTTAACTTTGTCCTTGATTTAATTTTGACTATTTCTTTGACTTTCGATTCGATTTTGGCCATAATTTAAATTTTTTATTCGATTTTAACTACATTCTTTATTTTCAATTTAATTTTGACTTTGAAAAAAAACTGTTTGACTTTAACTTTGACTTTTTGATTCTATTTTGTTTTTTTTTTCTATTTTGTTTTTTTTTATTTTCTATTTTGTCTATTACTTTGACTTTCGACTCAGTTTTGACTATAACTTAGACTTTTGATTCAATTTTGAACTTTGATATTTAATTTTCCTCTTTCACCTTAACCTTCGATTTGATTTTGACATTGACTTTAACTTTCCTTTCGATTTTGACGTTGATTTTCACTTTGACTTTCATTTATTTGTTTTATAAGTCAAAGTTTTAGTCAAGTGATAGTCAAAATCTAAGTGAAAGTGAAAATCGAAGTGAAAGTTGAAGTGAAAGTGAAAGTGAAAGTCATAGTCAAGGTCAAAATCAAAGTCAATGTCAAATCAATAGTCAAACTAAAATTAAAATTCAAACCTAAAAACTAAAAAAAAAAGTGAAATGTCAATAAAAAAACTTGACCTTTCCGCAAAACGGTAATAAAAATACGTTCCTTGTATGTATATATAAATTACGGATAATAGCACGTGTTATCGATTAAATACACGCGATATAATAAAATAAAGGACTAACGAGAGGCATTTTTACGGCAATTACCTTTGACCGGTATTAATAATTATGACTTGATAATAAATAACGGAAAATCAGTTAGTGTAATTAGTGTGTGTGTGTGTGTGTGTGTGTGTGTTATTAGTGGGGGATGACAGTGTCATGTTTATATAACAAGAGGGTTCATTATGCTAAGCAAAATACAAGTCTCCTCCTCTTTTTCTCGCAAATTCTCTTTCTCTCTCTCTCTCACTCATCCCTCTTTTTCTCCTCCACTATATACATTCACGGTTTCCAGGCAGCGCGCCAGTCGTGCTAATCGATCGCTAAGTTGAGTACGAGGTTCACTAGTTTCCTCAATTCCGCTTTCGCCTCGCTTAAAATTACACTAATGAAAGCCCGTCCTCAAAGGACGATTGAATTTCAAACCGATCCCACTTGAATGTACAGTTTCTTCATCCATAAACCACGACATCGAGTCAATCTTCACTTTCAACTACTTTTTCAAACATGACTATTTATATACTGCGTGTCAATTTTTTTTTTCTTTTTGGAAACTAGTTTATCAATTTTATTTCGAAACTTAGTTTACCAATTTCACTTCGAACAGGTATTAGTTCTATTTTTCTTTATATAATATTTTCTTCACATTATTTTGTCATCTATTTCCGGAAAATAATAGTTATCTATTTTTTTGTTAATTTTTTTTGTAAAAGAAAATGCGTAAATAATAGTATTGTTTACTATTATTAATTATTATTTTGTATTTATTGATAAAGAGACGCTGCGAAGTGCGCGCGCTGAAAAAAAGTAGTGGGGGAATTCGTTGATTGGTTGGTCCACCTCTTTCTATTATGCGCGCGCATCATATTCAGAGTGGGGACATTTCCTACTTAGGAACGTGCATTACTGAAAATTAAATTATTTTATTAATAAAAGTATTACTATTGTTTGTTACTAATTTTAATATAAATATTGTAATAATATTAATAATAATTCATAGACAATAAAAAAATTAATAATAAATATTAAATTAATAATAATAAAAAATAAATAATAATAAATTTTGATGTCAATTTTTTTTTGGCTAAATGTCGTAACTTTAAGATGACATAATAAAATATTGTTTGACCGAAAAAGAGAAATGTTAAAATGCAAAAATTTATTCTTAGCGAGGAGAAAGTTGTATCCAAGTTCTTAATATGTGAATAGTTTGGTAATAGTTAAACTAGATAAGTTAGTCTGGCAATTTGAATTAGTCAAAAACTGATAATTAAATAACTATGTTAACTAATTACACCGAGGAGCACACTCCATTAGATATTCGAATATTCTCCACATAATTTAGTTTTTTCTATTTTAAAATGCTCTTTTTAAATGTTTTCTGATATTTTAAATTCATAAATTTAAATTACCTTTTGACTTGGAAATGTGATAATTTTCTTGATATTTTGTATAATAAATAATAAAAATAAAAAATCTAATAAAAAAATAGAAAAAAGGATAAAAATAAATAAAAAAAGTTAAAAAAAAAAGGTTTGTAAAACAATTTTTGGGGGCTTTTTTTTAATATTTTTAATAAAATGCTCTAAAGACCTAGAAATCTTGTAATCCCTCGGGCGTATATTACTTTCTCTTTCCGTTCGTTAGCGTTCCACTTAAGATTTATTCATAAAAGGAGTAAAGGAGAAGATTTTGCATTGCAATTATGATAATTAAAGTCTTGAGAAGAGCATCTTCTCTTTACGGCACTCTCCCCCTTCGATATCGATTAAGCGTGTCGTGATTTATCGTTTTATTGCTGGTAGGTGTAAATTATTCTCATTGGTTTATATATTCGATGCCTACTTAGTATGCAACAACGTCTGGCCCGTGTGCAATTTAATCCCGCAAATTAATCTTAGGGAATAGTCAGAGATCTTTTGAATTTAATGTTTTTATCATAGAAATTCTCTCCTTGTCGTATAGTTTAAAATCCACTTTATTATTAAAATAAAATCGTTTCGAAAATGATGTCATAATATTCTAATTCATATTCTATTGATTATTTTTTAATTTTCAATTTAATTAATTTTATTTTCTTCGAATTATAATTTTTTTAACCGATTTTAGAATTTGGTTTTAAATTTAGAACTTAAAAATATTCACATTTTTTCTTCTTCCTGTATATTATTAAGTTTAATTATTATTACTATTATTATTATTATTATTTGCATGAATTTAATTATTTAAGAAAAATGTAATAAAATTCTTCTCAGGAATTCAAATCATTAAAAAAGTTTTACTATAATTTGTTCAATAAAATTTAATAGTTGTTTTCAATATTTCAATACATTTTTAATTAAATTTTTTGAAAGAATGAATTTTATTAAAATCTTTAAAAACAATTATTTTCAAAGATTTTAATAAAATTCATCGTAACAATTCGGTTATTTAAAAAAATTTTTGATAAAATTCATTATTAGAATTTAATTTTAAGAAATGTTCAATTTTTCAATGAATTATTTATTTTTGTGATTAAACAATTGAATTTTCGTAGAACTTTCTAATAAGAATTAATTTGAAATTGAATTTCAGTTAAAGCTTTAGATAATAATATCAATTATTTAAAAAATTTTCATAAAATTCTTCTAAGGAGTTCAATTATTTTTTCAAATTTTAATCAAATTCAATGTAAGAATTCAATTATTTTAATAAATAGTAAAACTCTTTGCAGAATTTTAATTATTTCTCTAATTTAATTTTAAATGCAAATTCATGGAAACATTCAATTATTCTTAAAAAATGTATTAAAATTTTTCGAAACAATTCAATTATTTAAAAGAAAATTTTATTAAAATTCTTCGTAAGAATTCAATTATTTAAAAAAAATCATTTAAAGTTTTTCACAAGATTTCAATTATTTAAAACATTTTAGTGAAATTCTTCTCTCAGAAATTCAATTCTTTTTGAAAATTTTAATAAAATTCTTGAAAAGAATTCAATTATTTTCAAATAAAACTCATTGGAGGATTTTAATTATTTTTATTATTATTTATAAAAACAATTGAATCCCTATGAAGAATTTTATTAAATTTTTTTAAATAATTGAAATCATATGAAGATCTTAATTATTTTTTTATAAATAATTAAGTACTTAGAAAGAATTTTAATAAAATTTTTTTGCAAGAATTCAATTATTTTCAAGAATAATATAATAAAACTTATCCCAGGATTTCAATTACTTGAAATATAATTTTAAATGCACTCTTCGAAAAATTCAATTATTTTTAAAAATTTCATTAAAATTCTTCGAAAGAATTCAATTATTTAAAAGAAAATTTTATTCAAATTCTTAGTAAGAATTCAATTATTTAAAAAAAATTGTTTAAAGTTTTTCTCAAGATTTCAATTATTTAAAACATTTTAGTAAAATTCTTCTCAGAAATTCAATTCTTTTTGAAAATTTTAATTAAATCCTTCAAAAGAATTCAATTATTTTCATAAATAATATACTAAAACTCATCGCAGGATTTCAATTATTTCTAATACAATTTTTAATGCACTCCTCGGAAAAATTCAATTATTCTTAAAAATTTTATTAACATTCTTCGGAAGAATTCAATTATTTAAAAAAGTTTTAATACAATTTGTTTATTAAAATATTAAAAATAATTGAAATCCTTATTTTTAAAAATCTTATTAAAATTCTTCGTAAGAATTCAATTATTTAAAAAAATTGTTTAAAGGTTTTCCCAAGATTTAAATTATTTAAAACATTTCAGTAAAATTCTTCTCAGAAATTCAATTCTTTTCGAAAATTTTAATAAAATTCTTGGAAAGAATTAAATTATTTTCATAAATAATAATTCCTTAACAAATTCAATTATTCATAAAAATGTTATTAAAATTCTTCGAAAGAATTCATTTATTAAAAATGTTTTTTTATAAAATTCTTTGCAAGCATTCAATTATTTTCATAATTAATAATAATTTTACAGGAATTTAATTATTTTAAAACGTAATTTTCACAAAATTTTTCTAAACAAACAATTATTTAAAAAGAATTTTATAAAATTCTCCATTTAAAATATTTTAATTCCTGTGGAAAAATAAATATCGGTATTTAAATATTTAATAAAAAAATTATTCTATTTTCGAATGTAATTTAATTTAGAAATTATATGAATATATTATATGAATTTATTTAATAAAAAATATAGACACCTTTAAAGGCGAAAAATTATTTAAAAAATTATTATTAAAAAAAAGTAGTAGACATTTGTCTACTACTTTTTTTTTTGAATAATAATTTTATAATTCGCTTATTGATATTATATTTTACTCGACTTCTGAGTATATGAAAGAAAAAAGACAGAAATAGAATCACGGAAATGATTGCATTGGAAATTATCGGTTAGTCGATACGTTTCACCAATCGGAAAAGAAAAAGAATGTATTCGCACGGCAAATTATTGTTGTTCGATGAGCGCAGTTACCGGAAACACTATAGAGATTTCGTTATTATCCAAGTTATACGGTTTTGTCATGCATGAGAGATATTAGAACTTCCATTTTTTGTACATATTTGAATTTTTTTTTTCTTTTATCAATAACGAGCGACGTTTTCAAATATTGGAAAATTGATACAAGTGCGTGTTAATACCAATTATTCAAAATTAACTCCTATCACAAAGGGGCCGTACACATAATACGTCACGCGGCTAGGGGGAGGGAGGGGGTCTGAGAATTGTGACTAAGTGTGACATGGGGGAGGGGGGGGTGAACTCATGTGTTACGTCACGATCTTTTAAATTCAAAGATAATAAGAAATTATATGTGACAATGTCACTTTTTCTAAATAAAACAAGTTAAAAATGTTTTGAACTATTTAATATCTATTATGTATCTGTTTAAGGGGTAACATCACCCAGAGCCTATACAAAATATGGTCTATTTCAATTAATTATTTTAAGAAAACGGTCAAGTACAATGTTGCTGGGTTTACTCCAACGTTAAACACATGGGTTAAACTTAATTTAAAAATAAAACAAAAAAAAATTTTTTCAAAATGGCGCCTTTACACATCCAACAGTGAAAAAATTGTAAAAAAAACTGGCCGGAAGGATTTCTCCAACATTTTTTGACGGATTCAATTAAAATTTAGACTGTAGCTTTAAAACAACATTCTTTATCGAAGTACATAGGATTTTTTAGATCGGTTAATGCGTTTCCGTTTTATAACCATTTTTACCTTGATTTTTTAACAAAAAATAACATTTTTGTCATCGAAGTCATACTATTTTGCGAAAAATTGATATTTTTAAAATATCCTATGTACTTTTCTAGTAAATGTCATCCTCTTTCATAATTCGTTTGAATTTTTTGCCTAGGTGCTTATGGAATGTAGAATAGCTTCCGGCTGCAGAGGTTGTTTTAAAAAACGTGATCTACGTTGAACTGTTGTGAAGGCGCCATTTTGAAAACAAAAAATTTTTTTTTATTTTTAAATTAAGTTTAATTCATGTGTTTAACGTTGCAGAAAACCTAGCAACATTGTACTGAACCGTTTTCTTAAAATAATTAATTGAAATAGACCGTATTTTGTATAGGCTCTGGGTGATGTTACCCCTTAACATCTATTGGCATATTATTTATAATATGATAAATAATATCCCGTGTAGAAATATCCCTATTATGGCCATATTAGGGAATGAAACACACGGCCCGTCCTGGGCCAGATCGGGGCGACGATCAAATGTGGATTTCCTGATCAGGGCCATATCAGGCCGTGTGTTTCATTCCCTAATATGGAAGGCCCGATGAGTCCCTGATCCGGACCATAGCGAAATTTCTACACGGGATATTCTCTTAATTTGAATCAGTTAAAAATCATGGTTTTAACTGTCAATCAGCAGTGACTGACTTTTTGCTTCTGAATCAGTTAAAAATAACTGAAAAATTATCCACAAAACACCGAAATTTTTCTAAATATTGTATATTAAAGATTTGCTTGCATAAGTTAAAAAATTTACTTGCAAAGTTTATTTTAAAATTGTGTAAAGATTTAAATTTCTCACTCCAATAAATGTCTATCGTCAAATTTTCTTAAAAATATAGCTTGAAACTTTCCTGAACATTTGAATTGCATTTTCGACTATACTTTCGTGAAAATCTTCCTGAAAATTTAACTTAAATTTTCGGAAAAGTTTCCCGCTAAACATTTATTGAAGTGGGATATTTAAATCTTTACACAATTTTAACTAAACTTTGCATTTAAATATTTCGAAGCTTGCGAGTAAATCTTTAGTAAATTTTTAGGAAAGTTTCGGTGCTATGTAGGTAGTTAAACGTGACTAATTGAATCAATCAAAAACAATTGTATTGAAACATCAGTTATTTTCAACTAATTGTCAGAAAAAAATATTACTATTTGAATTAGTGACTGATTTTTTGCTTCTAAATCCGATATTCTTAACTGATTCAATAATTTAGAGTGTAAGATATAATATACATATATATTGTCCAATGTATAAAATTTACAGTGAAATTTACGTGTGTGACGTGACGTAGGGGGGAGGGGGGGTTCAAGATTTGTGACGAAGTGTGACATAGGGGGAGGGAGGGGTTAAAAGTGGTCAAAAATCGCGTGACGTATTATGTGTACGGCCCCAAATTAAAATTCTATTCTACTTTTTATTCTCCGATATCTTTATTTTTAATTTATTTTCTCTATAGTCGATTTTATTCGAATAAAACTAAATTAATAAAATTAAAATCTGAATATTCGATTTTATTTGAATAAAATTAAATTAATAAAATTATAACCTAAATATTCGATTTCTAAAATAAAAATATTTTTAAAGAAAATTTTAAATTCTAAATAACGGAAATGATTTTATTTAGAGTTGGCGTAAATTAGTTAGGAGGGGGATAGCGTCTTTAGTGTTGCGCGCGCAGTTCCCTTGACCTTTCTTTTAAAAAAGTAATTTTTCCCCCCGAATATTCCAATTAATTTTCATTATTTTCTTCCTTGAAAGAAATAGGTTGATTTTTACACGATTTCATCTCGTATTTGTAAAGAGAGGGAAGTGAAAGTTAATTTCACATTAAAGGGACCGAATGTTATATAAAAAGCAATTGGAGGGTGAAATTGAGATAAATTATCGTCTCTTAATTCTACTTCGGAAGGGAATTGGATTTTTTTTTTGTTTCAACTTTCAACAGCGATTAATTCGAAAATCGAATTATTGCTAATTCCCTTTTTCTTCGACTTTAAAAAGTAATTAGAAATAATAAATAATAGTATTATTAAATTTTCTTCACCACTTTTATATTTTACTTTTTTTAAAACTATTTTTACTGAAGTTATCTATAATATAATTTAAATTTATAATTATATATTATAATTATTATTTATAACTAGCAAACGTTACGAGGTCGGAACACCGCATTTCGTTTATTATTATTATGCAAATAACAAAATTTTATATTTTCAAATTTAAATTTTTGAATAATTTCATAATCAAAATTGAAAAAATTTACTTATTAAGTATATAATTAATTATTATTGTTTATATTTTCAAAATAATTTAAAATACAATTTTTTGAAAGAATTCAATTATTTTTATAATTAATAACATTTTGGAAGAATTAAGTTATTTTTATAAACAATAAAATTTTTTGCAAAAATTCAATTATTTTTAACAAAATTTTAATAAACTCTCCAAAACAATTCAATTGTTTTTTTAAAATAGACAAATCTGTGCAAGAATTCAATTATCATCATAAAAAAGAAAATTTTTTGAAAGATTTCAATTACTTTCATTAATAATTAAATTTTTCGGAGGATTTTAATTATTTTCAAAAAATTTTGAAACAACATCTTGTCAAGAATTGAATTTTCTCATAAATATAGAATTCTTTACATAATTTCAATTATTTTTAAAAATTTGAAATAAATTCTTGACAAGAATTCAAATTTTTTCATAAATAATTGAATTCTTTACAGAATTTCAATTATTTTAAAAAATTTGAAATAAACACTTGTCAAGAATTCAATTTTTTTCATAATATAATTATTTTCATTAATAATTGAATTTTTCGGAGGATTTTAATTATTTTCAAAAAATTTTGAAACAACATCTTGTCAAGAATTGAATTTTTTCATAAATATTTGAATTCTTTACATAATTTCAATTATTTTTAAAAATTTGAAATAAATTCTTGTCAAGAATTCAATTTTTTTTATAAATAATTAAATTCTTTACAGTTTTTCAATTATTTTAAAAAATTTGAAATAAAGACTTGTCAAGAATTCAATTTTTTTCATAATATAATTATTTTCATTAATAATTGAATTCTTCGGAGGATTTCAATTATTTTCAAAAAATTTGAATCAAATTCTAGCCAAGAATTCAATATTTTCATAAATAATTGAATTCTTTACAGAATTTCAATTATTTTTAAAAATTTGAAATAAATTCTTGTCAAAAATTCAATTTTTTTTCATAAATAATTAAATTCTTTACAGTGTTTTAATTATTTTAAAAAATTTGAAATAAATACTTGTCAAGACTTTAATTTTTTTCATTAATAAATTAATTCTTTGGAGGATTTCAATTATTTTCAAAAATTTTGAAACAAATTCTTGTCAAAAATTCAATTTTTTTAAAAATAATTAAATTTTTTACAGAATTTCAATTATTTTAAAAAATTTTAAAACAAATTCTTGTCAAGAATTGAATTTTTTCATAAATATTTGAATTCTTTACATAATTTCAATTATTTTTAAAAATTTGAAATAAATTCTTGACAAGAATTCAAATTTTTTCATAAATAATTGAATTCTTTACAGAATTTCAATTATTTTAAAAAATTTGAAATAAACACTTGTCAAGAATTCAATTTTTTTCATAATATAATTATTTTCATTAATAATTGAATTTTTCGGAGGATTTTAATTATTTTCAAAAAATTTTGAAACAACATCTTGTCAAGAATTGAAATTTTTCATAAATATTTGAATTCTTTACATAATTTCAATTATTTTTAAAAATTTGAAATAAATTCTTGTCAAGAATTCAATTTTTTTTCATAAATAATTAAATTCTTTACAGTGTTTTAATTATTTTAAAAAATTTGAAATAAATACTTGTCAAGACTTAAATTTTTTTCATTAATAAATTAATTCTTTGGAGGATTTCAATTATTTTCAAAAATTTTGAAACAAATTCTTGTCAAGAATTCAATTTTTTTATAAATAATTAAATTTTTTACAGAATTTCAATTATTTTAAAAAATTTTAAAACAAATTCTTGTTAAGAATTCAATTTTTTTATAAATAATTAAATTTTTTACAGAATTTTACAAAATTTTGAAATAAATTGTTGTCAAGAAAACAATTTTTTTCATAAATATTTGATATCTTTACAATAATTTCAATTATTTTAAAAAATTTGAAATAAATTCTTGTCAAGAATTCAAATTTTTTCATAAATAATTGAATTCTTTACAGAATTTCAGTTATTTTCAAATATTTGAAATAATTTCTTGTCAAGAATTTAATTTTTTTTAAAACTAATTGAATTCTTTACAGTTTTTCAATTATTTTAAAAAATTTGAAATAAACACTTGTCAAGAATTTAATTTTTTTCATAATATAATTATTTTCATTAATAATTGAATTCTTCGGAGGATTTCAATTATTTTAAAAAAATTTGAATCAAATTCTAGTCAAGAATTCAATTTTTTCATAAATAATTGAATTCTTTACAGAATTTCAATTATTTTAAAAAATTTGAAACAAATTCTTGTCAAGAATTCAATTTTTTCATAAATAATTTAATTTTTTACAGAATTTCAATTATTTTCAAAAATTTAAAATAAATACTTGTCAAGAATTCAATTTTTTTCATAATATAATTATTTTCAATAATAATTGAATTCTTCGGAGGATTTCAATTATTTTCAAAAATTTTGAAACAAATTCTTATCAAGAATTCAATTTTTTCAAAAATAATTGAATTCTTTACAGAATTTCAATTATTTTTAAAAATTTTAAACAAATTCTTGTCAAGAATACAATTTTTTTATAAATAATTGAATTCTTTACAGAATTTCAATTATTTTCAAAAATTTTGAAATAATTTCTTGTCAAGAATACAATTTTTTTCATAAATAATTGAATTCTTTACAGAATTTTAATTATTTTTCAAAAAATTTTGAAACAAATTCTTGTCAAGAATTCAAATTTTTTTCATAAATAATAATTGAATTTTTTACAGAATTTCAATTATTTTAAAAATTACTTAAAAACGACTTACAACGATTATTAATATAGAAGACGAAGATTTGTAATTATATATTTATTTATTTCATAGTAAATGTGACTTGCCCTTTGTAATTAATATATATTTTTATTAATGTTAATATACATATATATATAATAATTTATAATTTCTCTCAGTTAAAAATTCATAATTTTCACTCGTTTTTACTGTGCAAGACTTTGCGAAAAGAAATTACAATCACTATAAGAAAATATTTATTAAAAAAAAGAAAATTATTAAAAAAAAAAATGTATTTTACTGAAATTTAAGAAAGAGATTATAAAGGAATTGATAAAAAAAGGAGTGTGAGGGAGGGGGGTGGAGGGGGTCAAGTCTTAATGAAAGATTCGTTTCACTTGGACGTGGCGTTGTGGCAGTCCTAATTAGCGTGTGGCAGACAGGTAGAGGGTAACTGTAGATTTTAAAGGTAGAGCCGTTGATCCTTGTGGGTAATGAACTCCGGCATGCGCGAGGAGGCAAGAGAAGAGAAGGAAACCTCCACCGGAAGTGGATCTTACGATAGGAGCGGTAACGGTATTAACTTGTTGGTGCTGTCGTTGCGTGACCTGCTTTGTACTTTAACACTACTATATGTATGTGCTCACTTTACCTTTTGATAACTCATTCAACGCAACACCATGCGATTAGAGAGAATATTGTGTCTTTTCTTTTGTCATATCTACACTCCAAACTGTTTCATCATAGATTCATTATTAATTTGATACGTTTATTTTCATAGATATTATCTTTTGACTCATTTTTATCTATTCTTCAAACTATTTCATTATTCTTCTACTTTTTGTTACCATTCTCCCCTCCCCTTCTCGCTGAAAGTGTTACGTATTTTTTTAATTTATTTAAAAAATTTTTTAATAATAATAATAATTATAATGATAATATCAGGGATCACACTCTCTAAATTGAATTAGTAAAAATGTTTACTAAGTGACTGACTTTTTCATTTAAATTAGTAAATTTTACTGATAAATAGTAATTTCTACTAATTTAATAGTAAAATTGACTAATAAATACTATTTTCTACTAATTTATTAGTAAAATTTACTAATTCAAAAGCGAAAAGTCAGTCACTAATTCAAATTAGTAAACATTTCTACTAAATCAAATTTAGAGAACAGTGATTTTTTTATTTAATATTATATGTAAAAAAGGGAATTCTATTTTTCAAAAAAGGAATTCATTTTAAAAAAATGTGGAACTTTTAAATTATTTTTAACTTCAGCTTTTTTAAATCAAATTATTTTTTTTTGTTTAACTTTTTCTGTTAACTATTCATATTTTTTTTTACCTTTTTCCGTAGTCAGTAACTTTCTTTAAATTTTATAAATCAAAATTTCTATTACAACGCTACTTTTGTTTTAAAATTACATGAATTTTACAATTTACGAAATAAATTTCAGAAAAAAATTAGTAAAATTAACTTGTAACTTTCTAACTTTGGAAAATTTTCCTTTAAAAATATGTAAAATTTAATATTAAAAATTGATATTTCTAGAATAGCAGTTTACTATTTTCAAAGACAATTTTTTTTTAAAAAAGAAGAAAAATTTATTTAAAAAATAATAAAATTTACACTATAAATAAGAATATTTAACAGCTTATTGTAATGTTCGGGGACAATTTGAATAATTTTTATTAAATAAATTGACATTAAAAATAGTAAATTTTTGCTATTAAAGATCGTTATTTCAAGAGTAAATTTTGTAATATCCGCATAGGAAATTTTGTTGAAAATTAATAAAATATACAATAATAGTAATAATACATTAATAGCAAAAATAAAAATATTATTTTCCTCTGTTTCAGGTTTGTGGACTGCATTTGATTTCATTTTGCGCATTTGTAAAGTAAGTTTTTATATAATTTCTAATTTTATCCAATAATAAAAATGATTAACAATCCATAAAATGCAATTTCAACAAGAATTTAAAATTCTCAAAAAATAATTCAATTATTCTGAAAATATTTTTAAAAAAATTCTATAAAAAAATTAAATTACTTTCAATGCAATTTTTAAATATATTTGTCAAAAAAATTGAAAGAATTTAATTATTTTCAAGAAATAATAAAATTCCTGTGATGAATTCAATTATTGTGAATATACTTAATTTTAAATTTTAATAGAATTCTTTAAAGAAATTTCAATTATTTTCGAAACAACTTTAATTGAATTTCTCGAAAAAATTCATTATTTTCAAATATTTCTATACAATTCTTCATAAAAATTTAATTATTTCTCAAAAATTGTAATAAATTTTTCGAAACATTTTAATTATTTTTATAAATATGTAAAAATTCAATTATTTTCAAAACAATTTTTTTTTGTTCTCTACTTCTAAACAAAATTAGAAAATTGTTAAACAACTGTGATTAAGAAATAGAAAATTTATTTATTTTCCATTATTTTTTGTTTATGAATTACAATTTTTTTAACAAAATGAATATTTTGGACACAAATTTTTTTGACATTTATGAAAATAATTTAACTTTAGAGAAGAATATTGTTAGGTATTTATAAAGATAATTTGGATTTTTACAAGAATTTTTTTTAAATTTTGAACATTGTTGAATTTTATAAGAAGAATTTTAATTTTTTTCTGAAAATAATTGAATTCTTGTGAAATTTTTATTATTTATGATTTTTTTTCTTGGTTTTTTTTGTCTGGATATTTTGGAATGAATTGTTTGTCCATTTCTTTGAAACTTTTTTCTATTCAAAGTTCATTGCTGGTCCAGTACTGGTCCAGCATTGACCGCCAGTACTGCGACAATACTTCCCAATATTTACCACTAAAGACGCAATATTTCGCCAGTCGTAAATTTTTTTCTCTCTGGTGGCAAAGAAAAGAAATACAAAAGAAAAGTTGCTGATGATTTGCGAAAGAGTTCTTTGTTGATTGAGATTTATGACAAAGCAAAACTAGTATTGGGATGCTGTGGCCTCGAAAGAGGAAGATAGAGAGAGAGATAGAGAGGGGGGGAATGAAGAGGGGATTGGGGGTAAATCTGATCATGAATCCTCGCACCTGAAAAGGTCAGGGACGATTCCTCTCGTGGATAAAGTGACTCGTGCTGTACATTTTTTCCATACAGAAAACAAGGAGTGGCAGGTAGTAATTTTAATTCTCTTTCTACACATTGCTATTAATCGCTTTTTTATTCACCGTCAATGAATTAAATTATCAATTAAAAACAATTACTTCGATTAAATAATTAATAAAATTAATAATATTACAAAAGTAGGTGATATAATTAATTAAAGTATTTTTTTGGAAATTTAACCTTGGACTCCTTAATTGGGGTATTTTGGTACCCCAGAAAAAATTAACTTTTGGGTATTTTTTCTTTTTTCAAATTTATACCACACTTTTTAAGATATAAAATAAAAGATTCTTTCTCGACATTCTTTCCCTTTTCGAGTCAAAATTTAGACCACCTTTAAACCCTTTCTTTCTTAAATCTCTTTTGACCTTGAAAACGAGGGGAAAAAATACATTTTTGCATATAACTGATTTTTGTTGCTGATAATAATATTATAAGAAGCAAAAATAATGTTTGTCAAAAAACAACTTTTTAGTACTGATACTAAAATTATAAAAATGCAAAAGTTACAGACTAGCTAAAATTAATGGAAGTTTAAATTTAAGTAAACGAAAATGTTATCAACTGTTACGTGTCTGACTAAAACAGTCTTTTGCTACTGCTGTAATTTGTCAAAAATTTTGAAAATTGTGTCTGTCTAAAACTTTCATTCACTACTGTTGACAAAATTCCAAAGAAGTCTAAGAATATATATCTGCTATTAATTGCTACTGAAACTAAAAGTATGCCAATAATTTTAGATATTTGTCTGACTATAAGTGTTTTTTCTACTGATTCTAAAATTCCATGAAACTAAAATTTTTATAACTGTCTAAAACTGGTTTTTACAGTAAAATAATTTTTAATATTTAAACAAAAAATTTTTAATATCTAAAATTGGTTTTTACAATAAAATAATTTTTGACATTTGTCTGACTAAAAGTGTTTTTTCTACTGATTTTAAAAGTCCATGAAATCAACAGTTTTTTAAATATTAAAAAGTGGTTTCTATAAGAAAATAATTTTTTGTATTTATCTGACTAAAAGTGATCTTTCTACTGATTCTAAAATTGCATGAAACTAAAAATTTTTTAATATCTAAAAATGATTTTTACAATAAAATGATCTTTGACATTTTTACATTTTCAGATATTAAAATATCTTTGGTTTCATGGAATTTTAGAATCAGTAAAAAAAACACTTTTAGTCAGAAAAATATAAAAAAATATTTTGTTGTAGAAATTATTTTTAGATTTTGGTTTCATGGAGTTTTAAAATCAGTAAAAAAAAACACTTTTAGTCAGACAAATGTTCAAAATTATTTTATTATAAAAATCATTTCTAGATACTAAAAAATTTTTGGCTTCATGCAATATTAGAATCAGTAGAAAAAACATTTTTAGTCAGGACAATTCTAAATTATTTTTTTTATATTTGTCTGACTAAAGAAAATTTTCTACTGATTTTGAAAAACTATGAAACAATAAATTTGTAAAAATTTTAAAAATGGTTTTTGCATTTAAATAATTTTTTATATTTGTCTGACTAAAAATGTTTTTTCTACTGATTCTAAAATTGCATGAAAATAAAAATTTTTTATTATCTAAAAATGATTTTTACAATAAAATAATTTTTGACATTTTGACATTTTCAGATATTAAAATATCTTTGGTTTCATGCAATTTTAGAATCAGTAGAAAAAACACTGTTGGTGAGACAAATATAAAAAATTTTTTAAATATGCAAAAACCATTTTTTAAATTTTTACAAATTTATTGTTTGATAGTATTTCAAAATCAGTAGAAAAGACATTTTTAGTCAGACAAATATTTAAAATTATTTATTATTATTTGTCTAATTAAAAGTGTTTTTTCAACTGATTTTAAAATTGCATTAAACTATAAAATTTTTTTAATATCTAAAAATGATTTTTACAATAAAATAATTTTTTTACATTTGTCTGACTAAAAGTGTTTTTTATTCTAATTTTAATAGTTCATGAAACCTAAAATTTTTCGATATAAAATAATTTAAATATTTGTCTGACTACAAGGGTTTTTTCTACTAATTCTAATAGTGCATGAAGCTTAAAATTTCTGATATAAAATAATTTTTGATATTAGTCGGACTAAAAATGTTTTTGCTACTGATTCTAATATTCCACAAAATCAAATTTGTTTTATCTATCTTAAAAATGGTTTTTGCAATAAAATAATTTTAATGTAGAATTAGAATCAGTAGAAAAAATACTTTTAGTCAGACAAATGTAGAAAATTATTTTATTTTAAAACCCGAATTAGACATTTATAAAAATTTTAGTTTTATAAAATTTTAGAATAAGTAGAAAAAATACTTTTAGTAAGACAAATATAAAAAATTATTTTATTGTAGAAATCACTTTTGCATATAGTTAAAAAACATGTACATTTAAAAAACTGTTGGTTTCATGTAATTTTTGAATCAGTAGAAAAAACACTTTTAGTCAGACAAATGTGGAAAATTATTTATTTTATTATAAAAATCATTTTTAGATATTAAAAAAATTTTAGTTTCATGCAATTTTAGAATCAGTGGAAAAAAATGTAGTGTGTCAAATGGAATTTTAGAATCAGTAGAAAAAAACACTTTTAGTCAGACAAATATAAAAAAAACTATTTTATTGTATTTGTCTGACTAAAAGTGTTTTTTTCTACTGATTTTAAAATTCTATGAAAAAACGAAGTGTATGCATCGTATAAAAATTATTTTTTAAAAAATTAAAAACGCCGCAGCAAAGAAACAATTTTATTGTAAATTTTTACCCCACTTAGTGGGTAATTTTGCAAAAAAAAAGTAGTTTTGAGAGTGTATTGTAGTTAAGAGTACATATTAGACAATTAAATTACTTTTGAAAAAATTTTCCATAGGGTTTAAAAAAAAGAAAAAAAGAAAAAGAAAAAGTAGAATGATTTTTGTCTTTTGATCGCGTGTTGGTGTTCGTGTTCGTGTTTTAAAAGCGACTTCCGCGGTACGGCGTCAGTGGCACGCCTCCATTGAATTAAAGGGTCAAAGTTACTTTGCAAGCTGGCAAGCGAAACTCCAGACTGTGATGTTGGAGAGAGTGAGAGAGAAAGAGAGAGAGAGAGAGAGAGAGAGAGAGAGAGAGAGAGAGAGAGAGAGAGAGAGAGAGAGAGAGAGAGAGAGAGAGAGAGAGAGAGAGAGAGAGAGAGAGAGAGAGAGAGAGAGAGAGAGAGAGAGAGAGAGAGAGAGAGAGAGAGAGAGAGAGAGAGAGAGAGAGAGAGAGAGAGAGAGAGAGAGAGAGAGAGAGAGAGAGAGAGAGAGAGAGAGAGAGAGAGAGAGGAGGTAATAATGCAAGCCACAGTAGTTTCGCAGCGGTATTGTGTCAGGAAGAATAGGCAACCTTCGTATATACTTCTTGCAGACCACCTTCATCCCTCTTGCAAACAAAATGTATATATATGTGCACCAAAAGCCTTCTCTTTTTTCCCATCCCCTCCCCTCGCCACCCCCCTCACTCTTCTTTCTCCATTCCCTCAATTCCTTCCAACATTCTAACATGATCTTCTTTTATAGACCGTTTTTCTTCCGTCTAGTGAAATTTATTCCCCCCCCCCCTCCCCTCCCCGTCTTTCGTTTTTGCTTCATCGTAAATGAATTTTCAATGTGATCATAAAATGCATTTACCTGGAAGCATTCATTATTACTTTTTATTTCTATTGTTCTTTACTAGCTGCGAAATTTGCCAGCATACTTTTACACACTTTACTTTTTTTACACACTTTATGAATTTTATTCAAAAAATAATTTTTACACTTTCTATTTCGAAAATAGAGCTTTTAAAAACTTCTTTTTTTAAAGTTTTTTTTTTAAAGTTCTAATTTCCAAATAAGAAGTGAAAAAAAATTTCTCCGACATAAAGAGCAATGAAAAATAAAAATAAAATTGCCAAATAAAAGTTTTTATTCAAACAAGTAAGGAGGTTAGTTAATTGAGGGCCAGTTTCAAACAATTCAGGAATTAAATTATTGAAATCAGTTTAACAGCTCATGATTTTAAAATCATGAGTGACAAATATAAGAAATTATTTTATTGTAAAAACCATTTTTAAAAATTTAACAAATTTTTGGTTTCATGCAATTTTAGAAACAGTGGAAAATCAACACTGTTGGTCAGACAAATATCCAAGATTATTTTATTGTAAAAACTATTTTTAGACAGCCATACGAATTTTAGTTACATGAAATTTTAAAATCAGTAGACAGAACATTTTTAGTCAGACAAATATAAAAAATTAATTTCTTGTACAAATCATTTTTAGATATTAAAAAATTCGTAGTTTCATGTAATTTGAAAATCAGTAGAAAAAAATTTAAGTCAGACAAATAGAATTTTAGTATAAGTAGAAAAAACATTTTTAGGCAGACAAATATAAAAAATTAATTTCTTGTACAAATCACTTTTACACAGTTAAAAAACTGTTGGTTTCATGGACTTTCTAAATAAGTAGAAAAAAACTTTTAGTCAGACAAATAAACAAAATTATTTTTATGTAGAAATCACTTTTACATAGTTAAACGAAATTTAGGTTTCGTAACCTTTTAGAAACAGTAGAAAAAACACTTTTAAGCAGACAAATATTAATAAATAATTTTAAATATTTGTCTGGCTAAAAATGTTTTTTCTACTGATTCTAAAAGTCCATGAAACTAAAATTTTTTTTATCTATTTAACAATGATTTTTACAATAAAAATGTTTTCATTGTAGAAATCACTTTTACATCATGTTGAAAACTAGTCAGACATATATCCAAAATTATTTTATTGTAGAAACCATTTTAAAGATTTTTACAAACTTTTAGTTTCACAGTCTTTTGAAATCAGTAGAAAAAACGTTTTTAGTCAGACAAATATAAACATATAATATAATAATAATAAATAATAAAATATAATTTTTTACATTTGTCTGACTAAAAATGTTTTTTTCTACTTATTCTAAAATTGAGTTTGTCTGGCATAAATTTTTTTCTACTGATTTTAAAATTACATTAAACCAAAAATTTTTTTTGGTATCTAAAACTGATTTTTAGAATAAAATAATTTTTTATATTTGGCTAACTAATAGTATGTTTTTTACTGATTCTATAAGTCTACGAGACCAATATTTGTAACTATGTAAAAGTGATTTCTACAAGAAAATAATTTTTTATAATTGTCTGACTAAAAATGTTTTTTCTACTGATTCTAAAATTCCATTTGTCTGACTTAAATTTTTTTCTACTGATTTTCAAATTACATGAAACTACGAATTTTTTAATATCTAAAAATAATTTTTACAATAAAATAATTTTTGACGTTTGTCTGACTATAAGCGTTTTTTCTACTAATTCTAAAAGTCCGTGAAACCAACAATTTTTTTATCTATGGAAAAGTGGTTTCTATAATAAAATAATTTTTCACATTTGTCTGACTAAAAATGTTCTTTCTACTTATTCGAAAATTTCATGAAACTTAATTCTTTAAAACTTTCTAAAAATGGTTTTTACAATAAAATAATTTTTTAATATTTATCTGACAAACGGTGTTTTTTCTACTGATTCTAAATTGAATGAAACAAAAATTTTTTTAATAACTAAAAATGATTTTTATAATCGACTCATTTTTGACATTTGTCTGACTAAAAGTGTTTCTTCTACTGATTTTGAAAGTCCATGAAACCAACAGTTTTTTAACTATGAAAAATTAATTTCTACAAAAAAATAATTTTTTATATTTGTCCGCCTAAAAGTATTTTTTCTACTGATTCTAAAATTCCATTTGTCTGACTTAAATTTTTTTCTACTGATTTTAAAATTACATGAAACCAACAAAATTTTTAATATCTGAAAATGATTTTTAAAATAGAATAATTTTATAAGATTTGTCTGACTAAAAGTGTTTTTTCTACTGATTTTAAAAGTCCATGAAACCAAAAGTTTTTCAACTATGTAAAAGTTGTTTCTACAATAAAATAATTTTTTATATTTCTAATAATTTTTTCCATGAAATTAAAATTTCTATAACTGTCTAAAAATAATTTTTACAATAAAATAATTTTTTTACATTTGTCTGACTAAAAGTGTTTTTTCTACTGATTAAAGTTCCAAGCAACTAAAATTTGTATGACTGTCTATAAATAGTTTTTACAATAAAATAATCTTGGATATTATTTGTCTGGCCAACAGGGTTTTTTCTACTGATTCTAAAATTCCATGAAACCAAAAATTTGTTTAGTTTTTAAAAATGGTTTTTACAATAAAATAATTTTGGACATTTGTCTGACTAAACGGGTTTTTTCTACTGATTGTAAAAGTCTATGGAACCATAACTTTAGTAACTATCTAAAAATGATTTTTACAATAAAATAAAAATAGTCGATTAAGTATTTAATAGTTGATTAACTTTTAATCGATGTTAGTGAAACCGGCCCTAAAGTTATTAACTATTTAATTAACAAGTGATTAAAATTACTAACTCTTAAATTAAAGGCACTTGAATCATTATGACGTGATAATTTTAAAAAGAATACTTCATAGTTTTTCAAAAATTGTAGTATGTAAATTTCCTTGGTAATTGCGATAAACATATTAATTACTTAATTACTAATTAATTATAATTATTAGCTACTAAATTAACAAATTGTAATTAAAAACTTTAATTTGAATTAAGTTTTTAAATTATCGAAAGTTTGTTTGTTTGTTTTTTTCTTTTTTGTAAAATGAAATGTATAAATATGTTTTTAATTTCTTTTCCTTTCCTCCTTCTCCCTATCAAAACTTATATCAATCTATCTCCTTCACTGATAAAAGTTTCCTCTTTCTCATCGCGTGCCATTTTCCACTAAAGCTTCGAAGACGGAAGAGACGATTTATACGCTCTTATTGCCAACAAAATCTCTCCGCCGACCTTTTTCAGCATCGATGTCGAGTAAACTTCACTATACCTTGCTTGAGGCCAGTCTTTTCAGTATGTGTGTAGAATAAACATTATAACACTGTGGGGAGAAGAAATTTTTTTTTCTTTTTTTTCTTTTTGCTTTTTTACCATGTAATGAAACCTTTCATTAAGAATTAGATGATGTTGCGAAAACTTTTCGTATTAGGAAAAAAAACTGTTATCTTTCTCTTTCTATTTGATACCGTAATTCGATATAATGATGATGATAATAATAAAAGTAATGATAAGAATAATAACAATAATATTTTTTCTCCCCTCATCTATATCGACAATATTAATAATAATTATTAATAATTAATAATAATTAATAATAATTAATAATATTAATTAATTAATAATAATAATAATAATAATAATAATAATAATAATAATAATAATAATAATAATAATAATAATAATAATAATAATAATAATAATAATAATAATAATAATAATAATAATAATAATAATAATAATAATAATAATAATATAATAATCTATATTAATAATCGTTGTATTCCGATAATCTGTTCGCAGTTTGAAGTTAGTTTTTATTTACTTTTTTGATTTCTAACATTTTTATTAATTTTTCTTTTTAAATATTTTCAATTTTAAAATTAATATATTGAAATCATTGAATTCTTGCAAAGAAATTTATCAGAAAATTTAAGAATAATTGAATTTCTTCGAAAAATTCTTCTTAAAGAAAAATTTTTTTTGAATTGTTTAAAAATATTGGAATTTTTCTTTGATAAATTTTAATTGACAATTTTGAAAGTAAATTGAATTTTATGAACAATTTTTAAGTTTTTAAAATAATCACGTGTTTCTTAATAATTGAAATTAAACAATATTAAATTATCGAATGTTATTAAAATTTTTAAAAAATAATTAAATTCCTTCGAACAATAGGTTTCTATTAAAATTTTTAACAATAATTGAAATTTTTCAATAAATTTCTTTAATTTAATGAAAATTAACGATTTTATTAATAATTGTCATCAATAATTTTAGTATTAAAATTTTATTAAAATTATTGATATTTTACTATTAAAAATTTTATTAAAATTATTGATATTTTACTGTTAAAATTTTATTTAAATTATTGATAGAAAATTAAACTCTTTTATACAAATTTTATTACAGATTTTTTTGCAAATAATTAAATTCTTTTGAAGAATTTCTTTGGGTTTTTTTTTTTTTGAAAATAATGTAGCCTTTTAATAATTTTAATTGAAAATTTAAAAGATAATTGAATTAGACAAAGAATTTTTTTAAACTGTTTAAAATATTTTTAAAATATTTTTTGGTTGAAATAAAAAAAAAAATGATAATCGTGTCTGTATAATAATGTGTCTTAATAATTATTCTTCAATATTTGATTATTGAAATAATTTGATTAAAATTGTAGGTTGAAAATAATTGAATTCGTGAGAAAAATTTTATATTATTTATAAAAAAAATTTAATTCTTGTGATGAATTTTACTAATTATAAAAATAATTGAATTGTATTTAAAAAATAATTTGAAATCTTTTGAAAAATGTTATTGGAAATTAAAAAAGAATTAAATTGTTGCAAAGGATTTATTATTTTAGAAAATAATTGAATTGTTTCCCGAGTCGAACTTTTAGACCTGCTTACCTCCTTAAAACTGAGGGTTTGTAAGGATGTAATAGGATGAAAGCAGAGTTTATTTGCATTGCAAGTTAACTCTGATTACCTCCTGCAAACCCTGGTTAGCGACAAATTTAGATGGTAAAAGGGGGAAAGCAGGTGGTCCTAGAACCTTATTAAATACTGCTTGACCCTTACTTGCAGAATTCTTTTCTCTCCAAAAACCCTGGAAAAACTGCTCATAGCATATTTCAGATCATTTTTAACTAATTTTTATAATAACTTTAATTATTAATAAGTGGCATTATTATTTAATGATTTTTACTTTTTTTTTTAATTTAATCGTGACCAATCGCGAATTCATAAATAATGTTAGTATGAGCCTGTTTACACCGCGTCGCATAAATGTATTCCTCCGCACGCATAAACGTATATTCCTCCAGGAGAATAAACTCGCGTCTGCGCAAAGTGCTTCCCAGCTGTGATGTGAAGAGTTTGAAACCGCTGGGAAGCACTTTGCGCAGACGCGAGTTTATTCTCCTGGAGGAATATACGTTTATGCGCGCGGAGGAATACATTTATGCGACGCGGTGTAAACAGGCTCTATATATGTGGAGATTAATACATATCCATTTATATATAAAAAAAAAATTTTAATTTAATATTTGTTAATTAAATTATTTAACGGTGTATATAATCATTAAATTGCATACTTATACCTATACAATACAGAAAAATCGGAATAAACGCAAACCTACGAAATAAATAAAATCTAACGCACGCGAGACTTGAACCTACGACCTACGGACTACGGACTACGAAACTAACGCCCTAACCACTATGCTACGGAACCTAACTGAACACAGACGCTCTATTTTCAGTGACTTGTTGAGTGATTCAATAAAGCATTAATTGACACTAATACACTACAGCAAGTAAATAAATTGTTTAATAATAATAACCTTTAAACATTTATAAATTAATATTTTTATTATTTAAAAAAAATGTCAAAACATTTCAGTTAAAAATAATATTTATAAATTAATAATAAAAAAGTACATGTTACGGTAACCTATTCGTAGTTTGAAGTTAATTGTTGTTTACATTTTGGTTTCTTAATCTTTTTTTAGTTTTTCTTTTCAAATATTTTCAATTTTAAAATTAATGTATTGAAAATCTTCGAATTGTTGCAAAGAATTTTATCAAAAAATTTGATAATAATAAAATTCCTTCAAAGAATTTCTTTATTTAGAAAAATAACTAAATTCTCAAAGAATTTTATTAATATTTTTAAAAATCCTAATTAAATTTTTTTGAAAAATTTCTTTGAATTTTTTTTTAAACTAATGGAGTTTCTTTAATAATTTTAATTGAAAATTTCAAAAGCAATTGAATTTTATGAAGAAGAATTTTATTAAAATTGTATTGAAAATAAGTGATTTCTTGCCAAGAATTTATTAAAATTTTAAGAAATAATTAAATTGTTTATGAAGAATTTTATAGAAATATTTAAAAATCATGAAATTTTTCGAAAATTCAATTAAAGTTGTTTCGAAAATAATTGAATTTCTTTAAAGAATTTTATTAAAATTAAGTATATTCAAAATAATTGAATTCATCATAAGAATTTTAATTACTTTTCGAAAATAATAGAATTATTTCAATTCTTTTGACGAATATATTCAAAAATTGTATTGAGCTAGTAATTTAATTCTTATATAGAATTTTTTAAAAATATTTTGTGAATAATTAAATTGTTTTTCAAGAATTTTAAATTCTTCTGGAAACTAAATTTTATGGAAATTTTTGAAAATAATTAAATTCTTTTGTTTAATTTTATTTTAATTGGGTTAATAATTATTTAATTCTTGCAAAGAGTTTTAGTATTTATAAAAATAGTTGAATTATTTCAAAAAATTTATTAAAGTTTAAGAAAATAATTGCAATTTATGAAAATATTTAAAAATATATGAATTCATCTAAGGAATTCAATTAAAATTGTTTTGAAAATAATTGAATTCCTGCAAATAATTTTACTATTTATAAAATTAATTGAATTCTTGCGAAGAATTTTACTATTTATAAAAATAATTGAATTTTTTCGAAGGATTTATTAAAATTTTAAAAAATAATTGAATTCTTTCGTATAATTTTCAAAATAAAAAATTTTGTAATTTGCAAAACAATAATAAGTTGAATATCTTGTTCCGCGCGTAACATTTCTTATTGCGTAAGAATGTAGTAGAAGCAATACAGGGTTTGAGGTTCAATTAGGACTTAAAAAGGAGTTGTTAGAGTTAAATAGAACTTACGCAGGAGGAAAAAACCACTAAGGGTTTGTTAGGTGCAGGTTAGGGTTAAATTATACTTACCAGGAGGTAAGCAGGTCTAAAAGTTCGACTCGGGTTCGTGAAATTTATCAAAATTATAGAAAATAATTGAATTCGTGAGAAAAATTTTATTATTTATAAAAATAATTTAATTCTTGTAAAATTAAATTACAATTAAATGTACGTGATGAATTTTACTGCCTACTTATAAAAATAATTGAATTGTATTTAGAAAATAATTTGGAATCTTTGGAAAAATGTTATTGGAAATTTAAAAAAGAATTAAATTGTTGCAAAACGATTTATCATTTTAGAAAATAATTGAATTTTTGCAAGGAATTTAACAACTTATCAAAATAATTGAATTGTAATTAAAAAGTAATTTGGAATCTTTAAAAAATGTTATTAGAAATCAAAAAAGAATTAAATTGATGCAAAGAATTTATTATTTTAGAAAAGAATGGAATTTTTTTTTAAAATATCAAAATTGTACTAAAAATAATTGAATTTTTGCAAAGAATTTTACTATTTATAAAAATAATTGAATTCTTTTGAAAAAGTTAATAGAGAATTTATGAAAAATAATTGAATTTTTTCAAAGAATTTTACTATTTATAGAAATAATTGAATTCTTCTGATAAAGTTTATAGAGAATTAAAAAAATAATTGAATTCTTTGAATAATTTTATAATAAATTAAGAAAAAAAATTGAATTCTTTCATGAAATTTGATAAAAAATAATTGAATTTATTGTTTGGAAACATTTCTTAAAATTTTAGAAAATAATTGAATTCTTTCGTGAAATTTCATTAAAATTGTATTTAAAAATAATTGAATTCCTGCGAAGAATTTTACTATCTAAAAAAAAAAATTTGAATTCTTCCGAGTTCCGAATAATGTTATAATTTGTGAAAATAATAATTATAGTTTTGTTATAATTATTATTATTAAATTATTAACTATTATAAAAATAGGACAAAAATAAAAATGATTATAGTATTAATTTTTGTATATCAGAAAGTGGCACACAATATTTTTACACTGCATTGTGTGCGAGTATGAACATATTTCTTTCCTGTTTTTTAACATGTAAGTATAGACGATACTCATTCGGTTTTTTTTTTTTTTTTTTTTTTTTTGCCCCCACAAAGAAACTCGACGAAATACCAATTTATCGTGCAAACATGCTACAGTTAAGGTTATCTCGTATCCTATCTCTCACTCTCTCCCTACTTCTCATTCTTTATCCGCAAGGAAGATAAAAGAAAGCAGCATTAACAAAATTGCGAGTCGAAAGATCATTAATTTTTCCCACCAATCAATTTATTATTGGAAAATATTTTTAACTCTCATATCTATCTAGAACTTTGGTCAATTCTTTACTATTTCCAAATGACGTGAATTTATATTTTACACTTAATTTACTGAAATTTTTATCGAAAATTAAAAATAACTAATTTTTACTAATTTTTACAGTCACAGTTTTACTGAGGATATCAAATTGAGACAAAATATGAATCAAAAAGTTGCTTTGCAACACTTTTGATTCGTTTTTTTTGTCTCAATTTGATATCCTTAGTAGAAAAACTGTGACGGTAAAAATTATTCATGGAAATTGAAAAATTATTTTCAAAACGTAAAAATCTTCTCGTAAAAATAATAAAATTCTTGTCTTGTCTATTTAAGGGCCAGTTTCACCAACTCCGATTAAAAGTTAATCAATGATTAAATCCTTAACCGACCAATCATGGGCGGTTAAAATGACTTTAATCATTGATTAACTTTTAATCAGAGTTGGTGAAACTGGCCCTTAATATTATTGAATATATAATAATATATAATTATACATGTAGCACCGAGCATATATAATTACCTGGTGATAAATTTTCAAATTGAGGAAACATCAATCTCAATATATTCACGCTTTGAAAATGTGTAATATAATAATCTGGTATTAGAGTAATTACAATTAATATTGTAAAATTTACACCAAATAGCGAAACATTGTTATTGTAATTGTTATTATCGATTTACTTGTTAATTAAACTTTGAACTTCAATGCGCGCAACATGTGTTGCAATATAGGGGAATAAAAATATATTTTCCCCGACAATTTAGTGTGTAATTATTTTTGCTACACTATTTGTTTTTACCCTTGGCAGGCAACCAAAAATCAACTCATCACGAAAAAAGAATACTGTGTATAGGGACTTTAAAAAAAAGAAGTTTTTATAAATAATAAAATTCTTCTCCGAAATTCAATTATTTTAGAAAAATTTTAATAAAATTCTTGGGAAAATTTAAATTATTTTTGTAAATAATAAAACTCATCGCAGAATTTTAATTATTTTTTATAAAATTTCAATCAAATTACTCGAAAAATGTAATTAATTTTTAAAATTTTAAATTGGTTATTAAACCAACAGTATTTGTATTCGAACGATATTGAATATGCCGTTTATTGTGACAAACAAAAATATGTCATTGATTCGATAGCATTTTTTTTTTTGCTCAATGTATAAATAGAATATAATTTGCAAACAAAAAGATAAAAATAAATGTTTGAAGATAAATTACAAATTGAATTTGTTTTTTAGTTCGAAATGTGCTTTTCAATATTGTTTGAGTTAAGAACAAAGTTATCCAGGTGGACCCGGTAAAACCGGTTTGGCGTCTGCTTGAATTCTCACATAAGGAATTGTGTGCACGGACACGATAGTGTTCTCTTTGGCTTAATGCACAAGATTAGTGTGGTATTTCATGTGATGTGCTTGGCACGTCTACTATATAATGCAGAGTAACCTTGCCTTCATTGGAAGGTTGTTCCATTGGAAATCATCCCTGCTATCTTGATTTAATTTCACTTCAAGCGATTAGAACTTTCTCATTTCCAATTTCCTTTAATGTTATTTTCCAAAAATGGGGGACAATTAAATTTTAATAAGAAAACTTCTGTTATTTATTCATGACTCTCTCTTTCTCTTTCTTTCTTTAGTATGTCTCCTTTAATATACATAGCTATATTATAATTCAATGAAACAAAACTCTTCCGAAAAGATTTCCAAATAAATTTCTCTTTAAATCAAAGTTCACTTTAACGGGTTTTGCATCAAATTTTTACGAGTTCAAAGCCAAGTTTGAATTGTTTTCTCAAAGTTTAAAGTCATTTTCAATTCTATTCGTGTTTTATTGATCTAATATTTAATTACTAAACTTCTCTCTTGTTCTTCACAATTTTAAAATGCAAATAAAGTAAATCGTGAGGTATTCAAAAGTGTTGCAGATTAAATTAACAAAAAAAAAGATTAAAATAATTAATTTTGGTGTTATTTTTTACAATGAATGAAATTTTAGTTAATTTTATTTTTTTTATAACTATAAAACATGAAGATATCGATCACTCCGAGTCTTCGACTCGGAGTGATCGATTTCTTCATGTTTTATAATAATTAAAGATGACCCAGTGATAAATTCATTTACAATTCAATTATTATTTACAAGAATTTTCAACTAAAATTCTTCTTTAAATCGATTATTTTTAATAATTTTAGAAAAAGTTCCTTGGCAATTTTCAAATCCATTTGTTTACAATATTCAATTTCACGAAATTTTAATTATTCATAAACTAGCCAAACTATCCGCGCGCAAGCGCGCGGGAATGTTGTATGGGGCTGCTTATTATAAAAAATTTAAAAAATTTTAAAGAAATAATTATTATAACCTAACAAAGAGATTTAACTAACTAAAATTTAAATAATTTCACTCAATGGTCTCAATTTAAATAGAATTTACATTACTAGACTTAAACTATGGCTAGAACAATTACAATTAGTATCTGGGTCATCTTTTGCATTGCTCATTTTATAAAGCCATTTTAAATTAAATACTTTTCAAAGAAATAATAATTATTACACAATGAAAAAAGTTTTACTTGAAATAGCGATAAGTTTCTCTAGAATAACGAAAGTATTAATTGAAGCACTGAAAAATTTCGCTACTAAAGTGAAATCTGTAGTTCATCCAGCTAAATATTTTTTGCCGTGCATAACGAAAAAAGAATTAAATTAACATCAGATTTTCTACATTCAAAAAAAACGAATTCAAATAGAAATTAATCATTTTACAACTTAACCAAATTCACCCCAGAAATCACTGAATTCGATAATTTAGAAGAAAGTCAGACAAAAGCAGGGTTCCTACAGAATCTGTAAATCATGAAAATCATGGAAATGGTATGGAATTTTTAAAAGGCTTCTGGAAATCAGGGAAATCATGGAAAAGGCCTAGAATTTTTAAAAGTTTCTAAATTTTTTCAGTTTTCCATTTTTTTCTTGAATAAAAATTCCAATAATAATAAAGCTAAATGGCATAAAAGACAAAAAAAAATGTTGAATTTTAAGCAATTCGATTTTTCGGATTTTTGATAATTTTTAATAATTTTCGATAATTTTAGATTTTTTACCAAAGAGTCGAGACTATTAAATAAGTAAAGCATTTTCCAAAAGCACAAAAATAATGAAGCTAAATCCCATAAAAGAGAAGAAAAAATGTTGAATTTTAAGAAATTTGGATTTTTGAATTTTTGATAATTTTCGATAATTTTAGATTTTTTACCAAAGAGTCGAGACTATTAAACAAGTAAAGTATTTTCCAAAAGCACAAAAATAATGAAGCTAAATCCCATAAAAGAGAGGAAAAAATGTTGAATTTTAAGAAATTTGGATTTTCGAATTCTTGATAATTTTTGATAATTTTAGATTTTTTACCAAAGAGTCGAGACTATTAAATAAGTAAAGTATTTTTCAAAAGCACAAAAATAATGAAGCTAAATCCCATAAAAGAGAAGAAAAAATGTTGAATTTTAAGAAAATAGGATTTTTGAATTTTTTCGAATTTTTGATAATTTTAGATTTTTTACCAAAGAGTCGAGACTATTATATAGGTAAAGTATTTTCCAAAAGCACAAAAATAATGAAGCTTAATCCCATAAAAGAGAAGAAAAAATGTTGAATTTTAAGAAAATAGGATTTTTGAATTTTTTCGAATTTTTGATAATTTTAGATTTTTTACCAAAGAGTCAAGACTATTATATAGGTAAAGTATTTTCCAAAAGCACAAAAATAATGAAGCTTAATCCCATAAAAGAGAAGATAAAATATTGAATTTTAAGAAAATCGAATTTTTGAATTTTTTCGAATTTTTGATAATTTTAGATTTTTTTACCAAAGAGTCGAGTCAATTTAATAAGTAAAGTATTTTCCACAATAAAAAGTTTGACATTAAAAAATAAAAAATGCCAATACTTAACCCACAAAATTTAATTTTCAAAACAAACAAATGAATGCAGATAATTTGCTAACGGAAAGGAACTTACGATTATTATAATGTATTCTTTAATTAAATGCATATTAGAAAATAAAAACTTTAAATAATTTTAAAAAAAAATTAATTTCAAAATTTAATTATTTCTAAAATTTCACGCTATATTGCTTTTAATATTCAATTATAATCTAAAATTTTAACTGAAATTCATTTTTATGAAATGAAAATCAATTTTTATTAGAAAATTCTACAAGAATTTAATTATTTAATTATGTAAAAGTAAATAATTAATTGAATAATTGAATGTTTCTCAAAATTCAATTCTCATAAAAAATTTTATTAAGAAATTTTTAAATAATTAAATTGTTTTGTCGAATTTTATTAAAACTTACATGAACATAATTACTTTTTTTCAAGGAATTCAATTATAATTGTATGAAAAATAATTTAAACGCTGCGATGAGTTTTATTATTAGTAAAAATAATTGAATCCTCTTAAGAAGAATTGTATTACTCTTGAAAATAATTGAATTTCTGCAATAATTTCTAACTTCTCTAAAATTAAATTTTTTTCTAGTGTTTTTAACTAAAATTCTTCAATTAATCCATTATTTTCAATAATTTTTAAAAAAGTTCTTTGAGAATTTTCAAATTCATTCGTTTACAATTAAATTTTACAAAATTTCAATTATTCGGAAATTCTGCAATGAAATATATATTGAAAAAATAAGAACTTGAAATAATTTCAATAAAAATCCTATTAAACTTTTAAAAAGAATTAATTCTACAGAATTGTTTGTCAAAAATATGAAAAATTAGGAATTTCAATGATTTTAATTTGAAACTTTTTCAAAATTTAATTATTTCTAAAAATCCACGTTATAATTATAATGCTTTTAATATTTAATTATAATCTAAAATTTTAACTGAAATTCATTTTTAAAACCATTTTTATTAGTAAATTCTATACGAGAATTCAATTATTTAAATAGAAAAATAAATAATTTATTAATTTCATGTTTCTTCAAATTAAATTCTCATAAAAAATGTTAGCAACATATTTTTTAAATCATTAAATTCTTTGGACGAATTTTAATAAAATTTTTAGGAAATAATAACATTTTTCGAGGAATTCGATTAAAATTTAAAATTGCATTAAAAATAATTGAAATTCTGCAATGAGTTTTATTATTTATGAAAATAATTGAATTCCTAAAAGAATTTTATTATTTATAAAAATAATTGAATCCCTGTAAAAATGTTATTATTTATGAAAATAATTGAATTATTGCGAAGAAATTTATAAAAAAAATTTGTAAATAATTGAATTCCTGTAAAATTTTTTATTATTTATGAAAATAATTGAATGTTTGCGTAGAATTTAATTCAAATTTTTTTTAATAATGTAATTCTTTTGAAAAATTTGATTGAAATAGTAAATATGAAAAATTATTAAATTTTAAAAAACTTTTGAATATATTTGAAATTTTGACAAGGATTTAATTAAAATTTTGTAAAATAATTGAATATCAGAGAAGAATTTTATTATTTATAAAGAGAATTGAAATTTTGACGAAAATTTTTTAAAATTTTTGAACACAATTGAATTTAGTAACTATGTTACTAAGTTAGTTAGTAATTATTTAGTAACTTACTTACTAACTTACTATTCTTCCTGGAGAAGCTAAATTCGTTGAATTTTTACAAATCGTTGACTTTGGTGTTTTATTTAAAGTAAAATTTCATTCATAGTTAAAAATAACAGCAAAATAGATTATTTTAATCCTTTCTGGTGTTAATTTAATCCTAGAGGGATTAAACTGTTGCAGATTATTTTAATCCATTCTGGTGTTATTTTAACACCTCACGTTTTACTGTAAATGTGACGCGCTCCCTAGAATGGAACTAAAAATTTCGGTTATGTTTAATAATTCTTTGAGTAAATATTCAGAAAGAGGAACAATTTACTTTAAAAAATTAGTATCAATAATCAATTCTGGAATGCAGGGAAAAATAAAATTAAATATTTGTGGCAACCCTGATGAAGTTAGCAAGGGATATAGACAAAAAAAATTGAAAACTGAATTAAATGAAGTGGTTGGAATTAATTTTGATATATCAAAATTGTCGTGTGGGGTTCAATGACCCTAATTTCAACTCACATCATCTTCATCGACCCTTACCCTTTTTGCGCGGCTCAACTCCCCCGTTTATGGATCAGTATCGTGTGCGTTCACGAAGGACGAAAGAGAGGGCGATGAATAGAAAAGCACATTAACCTCAAGACAAGCAGAAACCGGATGTGATCTCTTATACACACGAGCATATGGTCATCATACACAACCTCTTTTTTTTCTTTTTTTTTCTTTTACTGCCATTTTTCACTTTAACTTCAAGATAACGTCACAAAGATTATTAAATAATGATAAATTCTAATGAATATTAATTGTTTCGTCAAAAACTCGAGAGTGCTTGAGAGTGTGAATGGTGAATTAATTTACAGATAGATGAAATTCAGAAAAGTGTAATAGTTCAATTAAGACAAATTCAAATCTTTTGAAATTCAATAACTGATAAAAATATTATTGAAAAACATGAAGAAATGGAAAATTTTTCAGAAAAAAAAATTATTTACAAAAGTTCTAATAAAATCCTTCGCTAAGAATTCAATTATTTTTACAGGTAATTATATTTCTTACATGAATTCAATAATTTAAAAAAATGTAATAACATTCGTTGCAAGAATTCAATTATTTTTTAGAAATAATAAAATTCTTCGCAGTAGTTCAATTATTTAAAAAAAATGTAATAAAATTCATTGCAAGAATTCAATTTCTTTTCACAAATAATGAAATTCTTCGCTGATATTCAAATATTTTCAAAATCTACTATTTTAATAAAATTTCTCAAAAGAATTCAATTATTTAAATTCAAACTAATGTAATAAAATTCATTGCAAGAATTCAATTATTTTCATAAATAATAATTCGATAATTCAAAAATTCTTCAATTAAATATATTGTAAGAAAATAAAAACTTCCAATAATTTAAAAAAAACTCAAATAAAGTTTCTAAAAAAATTATGTCTTCAAAATTGTTAGTTAAAAGTATGAAAAATTTACATTTTCAAAGATTTTAATTTGAAACCTTTTTAAAATTCATTTATTTCTAAAAATGCGTGCTTTTAATAATAATTATTACCTAAAAATTTAACTAAAATTCATTTTTTAATCTATTTTTATTAGAAAATTTTAATAGAATTCAATTCAAATTAAAAATTCAATTTTCATAAAAAATTTTATCAACCAATTTTTTAAATGACTGAATTTTGTTGACGAATTTTAATAAAATTATTAAGAATAATTACATCTTTCGAGGAATTCGATTAAAATTGTATTAAAAATAATTAAAATCCTGCGATGAGTTTTATTATTTCTGAAAATTATTAAATTCCTGAAAACAGTTTGATTATTTATAACAAATAATTGAATTATTGGGAAGAAATTTATAAAAAATTGGTAAATAATTGAATTCCTGTGAAATTTTTATTATTTATGAAAATAATTGAATTATTGCGAAAAATTTTATTAAAATGTTCAAAAGAATTGAATTTCTGTTAAAAAATTTTGTTATTCTTGAAAATAATTGAATTCTGGCGAAAGATTTTATTAGAATTTTTTACAATAATTGAAAAGAAATTTATTACTTTTAAAAATAATTGAATTTCGGTAAGGAATTTTTTTATTTATTTAAATAATTGAATTCTTGCAACAAATTTAATTCAAGTTTATAAAAATAATTGAATTTCGGTGAGGAATTTTATTATTTATTTAAATAATTGAATTATTGCAACAAATTTTATTTAATGCCTGTCGTCGACAGGCGAAAGCTAATAAATAATTACAAAATTATATGAATGGATTTTTTCAAAAAACAAAATAAGATCTCACCTAATTTTAATTCAAGTTTATAAAAATAATTTAATTTCGGTGAAGAATTTTATTACTTATAAAAATAATTGAATTTCGGTGAAGAATTTCATTACTTATAAAAATAATTGAATTCTTGAAAAGAACTTTGTTAAATTTTTTTTAAATATTTAAATTCTTGCGACGAATTTTATAAAAATTTATTTTAATAATTGATATTTTTCGAAAAACTTTATGAAATTTTGTATTTTAAATAATTGAATTCCTGTGAAAATTTTATTACTTATGAAAA
Organism: Leptopilina syphax; assembly: GCA_032872505.1. Taxonomy (NCBI): domain Eukaryota; kingdom Metazoa; phylum Arthropoda; class Insecta; order Hymenoptera; family Figitidae; genus Leptopilina; species Leptopilina syphax. Next base: position 31,759,633 of record CM065471.1, on the reverse strand, counting down.
TAATTGAAATATTTCGAAGAAATTTATTACAAATTTTGTAAGTAATTGAATTCTTGTGAAGTTTTCCAAGAATTTTTATTAAAATTATTAAAACTAATTGAATTTCAGAGAAGAATTTTATTATTTATCTAAATAATTGAATTATTGTAACAAATTTTATTCAAGTATATAAAAATAATTGAATTTCAGTGAAGAATTTTATTATTTATTTAAATAATTGAATTATTGCAACAAATTTTATTTAAGTTTATAAAAATAATTGAATTTCAGTGAAGAATTTTATTATTTATTTAAATAATCGAATTATTGCAACAAATTTTATTCAAGTTTATAAAAATAATTGAATTTCGGTGAGGAACTTTATTATTTATTTAAATAATTGAATTATTGCAACAAATTTTATTTAAGTTTATAAAAATAATTGAATTTCAGTGAAGAATTTTATTATTTATTTAAATAATCGAATTATTGCAACAAATTTTATTCAAGTTTATAAAAATAATTGAATTTCGGTGAGGAACTTTATTATTTATTTAAACAATTGAATTATTGCAACAAATTTTATTCAAGTTTATAAAAATAATTGAATTTCGGTGAGGAATTTTACTATTTATTTAAATAATTGAATTGTTGCAACAAATTTTATTCAAGTTTATAAATATAATTGAATTTCAGTGAAGAATTTTATTATTTATAAAAATAATTGAATTCTTGAAAAGAACTTTGTTAAATTTTTTTTAAATATTTAAATTCTTGCGACGAATTTTATAAAAATTTATTTTAATAATTGATATTTTTCGAAAAACTTTATGAAATTTTGTATTTTAAATAATTGAATTCCTGTGAAAATTTTATTACTTATGAAAATAATTGAATTATTTCGAAGAAATTTATTACAAATTTTGTAAATAATTGAATTCTTGTGAAGTTTTCCAAGAATTTTTATTAAAATTATTAAAACTAATTGAATTTTAGAGAAGATTTTTATTATTTATAAAGATAATTGAAACTTTGTCGAGAATTTTTCAATTTTTGAAAATAATTGAATTAATTGAATTTCTGGAATCATTTGTAACTTTTCTAAATTCAATTTTTTTTATTATTTTTAATTAAAATTCTTCTGTAAATCTAGTATTCATAAAAATTGTAAAAATTATTTATTAAATAATTTCTAAGTAATAATTTTCTGATAGTTCTTTAAGAAATAAGTTATTTAAAAAGAAATTATTGTTAGAAATAGAAAAAAAATTGAATGTTCTGTATTAGGCAACCCTGTTATCAGGAACATTAGGAAACGAAAATTTCTAGTTTCTTTTCTTCATGTCGACGCTCAGCGTCGAAAACTGTTATTTAGAGATGAAAATGTTACCAAAAAAAAAAAAAAAATCTAATTTGATATTATAATTTTATGACTTTTCTTTTTTCGTATATACATATTGAACTCGAATGAAAATGCAAGTTTAATGTCTTCGTGTATACATAGAAAGTTAAGGTATAAAATTATCAGAGGATTATAACGTGGAGAGATTGTTCGGTAACTGTTTCAACAATGTTTTAGTCACCCCATGAACTATTCGATTTCTCGTTCCTTGTTCGCCTCCGCAAAATCCCCTTTCTCATATATATACAAACGTAGTTACACCCACTCAATCTGCCTATACCTTTGTGTCAGGGGTCATTTCTTAGCGTTCTCATGTCACACTCAATTCTATGTTAATTCCACTCAATCGAAACTCAAACGATAACGACCCCCTTTATTCCGGAAGAAGTAATATATTATCCCATTTATGTATACAATATAAATTATTCAATAAAATTATTATAAATATACTTCAAATACTTTCAATATCTACAATTTTATTTTTAACGAAATTTTTATGTTCCTGATTTAGGATTTTAGAAGATTAGGCTTTGTAACAAATTGTAATAACAAATAATAATTAACAATGATTAATAACAAATTATAATTAACAATTAACAAGATTGTAATAATAAATAATAAATTGTGATTAAAAAATAACATAATTGTTATAATAATAATAACAAGTTGTTACAAAGAAATAATACAATTAATAAATAATAACAAATTATAATAACAATGAATTGTAGTTGACAATGAATTCAGAAGGATGCGTCTTTGACAATTTTCAAATCCATTTGTTAACAATATTCATTTTTACGAAATTTCAATTATTCGTAAATTCTTCAATTAAATAAATATTAGAAAATAAAAACTTAATAAAAACTTTTTATAATATAAAAAAAGTCAATTAAACTTTTTCAAAAAAATTAATTTTAAAATTCAATTATTTTAAAAAAAAATTCACGCTTCAATTATTATCTAAAATTTTAACTGAAATTAATTTTTAAATCAATTTTTATTAGAAAATTCTACTAGAATTCAATTATTTAAATACAAATTTAAATGTAAAAATGCAAATAAATAATTTATTGAATAATTGAACGTTTCTTAAAATTCAATTCCCATAAGAAATCATTATCAACAAATTTTCAAATAACTGAATTCTATCAACGAATTTTAATAAAATTTCAAAGAATATTTACATTTTTCGAGAAATTTGATTAAAATTGTATTAAAAAAATTGAAATTCTGCAATGAGCTTCATTATTCGTGAAAATAATTAAATCCCTAAGAAGAATTTTATTACTTTTGAAAAATATTTAATTTTTGCGAAGAATATTATTATTCTTGAAAATAATTGAATTTTTGCAATAATTTGTAACTTTTACAAAATTGAATTTTGTTCCGTGTTTTTAAGTAAACATCTTCTATAAATCTATTATTTTTAATAATTTTTGAAAAAGTTCTTTCAGAATTTTCGAATTCATTTGTTTACGAATTCAATTTTACAAAATTTCATTTATTCGTAAATTCTTCATTTAAATATGTAAATTATAGAAAATAAAAAAAACTTAAAATAATATTTAAAATATCCGCAATTAAAGTTATTCAAAAAAAATTAATTCCACACAATTGTTAGTTAAAAATATGAAAAATTCAAATTTTTAAAGATTTTAATCTGAAACCATTTCAAAATTCAATTATTTCTAAAAACTTACGCTCTAAAGCTTTTGAAAATTCAATTTAATACAATTTTAATAAAATTCCTCGAAAAATGAAATTATTCTTAAAATTTTTATAAAAATTCATTTAAAAAATTCAATTATTTTAAAAACCTTTGCTACAATTTATTTATTAGAATTTAAGTATTATTTTCTATAAAGTTTTAATTATATTTTTTGAAAAAAATTAAACTATTTTAAAAAATGTTAATGAAATTCTTTGTAACAATTCAATTTCTTTTCAAAATAATTTTAATACAATTCTTCGAAGAAATTCAATTGTGTTCAATAATTTACGAAAATTCTCGTCAAAATTTCAATAATCTTTATAAATTTTTCTCCGGAATTGAATTATTTTCAAAAATTTTAATAAAATTCTTGGGCAAAATTTCAATTATTTTCAAAAAACTCTTTAAAAATTCTTTGGAGAAGTTCAATTATTGTTTAAATAAAATTTTAATCAAATTTCCAAAAAATGAAGTTATTTTTAAAAATTTTACTAAGATTTGTCAAGAGAAATCAAATATTTAAAAATGTGTTGAGAAAATTCTTTCTGAGAGTTCAATTTTACGAAATATTCAATTATTCATTTTTGTATTTCAATAATTGAATTCTCTTGGATTTTTTTTTAGTAAATATTGATTTAAAAATTAATTTCAGTTAAAAATTTATATAATTATTGAATATTGAAAGCTAATAGCGTAAATTTTTAAGAAATAATTGAATTTTGAAAAGACTTCAAATTAAAATCTTTGAAAACTTTAAATTTTCATTCTTTTTTTATTAACAATTCTGTACAATTAATTTTTTTTTGAAAAAAATTTAATTGAATTTTTCTTTAATTTCTTCAAGTTTTTATTTTCTAATATATATTTAATTGAAGAATATATCAGAATAATCGAAATTACGTAAATTGTAAACAAAAAGATTTGGAAATTCTCAAAGAACTTTTTCAAAAATTGTAAAAAGAAAAATTGAGTTCAAGAAGAATTTTAGTTAAAAATTAGCTATAGAAATGAAGAATTGAATTGAAATGAAAATAATTTTGAGGAAATTACAGTAACAATATTTTTATAATATAATTTTTTGTTGTTTAATAATTCAACTACTGCGAAGAATTTTATTATTTATAAAAATAATTGAATTCTTGCAACGAATGTTATTACATTTTTTTAAATAATTGAATTCACGTAAGAAATATAATTACTTGTAATTAAAAATAATTGAATTCTTAGCGAAGGATTTTATTAGAACTTTTGTAAATAATTTTTTGTTCTGAAAAATTTTATGGAAATTTAAATTATTGTAAAACATAAAAAAAATTGATTACTCTGAGTCGAAGACTCGATATCTTCATGTTTTATAATATTATTTTTATCAGTTTTTAATTTCATAAATATTTGAATTTGATTGTTTTGAAGATTATTATTCCCATAGAAAAATAATAATGATTAAATATTTATTTAAAAAAGAAGTTATTGATGTTTTCGAGTAATTTTACAATTAAAGAAATTCGTAAATAAATGTTATAGAACAGGATAAAAGTAGTTTTGTCTGGAAATCAGGGAGTTTGGTAAAATTAAAAATTAAAAATAAAATTTGGTAACATACAGTAACATATAAATGTAGTTTTAAAAACCTGGAAGAATTACGTTTTTTTAACATGGAAAAGTCAGGGAATTTGAAATGAGGAAAAGCGTGGCAACCCTGATTAATAAGTCTGTCTATGAAGATGTTGATTTTTGGTGGAACTTTTCTTTTTTGGGTTCATTTTCAAATAATTATTCTTTCGCAACATTTAATAGGCTCATTGTCTTATCCTCATCCCAAAGTAAATTCAATTTTGCAAATTGCAACTAATTTAAAACGAGGAATTTAAAACCTATTAAAAAGTTTTCAATTTTGACATAACAGTTTTGATAGAAAAAACCCCAAATATAGTTTAAATTTTAATGAAAAATTATCGACTATACCCCCGACTGTATCTGTAGAGCATTGAGAGAAACAAGAAAATCATCAGTGGACCGGTAAACACAAGCGCAGCAATGGAAAATTGCGGAGCAACAAGGTGCGACCTTGACTCGTGCTCAAGTATCTATACACCACAGGTAAAAGAGTAAAGACACGAGCTCAAGCAGAGACACACACATATACAACGTGAACACATAATGGAGGAGAATTGTTGGTAGCAGAATACAAACACCAATACCAATGGAAAAGGCCACACGTTCGACTCTCGTCATCGTTCGAAACCTAACCCTGATCTTAATACATACCACGAGGTCGCAACACACACCAGTTTGATTCGCGCACAAACAACCGATTATCTCTCTCGACAGAACGGACGAGAAGCACGATTACTTAGTTACGTTGCCAACGATATTCATATATATATATATATATACATACATACATACATGTTGTTGCTAACTCCGCTTCTCAGTCTTCGAAGCATGTTAAGTGGAAATGTCGCGTGTGCATACAGTTTGCAACTTGTTAGCAGCTCGTTACGGGCACGTTATAATAAAGCGTCACGATAAATAAACCCGATAATGAGCCATGAGTTTAAAACACTTCTGATCCTTTCTTACAACATCCCATCAGGGCTACTGTTTATATTTTTTTCTTAACAGCTATAGCAAACGGTGAGAGAGAATCTCTATCCTGGAACCAATTTCAACCCTCAAGTTATACCCTTTCAAAATTCCTGTTGCAAGTTATTGTTCGTTCTGGTGCATTACGATCAAAATTAAGAGATTTTTAATTTAACAGGAAAGTCGCTCGCTTTTTGTCATATGAATGCTCGTAATATTTGATAACCTTTCAACGAGAGTCTATTAGACTCGCTATTAGACTAAACTATTAGTTTAGAAAATTGATCGAGCAAATTGAGCTTTTCTTTTAGTTTCAACAATATTAATCAAAAAATATAATATTGTTTAGCCTCTAGGACTATTTTATAAATTTATTTACTTTATTTATTATTATTGTTTATTCATTTTTATAAATATCTTAAAAAATTAATCTTCTTAAAGTATTATTATTATTATTATTAATATTACTTGCCAAACTCTCTAAATCTGAATTAGTAGAAAGTTACTAGTGAAATGGCGAAAAGTCATCCACCAAATGATTTAGTAATAATTTTACTAACAAATAGTGAAATTTTACTAATTATTAGTAGATTTTACATTTTACTAATTGCTTAGTAGAATTCTACTATTCTACTAACAATTAGTATAGGACTGTTTTATTAATTTTCGATAAACAGTTTCACTTATTCATTAAGTGAAATAAGTGACTTTCAATTAAGAATTCCACTAAAACATTAGTAAAATCTTACTAAAAATTAGTAATATTCTACTAATTGAAAAGGGAAAAAATCTTCCATGAAAACTACTAAAATTTAGTAAATTTTTACTATTTCTTAGTAGAATTCTACTAATTCAGATTTAGAGAGAATTATCCGCGCGCAAGAGCGCGAGAATGTTGTGTTGCACTATTTGTTGTAAACAATTTCAAGTAATTTTTAAAGAAATACTTATTATGGACACATAACTGAAAAACTAATTAGAATTAAATTTTCAAATTATATTATTATATTATATTTTTAAACTTTAAAGAATAAAAAAAAATCTTTAACAAATTTTTAAAATTAATTTCAAATTTGACATCAGATTTTGAAAATTGAAAATAATTAAACTTTCTTGTACGAGGAAAATTGAATTTCGCAAAAATTGTTATCTGATACCTAAATTAAAAATAATTTTCATTACGAAAATTTTAATTACTCTGAAGAATAGAGAAGGTAAAAAAGTTATTATATATTCAACTTTCTGAACAAAGAATATAAATAATATTTTTTTTTTAGAGAATTTTTTTTTTTTATTTTTTTTTCCACTACTTTTAATTTCCTAATATTTTAAAGAAATTTCGAAAAAATCCAATATTTAACCAAATTTTATGCAATTTATTTTTCACAATAATTCAATTACTTTCACTAATCACTAATAATGAAATTCTTCATGAAAATTCAATTTTTAACAAAAATTTTTGATAAAATTCTAGGGAAGAATTCAATAATTTTCATTAATAATAAAACTCAGCGAAGAATTTCAATTATTTTTAATACTATTTTAAATTAATTAATCGTAAAATTCAATTATTTTCACAAATAAAGTTTTCCACAAGAATTCAATTATTTAAAATTTTAACCCGGCGAGCGTAAGGTAGGGTAAAATTTACCCTGTAGAATATTCATTTCTCCATAATTCGAATTTGAAATGATGAATTTGATTGTAATTTTTAATAGCTGCTCTGGATACGGTATCAAATTAATAAAGAATAAGAAAATTTTTTTTTTTTGCATTTTTTATTGTTTATTTATAATTATTGTCAACACATGTACCCTGAATATAAAACACACTACAAGTATTGTTTTTTGTATAATGAAAAAAAAAGTTGAAATCATGAATGAACTTCACTATTATTGTTTCCTAAGGATAAATAATATATTTTACTATTATTACAATTAAATTTTTATTTGTTTAAAAAAATTATTATTGTCAATTTATAACTTTTCCAAAAACAAAATAGAAAAAAGCAAATATCTATAAATTTTGCAGCTGATGTTGGTATTATTTAATGCTAAATTAATGAAATACATAAAACATAAATTAAATTTGCTATAGTTATTATTTAACATTGTTTAAACAATTAATTGTTGTTATTTATTAACTTTTTTTCTATTGCACCTAGAAAGATGCAGTTTTTTTCTAATTTTGCAATTTTGGACCTAAGATAATAACCGTTAATTCTTAGATGTCAATTCTATATGTTAACAATTGTTTAAATAATTAATTGTTGTTATTTATTAACTTTTTTTCTATTGCACCTAGAAAGATGCAGTTTTTTCTAATTTTGCAATTTTCGACCTAAGGTAATAACCGATAAATATTGCAAAATTAGAAAAAAACTGTATCTTTCTAGATGCAATCGAAAAAAAATTAATAAATAACAATTAATTGTTTAAACAATTGTTAACATGTAGAATTGACATTTAAGAATTAACGCTTATTATCTTAGGTCCAAAATTGCAAAATTAGAAAAAAACTGCACTATTTCTATGTGTAATAAAAAAAAGATAATAAATAACAACAATTAATTGTTTAAACAATTGTTAACATATCGAATTTACACTTAATAATTACCGGTTATTACCTTAGGTCCAAAATTGCAAAATTAGAAAAAAACTGCATCTTTCTAGGTGCAATAGAAAAAAGTTAATAAATAACAACAATTAATTGTTTAAACAATTGTTAACATATAGAATTGACATTTAAGAAGTAACGGTTATTATCTTAGGTCCAAAATTGCAAAATTAGAAAAAAACTGCATCTTTCTAGGTGCAATAGAAAAAAGTTAATAAATAACAACTATTAATTGTTTAAACAATGTTAAATAATAACTATAGCAAATTTAGTTTAATGTTTTATTTAAGTCATTAATTTAGCATTAAATAATACCAATATCAGCTGCCAAATTTTTAGAAATTTGCTTTTCTCTATTTTATTTTTGGAATTTTTAGAAATTAACAATAATAATTTGTTTAAACAAACGAAAAATTTATCGTAACATTAATAAATTAGATTACTATGCAACATAAAATAATTATAAAAAAAAATTTTAACGATTTTAAGGTTTTTTTTAATTTATAAATAGTAATACATTACAGGGTAAAAAATACCCTACCTTACGCTCGGTGTTGCAAAATTCCACCTTACGCTCGCCGGGTTAAACTAATAAAATTTTTGATAATATTTATTATATTTCGAAAAAATTAATTATTTAAAAATTCTCATGAAGATTTCAATTAACTTTAAAAAATAATAGAATTTTTCACAGAAATCCAATTCTTTTTAAACATTTTTAATAAATTTTTCCGCAATAATTCAATTATTTTCAAAAAGTAATAAAATTCTTGTCTGTAATTCAATTTTTTTTAACAAATATAATAGAATTTCTAGCAACTGTTCAATTATTTTCATAAATAATAAAAATTCATATCAGGTTTTCAATCATTTTTAATACAATATACAGGAATATCTAGAAAAGTGTAATTATTCTTAAAAATTTGATTTCAATTCGTCGAAAAAATCAATTATTTAAAAAAATGTTTTTTTAAATTCTTTGGAAGAATTCAATTATTTACATAAATAACAAAATTATTCCAGAAAATTCAATTATTTTCAGTCATTTTAATAAAATTTTTTTTCAAATTTAATTCTTTTCATAAATAAAAATATTTATTACAAGAATTCAATTATTTTTATAAGTAATAAATTTCTTTTCAATTATTGTAAAAATTCGAAAAAAATCGTTCACAAGAATTCAATTATTTTTAAGAATAACACAATTATTCACAGTAATTCAATTCTTTTTGAACATTTTTATAAAATTATTCTCAATAATTCAATTATTTTTATAAATAATATAATTCTTCTCATGAATTCAATTATTTTTGTAAATTTTAATAAAACTCTTAGCAACACTGTTGAATTATTTTCATAAATATGAAAAATTCATAGCAGGTTTTCAATTATTTTTAATACAATTTTACAGGATTTGTTCAAAAAATTTAATTATTCTTAAAAACTTATTTTCAATTCCTCAAAAAAAAAAATCAATTATTTAAAAAAATGTTTTTTAACTATTTTTTGGAAAGATTGAATAATTATTCTTAAGAATTTAATAAAATTATTCGAAAGAAATTAATTGTTTTAAATACAATTTTAATTAAATTTTTTTAAAAATAATTCAATTATTTTTTTAAAGTTTAATTAAATTTTTTTGAAATAATTCAATTATTTTTTTTTACATTTTAATTAAATTTTTTTCTAAGAATTCACTCATTTACACAAATAATTTTTCAAAAAAATTTAATAAAGTCGATAAATGAGAAAATTAATCCCAACGTAAAGTGGAATTTAAAATTTCAAAATGGTGCACCAAGTACGGCGTCAAATATGAAGTAAAATTTCGAAAGTTTTGGTCACTATATTTCAAAATACCAAAATGTTATTGAATTCGTCTAAATTTTGTTACTCGAGGGTTTTTGGAGTCGCTAATTACGAATTCGATGTTAGTTTTCAAAAATTCAAAATGGCCGATCCAATATGGCGGAAAATTTCTTAAATTCATTCAATTGACCTTAATTTCCTCACTCTGGGGTTTTCGGGGTCGCTGATTACGAATTCGATGTTAGGTTTCGAAAAATTCAAAATGTCCGATCCAATATGGCTGCCAAAAATTTTTAAATAATGTCATATTTCGATTTTGAATTTTTTTTTTTGCAAAGTTTTCAGTGATATACCCCAAAGAAATTGCAACAAGAATTTTGGAAGGGAAGCAACTTGAGGGTTGAAATTTTTCTGTCTTATAAGTAGAAGCATAATGTTTTCTAAAAAAATGTTTAAAGTTATACAATTTAAATATTTTATTTATTTTATATACAATTTTATTAAAAAAATATTAATTGTTAAGTGTTGTTATTATTTATTATTTTAAATAGTTGTTAAATTCATAAATAGTATTTAAAGTTTGCATAATTGTATATTTTCGAATTTTCAAATTCTACATATGGTTTCTAAAAATATCAGTGATTTTTGTATAAGCAAAGAAATTCTTTTTTCTCCCGTTTTTGTTTGATTCAGATTGCGGTGTGTTAAGGACAGGTCGTTGGGCGTTTCGGTAAATAACAATAGTCGAGCGTCGCGACGCATTTCGACTGTAATCGATGCTAGAATATTCATGAATCGCTCTACCATCTGATAAAGAAATTCAAAGTCTGAAATTTATAAATATATATATATATACAGTCATGAACTAAATGAGAATAAAAGGAGATAAAGAGATAGGGAAAAAGTGAGGAGAAAATCATAGTATAAGAAGTAAAAATGTAAAGTGATGTCTAAAGCATAAAACTTGCAGGAAAAACTTGTGTTCGTGTCTGTTTTATGACGAAAAGAAAGTTGAAATCCATCTTCCTTTTCAAACCTTTATATCTACCAAAAGCTTCTGAAATATTTAAAGAGATTTTTCAAACTCATATTTATATATATGTGTGAGTTTACACGATAAAAGGTGCATCAGAGTGTATAAAGAATCTAAAGAAAAACATAAAATTTATATCTATTTCAAAGAAAAGTTTTTTTTTATCATTGACTTCTTGGTATTATTATTTTACATTAGTTTCGTGTCACGAATAAAACTGAAAAACGTCACTATGCACGAAAAAAGATCTTTACCTCTGGAATAGAAATACTTTCTATATATTCTTTAAAAATATATTTTAGATTTTAGCGAAAAATTTAGTTTACTTGTCGAAAAGTATTTTTTGGAAATAAAAATGTCACTATTGGCACTGTTCAATTAAAAAAAAAAATTAAAAGAAAATTATTTTAGTTCAGAGCAGACGCTAACTTCTGAGACTTATTTTGCTTAAATAATTATTATTGATAAACAATTGTAAGTTAACAAAATAATTGTAAAATTATTTGTATAATTGTAAAATTATTTGTATAATTGTAAAATAATTGTAAACAATTGTAAGTTAACAAAATAATTATAAAACTATAGTTTTATAATTATTTTGTTAACTTACAATTGTTTATCAATAATAATTACCTATTGTAAAAAATTAATTTTTTAGTTTTCAAATTTTTTTTCTTTCAAATTAAGAAAATACGAGTTTTAATATTTTTTGAAAGAACACTCTTACTTTTATTTTCAAATTTTTCCTTTTTAGTTGGTAATAATTTGGTAACATATACCCAATTTTTAGTGTCAAGATTGATAAAAATATCTTTTAAAATTTCTATCTTTCATTTTTGCCGAGTGGACAAATTTATTCGATTTTTTTGAGAACAAAATTTATCTGAACTTGAAAAAACAACTTTGTGGAAAGTGTAAAGTGTTTGGAAAAAAAACTTTTTTTATGAAACTTGAAAAATTTTATAGGTACATTTAACTTTTTCTAAACTTTAAAAGAAGTGATCCTTTGAGGACTATATGTGAAATGTGAAAGTTTTTTAAGTTTTTTTCGAATGGTCTTAAAACTTGGGACTCAAAAGTCAAATTTTCAAAAAGGTAATATAACAAAAATTTTTATTTCAAAATAAAAATTTAAAAATTATTACAGTTTCACAAAAAATAAAAATTTTCAAATATTTCTATTTAAAAATCTTTTGAAATTGAATTATTTCCAAAAATTCACACTACAACGCTTTTAATATTAGAAAGTTCTACTTGAATTCAATTATTTAAATACAAAAACAGATAATTCATTGAATAATTGAATATTTCTTAGAATTATGAATACTTAAATTTAAATTTTTTTTTAAATAATTGAAATTAAATTCAATCATTTAGGAAATTTTATTGAAAAAGTAGATGTTAAAAATAATTAAATTTCGACTAATTTTTGAAAATAATTAAATTTCTACAAAGAATTTTATTTAAATTTCTTGAAAATAAATAATAATTGAATTTTTACAAAGAATTTTATTAGAATTTTTGAAAATAATTAAATTCTTTTAAGAAAATTAATTAAAAATTAATTGGAAAATAATTATTAAATTCTAAGAAACAAATTATATCAATTTTTTTTTAAATAATTAAATTCTTTTAAAGAATTTTAATAAATTTTTAAAGAATAATTGCATTTCACGAGGAATTCATTTTAAATTGTATTAGATATAATTGAAATCCTGTGATGAGTTTTATTATTTATAAAAATAATTGAATTTTATTAACATTTTTAGAAATAATTGAATTCGTTAGAACAATTTTATAACATTTTTTAAAAATATTTAATTTTTTTGAATTAATTACATTCCTGTTAAAATTTTATTATTTATGAAAATAATTGAATTTCTAAGAAGAATTTTATTAAATTTTTTTAAAATAATTATTTTAAAATTATTAAATTTCTGCTAAAAGTTTATTATTTATGAAAATAATTGAATGCTTGCAAAAAATTTTATAACAATTTTTTTTAAATAATTAAATTCTTTTGGGGAATTTTTTTAATAAAATAGTAGATTCTAAAAATAATTGAATTTCAAAAATGTTTTTAAAATAATTGAGTCATTTGAATGAATTTTATTAAAATTTTTAACAATAATTGCATTTTTTTAAATTTATTTAGAATTGTATTAAAAATAAATGAAATCCTGCTATGAATTTTATTGTTTATGAAAATAATTGAATTTTATTAAAATTTTTAGAAATAATTGAATTCCTAAGAAGAATTTTATTAAATTTTTTTAAAATAATTATTTTCAAATTATTAAATTTCTGCTAAAAGTTTATTATTTATGAAAATAATTAAATGCTTGCAAAAAAATTTATAACAATTTTTTTTAAATAATTGAATTCTTTTGGTCAATTTCAAAAATGTTTTTAAAATAATTGAGTCATTTGAATGAATTTTATTAAAATTTTTAACAATAATTGCATTTTTTAAAAATTTATTTAGAATTGTATTAAAAATAAATGAAATTCTGCGATGAGTTTTATTAATCATGAAAATAATTGAATTTTTTCAATGAATTTTATTAAAATTTTTGAAAATAATTCAATATTGTTTTGAAAAATTTTCTGAAAATTTTCTGAAAATAATTTTTTTTTTTTGAGAAATTCAATGAAAATTGTATTAAAATTTAAAAATATTTAAATTTTTTCGAGAAATTTTCCTAAAATTATATTCAAAATAATTGAATTCTTTCGAGAAGCTCATTTAAAATTACTTTGAAAATAATTAAATTTCTGCGAAGAATTTTAAATTATATGTAAAATAATAATTGAATTTTTGCAAATTTTTGTCGGAGAATTGAATAAAAATTTTATTGAAAATATTCAATTCTTCAGAGAATTTTATTTTAATTTATAAAAAATAATTCAATTCTTTCTATAGAAGTTCTTTTAAAATTCATTTAAAAATAATTGTATTTCTGCTAAGAATTTTTTGCCGACGAATTTAATCAAAATTGTATTGAAAATAACAAATAACAAAACAAAAATTAAATTCTTGCAAATTTTGTCGACGAATTTAATCAAAATTGTATTGAAAATAACAAATAACAAAACAAAAATTAAATTCTTGCAAATTTTGTCGACGAATTTAATTAAAATTGTATTGAAAATAACAAGTAAAAAAAAAATAACAAAAATTCCATGAAAATTTTATGGGAATATTTTTAGTGAAAATATTGTGAATACTACTCACAGGAATTCCAACGGAATTTAAAAAATGAAACTTGAATGAAAATTCCAGTGGATAATAAACTAGGAATTTTTATTACAATGCGCGCGACAAATTATCATATAATTGCACAATGTTAAAAATAATTGTGTGTGATAATATAATAAGATTATCAAGACAATTGCTGTGAAATTTTGAGATTTTAGAGTCATTTTTGGGGGGATAATTAGCAGGTAACTCGTGAGCAATATCAACCCAGCTGAGTTTCTAAGTACCTCTCCTTTGGATTTCAATTGGCCCTCTGCCAGTATTTCAAGAATATCTACACACATACACGTAACCAACACATATACTGACACATCTTAAAACACAGAGCGAGTGCAACTTGGAGGACGCGCCTCAAACCTCACTTTGTCATCACCATTTAATTAATCTCGTCTTTCTCTCTCCCTCCCTCTCTCTCTCTCTCTCTCTCTCTCTCTCTCTCTCTCTATTTTCCAAGTTTCCTCCTGACTCTGCTCTTTCCATTTTCCTGATACCCCAGCATTCGACATTCACTCTGCTTTTCCTAGCACGCGAGACTATAACGCCAACAATAAGTCATTATCTTCAAATCGTAAAAAGTAGAATCTGAATTTGATGGGGGAGAAAAAAGAAAAACTTTTATTTTATCTTCTCCCCATTTCTGATATTCAATTATTTTTATTTGAATTCGATAAATTTTTATTCACTTCATAATGATGACTGGAACATTTTGGAAAATTTGGATTTAAACTATTTTTTATTTCACCGAGTATATATAGTGAGAAATTTGATTCAACAGAACGAATGCTATTGAATTCAATTTTTTTTAAGCAATAAAACCTACTATTTACTACTTTTTTTACGTTATGTTACTATTTGGGTACTTTTTCTAGATTTCAACGACTAAAAGCTACAATTTCTGTTTTTTTGAGAATTTCCACTATACTTTAAATTCGTTAATACTACAAATCAAAAAAGTATTCTTAAAAATTATAAGCAAATTCGTTAAAAAGATTCAATTATTTTTCAAAAAATATTCGAAATTCAATTATTTTCAATATCTAGTATTTTCATTAAATTTCACAAAATAATTCAATTATTTAAAAAAAAAAATTGATAAAATTCATCCGAAATCCAATTATTCTCATAAATAATAAAATTTTCACAGGAATTCAATTAATTTAAAATAACATTTTCAAAAAAATTTCGAAAAAATCAATTATTTAAGAAAATTTTTATAAAATTCTTCTCAATAATACAATGACTTTCACTAATAATAACATTTTTTATTGAAATTCAATTTTTAAAAAAAATTTTTAATAAAATTCGAAGAAAGAATTCAATTATTTTCATAAATAATAAAACTCATCGAAGAATTTCAATTATTTTGAATACTATTTTAAATTAATAAATCGAAAAATTTCAATTATTTCCACAAATAAAATTCTTCGCAAGAATTTAATTATTTAAAATAAGATTTTCATAATATTTATTATATTTCGAAAAAATTAATTATTTAAAACAATGTTTAAAAAATTCTTGTAAAGAATTCAATTATTTCCAAAAATAATAAAATTTTTCCACTAATTCAATTCTTTTTAAACATTTTAATAAAATTATTCTTAATAATTCAATTATTTTCATAAATGATAAAATTCTTCTCAGGAATTCAATTATTTTTGTAAATTTTAATAAAATTCTTAGCAACATTGTTCAATTATTTTCATAAATATTAAAAATTCATAGCAGGTTTTCAATTATTTTTAATACAATTTTACAGGAATTGATAAGAAAATGTAATTATTCTTAAAAATTTTATTTTAATTTCTCGAGTATTTAAAAAAATATTTTTTTTTAAATTTTTTGGAAGAATTCAATTATTTACAAAAATAGTAGAAATTTTCACAGGAATTCAATTATTTTCAAATATTTTAATAAAATTGTACGAAAGAATTCAATTATTTTAAATACAATTTTAATTAATTTTTTTTTTAAATAATTCAATTATTCTTTTAGATTTTAATAAAATTCTTCCTAAGAATTCAATTATTTACATAAATAATTCTTTGAAATGATTCAGTTATGTCGATAAATAACAAAATTATTCCCGAAAATTCAATTATTTTCAGGCAGTTTGATAAAATACTTTGCAAAATTTAATTGTTTTCATAAATAACAATATTCATCACAAGAATTCAATTATTTATCGAAGTAATAAATTTCTTTTTGGAAATTCAATTATTTTAAAATTTCTATTAAAATCGTTCGCAAGAATTAAATTATTTTCATAAAAAATAAAATGGGTTTTAAGAATTCAATTATTTAAAAAAAAAAATTCAACAAAATACCACACAGACATTCAATTATTATCAAAAATTTTAATAGAATTCTTTGTAAAATTGAATTATTTTTAAATACTTTTTGCAATATTCAATGATTTTCAAAATATCTACAATTTTCATAAAATTTCCAAACAGAATTCAATTATTTAAAAAAATTTTTCTAAAAGTCGAAAGAAATCAATTATTTAAAATTTTTTATAAAATTCTTCATAAGAATTAAATTATTTTTATAAATATTTAAATTCTGTCATGAATAATAAAATTCTTTGCAGGAATTTAATTCTTAAAGATATTTTTGGTACTTTTTAAAAATAATTATCGAGTACGGAGCCTGTTATTGTCAAAAATAGAAAAAATTGAAGGTTTTATATTGGAATTCGTGATAATTTTATAGTTTATGAGGCAAACGAAAGAGTCAAAAATTCAGAATTTTCTTATGCTTTCTAAAAATTTAATTTTTTTAGTACTTTTAAATAAAATTCTCTGACCTGTGGCAACACGTTTATTATTATAAATATTATTACATAATTAATTATGAGTTGTAAGAGAAATAAAGTTGAAATAGCGTAAAATTTCTCCTTTTTTCGACAATAACCAATGGAATTTCGATTATTAACTCCAAATGGAGTGGTCGAAAAAAACGGAAGTAATCTCTAACGTCCGGAAGGGCGACAATTCATATAAGAGATCGGATTCCAATAAATCTTATTTCCTGCTCCAGTGAGTACTCACAGAACGTGAACTTTCGTATGGTTTAATTTTCAGTAACAATGTGAAAAAAAGGAAATTTTCAAATTAAAAATTAAAAAAATGCGTTTTCTTTTGTATTTTCTTATTTTATAAAAATAAATTTTATACAAAAATATAAATAAAAATAACAATTTACAATATTTGAGAATATTGCTGAATAACAATACAATATAAACTTTTTGTTTCGATCAATAAAAAAAATTTCCTTTCACGCGGAATTACATAAATAAACATAATTCACAAATTTATATCTTTTGCTATACAAGGAGAATTCGTTTTCATCGCCATTTCCACTTTACTCAACGCAGTTAGAACGAATAAAAGAGGGGATTTTCTTTTCGCTTTTATAAAAAGTAAAGGAAAAGTCATTTTTCTCAATATAAAAGAGTGTGTGTCGAGAGCAGTTACAATTTTTCTCCCAAGAAAATTGGGAGTGAAGAAGGAAAAAGGAAGAGAGAGAGAAATAAGGAGAGAAAGAGATAGAAAAAAAGAGAAGAAGAGACTTAGGGAAGGAAAGGGAGAAAAAAGTAAAAAAAAGATAGGAACAAAGGAAAAAAAATATGAAAAGTATAAGAAAAGAAAATGTGAAAAAAATAAGAAAAAAAGGAAATAAAGAAATAAAAGAGAGAGAGAGAGAGAGAGAGAAACAAAAAGACGAAATAATAAATGAAAGAGTAAAAAATGAATAAAAAAATTAATAATTGAGTTTAAAAATTACAAAATCGGGTTTAGAAATTTAAAATTGATTTTAAAAATTAGGTACAAAATCCAAAATCGCGTTTAAAAATTTCAAATTTAGTTTATAAATTATAAAATGCAATTAAAAAATTATCAAACATAATAATCTTGAAATTAGTTTTTAAAATTTAAAGTTCAATAATTTATTTAAAAAATTTTTAATTAAATAATAAATTAAATAATTAAATAATTGAATTTTGAAAATGTTTTTGAAATAATTTAAATAAATCGATTGAAAGAATTTTATTAATATTGTAGGTAAGAATAATTGAATTTTTATAAAAATTTATTTTAAATAATAATTCAAAATAATTGGAATGCTACGATGAATTTTTTGAGTTACGAAAAATAATTGAATTTTGCAGCGAATTTTATTAAAATTTTTGAAAATAATTTAATTGTTTTTGAAGAATATTATTATTTAATTCAATTAAAATTTTATTTAAAATAATTAAATTCTTTCGATTAATTTCATTAAAATTATATTTTGAAAATAATTAAATTCTTGTGAAGAATTTTTTTATATTTATAATACAAAAATTGAATTTTTGCAAATTTTTTCAATGAATTCAATTAAAATTGTATTGAAAAATAATAATTGAATTTTTCGATGAATTTTATTAAATTTTTTTCAAAATAATTGAATTGTTTTATAAAGAATTTTATTAAAGTTGAATTTTTTTAATTTTCTTATCTTCAGATAAGAATAAGATGATAATACTAGATAAGATGATAATAAGATGATTTTCGAGAATATACAAAATTTTGTAAATTTATAGGTAAAATTGTAATAATTTAAATTTAATTTAAAAAATTCAATATTCCTGGTTAAGAAAATAATGTCCAGATGTTATTTTTCGGTTTTCCAGTAAGAAATTTTATTTCCTGTTTTTGTAAATAAATTAATAAATATTTCCTTGCATTTTTTTGGATCATTGTGTAATTTTTTTTCATAAAATAATTAATAAATAATTACAAAAATCCCATGAAAACTTTATGGGAATATTTTTAATGAAAATAGTGTGAAAACTCACATGAACAAAAAGTTTTGAACGTTCAAATGAACGAAATATTTTTTGTTAAAAATATTTTCATAGATTATTGATTACAATTCAAATTAAAAACTCAAATTTTACATTTAGAAACATTATAATTAATTTGCTTAATAGTGACGCAAAATTATAGTAAAAAAATTTAATTTGAAGAAGAAATAAATAAATTTCGTTCATTTGAACGTTCAAAACTTTAACCTCCTAAACTCACAGGAATTCGAACGGAATTTCAAAATTGAAACTTGAATGAAAATTCCAGTGGAAATTCCATAAAGTTGAAAAATTACAAATTAAGTTTTAAATTTGAAATGTAGAATTAAAAAAATAAAAAATATGTTACAATTTAAAAAAATTTTTTTTTTTTCTAAATTAAGGGACTTGAAAAAAAGAAAAAAAAAGAGAAACGAACGAAAGACAAGATAAAAATAAGA
Source organism: Leptopilina syphax (assembly GCA_032872505.1). Taxonomy (NCBI): domain Eukaryota; kingdom Metazoa; phylum Arthropoda; class Insecta; order Hymenoptera; family Figitidae; genus Leptopilina; species Leptopilina syphax. Next base: position 31,739,949 of record CM065471.1, on the reverse strand, counting down.
ATAATATTTTGACAAAAATTCCATGTGATTTACGCAAGAAAGAAGTTTCTTATCTGCAATCTTATCCGATAGTCAAGAAATTCCTATATATAAAAACCACAAAAATCTGCTGTGAAAATGTCGCAGAGATTTTTCTTACCTCACTAGGTTACCATGTCACATTTCAACGAGTACGAAGGATGGTGAACTTTTATCTTTCCTTGATGTACGACCAAAACTTCTTTTACACCGTAGCCGAGAAATGTTTGTTTCGTAAAATAAAACTTCTGATGGGTGTTTAAAAAATTGTTTTTGTTTTTTTTTAATTCACACAGAAGTTTTTGCTATCACTATTTTTTACTTCTTTCTTTATTATTTTATTTTTACGAAATTCTAATTTCTTTCAAAATTTTCCTTTTCGACAGAATGTCTATTATTAATTAATTAATATTCAAATAAATAAATAATCATTCAATTTTTTATTAAAAAAAACTACATCCAAATAGCATAATATTGTCCATAATATTGTATCAATATTGACCCAATTTTTTTTGCTATCTTTCTGCTATTTGGACAGCTGAACAGAAATTATTTCTATCGAAAATTCTGTTTAATGGAAATTCGTTAAATAACAGTACTCAATTAAAATAAAAATCTCAATGTAATAAAAATACAGTTTAAGTGAAAATTGAACGAAATAAAAGGTGCAATTAAAATGAAAATTTAACGAAATAAAAATAAAAAAATAATTTGAGTAGTTAAATAAAAATAGAATTAACAAATTAGCAAATACATTATACAATCATAATGTGAGTTATTTATGTTTTGAATTTTTTTTTTTTTGTTGGTGAAAATTTGAAATTTGTGCGAATAAAAGAAAATGGTGCATACAGAAGAGTAATGTTTGACCATTTAACGCTTTTTCCGTGGGGGCGAATGAAAATGTAACACGGAAATTGAACTGGCAGATCTCTTGAAATCCGCTTTTGCGTGTCGAACGGAAATAAGAGAGCCGCTTTTAAAATCCTCAGTCTAGTAGCTAGTAGATTTTTAAAACCGCAACGAAAAGCGTTGAAGCGCGAAACAATAGGTAAACTTTGTGAGGAGAAATTAACATCCGATTCGCTATTGATTACTATTGATTTATTTATTCATCAATTGTATTTAATTAAAATTAATTAATTATACCGAAAATAATAATAAATTAATATTTAAATTCATTTCCTTTAATTAAAATTAATATTTGTTTTTTGAAAGATATTATGTTCTATTGTAATTACATATTGCAATATTCATTATCATATTATAATTTCACTATAATATTCATTACAATATATTATATTTCATATTTTTATTTGTTAACTTAATTTTTTTCAATTTTATTTAAAATTCTATTTCTATTTATTTTTTATTTACTTTATTTTTAATTTTTAATTAATTTAATAAAATTTATTTATTTATAAAATTTATTATTTATTTATTAAAATTCAGTAAAATGTTTTTAATTTCTGTTGTTTTTCCCAAAGTAATTTTTTCCATAGAGTGAAAATTAATTGAAAAAATTTTTTTTGAACAAAAAAGAAGAGAGAATAAAAAGAACAAAATATGGAAAACAGAATAAAAAATATTACAATTTTTGTCATTGTAGATTTTTTTTAAAGAAAAAATATTGCCATTTTTTTATTGTAGATTTATTTTTTTGAAGAAAAAAAATAAAAAAAAGGGGGAAAAATATTGCAATTTTTGTTATTGTAGATATTTTTAAGAAAAAAAATAAAAAAGAGAAGAAAAAATATTGCAATTTTTCTTATTGTATAAATTTCTTTTTTTGAAGAAAAAAAAATGTTAAAAGAGATGTTTTGAGAGAAAATATTGTAAATTACATAAAGGAAGTAAAGAAATTTTGCAATGACCTTCGCATGTATTTCAACCGGCTTGAGCAGACATCCTCTCATCCGTAACCCACTTTCGCACTCTTCTCGACTCATCGCAAGAATTTCCAATTCACTTTTAATATAACTGTCCACTTTTTTCGAATCTAATCCCCCATCAATTGGAATTATATTACAATAATGAAAAAAATTAATTTCTTCTTTTTTTAAAATTCTACTTTTTTTCAAATTATTATAAATCTCGTAATAAGATACCGAAGATTAATGAATCAATTCACTTTTATGAATCTTTTTAATATTTCACTGAAAACTTTTCCTTTCTAGGAAAATTATTATTTTTTTTATTAATTAAAAGTTGAAAAAAAAATTGTTAAAAAATAAGAAATTGATTTTTTTATTTATTAAACATTAGGAAAAGTTATTAAAAAAAGGAAATTGACTTTTTAATTGATTATACATTTAAAAAGTACCTAGATTAATTTTTTAATTGATTAAACATTTAAAAAGTAAATAAATTAATTTTTTAATTTACTGAATATTAAACAAATATTGCTAGAAATAAGAATAATTTTTGTTATTAATTAAACATTAAAAGAAGTTATTAAAAAATAAAAAACTACTTTTTTCGTTATTGAAACAGTTTATTAGTTTGTTTGTGAAACAAAAATTTATTAAAAACTAAAATCATTTTTTTTAATTAAACACTATAGAAGAAAATAATTTTTTAATCTATTAAACATGAAAGAAAGTTATTAAAAAATAATAAATTAACTTCTTTATTAATTACGATTTTAATTAAGGTAATTTTGTAATGAAAAATTAAATTTCCTTTTTTCAGTATTTCACTCAAAGAAAATTGTAATTAACATAAATTTATTTATTTTATGTTGCAGGTGAGCTTTTTTGTATTTCAAGTTGTCAACAGTGAACCGAGTGGTAAAAAAAATAAGTGAGTAATTATTATATTAAATTTTTAATATACTTTTAGAAAAAATATTTGTTTTGAAAAAACCAAATTTTAGTTCAATCAGGTAAATAAATGCATCGATATTACAGTTAACTATCAAAGTGAAAATTAATGTCAGAGTGAAAATGAAAGTCAATGTCAACGTCAAAATTTAATCGAAAGTTAAAGTCAAAGTGAAAATGAAAGTTAAGGTCAAATTTAAAGTCAATTTTAAAGTCAAAATGAATCAATAGTCAAAGTTAAAATCGAATCAAATCGAAGTCAAAGTGAAAGTCAAAGTTAAAACCAAATCAAATCGAAGTCAAAGTTAAAGTCAAATTTAAAGTCGAAAATTTCAATGTCAATGTCAAAATTGAATGGAAAGTCAAAGTTAATGTCAAACAGTCAAAATCCAAGTCAAAATCAAATCGAAAATTAAAATTAAAGTCAAATTGAAAGTCAATGTCAAAATGAAATCAAATGTCAAAGTTGAAATCAAATTCAAAATGAAATACAGAGTTAAAGTCAAAATCGAAAGTCAAAGATAAAGTCAAATTTAAAGTCAAAGTCAAAAAGTCAATGTCAGAGTTAAAATTATACCGAAATTCAAAGTCAGTGTCGAAATAAAATCGAAAATAAAAATTAAAGTCAAATTCAAAGTCAATGTCAAAATTAAATCGAATGTCAAAGTTGAAATCAAATTCAAAGTGAAGGACAAAGTTAAAGTCAAAATCGAAAGTCAAAGATAAAGTCAAATTTAAACTCAAAATCAAATAGTCAATGTCAGAGTCAAAATCAAACCAAAATTCAAAGTCAGAGTGAAAATGAAAGTCAGAGTCAATGCCAAAGTCAAATCGAAAATCAAAATTAAAGTCAAATTCAAAGTCAATGTCAAATTCAAAAAGTCAATGTCTGAGTTAAAATTATACCGAAATTCAAAGTCAGCGTCAAAGTCAAATCGAAAATCAAAATTAAAGTTAAATTCAAAGTCAATGTTAAAATTGAATCGAAAGTCAAAGTTGAAATCAAATTCAAAGTGAAGGACAAAGTTAAAGTCAAAATCGAAAGTCAAAGATAAAGTCAAATTTAAACTCAAAATCAAAAAGTCAATGTCAGAGTCAAAATCAAACCAAAATTCAAAGTCAGAGTGAAAATGAAAGTCAGAGTCAATGCCAAAGTCAAATCGAAAATCAAAATTAAAGTCAAATTCAAAGTCAATGTCAAATTCAAAAAGTCAATGTCTGAGTTAAAATTATACTGAAATTCAAAGTCAGTGTCAAAGTCAAATCGAAAATCAAAATTAAAGTTAAATTCAAAGTCAATGTTAAAATTGAATCGAAAGTCAAAGTTGAAATCAAATTCAAAGTGAAGGACAAAGTTAAAGTCAAAATCGAAAGTCAAAGATAAAGTCAAATTTAAACTCAAAATCAAAAAGTCAATGTCAGAGTCAAAATCAAACCAAAATTCAAAGTCAGAGTGAAAATGAAAGTCAGAGTCAATGCCAAAGTCAAATCGAAAATCAAAATTAAAGTCAAATTCAAAGTCAATGTCAAATTTAAAAAGTCAATGTCAGAGTTAAAATTATACCGAAATTCAAAGTCAGTGTCGAAATAAAATCGAAAGTCAAAATTAAAGTGTCAAATTCAAAGTCAATGTCAAAATTGAATCGAAAGTCAAAGTTGAAATCAAATTCAAAGTGAAAGACAAAGTTAAAGTCAAAATCGAAAGTCAAAGATAAAGTCAAATTTAAACTCAAAATCAAAAAGTCAATGTCAGAGTCAAAATCAAACCAAAATTCAAAGTCAGAGTGAAAATGAAAGTCAGAGTCAATGCCAAAGTCAAATCGAAAATCAAAATTAAAGTCAAATTTAAAGTCAAAGTCAAAAAGTCAATGTCAGAGTTAAAATTATACCGAAATTCAAAGTCAGTGTCGAAATAAAATCGAAAATAAAAATTAAAGTCAAATTCAAAGTCAATGTCAAAATTAAATCGAATGTCAAAGTTGAAATCAAATTCAAAGTGAAGGACAAAGTTAAAGTCAAAATCGAAAGTCAAAGATAAAGTCAAATTTAAACTCAAAATCAAATAGTCAATGTCAGAGTCAAAATCAAACCAAAATTCAAAGTCAGAGTGAAAATGAAAGTCAGAGTCAATGCCAAAGTCAAATCGAAAATCAAAATTAAAGTCAAATTCAAAGTCAATGTCAAATTCAAAAAGTCAATGTCTGAGTTAAAATTATACCGAAATTCAAAGTCAGCGTCAAAGTCAAATCGAAAATCAAAATTAAAGTTAAATTCAAAGTCAATGTTAAAATTGAATCGAAAGTCAAAGTTGAAATCAAATTCAAAGTGAAGGACAAAGTTAAAGTCAAAATCGAAAGTCAAAGATAAAGTCAAATTTAAACTCAAAATCAAAAAGTCAATGTCAGAGTCAAAATCAAACCAAAATTCAAAGTCAGAGTGAAAATGAAAGTCAGAGTCAATGCCAAAGTCAAATCGAAAATCAAAATTAAAGTCAAATTCAAAGTCAATGTCAAATTCAAAAAGTCAATGTCTGAGTTAAAATTATACTGAAATTCAAAGTCAGTGTCAAAGTCAAATCGAAAATCAAAATTAAAGTTAAATTCAAAGTCAATGTTAAAATTGAATCGAAAGTCAAAGTTGAAATCAAATTCAAAGTGAAGGACAAAGTTAAAGTCAAAATCGAAAGTCAAAGATAAAGTCAAATTTAAACTCAAAATCAAAAAGTCAATGTCAGAGTCAAAATCAAACCAAAATTCAAAGTCAGAGTGAAAATGAAAGTCAGAGTCAATGCCAAAGTCAAATCGAAAATCAAAATTAAAGTCAAATTCAAAGTCAATGTCAAATTTAAAAAGTCAATGTCAGAGTTAAAATTATACCGAAATTCAAAGTCAGTGTCGAAATAAAATCGAAAGTCAAAATTAAAGTGTCAAATTCAAAGTCAATGTCAAAATTGAATCGAAAGTCAAAGTTGAAATCAAATTCAAAGTGAAAGACAAAGTTAAAGTCAAAATCGAAAGTCAAAGATAAAGTCAAATTTAAACTCAAAATCAAAAAGTCAATGTCAGAGTCAAAATCAAACCAAAATTCAAAGTCAGAGTGAAAATGAAAGTCAGAGTCAATGCCAAAGTCAAATCGAAAATCAAAATTAAAGTCAAATTCAAAGTCAATGTCAAATTCAAAAAGTCAATGTCTGAGTTAAAATTATACCGAAATTCAAAGTCAGCGTCAAAGTCAAATCGAAAATCAAAATTAAAGTCAAATTCAAAGTCAATGTTAAAATTGAATCGAAAGTCAAAGTTGAAATCAAATTCAAAGTGAAAGACAAAGTTAAAGTCAAAATCGAAAGTCAAAGATAAAGTCAAATTTAAACTCAAAATCAAAAAGTCAATGTCAGAGTCAAAATCAAACCAAAATTCAAAGTCAGAGTGAAAATGAAAGTCAGAGTCAATGCCAAAGTCAAATCGAAAATCAAAATTAAAGTCAAATTCAAAGTCAATGTCAAATTCAAAAAGTCAATGTCTGAGTTAAAATTATACTGAAATTCAAAGTCAGTGTCAAAGTCAAATCGAAAATCAAAATTAAAGTTAAATTCAAAGTCAATGTTAAAATTGAATCGAAAGTCAAAGTTGAAATCAAATTCAAAGTGAAGGACAAAGTTAAAGTCAAAATCGAAAGTCAAAGATAAAGTCAAATTTAAACTCAAAATCAAAAAGTCAATGTCAGAGTCAAAATCAAACCAAAATTCAAAGTCAGAGTGAAAATGAAAGTCAGAGTCAATGCCAAAGTCAAAATCGAACCGTAAGTCAAAGTCAAATTACAAAATCGCATTCTTTAGTGATATTACATGAATATTGTGGGAAAAAAAGAAAATAGTACAGAAATTGACAATCTTTACACTTTTCTTATAATGAAACCTACAAAATGATATTTTTTTAGTAGTGAAAATATCACCGAGCAATATTCGTAATATTCGCAATAATACAATGCAATACTAACGCAATATTGTTGCCATATGTTGAGCTATATTCAGCCAGTGCATATTCAGTATGTAAAAAGGAATTTAATATCAAAATAGAAATGACTTTAATATTCGAGAATATTTCTTGTTTCACGATGAAGATTTCCTCTAAAGATTGTTTCTGAAATGAAACATTGACTCTTTTTCTCTCTCACTCACTCACTCTCAGTCTCTCTCTCTTTTTATCGGAAAATAAATAGTTCTCGTGACTAATCACTATGGGTTTGCTATTCGATAAGTATTCCCCGAGCACGTAAACGTTAGTTCGCAAAACGTACTATATTCAATGTGTATTTCAAACTGTGTGAACGGAATTTAAATGACTTGAAGACTAGTTTTCTAAGTTTACTTTTGCCCGAGAGATGCTTTTGGTAACATTTCTATGTTGGATTTCTCTCTCTCTTAAGATTTCATCTGCACTCAAATTTATTACTTGAAGAGTGAAATTTATATTGTTGAATTTTATTTCATATACACTTAAAAATGTCTTCTCAGCTTTTTCAGTGATTTAAATTCATCTTTTAAAGAATTGATTCTATTTTGATTTAAATGAAGTTGTTTTGGTTAATTCTAAGTTTTTAGAGTTTGTAAATTCCTGAAACTCTAATTCTCAGGGTTTACAAACTCTAAGATCTCTAAACTTTTTAGGGTCGTAATCCCTAGAAGTTACAATTGTTTTGAGTTACAATCTTTAGAGTTAAAATTAGTAGGAACTCTAATTGTTTAGGAGCAGCTATTTTTAGGAATTACAGTTGTATGGTGTTACAATTTCTAAGAGCTTAAATTTTTTAGAATTGTAATCCATAAGATTGATAATTCTTCAGAGTAGCAAACTCTAAGAATTCTAATTTTTTAAGAGTTATGATCACTACCAATGATAATTGTTGGAGTAAAAATTTCTAGGAATTCTAATATTTTAGAGATTCAAATTCCAGAAACTCTTATTGTTTGGGTTAACAAATTCTAAGAACTTTAAACTTTTTACAGTTGTCATCGCTAGGAGTTACAAATGTTTAGAATTACAATCACTGGGAACTGTAATTATTTAGAATTATAATCACTAGGAATAGGAACTATAATTTTTTGTAGTTACAATCTGTAGGATCTACAAATGTTTGAAGTTAAAAATTCTAGAATCTCCAAATTTTTAGAGTGTAACAATCAGAAGTTTAGAGTTAAACTCTAAACAATCGTTTAGAGTTAGAATTAGTATAGAATCTAGTTTTTTAGAGCTGCTATCTTTCGGAATTATAATTTTTTGGATTTACAATCTCCAGGAACTGTTATGGATTGCAGGTACAATCACTAAGGACTCTAATTTTTTAGTGTTAAAATCTCTAGGAGTTACAATTGTTTTGACTTTTAATCACTAGAAACTATAATTTTTCGGAGTTACAATCTCTAGGAACTATTACCGTTTGCAGGCACAATCACTAAGGACTCTAATTTTTTAGTGTTATAATCTCTAGGAGTTACAGTTGTTTAGAGTTGTAATTCCTGAAATTTCTGCTAGTCTACAAAGTTAAAATTTCTAGGAACAATAATTTTTTTAGAGTTGTAATTTTTACGTAATCTGCTTATTTGGCTTTACAATTTCTAAGAACTCTAAATTTTTAGGGTTACAATTCCTCGAAACTCTAATTATTTGGTGTTAAAGTCTCTAGAAATACTATAACTGTTTGGAGTTATAATCACTAGGGACTCTAAGTAATTGTTTATAGTTTGTAATCTCTAGGTTTATAGTCGTTGAAAGTTACAGTTGTTTTGAATTATAATCCCTAGGAACTTCTATTTTTTGTTGTAGTTTCTATGATCTCTCATTATTTGATGTTTCAATCTCTCTAGAATCTATATTGAGAATATTAAAGATGTTTTGGAACAGTTTTTTTGACATTTAGAAGTTTTAATTGTTTAGAGTCACAAGCAATACGAACTATTTTAAAGAGTTGATCCTAACTTTACAAATTACAACAGTTTGGATAGTTATAATCTCCAGTTTTAATCTCTGTTTTAAATTTTTAGAGTCTTAATTCTTAAGAACTCTGCTTGTTTGGAATTATTTCTGAAAACTGATTTTTTTGAGTTGTAATTCTTGAGATTTCTGATAGTCTACAGTTACAATTCTTAGGGACGATAATTTTTTTAGAGCTGTAATTTTGACCAAATCTGCTTGTTTGGAGTTGCAATTTCTAGGAAGTCTAAATGTTTGGAGTTATCCCTAGGAACTTCTATTTTTAGAGCTACAATCTCTAGAAACTATCAAAGCGTTTCTATAATTTGAAGCAATTATTCTTTGGCACTCCAATTCACTGTAAAACAATAACAATGGTTTAGAATGAGAATAAGAATGGTTAATATTGGTTTAGAACCAATTTCGAGTATTAAATCATCATTTGGTTCCATTTTAATACCTGAAATCAGTTCTAATTTTAGCACTTTCTTCTTATATAAGGTGAATACATATATCTTTCTATTACATATCTAAAAGTACGAATCTTTTGTCTAGTGAAGTCATTCTTGAATTACCATATAATTTACAATTCAAATCACTAAAAGCTAGAATTAAAAAAAAGATGCATTACATTATGTAATCATATCAATTTCACCGATATGATAAAGTGTGTAGAAACAGAAGAATGAATAAAAATTATGCTTTCTTGTAGAACAAGAAAGAATTCAGAAAAAATTCTTTTTTGCTAAAGAAAAAAGAATTAGAGAAATTGTTCCTAATTCAAAAAGCAGACTAACAATGGAAATCAATCGTTAGAAGGTTTAAAGCAATTTCAGGTGGACAGAGTGTGAATGAAGATGGATATTGTATGAGAATGGAAGGTGTGTTTTTGTGTGTTCAAAAAAAAAAAAAAAAAAAAAAAAAAAAAAGAAAGAAACATCTGTCAGGATTCTCGTGTTTCATTGTATAGTGTTTGTTTGGACTGTTATTGTATAGAGGTTGATAGAGTAAGCGCGAGTGGTTTGCGATGGAAATGAATGGAGCAACGCTTAAGTGATTTACGATTGGCATCTAGAGCAGTGGCACTTCCGGTGCTTACGTGTGCTGCACACCTGCGCTCTCGCGATTCTCTAGTTATATATCGACGCCAACGACGACGACGACGACGACCACCACCACCATCAAGAAGTGTGCAGTAGATAGAATAGACAATCCCCTTTCAGCCCCACCTTCTTCCGGACCACGGTCGATATCCACCTTGTCGAGTAGCCGGACTTTGAGAATCTGACCCACTGACCCACAGTCCCCTCGACTCCTATATTATACAATTTACACAGCTGTACTTGAAATATAAATTTCCATCCAACCGGATATTTATCTGACAATCATTTTATAATTTTAATTCTCTTTTCTATTTTCCTCTGTTTATTTATTAGTTTTTTCTTCACTAGAAAATATTTGCGACTGCAAACTGGTTACAAAAATGATTTTTGCTCCAGGTAAAGAATCTATTTTGACGCTTAGCGTCGTCGCTGAAATCAGATTAAAGTAGTTTGAACCACTTGTAATTTAAGTGGTACCACTTGTATTACAAGTGGTTCAAACTACTTTAATCTGATTTTAATACCACTTGTATTACAGATGGTACAAACTACTTTAATTTAAGTGGTACCACTTGTATTACAAGTGGTTCAAACTACTTTAATCTGATTTTAATACCACTTGTATTACAGATGGTACAAACTACTTTAATTTAAGTGGTACCACTTGTATTACAAGTGGTTCAAACTACTTTAATCTGATTTTAATACCACTTGTATTACAGATGGTACAAACTACTTTAATTTAAGTGGTACTACTTGTATTACAAGTGGTTCAAACTACTTTAATCTGATTTTAATTGGTACCACTTGTATTACAGATGGTACAAACTACTTTAATTCGATTTTAGCGTCGACGCTAAGTGTCGATAGCGTCAAATTAGATTCTTTACCTGGAACAATAAAGAAATTTTGAAAATAGACCCTATTTCCTAACTCAAAATTCTAGTGAATTCTAGTGAATAATTTATAAGAATTAAAAGACGAATTTCCTCCTTAGGGAGTTGTCAACTTTCGCTTCAGCATCCGGCTTCTCTGTAAGGATGCATTTTGCAAATCATTTGACTCGAGGGACTTTCACTTCTTTTGAAATGTTGCGCATAAAACTGTCTTGATTAATTAAAAGCATTCCTTTCATAATATTAAAACCATAATATAAACAAATTGTTAATAATTAATCGCTTTTTTTTAAAGTCTGTATTTTTTGGTGCCTTTTTTTTAAAAATTGTGCAAATAAAATTATAATGTGAAAGAAGAATAAAAGTGAGAAACGAAAAAATTTAATGGAATAAATATAAAATGAATTTTCTATTATAGAAAGGAAAGTGAAATAATTTAATTTCCAAAAGATCATAGTTTATTTCCAATTGAGGTGAAACAATTTATAATCAAAATTAAAAGTTAGTATTTGTTTTCACTTGATAATAATTAATAGTGGAAATATAATGGACCAATGTGTGTGTGTAAATTTACAGCTTTATACCAACTGGAGAAATTTGACTCCAATGTTGCTTTGACGATTAGATGCAATGATGCAAATATGGTTTCAGTGAACATTAAACCAAACATTTCCGAGATTGTTACTGAATCGCGGTCAAAATTCGAAGCGAGAGAGAGAGAGAGAGAGAGAACTTAGACAATTTTAAACTAATATACAAGAGAATTAACATCTACAATTACAAATGCATTTACGAGTGCGCAAATTTAAATACATCCACTCTCGACACCTATAGACTCTTATTGTCTCAAACAATCATCACGTTACACACACGGAAATTTTCCAATTATTCAATTAATCATATTACAAAATAAACAAATCCAAATTACAAGTGCAAAATACTCACATGACACTCCAAACATCAGTTGGCAATAATATCGCTAAAATCTGCTTTTAATAAATTAAAATATTTCAAAATTAATTGAATTTTAAGAGTTGCTTTTACTATTTTCATAAACAGATGAACTTCAAAATGTTTAAATTTTATAAAAATTTCAATTTTTAATGAATTTAATTAGAAATTCTAAAGAACTTAGATTATTGAAAAATTTTAATAATTCAAATTCATCTGAAATTAGTTGAATTTTTTAATATTATAATATATAATTAATTATTAAAAATAATGAATATATAGAAGAATTGTAGTTAAAAATACGAAAAACAATTGAATTTTGGAGAAGTTACAAATGATTGCAAAAATTCAATTATTTTCAAAAGTATAATAAAATTCTTCTGAAAAGTTCAATTATGTTTAAAATTTTTTTTAAATTCTTCTTTAAAGGCAAAATTTCAATTATCTTTATAAATAATCAAATTCTTCTTCAAAATTCAATTATTTTCAAAAATTTTATAAAAATTCTTGGCAAAATTTCAATTATTTTAAAAAATTTTCTTAATGAATTCAACTACATAAAAAAAATTTAATAAAATTCTTCTCAAAAATTGTATTAAAATTTTTCGATAGAATTCAATAATTTAAAAAAATTTTTTTATAAAATTCTTTGCAAGCTTTCAATTATTTTCATAAATAATAAAATTATAACATGAATGCTTCTTGTATAAATAAATAAATACCTATAATTATTTTAAAACACAATTTTCACAAAATTTTTCAAAAAAAAAAATCAATTATTTAAAGAGATTATTATAAAATTCTTTGCAAACATTAAATTATTCTCAAAAATTCAATTATGCTCAAAAATTTTTAAAAATTCTAATAAAAATTTCAATTCTTCTTCGAAATTAAATTATTTTCAAAAATTTAAATAAAATTCTTGGCAAAATTTCAATTATTTTTAAAAATTTTACCAATAAATTCAATTAGATAAAAAAAATTTAATAAAATTCTTCGATAGAATTTAATAATTCAAAAAATTTTTTTATAAAATTTTTTGCAAGCTTTCAATTATTTTCATAAATAATAAACTTTTCACATGAATGCTTCTTAAGTAAATAAATAAATAAATAAAATTATTTTAAAACACAATTTTCACAAAATTTTTCAAAAAAAAAATCAATTATTTAAAGAGATTTTTTTTACATTCTTTGCAAACATTCAATTATTTTCATAAATAATATAATTTTCACAGGAATTTAATTATTTTAAAATATAAGTATATAACAAAATTTTTCGAAAAAAGTCAATTCTTTAGATTTTCATCTTGTCAAGAATTCAATTATTTAAAACAAATTAATAAAGTTCTTCGCAAGAATTCAATTATTTTTAAAAAATTTAAATAAAATTCTTCTCAGAAATTCAATTATTTTTAAATTTTAATAAAATTCATTGCAAGAATTCAATTATTTACATAAATAATTAAATTCATCGCGGAATTTTAATTATTTAAAATACAATTATAATTGAATTCGTTCCAAAAATGTAAATATTCTTAAATATTTTATTAAAATTCGTGGAAAAAATTCAATTATTTAAAAATTTGTTGATAAAATTCTTTATCAGAATTCAAGTCTGAGAAACATTCATTTATTCAATAAATTAATTTTTTTGTATTTGAATAATTTAATTCTCTTAGAATTTTCTAATAAAAATTGATTTCAAATTCCATTTCAGTTAAAATTTTATAGATAATAATTGATTATTAAAAGGATTGTAGCCTGGATTTTTAGAAATAATTGAATTTCGAACAGGTTTCAAAATTAAAATCTTTGAAAATTTGAATTTTTCATACTTTTAACTGACAATTCTGTGGAATTAATTTTTTTTTTAAAAGTTCAATTAAAATTTTTTTAATTAATTTGTAGTTTTTTTTCTAATATATATTTAATTGAAGAATTTCCGGTTAATCGAAATTTCGTAAATTTAAAAAAAGAAAAATTTAATTAATAATGTATTAAAAACTTTTTAAAAAAACGTTAATTTTCCTTAAAAGAAATTTATTCAAAAACATTATTGCCCTATTGATAGTTTTATATACATAGAGGAAATTTCACACCTCTTTTTGTTGATATAGTTTAAAATTACTTAGAAAACAAATTTCAAAAAAAAAAAAAAAAAACCTTAAGAAGTATGTCAAGAACAGCAGAGACAAGTTGCTGATGATAAGAAACTTTGTGAAATGAAACTTTTGCTTGTGAGAAGAAGAAAAAGGAAGATGACAAATTTTTCTAAAAGAATCCATCAACAAAGGAAGTACTGGAAAAATATTTGGATACTTTAAAAATTTGACGGGATATTTGTCATCAGAAAAATGACGATGATATATTGAATATACTTAAAGAGTATATTCTTTTTTGTTATTTTTAGAAAGAGTTTTTTTTTAATAAAAACTGCTTTATTATTTCTATATTTTCTTTGTATAAATATCATTGTCTCGAAATATCAATTTTTATATATTAACAAATTTCAATTAATTATTTTTTCTAACTTAAATGTTTAGTTTAACAATAAGAATAATAATAATTATAAATTTAATTAATTTAATTAATTAAATTAATTTAATTAATTTAATTAATTTAATTTAAACTATAAAATTTTATCTAATTATAAATTTTATTATAAATATTCTTTCTTGCGATTTAAGGGAGTTTAACAAATTTTTCTGTTGCAAATTAAAAATAATTATCTGTCGAATTAATAAGAGCTTATTTTTAAAAGTAAAAATTACATTTTATTCACAAATGAATTTAATTTTTCTGTTATTTTTTCTTTTTCTTTTTTGATATTCAAATGCAGCAAAATTCACCTGCATAAAATAAACGGAAATTAAATCTGTGACGTTTCACAATCAAAAGAGAGAGAATATACATATATATATATATATATATATATATATATATATATATATATATGCATACATATTGTAGCTCGTAGCAATTGTTTTCGAATAATATGAAAACGTGAAATCAAATTGTAATCAGTACATTGAACCATGAGGGGATGAGTCTTTACCATAGAACTGACAGTTTAATTTCTCGGATAAAACAATTTGTTGTTATTGAAACTGTTTTTGTTAAATGACATTTTTTTCAATATAAAATATAAATAACAAATCAGAGATGTTAAAAAATAAAAATATTTAAACATTTTTCTGAATCGAATTTTCAATACTTTTTTTTTTAGTGAATTTTTTTTAATATTCAATCATTTTCATTTTATATAAATCAACATGATTTTATAAAATGAAAATAATTGAATATTAAAAAAACTTTTTTTTAATATTCAATTTTATATGAATATAAATCATGTTGATTCATATAAAATGAAAATGATTGAATATTAAAAAAAATTAAATATTAAAAAAAGAGTATTGAAAATTTGAGATTTAGAGATTTAGAGTAAAAATATTTAATGTAATATAACGTGACACAATTTTACGAATCTGTTTTTTGTAGGTCACAAATCTTGCATAATAGAGTCACTATATTCTTCATCGTAGAAGGGGAAAATAAAAATAATTTATCGCCCTCGTAGAGAAAATTTCAATTATATTCTGAAACAAATTTACTACCCACTTATTCGCTCGTGCTTTAAGCCAAAACCAATTCCTTCTCCAAAGTGTATATGTTACGTACAAAGCCCGAAATTGTACAGAGCGCGGAGTGTACAGACGTTTTTGTACAAAGCGCGGAGTGTACAAGCCAATTTGTACAGAGCTGAAATTTCCGGGCTTTGTACAGAATTTTCTGTACTGAGCTAGCTCGGTACAATGCTTTTCGTACAGGGCCTTCGATACCAACAGAAAGTCACTTTAAATGATATTTATTGTTTATGTTCGATTTATTACTACGTCAATTGTATTGTCAAATTAATTTTATTTACAAATTTATTATTGATTGATTATTTAGTGTGATATTAGCCGTCTTCGCAGAAACAGTATCGTATTTAATTTAAAATCATGAATAGTTTTGATATGCAAACGGAATTTGAAAAAAATTTAAATTCGTTGCCCATTAAAGATAACTCTGTTATCATAAGTAATGAAAATGTTTATAAAGAGTTAATAGAAAAAGTATTAGAAACAAAAAATAAAAGTAAAAAGACTGGAAGTGATTATCGGCGATTAAAAAGATTTGACATATTAGCAGTTGGTGACGAAAAAAAATTAATACATCCAATAAATAGTAGTGATAGTGAAAGCATAAAATATTATGTGCATAATAATGAACTTTTTGATTTATTGAAAGCGGCACATACGTTAACTGGACACGGTGGTTTGCACAAAATGTATAATTCTTTGAGGGACAAATATGCCAATATAACGCGTCAAATAATTTTAATGTTTTTAAGTGGTTGCGAAACGTGTGTTAAAAAAAGAGCGCATCCAAAAAAAGGAGTTGTGGTGAAGCCAATTTTATCAAAAGAAACGTATGCACGCGGGCAAGTCGACTTGATCGACATGCAGTCCAGTAAAGATGGTGATTTTAAATTTATCTGCAATTATCAAGACCACTTAACAAAATTTACAATTTTAAGGCCTCTGAAAACAAAAACTGCTGTTGAAGTATGTTACAATTTAATTGATATCTTTTGTATTTTCGGTGCTCCATCAGTACTTCAATCTGATAATGGGCGCGAATTCGTTAATTGTGTTATTAATGAATTAAAAATAATGTGGCCGGGTTTGAAAATGGTGCATGGTAAACCTCGACATTCTCAAAGTCAAGGAAGTGTCGAAAGGTGCAACAGAGATGTTGAAGAAATGATAAGAGCGTGGATGTTAGACAATAACACAACCAAGTGGAGTGAAGGTCTACGATTTTGTCAGTTTCAAAAAAATAACGGTTTGCATTCTGGAATTCGACAATCACCCTTTGAAGCACTTTTTGGACGAAAAGCCAAAGTAGGTTTGGCAAGTAGCAATTTACCAAATGCAATAATTGAATCCTTAAAATCTGAAGAGGATTTGGAAAATGTAATAAATAATATTTGTGAAGATGGAGAAAATGTTGAAGAAACTTCGGAGTCTACATCCCAAAATATTATAAATAAATGCCATGAAAATATTTACAAAAATAAACGGTTGGCTATTGACGGACTTGAACAACAAGCTAAACGCATGAAAATGGCAAGTGACGCCCAATATTTACCTTTAGAGAAAGGTAACAATGTTACAATTCCCATTCCCGATTTCGATAGAAGCAAAAGTGACCTCAGAAATCTTGTTGGTATGTTTAAATTTTTTTTTTACTTATAATAAAATTCAATTATTTTTTGAAAATAAAAAATATTTTCAAGAATAAAAATTATTTTCAAATTATTTTTTTTTAATTCGGATCTAGCTTTAACTGTATTTTATTATTTTATTATTATAAAATAAAAATTATTTTTTGAAAATAACTGTATTTTATTACTTGACAGGTGTTATTATTGACATAACAGAAGACAATTATTATAAAGTTGGCACAAGAGACGGAATAATTGCGCAAATGTTTAGTAGAAACCAATTAGCGCCAACAAATACAAAGTTTTTAAAAATTGAAGATGTACCAAACATAACGATTTCTGTCAGATCTGCAAACACTAAGGCTTCACTGGATGGAGGACAAGGATTCATAAGATGCTCGTGTTTGACAAAATGCACTACCAAAAAATGTGCTTGCAGGAAAAAAAATGTCTTATGCAACTCTAGGTGTCACAATTCTTTAACTTGCACTAATAAGTAGAACAAAAAATTTATCACAATTTTGTATCTTTAGACCCGACTTTATACTTAGTATGAAACGAAATAATAAATAAATTTGTAAATAAAATTAATTTGACAATATAATTGACGTAATAATAAATCGAACGTAAACAATAAATATCATTTAAAGTGACTTTCTGTTGGTATCGAAGGCCCTGTACGAAAAGCATTGTACCGAGCTAGCTCAGTACAGAAAATTCTGTACAAAGCCCGGAAATTTCAGCTCTGTACAAATTGGCTTGTACACTCCGCGCTTTGTACAAAAACGTCTGTACACTCCGCGCTCTGTACAATTTCGGGCTTTGTACGTAACATATATATCACATATCTGAATTTCATAACTTTGAATATTTTAATAGTTTTAAAAGGAAAGAATTCACAATTAACATTTCTTTTTTTAAATACTTTAAAATTGAATAATTTTTCTTTGAATTCTATTTCGAAAAATTTTAAATAAAAATTATTATATTATTATTATTTTTTTGTTTTTTATTTTTAGATATAGATTCGTCAAAACAGCAAAAGTTGAATGAAAGATTTTTTTTTCGTATGTTTGAGAAATGAGTATTTTATTCGAACTAAAAATTCTTTTTTTTTTCTTTTTTAATTTCTCTGTGTAGAGTTCAAGGTAAACTGTATACGAGGAGGAGTTTTACTTCATTATTATTACTTTAGCGGAAAAGTACCTTTCTCCTCGAGGCTTTTTATGTATATATACATTTTGTGGAAATGACGTAAAAGGTGTATTCTGCAACATAAGTCTCTTTTAACTTGTACTGAAACTGAGCGTATGCGAGCTTCCTGCACTAACAATGTTAAGCTAAAGTTGTTTCAATTTCATTTGCTCGTATTACAGTAATCTCTGAAAAGCTTATTCTCTTAGTGAAATCATGGCACTTAGACCTTTGAGTTTGTATACAATTTTCAAAATTGGAATATCTTTACACATTTTTGAGAAAATGGAATATTTTTTTCTTTATTTTACAAAAATTACAATTCTATACACGCATAATAAAGGAAATTATTTCTAATGTTTGAAACTTTGCACTACTTTAAAATTTGTAATTCAATAGTAATAGGAATAAAAATTTTGCACTACTAAAAAAATAACAATTTTATTTAATTTTTATTTAATTATTTTTTAAATAATTTTACTACTAAATAAATTATTCTACTAAAAAATTTGAACTATTTTAAATTCAATAGTAATAGGAATAAAAATATTATTCTCAAAAATTTTAACCAAATTCTAAGAAACAATGAAACTATGTAATTTTAAAAAAATTCTTTCAAACAATTCAATTGTTTTCGAAACATTTTACAAATTCAATTATTTTCAATGTCCACCTACTATTTTAATTGAAAATTTTTTCAAAAGAATTCAATTATTTAACAACAAAAAAATTTATAAAACTCTTTATAAGCATTTAATTGTTTTCATAAATAATAAAATTTTCATAGGACTTTAATTATTTTAAAACATAATTTTCACAAAATTTTTCGAAAACAATCAATTATTTTAAAAAGATTTTTATAATATTCTTCGTAAGTTTTCAATTATTTAAAACAAATTGAATAAAGATCTTTGCAAAAATTCAATTATTTTAAAAAATAATATTAAAATTCTTCTCAGGAATTCAATTATTTAAACAAATTTCAATGTAATTCTTCTCAGGAATTTCAATTATTTTTGAAAATTTTAATAAATTTCTTTCAATCAATTCAATTATTTTCAAAATATTTTCCAAAATCAATTATATTCAGTATCTACTGCTTTAATTAAAAAATTAAAAAAAAATCAATTATTTAAAAAAAGATTTTATAAAACTCTTTGCAAGCATTTAATTATTTTCATAAATAATAAAATTTTCACAGGTATTTAATTATTTTAAAACATAATTTTCACAAAATTCTTCGTAAACAATCAATTACATTAAAAAGTTTTTTATAAAATTCTTCGTAAGTTTTCAATTATTTAAAACAAATTGAATAAAGATCTTTGCAAAAATTCAATTATTTTAAAAAATAATATTAAAATTCTTCTCAGGAATTCAATTATTTAAAAAAATTTCAATGTAGTTCTTCTCAGGAAATTCAATTATTTTTGAAAATTTTAATAAAATTCTTCTCAGGAATTTCAATTATTTTTGAAAATTTTAATAAAATTCTTCTGAGAAATTCAATTATTTTCATAAATAATAACATTTTTACAAATTTATTTCGAAAAATATCAATTATTCAAAAAGATTTTTTATTTATAAAATTCTTCGTAAGAATTCAATTATTTTTAAAAAAATGAATAAAGTTCTTCACAAAAATTCAATTATTAAAAAAAATTAATAAACTTCTTAGCTAAAATTCAATTATTAAAAAAAAAAATTAATAAAGTTCTTCGCTAGAATTCAATTATTCAAAACATTTTTAATGTAATTCTTTTTAAAGAATTCAATATTTTTTAGAAATTTTAACAAAATTCGGTGCAAGAATTCAATTATTTTCGTAAATAATAAAACTCATCGTAGGGTTTCAATTATTTCTAATATAATGTAAAATGAATTTCTCAAAAAATGCAATTATCATGAAAATTTTATTAAAATTCTTCGAAAGAATTTAATTATTTGAAAAAGTTTTAATATAATTTGTCTATTAAAATTTAATAAGTTGTTATTTTTAATATATTTTTCATTTAATTTCTTGAAAGAATTTAAGTATTTTCTAAAATCATTTTATTTTAATCAAATTTTTCGTAACAATTCAGTTATTTAAAAAATTTTGATAATGCTCATTAGAAATAATTCAATTTTAAGAAATATTCAATTATTTAATAAATTATTTATTTGTGTATTTGAGCAACTGAATTTTCGTTGATCTTCGTTATAAGAATTGTTGTAAAACTATATAATAATATTAAAAATTTTCTTTTGAAATAAAATTATTAAATAGTTTTGAATAATTTTATTTAAAAAAAAGTTCAAACAAAGAAATGATGAAAAATTCAATGATAATGGCTTTATATTGAAATCATTTAAAGTATTTTAATTCCTATGGAAAAATAATTAGGTATTTAAATATTTATTTTAAAAAATTATTTTATTTTTGAATGTAATTTAATTTGGAAATTGTTAAATAAGAAATTGTGAAGAAATTGAGTCGTCAAGTTTTATTTTTCGACAGCCTCTTTTTTACCAGTTTTTTCAGTCTGAAAGCTATACTTTTTGCTACTTTTTAAAAATTAATTTTCTAGTACGAAGTCTGTACAGTTCACTTAAGTTCCACCGCATTTTCACTTCACTTGACAAACACTCAATTTTCACTTACTTCTCTTGACTTTCATACCAGTTTCACTTCACTTCGACTAATATTTACTTTACTATTACACCAAAGTGAAAGTTTCACTTGACCTTACTTTCACTTCACTTATCTTTCACTCCACATTCACTTTACTTCACTTACACTTCTTTTTCACTTCACCTTACTTTTGACTTCACTTTCACTTCACTTTTATAGTTTTATTCCACTTCACCTAACTTTGACTTCACTTTTATTTCACTTCACTTTCACTTTGACACTTTGAAGCGAAATAATGTGAAAGTGAGGTGAAGTGAGACTAAAGCTTTCACTTCACTTTTATAGTTTTATTCCACTTCACCTAACTTTGACTTCACTTTTATTTCACTTCACTTTCATTTTGACACTTTGAAGTGAAATAATGTGAAAGTGAGGTGAAGTGAGACTAAAGCTTTCACTTCACTTTTATAGTTTTATTCCACTTCACCTAACTTTGACTTCACTTTTATTTCACTTCACTTTCATTTTGACACTTTGAAGCGAAATAATGTGAAAGTGAGGTGAAGTGAGACTAAAGCTTTCACTTCACTTTTATAGTTTTATTCCACTTCACCTAACTTTGAGTTCACTTTTATTTCACTTCACTTTCACTTTGACACTTTGAAGTGAAATAATGTGAAAGTGAGGTGAAGTGAGACTAAAGCTTTCACTACACTTTTATAGTTTTATTCCACTTCACCTAACTTTGAGTTCACTTTTATTTCACTTCACTTTCACTTTGACACTTTGAAGCGAAATAATGTGAAAGTGAGGTGAAGTGAGACTAAAGCTTTCACTTCACTTTTATAGTTTTATTCCACTTCACCTAACTTTGAGTTCACTTTTATTTCACTTCACTTTCACTTTGACACTTTGAAGCGAAATAATGTGAAAGTGAGGTGAAGTGAGACTAAAGCTTTCACTACACTTTTATAGTTTTATTCCACTTCACCTAACTTTGACTTCACTTTTATTTCACTTCACTTTCACTTTGACACTTTGAAGTGAAATAATGTGAAAGTGAGGTGAAGTGAGACTAAAGCAAAGTGAAAGTGATGTGGAAGTAAAATAAAAGTAAATTGAATATGGTGTGAAAGTGAAATGAAATCGAGTTGATGTAAAAGTGAAAGTGAAGTGAATTAGGTGCTATAGTGAAGTGAAAGTGAGACAAAGTGAAATTGAGGTGAAGTGAAATTATAGAAAAATACTCCTGTTTTTACAGTTTAAAATAAAATTATCGTTAAACAATTTTTAACCAAATTATTATTTACCCTCTTTTCGCTGAATGCACCAGAAGGGATTTGCAACTTTTTTTCTCCAAATATTATGGAACAAAAATTGAAGCCATTTTAAATGTGCTACTGTTTTTTCGCGGAATATGCAAATAATTGGCAGCAGTGCTTTCCAATTTGCAGAAATTGAAATAATCGTTAATTAGAGCAAGTAGAATTGGCTTTCGTTTACAAGAGCATGAAATTCCTAGATATAATAATGCTCTCTCTTTTTTCTTTTTCTTTCTCCCTCTTTTCAGGACAAGTTGCAACTACTACTGTCATTATATACGCGCAGTAATCAGGAAAAATTTGTGCACCCCGAATTCACGTCTCGTAGCGACGTGATGGCTAAACGGGTCTCCAGAGCTGAAGAACCAATTAAGCACGAAACTGCTCGAAAGCGAGTCGAGAGTTCCTGTGTTCCAGTTCCAGTTCTCTATCTTCCTCTCTCACTCTCAAGACCCTTATATACCCAAGTTCCAAGTTCGTACACTCTCTAGAAAGCAGACAATGTCAGTCGCTGCAGACACTTGCCAAAGGGGTTTGAATAAACTCCCTACATCTTGTTTAGTCTTGTGTAATATCATCTTATTCAAGATAAAACAAGAAATAACACTTTCAAATTATTTTCAATTTCATTCATTCTTATTCTAATCGAGAGTTCAAAATTCCTTGATTCTTGTTTCTATTCTTAAGTTTTAATTAGTTTCCTTTTCTTAAAGACAATATGCTCTTAACTTCTAAACCCTTTTTAACCCAAAATTCTCTTTTTACCCCCCCTCCCCCACCCCTTTAATTCCCTATTAACCACGAAATTTCAGTTTAGAAAATGAAAATTGGTCCTAAGTTGATCCAATCTATTTTGTTCTTTTATAGACCCATTGTTGTCAGCTTTACGTGATTCTAGAATTTGCAATGAATTTCTACCCTGGTTGTAACTTTTCCGCCTAATTAGGGCCAATTTATCAAAATAAACTTTAAAAAATAATTTTAGCAACTGATAGAATTATTATTTTTCTAACTTCTATAGCATTATATTTTCAATTTTTTATTCGACTATTGCATTTGTTTCAAATAAAAATATTTGACTCTCGTGGGAATCGAACCCCCGACATATAATATAATATACTGCAGACCGTCACGCTAACCACTTTTTTTTATCATTGATTTTTTTAACAAAATTTAAATACATATAATATACAAAAAAAATAACGCAATAAACAAATAAAGAGCGTTTTAAAACAATAATAAATAAAAAACACTTTTTCATCTTTCGGACATGAAAAGTACTTGATTTTATTTTGCTTCTTGAAAACCTTGAAAACACCTTGAATTTTATGACAAAATCTTGAAAAATTAAAATTCTTAAAAATGAGATTTATTTCCTTGATGTTTTAAATTGAATTCTTGTCATAATTTTAATTATCTTTATAAATATAAAAATTCTTCGCCGAAATTCAATTAAATATTCAAGGAACTTTAATAAAATTCATTGCAAAATACAATTATTTTCATAAATAAATTCAATATTCATGACAAGAATTCAATTATTTTAAAAATTAATTCAATTCTTCGCAGTAATTTAATTATTTTCAAAAAATAAATAAAAAAAAATTGTGGTCAACATTTCAATTATCTTTATAAATAAACAACAATAATCTTCGACAAATTTCAATTATTTTTGAGGAATTTTCATAAAATTCATTGCAAAATTCAATTATTTTCATAAATAATAGTATTCATCACAAGAATTCCAAATATTTTCAAAAATTTTAATTAAAATCTCGGCAAAATTTCAATTATTTTCAAAAATTTTTCTTACTTCGATGGTTTTCAATTTTCTATTTTAATAAAATTTCCCAAAAGAATTTAATTACTAAACAAAAGTTTTTAAAAAATTCTTCACAAATTTTTAATTATTAAAAAAAAATTTTTTTACATTAATTCAATTATTTAAAATAGAATTTGCATAAATTTTTTCGCTAAAATTAATTGTTTTAAAATTAAGCATTAAATTCTTCGCAGTAATTCAATTATTTTCAAAAGTAAGAAAATTCAATTATTTTCAAAAATTTTAATACAATTCATTGCAAAATTTCAATTATTTTCAAAAATTTTTCTTAATTCAATAATTTGTATAACAATTATTTTAATAGAAATTCCCAAAAGAATTCAATTATTTAAAAACAATTTTGATTGATGTTTCTTAAATCGATGTTCTTTATATTTCTATAATATTTTATCAATAAATTGTATTTAAAGTTATTTATGAACAACTATTGTATGTAGAAATTATAAAATTGTTTATAAGTACTCTATAAATTTGAATTAGACTTTTTGCTTTTTAATTAGTAAATTTCACAAAAAAAATTGGTAAAAATGATTATTTTTTAGTAAAATTTACTAATTCAAAAGCAAAAAGTCAGTCAGTAAATCAAATTAGTAAATATTTTTACTAATTCAAATTCAGAGAATAAATAAAAATTTACTTGAAATACACTTATTGAGGAAAATTAATAAACAGAACTTACTCTATTATACTCGATTATAAATAACAAATATTTTGAAAATTAGTACCCTAAAAATGGATTTTGAAAAAAATTATGTTGGACCTTGAAAACCTTGAAAAGTCCTGGAATTTTTTTTTTAAAGAATTACTGGACACCATGTTCATTTCCGTAAAAAAACAGAACAAAACTTTTATTGTTAAATTCGGTTAAAATATAAATTTACATTTTAATGTAAATTTATAAATAAATTTAATATTTTAATGTAAATATATAAATAAGTTTTATATTTTACTGTAAATGTATAAATAAATTTTATATTTTACTGTAAATGTGTAAATAAATTTTATATTTTACTATAAATGTATAAATAAATTTTATATTTTACTATAAATGTATAAATTAAATTTTATATTTTACTGTAAATATATAAATTAAATTTTATATTTTACTGTAAATATATAAATTAAATTTTATATTTTACTGTAAATATATAAATAAATTTTATATTTTACTGTAAATATATAAATTAAATTTTATATTTTACTGTAAATATATAAATTAAATTTTATATTTTACTGTAAATATATCAATAAATTTTATATTTTACTGTAAATATATAAATTAAATGTTATATTTTACTGTAAATATATAAATTAAATTTTATATATTTTAATCGGATAGAATTTTGTTTTCTATTTAAAGAAGAAAAAAAGATTTGTATATAACTTTGTTTTCTTTTTTTCTTTTGAGAATTATAAAGAAATCCTGGTATTTATCTGTGTAATTTCTTGCGTATTCCGTTATATACTTGGTTTTCTCACATGCAACGTAAATACAATTTCGCTGACTTTAAACTCGACTGTGGACTTTGAGACTTTATAACTTTGTACAGTTGGAGTCTCCTTCCCAATCGTATTTACGTTTAGTTTGTACCACGAGCTGTATCTACACATGTATCTCCACTGCATTGCATTGTATCACTGCAAGATACGAGTTTACTTTACAAAATGTCTTTTACACAATCTTGTCAACATTCAATCACGATTTATGCTGCTTCTCCTACTCTCTCTCTCTCTCTCTCTTTCTATATTCGAAAATTGTAACAAACTTTCAAAATTATTATTTCTTTTCTTTCGTGAATTTTTTTTTCTTTTTATTCTGCTCTTAAAAATGTAATCTCATAGTTAGAGGAATAATCCTCTCAATAATTTTTCCTCTCAAAATAAAACTATTTCACTTGAATGTAGAATATTTTTATTATTTGGTATTTACTGTTCGCAATAAAAATTAAAAACAATAAAAAAAAAATTAAAAATTAAATTTTTACACTTAGAAACTTTATAATTAATTTTTTTTATAGTGACGCAAAAATTATTGTAACAAAAATTTAAATTGAAGAAGAAATAAATAAATTTCGTTCATTTAAAGTTCATCTAAAGTTCTGAACAGAACTTTAGAATCGTAAAATAATCAAAATAATTAATAAAAATAAATACGAGAAAGTATTAAAAAATCACAATTAGTGACTGACTTTTTTTCCTTTTGAATTATGTAAATTTTACTAATAAACTAATAGAAATTACTATCTATTAGTGAGATTTACTAATTTAAAATAAGAAATTTTGAATTAATTTTATATTAACATTATAATTATTTAATTATCTATTATATAATTAATTGATTATAATTAATAATAATAAAATTAATAAATTTTAAAATAAGAAACAACTTAAATAAAATAAGTAAAATAAAACAAAAATAACTCAAAAAATTAATTAAATTCTAAAATTGTAAAATTGTAAACTAAATTTTGTAAAAATAATTAAATAATTCGCAGAATAAATAGAAAATTGTTAAAATTTAATTGTACAGTGAAAAAAAGGAAACCATGGTAAATAAATAAAAATTTTATTCTTCTTAAAATGTCTCGAACACAGTGAAAAATAAAAATTAATGCGATGAATATGTAATTGGAGATTCCAGTACGAAATCCTTGTAATTTTCAATTTCTGTCGAGGCAAAAGCAGACATTCAAATAATTGGCCAAGTCCTTGAAATTCTCCTTCTCTTTTTCGTTTCTACCTGAAGAGGAGAAACTTTAGCTCTTAAATTTACGATCCGACTTTTTTTTTTCTTTTTTTTTGACTCTTTAAAAGATTCTTTCGCAAAAAAAAGGAGTTCAAATCGATTCTTAGCATAAAATAAAAATTATATTTGAATTTAATTTTTTACTTTAATAAAACTAATAGAATATATTCAATAATTGGAATAAAGTTGAAATCCTTGTTTAATTATTAATTCTTTTGTGGAAATTGATAGAAATTTTTTTAAACATTTTTTTATTAATGTCGTAATTATTATTTTTTACTTTATTACTTATTATATTATTACTGTCCATATATTTATTTTTGTTATTATTTATTTATTTATTTATTTATTTATTTATTCAATACAAACCGAACTTTTTCTTTCGTAATTATTTATTATTATATTATTATTATTATTAACGTATTATTACTATATTATTATAATTACTTATTATTTATTTATTTATTTTTATTTACTCACGGAAAATAAAGATCTTTATATGTAAAACAATTTCATTTTGTTTGACTTAAAAAAAATATATTTGATTTTAGTAAATAATTATTTGATTCAAGTAAATATTTATTTGATTCAAGTAAATATTTACTTGATAATAGACAAGTAATCGATTAGTTGAACCAAAAAAATTTTTTTTCAGTGTTATAAACATTGTAATCATTTTTACTACAAATATCTTTAATATTATTAACATTTATAATGAGTTAAATAATAATTACTTAATTAAAAGTACGAAAGATGAATAAAAATAACATTCACTAATATCATGCGGAAAAATGAAAATAAATGTATACATTATTATTTAATAATTCGAGGGATAAATATTGTTGGCAATGTTTATCTTCTTTATATTTAATGTCTGTAGTAAATAAATTAATTATAGAGTGTATAAAATGAATTACTTTAAAATCACATTTTCATTTGTTTTTCTCATTTGCATTTTTTTTTTCTTTTTTTTTTTATCAGCATTTATATGTATGAAAAGCTCGTGAAATGCGGAAGTTCATGGGGAAGCATCGGTGGGTCCAATTTTATTACGGTTCGATCTCCAGCCAATATCCATTTCCCACACTCATGCATTATATTGAGAAATTGTAAAAAGAGTGTGTAAATGAATATCCACGTAGGAAATATAAATGAGAACATTAAATTCATTTTCGCATAACATTTTTCGCACGAATTATTTACTTTGAAAATTTTATTTGTTTTTTTCGGTTTTTAAAGATTATTATTTTATTTATTATTATTTTATCTATTATTATTATTATAATTATTATTATTATTATTATTATAATTATTATCATTTTATTTGTAATGTAATGTTATATAACATTAAAATTATTATTATAATTATACACTAAGAGAAAAATATATTTTAAACCAAATAACATTTATTTGTGTTAAATAAAAGTATATTTGTCTCAGAGTCAACTGGATTATTTATTTGTTTGAAATAAAAATTTTATTAGACAAAAATAAAACGTTTATTTGAACCAAATAAAATTTATTTGAAACAAATTACTATATTATCGAAATTTGTAGTTGTTTCAGTGAAAAAAATTAATTTATTTGATTCAAATAACTGATTACTTGACTATTATCAAATAAATATTTACATGAATCAAATAAATTATATTTAAGTTAAATAAACAGGGTTGCCACAGGTAAGGGAAATCAGGGAATTCAGGGAAAAGTCAGGGAAAGTGAAATTAATCAGGGAAAAAGTCAGGGATTTTTATTGAAGTACTGGAAAAAATTGAATTTTGGAGAAGTTACAAATGATTGCAGAAATTCAATTATTTTCAAAAGTAATAAACTTCTTCGCAGAAATTCAATTATTATATGTTCAAAAACTAAAAAAAAATTCTCATCAAAATTCAATTGTCTTTAAAAATAATAAAATTCTTCTCTGAATTTCAATTATTTTATCAAAAATTTTCATAAAGTTCTTTGCAAAATTTCAATTATTTACCAAAAATTTTTCTTAAATTCAATTATTTTCAATATCTACTATTTTAATAAAATTTCTCAAAGGTTTTCAATTATTAAAAAAAAAAAAATGTTGATAAAATTCTAAGCAAACATTAAATTATTTTCATAAAGAATAAAAATTTCACAGGAATTCAATTATTTACAAATTTTTTTTGTAAATTTCTTTACAATACCAGTTATTTTCATAATTAATAACATTTTTTTTTACAAAAATTCAATTATTTTCATGAATAATAAAACTCATAGAATTTCAATTATTTTTAATACAATTTTAATTGAATTTCTCGAAAAATTTAATTATTCTAGAAAATTTTATTAAAATTCCTCGAAAAAATTCAATTTTGTTGATAAAATTTATTATGATAATTCAATTTCGAGAAATATTTAATTATTCAATAAATTATTTATTTTTGTATTTAAATAATTGAATTCTCGTAGAATTTTCTAATAAAAATTGATTTAAAATTGAATATCAGTTAAAACTTTAGATAATAATTGAATATTAAAAGCATTAAAGCATCAATTTTTAAAAATAATTGATAATTGAATTCTTTTGAAGAATTTTAATTGAATTTTTGAAAATAATTATATTTTTCGAAGAATTTACTTAAAATTGTATTAAAAATAATTGAAATCCTGTGAAGAATTTTATTAATTTATAAAAGTAATTGAATTCCTGCAAAGAATTTTTTCAATTTTTTTTTAAAACAATTGAAATAATGTAAAGATTATCTTATTATTTATGAAAATAATTGAATTCCTGCAACGAATTTTATTACATTTTTTTTAAAATAATTGAATTCTTTTGTGAAATTTTATTAAAATAGTAGATTTTGAAAATGTTTGAATTTCAATAAAGAATTTCGTTATATTGGTGAAATATGTAATTAAATTGTAAAAAAAATTGAAGAAAATAATTCCATTTTTCTATGAATTTACTTTAAATTGTATTATAAATAATTGAAATCCTCAGAAAAATTTTATAATTTATGAAAATAATGGAATTCTTACAACGAATTTTATCAATTTTTTTTTAAATTATTGAATTCATGTGAAAAATTGTATTAATTGTAAAAATAATTGAATTCCTGTAACGAATTTTATTACATTTTATTTAAATAATTAAATTCTTTTGAAAACTTTTAATAAAATAGTAAATTTAAAAAATTTTTGAATTTCAGCGAAGAATTTCATTATTTGTGAAACGTAATTTAATTCTTGGAAATAATTTTTTACGATAATTTCATTTTTTTAAAAATTTATTTAAAATTGTATTAAAAATAATTGAAATCCTGTGAAAAATTTTATTATTCATGAAAATAATTGAATTCTTGCAATGAATTTTATTATAATTTTTGTAAATAATTAATTTTTTTTTTGGAGAAATTTATAAAGTTTAAATAAAGTTTATATTTAATTATAAAATTTAATTTATAAAGTTTAATTTTTAAAGTTGTTAATATTAAAATTATTGCTCTTTTTTTTGCATTTTTTTTGTATTTCCTTTGATAAAATTGAAAATTGCGGATAAGTTTTGAAGAATATATTTTTTTTTCTCACCTGCATAAGAAAATGAATTATGATAAAATAGAAAAAGCTTGCGGTGGAAAATTATTTTTATGATAGTTGAAAGTTTTGAATAATTTTAGAAGAACAAGAACGATGAATGTTTTGAGAGAGAAATATGCGTTTAGTTGAGGGAAAAATATTTTTTTATTTTTTTTTGTTTATAAACGTAAAAGCAGCCGTTTCAATGCTTGCATAATGTATCTCGTCTCAAGTTAAAGTCCGTAGATCTTGCTCTCTCTCTCTCTCACTCTCTCTCTCATTCTTTTTATCTGCAAAGTATTTGCACAATGAGTTTGCAAATTTATCTGCTACTATGACGAAAACCCCCCTATCTATTGAGTAACACGAACTAAATTGTCAATTTAAATTTCATAAATATTTGTCTTTCGAAGTTTCTTTAAAATTGCTATATTTTTGGTAATTATCATTTATAAGCTATATTTTAATATTTTAGTTTTGATAAGTATATAATATATTTTATGATAATTATGTAACAATAATTACCTTTTCCATACATTCGTTTTTTTATTATTAAATTTTTTTTCTTTTCTTTCTTTATTTCATCCTTTTTTCCTTTATTTCTTCCTTTCTTTTTTTTATTTCTTCCTTTCTTCCTTTATTTATCCTTTCTTTCTTTATTTTTTTCTTTCTTTCTTTCTTTCTTTCTTTTTTTATTTCATCCTTTCCTTCTTCCTTTTTTTCTTTATTTGTTT
Source organism: Leptopilina syphax (assembly GCA_032872505.1). NCBI lineage: Eukaryota > Metazoa > Arthropoda > Insecta > Hymenoptera > Figitidae > Leptopilina > Leptopilina syphax. The sequence goes on along the minus strand of CM065471.1, from coordinate 31,708,911 downwards.
CTTCCTTTCTTTTTTTATTTTATCCTTTCCTTCTTTATTTTTTTCTTTATTTCTTCCTTTCTTTATTTTTTTTCTTTCTTTCTTTAGTTCTTCCTTTCTTTATTTTTTTCTTTCTTTATTTATTTCTTCCTTTTTTTCTTTCTTTTTTTCTTTCTTTATTTCTCTCTTTCTTTCTTTCTTTTTTTCTTTCTTTCTTTCTTTCTTTCTTTCTTTCTTTCTTTCCTCCTTTCTTTATTTTATCCTTTTTTTCTTTCTTTCTTTCTTTCTTTCTTTCTTTCTTTCCTCCTTTCTTTATTTTATCCTTTTTTTATTTCTTACTTTCTTTCTTTATTTTTTTTCCTCTTGTTTCTAGAAATTTGGTAAAAAATAAAAATTCAGAATATGTCGAAAAAAATGCCTTTCGAGGAAACTTGGCGAACCGTGGGTGTAATTATATTTCTAGAAGCTCTTGCAGTTACCGCTTTTATGCATTCTCCTCGTCGAACTGCTATAAACTTGTTACGAGCAATTCCCGAGAGTTTGAATTTAAAAAGAAGAAATCTATAGGCGGTCCCACTCATGACATCGCAAAACGACATAATAATGATTTTCGTATTTTTTTTCTCTTTTTCTAACCACTGACTATTATTTAAAAGCCATTAATATCAATTTTCTTTTTTTTCTTTTTATTATCTTTTTTTTAATAACTTCATTTCGCTTCGAGAAATTTTAGATTATTAATTATTTTTGTCACGTTAAAACTTATATAAGAGTCTCATAGTAGGAAATTTGTATTCTATTAAAAAATATAAATTAACATCCATTAGCGTCGATGCTATAAATTAAATTCAAAGAATTGAATCTAACGAATTATTATTCTAAAAAATTTTCATAAAATTCTTTGATTTATTATTTATTTATTTATTTATTTATTTATTATTTTCAAAAATTTTAAAATCATTTTTCTCAATTCAATTATTTTCACAAATAATAAAATTCTTTGCTGAAATTCAATTATTTTTTTCTAACTAATATTTTAATAAAATTTTATAGAAGAATTCTATTCAATAATTTAAGAAAAGTTTTAATTAAATTCTTCTCAAAAATAAAAAATAAAAAAATACTACTTTCTTCTCTCAAAATTTAAATTAGTAAAAATGCTTCATTATTTTCATGTTGAATTTAAATAATAATAATCAGTTTTATTTTTTGTCATTTATTTTGCAAATCAAATTTTTTGATGTGAAACTTATTTGACAGATAAAATGATCTCGTTAAGTGTTCTCTACTTTTTTTTTTTTTTTTTTTTTTTTAAAGAGAGAATGACATTTGCTGAGAGGAAAATTGATGTTATTCCAAACGCGTGCGAGGACTCATTTTGCAGCCATCATCAGAAAATCTATATTTTCCCTTGTGCCCTCTTATATTCCCATCGTTACTCCCTTTACTATCATAGTCTTTATATTGCTGTAAATTTTCTACATTTCCTTCTTTCTTCTCTCTAGAGAGGTAAAATTTATTAAAATTAAATTATTTTTCCATTTCCATTGTATTTCGTAACGAATTTTGTGATATTAAAAATTTATATCACATTTTATTTCATTTGATTTGATGTAAATTTTCCTCTTTGTTTATTAAACACTGTGAATGTGTTTGGCACTTGAGTTATTGGCAAATTATAAGCGAGAGACGCTTATAATTAATTATAAAATAAAAATAATATAATACTTCTAATTTTACAATTAATAATTATTAATTCATTATTATTATTATTATATTATAATACTTATAATTTAAAAAAATGTGTAGAATTCTGTGAGAGAAATAATAAATAATAATAAAATTTAAAAATTTTTTTATTTAACTTTTTGTTGAAAACACTAAAGAAAATTTAATTTTGAAGAAATTACAAATAATGGCAGAAATTCAATTATTTTCAGAAAAAATAAAATTCTTCTTATAAAATTCAACTATGTTCAAAATTTGAAAAAAATTCTCGTAAAAATCCCAATTATCTTTATAAATAACAAAATTCTTCTCCAAAGTTCATTTTTTTTCATAAATGTCAAAAAAAAATTCTTGTCAAAATTTCAATTATTTTCAAAAAATTTTCTAATTTAAATGATTTTTAATTTCTACTATTTTAATAAAATTTCACAAAAAGAATTCAATTATTTTCAAAAAATTTTCTAATTTAAATGATTTTCAATTTCTACTATTTTAATAAAATTTCACAAAAAGAATTCAATTATTTTAAAAAAATTTATAATAAAATTGTATGCAAACATTAAATTATTTTCATAAATTATAACAATTTCACAGGAATTCAATTATTTTCATAAACAATAAAATTTTTCCAAGGAATTCAATTATTATTATCATAAAAAATAATTTAAAATTCTAGAAAATAATAATTGAATTAAAATAATCAATTATTTAACGAACTTTTATGCAATTTATTTTTCCCAATAATTCAAATACTTTCACTATAATAATGGAATTTTTTATGATAATTCAATTTTATAAAAAAAAACTTTTGCTTAAATTCTAAGCATGAATTTAATTATTTTTATAAATAATTAAATTTTTCACAGAAATTCAATTTTTTTTAAATTTTAATAAACTTTTCCACAATAATTCAATTATTTTCAAAAATAATAAAATTTCTTCTCTGTAATTCAATTATTTTTGAGAATTATAATAAAATTCCTAGCAACTATTCAATTATTTTCATAAATAATAAAATTCATCGCAGGATTTCAATTATTTTTAATACAATTTTACAGGAATAGCTCAAAAAATATAATTATTCTTAAAAACTTAATTTCAATTCCTCGAAACAATCAATTATTAAAAAAAAAATGTTTTTTTTGATATTTTTTGGAAGGATTGAATAATTATTTTCAAATATTTTTAAAATATTGTTCGAAAGAATTTAATTGTTTTAAATACAATTTTAATTAAATTTTTTTTTAAATAATTCAATTATTTTTTTAAATTTTAATTAAATTTTTCCTAAGAATTCAATTATTTACACAAATAATTTTTCGAAAGAATTCAATTATTAAAGATAAATAAGAAAATTACTCCCGAAAAAAAAATTATTTTGAGATATTTTAATAAAATTCTTTGCAAAATTCAATTATTTTCATAAATAACAATATTCATCACAAGAATTCAATTATTTTTAAAAGTAATAAATTTCTTCTTGGAAATTCCATTATTTAAAAAAATTCTGATAAATTCTTCGCAAGAATTCAATTATTTTCATAAATAATAAAATGTTTTTTAGGAATTCAATTATTTTCAAAAAAAAAATTCAACAAAATTTCCCACAGACATTCAATTATTGACATATTTTTTAATAGAATTCTTTGTAAAATTTAATTATCTTTAAAAACTTTTCGCAATTCAATGATTTTCAATATATACTATTTTCATAAAATTTCCAAACAAAATTCAATTACATATTTAAAAAATGTTTTGTAAAAATTTTCGTAAGAATTCAATTTTTTCATGAATAATAAAAATTTTCATCAATTCAATTATTTAAATTAAAATTTGCATAAAATTATTCGAAAGAAATGAATTATTTAAACATTTTTATATTAACTATATCAAGAAAATTATTAAAATCTTCCATAAAATTATTTTTTATAGTAATTTTTTCCGATGAATTCAATGATTAAAAAATAAAATCAAAAAGAAAATATTTTGACCCTTTTTGAATTTTTACGTTTCTCAAAAGTTGATAGATTTTAAAATCCATCGGTAATTTTGTAGAAAATATGTTTTTGTATCAACAAAAAAATTGATGAATGAAAAAACAGATTTTTACTAATTTTTTTTTTTTTTTTATTAATTCTATTACTTTTTATATTTTAAATTCTTTCATGAATAATAAAATTCGTAGCAGGAATTCAATTTATTAGCAGTAGGATAAGAAAAAAGTAAATATTTTTGATAAAAATTAGGAAAAAGTCAGGAAAATAAAAAATATGGAATGGAATTTTTGTCAATTTTGTGAAGTGAATAAAACGATTATTTTAATGTATATTATAAAGTATTATAAAGTATTTTAAAATATTTTATTATATATAAGTTATAAAGTTGTAAATTTATTAAAGTTTCTTAAGTTGCAAATATTAAAGTTTGCTAAGTTGTAAACTTTGCATTTTTTTCCAAAGAAATTTTTTTATTGATATTATAACAGCATTTAAAGATTATTAATTTTCGCGGATAATTTCGAATGATTATTAATTCGAGGTTATTGTTAGCACGCGCACACTTAGAAGTAAGTCACAGAGGGATGACTGCATTATTAAACAACCAATCTCGGGAAATGTGGTTGGCCGAATGCCAATTTTCTCTTTCTCTCACTCTCTCTCTCTTCCTGAAATAATGCCGAGAGTTATCGTTGTAACTTGACTAAAACCACGATTTAAAACGAGAAGAAAAACAAAGGACCGGAATCGGCTACTGCCAAATAAATGCAGATAAATGATTGGATAGGAGATACCAATGACCTGGTTGTAAATATGTAGGACATGTGATACAATATCAGAAATAATATCAAACTGTAGCATTTTTTTTCAAATTTAATGATCCACAAGTCCTGTTTTTCTTTTAAAAAAAATGGGAAATTAATAGAACTATATTTATTACTTTGATTCAATTTTGAATTATTATTTGGAAGTAACTGAATTAAATATTTGAACAATTGTATATTATAATTAATTATATTGAAAATTATAATTAATTCTGTTACTACTACTGAGTAGATAATAAAAACAAAATATTTTATTTATAAATAAAATATTTTCATAAAATTTTAATATATTTTAATAAAATTTATTATAATAAAATTTATTTCAAGAAAACTGTGAATTATTACAGTTTTATTGAAAGTATCAAATTGATAATAAAGGTGGATCAAATTGATGACAAAAATTTTAATCAGATTTTGATTTGATCCACATTTTTCGTATTAATTCGTTGCAATTTAAAATTTTCAAGTTAACAGTGTTATTTATTCCTTAAGAAAGGGTTTATTTTTTGGATTCTGTAAAAATTCCGAATGTTTAACTTTTGCGCTACATAATTAAACTGATAAAATAAAATTAAATTTAAACTTTTAGGTAAAATTAAGTTCGAATGTAAAAAAAAGTAATTTTTTGCTAAAGTATTTAAAAGTCGTTCTACCATTTTCGATGGACTATTTTATAGTTATAACATGTGTCCGCCTTTCCATTTTCTGTCAATAACACGATTTCACGCAGGTCCTTTGCTCAGGACATCCCCTTTCGTTTCCTTTATTCAAAGTAAATAAACCTGTCTCGACGTAGTTGAAAGCGATTGCAAAGATAGTGTTCAGAAGAAAAGTAATAGACATTGAAGGAGAAAGAATTTTTTTTCCAAGTTGATATATCAAAAATTTTAAACATTACTAAATTAGCCTCGAGAAGTTAAATTTCTAATTTTTTAATTTCTCATCAGTTAATCGAATCAGTTTTTTGAAACTCATATTTCAACTTTTATTTATTGAATTTTATTTATTTGAATAAAATTTATTAAAATAATTAAATTATTTAAAATTATTTAAAATTTTTCGAAAAAATCAATTATTTAAAAAGATTTTTACAAAATTCTTCGCAAGAATTCAATTATTTAAAAATTGTCTAATAAAATTTGTTTCAGGAATTCAATTATTTTAACAAAATTTAAACAAAATTCGTTGCAAGAATTCAATTATTTTCATAAGTAATAAAACTCATCGAAAGATTTCAATTATTTTTAATATACTTTTAAATTCATTTCTCGAAAAATGCAATTATTCTTAAAAATTTTATTAAAATTCTTTTCAAGAATTCAATTATTTAAAAGAAAATTTAATAAAGCTTTTCGTAAGATTTCAAATATTTAAAAAAATTATAATAAAATTCGTTGCAAGAATTGAATTATTTTTATTAATAATTTATTTATTTATTTATTATTTATTATTATTTATTTATTTATGATGCAATTTTCAATTAATTCCTTGAAAAATGCCAATATTCTTAAAAATTTTATTAAAATTCTTCGTTCAATTATTTAAAAAAGTTTTGATATAATTTTTTATTAAAATTGAATAGCTATTTTTAAAATATTTTCAATTACTTTCAATAAAGTTCTTCGTAAAAATTCAATTATTTAAAAAAGATTTAATACATCTCCTCCTAAAAATTTAATTATTTTACAATTTTTTAATAAAATTCTTCGAAAAAATTCAATTATTTAAAAATTTGTTATTTGTTTATTAAAATTTAATAGTTAGTTTCTATACATGTTTTATTAAATTTCTTGGAAGAATTCAATTATTTAAAAACAACTAAAAAAGTTCTTCGCAAGATTTCAAATATTTAAAAAAAATTGAATAAAGATCTTCCCAAGAATTCAATTATTTAAAAAAATTTTGATTAAATTCTTCTCATGAATTTAATTATTTTCATAAATAATAAAACTCATCGTAGGATTTCAATTATTCATAATACAATTTTAAATGAATTCCTCGAAAAATGCAATTATTCTTAAAAATCTCATTAAAATTCTTCGAAGAAATTCAATTATTTCTGTAAATAATAAAATTTTTTCAAACTTTTTTTTGAAAAATATCAATTATTCAAAAAGATTTTTATAAAATTCTTCTCAGGAATTAAATTATTTTTTATAAATTTTATATAATAAATATCAAGAATTCAATTATTTAAGAAAAGAGTTCTTCGCAAGAATTCAATTATTTAAAAAAGATTTAATAATGTTCTTCGCTAGAATTCAATTATTTAAAAAATTTTTTATACAATTCTTCTCAAGAATTCAATAGCTTTTAAAAATTTTAACAAAATTGGTTGCGAGAATTCAATTATTTTTATAAATAATAAAACTCATCGCAGGATTTCAATTATTTTTAATACAATTTTAAATTAATTCCTCGAAAAATGCAATAATTCTTAAAAATCTTATTAAAATTCTTTAAAAGAATTCAATTATTTAAAAATTTGATATAATTTGTTAATTAAAATTTAAAATATTTTCTATACATTTTTTATTAAATTTCCAGGAAGAATTTAATTATTTTCAAAAAATGTAATGCAATTTCGTAAAAATTGAGTTATTTTAAAAGCTCTTGATAAAGTTCTTTATAAGAATTCAATTTTAAGAAATATTTAATTATTGAATAAATTATTAATTTTTGTACTTAAACAATTGAATTTTCGTAGAACTTACAAGTAAGAATTGATTTATAATTGAATTTCAGTTAAAATTTTTAAAAATAATTTCAATTGTTAACAAATTTTTAATAAAATTCTTCTCAGGAATTCAACTATATTTAAAAATTTTAACAAAATTCGTTTAGAGAATTTAATTATTTTCAAAAATTTTAATTCAATTCTTCGTAAAAATTCAATTATTTTAAAAAGTTTTGATAAATCTCTTTATAAGAATTCAATTTTAAAAAATATTTAGTTGATCAATAAATTATTTCTTTCTTTAATTAAACATTTTTATTAAACAATTGATTTCTCGTAGAATTTTCTAATAAGAATTAATTTAAAATTGAATTTCAGTTAAAATTTTCGATAATTGAATATTAGAAGGATTTTAAAGTGAAAGTTTTCAGACAAAAAAATTTCAAAATATTTTTTAATTGAAATCTTTGAAACTTCTAATTGTTGTAAAACTGTAAAAATATTAAATTTTTTTTTTAAATAAAATTATTAAAGTTTTAAATAATTTTATTTAAAAAAATTTTAACAAAAAATTATTTTTTTTCTGGAAGAATAGTTATTAGTTTTAGAAATATAGTTAAATTTCAAAAAGGTTAAAAAATCATTTAAATAATTTTTATTCCTGTTGAAAAATAAATAGATATTTGAATATTCATTTTAAAAAAAATTTAAAAACGTAATAATAAAAACTATAATAACAAAGGTTCAGTTGATCGTAAAGAATAACGTTTTCATTAATTAACACTGATAGAATCGATTTTATCCATCGGATTAAAATACCATATTGAATATGCGATACTGTTGTGTACCCGTCGAAAAGACAAGTTTTATTATTGACCTTTGACAATAAAAAAAAAAGAAAAAAAAATTTGTTATCGTTAAAATATTTCAACAGTAATAAAGTTTTTTTTCGTAAATTACAAACAAAGTGATTTTTAACAATTACATAAAACATTTTAATTGTTGTAAAATTCCTCTTTATACTAATATTAAAAACTCTTCAAAATCCTTATAATAAATAGCATTTCTTTATAATAGTTAAAAAAAAATTCTTTTCGAATTTTAACAAAACGAAAAAAATGGAACATATTGACGTATATTAAATAAATATAAAAAAACAGGATTTTCTGTTAAAAATGTACATCAATGAAAATTGTGCGATCTACGTCATTGTCGTCCTTCGATCTCCGTGATTGGTCCTTCCTGCTTCAATAACAATTAGCGGGGAATGCAACAACTCTGCTCTTGCAGTTTAAACGCGTTAATTATAATCTAGATGTATTTTCCACTCAGTGATTTCAATTTGTTTCGATGCCAGAATGCATGGATGTCCGTTTTATACTCTATCTCAAAGTGTATTCACGCGCGTGTTTCTATGTGTGTGAGTGTGTTTCGGTGAAATTATATTAGAGATGAAATTGAAATTTTAATTCAGTTCATTTACCGAGAATTAGTTTTACTGTGTTTATTTTTGCAAAATGTTTTTTCTTTTTTTTCGATTCATTTCCTTAATGTACCTTTGTAGGACAAAAAAAGTCAATTAGGTAATGAAAAGTTATAATCAATTTTTTAATTTAATTACAAAAAATTTTTTTTAAATGGGATGAATTTTTTCAAAAAGTTCAGTTGGAAATAAATTAGGTTTCTATTAAATTTTGTTGTACACTGAAAAAAAAAATTATTTGATGCAAATATCTGATTAATTAACTATTGTCAAGTAAATATTTACTTGAATCAAATAATATTTATTAGAGTCAATTAAATGGTATTTTAATCAATAATTTCAGTATTTGAAGCAAATATGAATTGAACCATTTAATTAACTCCAATAAATATTACTTGATTCAATTAAATATTTAGTTGATAATAGTCAATTAGTCGGTTATTTGAATCAAATAAATTTTTTTTTTCAGTATATGAACCATATTTTTAAGTTATTCTCAAAAAAAGTTTGTTGCAAATAATTTATTTGATTTAAATAGATATTTTGGTTCAGTTTAATAATTTTGACCAATTCAAAGAATAAATTTTGTCATTTGAAGTAAATTTTCAGTTGAACTAAACAATATTGTTTAATATCAAATTTTTTAGAATTTCCACTATTTTAAATTCGCTAATACTAGAAATCAAAAAACTAGAAATCTACTAGAAAAAAATACTAGAAAAAAATCTACTAGAAAACTACTAGAAATCAAATTCTTTAAAACGATTCAATTATTTTCAAAAAAAATTCGAAATTCGAATTATTTTCAGAAAATTGCCTCAAAAGAATTCAATTATTTAAAAGAAAAAATTGATAAAATTCATCCCAAATTCAATTATTTTCATAAATAATAAAATTTCCACGCCAGGAATTCAATTAATTTAGAATATCATTTTCAAAAGGATTTCGAAATTTCACAATAATTCAATTACTTTCACTAATAATAACATTTTTCATAGAAATTCAATTATTTAAAAATATTTTTGATTGAAAAATTTCAATTATTTTTAATACTATTTTAAATTAATTAATCGAAAAATTCAATTATTTTCACAAATAAAATTTTTCAGAAGAATTCAATTATTCAAAAAAAAAATTTTCATAAAAAATATTTATTATATTTCGAAAAAATTAATTACTTAAAACAATGTTTATAAAATTCCTATAAAGAATTCAATTATTTTCAAAAATAAAAAAAATTTTCACATAAATTCAATTCTTTTTAAACATTTTAATAACATTTCAGCGCAATAATTCAATTATTTTTTCATAAATAATAAAATTCTTCTCAGGAATTCAATTATTTTTGTAAATTTTAATAAAATTCGTAGCAACTATTTAATTGTTTTCATAAATAATAAAATTCATCGCAGAATTTCAATTATCTTTAATCAAATGTTACAGGAATTGCTCGAAAAATGTAATTATTTTTAAAAATTTAATTTATATTTTACGAAAAAATCAATTATTTATAAAAATGTTTTTTTTTTAAATTATTTGGAAGAATTAAATTATTTTCAAAAATATAAAAATTTTTCACAGGAATTAAATTATTTGCAAATATTTTAATAAAATTCTTTGCAAAATTCAATTATTTTCATAAATAACAATATTCATCACAAGAATTCAATTATTTTTAAAAGTAATAAATTTCTTCTTGGAAATTCAATTATTTTAAAAAATTCCAATAAATCGTTCGCAAGAATTCAATTATTTTCATAAATAATAAAATTCATCGCAAGATTTCCATTTTTTTTAATACAATATACAGGAATATCCAGAAGAGTGTAATTATTCTTTAAAATTTTATTTCAATTCCTCAAAAAAATCAATTATTTAAATAATGTTTCTTTAAAATTCTTTGAAATAATTCATCACAAGAATTCAATTATTTTTAAAAGTAATAACTCTCTTCTTGGAAATTCAATTATTTTTAAAAATTCTAATAAAATCGTTTGCAAAAATTCAATTATTTTCATAAATAATAAAATGGTTGTTAGGAAATCAATTATTTTCATGAATAATAAAATGGTTTTTAGGAATTCAATTATTTTCAAAAAAAATTTTAATAGAATTCTTTATAAAATTTAATAATATTAAAAAACTTTTCGCTATTCAATGATTTTCAATATCTACTGTTTTCATAAAATTTCCAAACAGAATTTAATTATTTAAAAAATTTGTTTGTAAAAATTTTCTTAAGAATTCAATTCTTTTTATGAATAATAAAAATTTCTCAGGAATTTAATGATTTAAATTAGAATTTGCAAAAAAATTAGTCGAAAGAAATCTATTATTTAAAAATTTTTATAAAATTCTTCACAAGAATTAAATTTTTTATAAATATTTAAATTCATTTATGAAAAATAAAATTCGTTGCAGGAATTCAATTTATCAGCAGAATATAAGAAAGAAATGAAATAATATTTTTGATAAAAATTAGGAAAAAGTCAGGAAAATAAAATATAGAATAGAATTTTTGTCAGTTTTGTGAAGTGTCTAAAAAACGAGTTTTTTTGGTCCTCAAGTTTAATTTTTCAATAGCTACTTTTTATTACTTTTTTTTAGTTTAAAAGCTACTTTTTGACACTTTTTTTAAAATTAATTATCGAGTGCAAAGTCTGCAATGCATTTATTTTTTTGATGCAACAAAAATTTGGTTGTTTTAATAATCAAATTTTTTTCTGTATGTTTAAAAATTAATTCAAAATTTTTGAATTCTTCAAAAAAAAAAAAAAAAAAAATTTCAGAATTTATAAATTATAATTAAAACAATATGTTAATAATAAATTTTCTTTTTGTTTCAGGTAAGAATATACACTGACTCCAGAAAAAAAAAATAAAATGCGATTGAGGAAAAATACAAAATGGAAAAAGTAATAATTGTGAGTATACCTATAAAAAACAAAAAAAAAAATTGATATAAAAACATTTTTTTATTTCGAAATATATTTGTAATTTCTCTCGATAGCAGAGGAGAAAAAAAATTGCTGGCAATATCACGCAGCACAAAATACTAAAAGTCTACAAATATTTCAGTCAAAGTTCAGATCAATGTAACCGGTTTTAAAACGAAAGAGTTCTTTTTTCAACTCTTTTTTTTTATATTAGTTTTCCTCTATCGATGTTTCGATGAAAGCCTTTTTGCTATGAGTTCAGATTAGATTTTCTTTAAACAAATCTCATCCGTACAAAGAATTCGAAATCGTTCGTTCGATTTTCCAGTATAAAATTCTTAATATGAAATATTTTGTTTATATATTTTTCTCAAATGGAATTTTATGAATACAATGAAAGTGAAATTAATCTTTTATTTTGCGTTAACGAAAAAATTTATTTTTTTTATTAAATAACTTTTTTTAATGTAAAGATCTTTTTCTATATTTTTTTTATTTATTTTTTTTTATTTAAAAAATTTTTTTTTAATTATTTTTTTTATTTAAATAACTTTTTTGAACTTAACAACTTTTCTTTAAAAACTTCAATTATATTTTTTCCATCAGATAATTTAGATAAAAAAATATTTTCATTTATTTTAACTTAAATAATTGCTAAATAAATTTTTAGTATATAAATTATTTTTCTAACATTGTAAAACATAATTTTTAATGAAACACGTGTTTATTTTCATTTTTTTATTAGTTACAATTTTGCCCGAAGGAAAATTAAAAAATGACTGATTTTTGTTGACTTCGGTTCAAAACAAAAAATTCTTGAATTAAAAATTTTATTTTCCTGAGAAAATCTTGTGGGGCGAAAATTACAATGAAAATTAATGGTATTTTGTTTGGTTTCTTTTTTTTTGTGAAAAAAGAAACTCCAATGTTTGCCTGAGATACTTGTGAAAGATTAGAGAAGAATTCTCCTTACCTTTCGAAAGAGGATGAATTGCAAAGTTCGAAACGAGTAGAAACTTTGTTTCCATCGTTACTCGGCCTTTTTTTTGGTCTTTCTCCTTCAATTCTCTCTTCTTCAATCTCGAAACGAAAAGAGGGATAACTTTATGGAGTAACTAAAACTGCTAGACTACTTTTCATTTTGTTTGATTTTCTTGCTGATAAAAGATTAATATATCTTTTCGTGTTTATCAAAGCAAATTATTTAAATCCACATTATAAATTAGTCCCGTTTGAATTCGAGAAGTGGGCATTTAATTTTATCCAATTAGCAGTCAATTAGGTAAATTTAAAAATAAATAAAAATAAAAGTTTTTAGTTGGGACATTTATTTATGAACCTGTTAATACTAAATGAATAAGGATTTTTTTATTTGTAAGACCGTTGGTAATAAATAAATAAAAAAGAATTTGTTTATTTGTAAGCCCATTGGTAATAAATAAATAAAAAAGCCTTTTTTATTTGTAAGACTGTTGATACTAAATAAATAAATAAGGCGTTTTTATTTTTAAAACCGTTGACAGTAAATAAAAAAAATTAATTAATTAAAAATAAATAAAATAGAATTAGAAATGAATAAAATATTAATAAATAAATAGAAGGCAAAAATAAAAAACAAATTAAGAAACTACCTCGTCAATCGTTATCAATACCTAATAAGCTTGTTTTTTCTTCTACGAAATGTTTCCCCCCCCCTGCCAATGAATGTAAATTTCACAACACATCAGCAAATATGTTTCTCATATTTTGCCGTTTGTAAACTCGTTTGACAGCTAAAAAGGAGACAAATGCCTATTTCTGAGAAGGGATTTTTAAGAGAGGGTTAAATAATATCAACCATATGTGAATGTAAAAGACAACTGCGTTTGAAAAAGCGTCAACGTTTTCTCCTTCTTCTTCTCCTCCTCTTTTTTTTGTAAAAAGAAGCACGTGGTATGGATGAAAAAATCTTTCGGTTGTGGTCTGTAACCACCCGCAGTGAATGACTGGTATTTTTAGTTCCTCTGTCGGCCGTTATACTCAGTGTCCCATAAATAACTCTTGACGTCAACAACATACAAAACTTACCTCTGCATTTAGCGAGTACTTTTATCACAGTCAGTAAATTTATAATAAATAGTTTCGCAATACTTGTCTAGTGAAAAAAAAAAATTTTGTCCACCTTGTCCTTATAGCCTTAGGAAAATTTTTTTCCTAAAGCTATACGGACAAGGCGGACGAAAGGTAGTTTTTTAAAGGAAAGAAGTTTTCTTAAAAAGAAAATCCTTTTTTAGAAAAGAAAAGAAAAAAAAATGTCCGTATTGTGTGGGAAAAAAATTTAGGGAAGTAAACTTCCGTCCGTCTCTTTCGCAGTCTTCGGAAAGAGTGCGCCCGAGAGGAAATTCGTCGCTTTTATATAGAAGCGGAAGAGTGGAGGGGGAAGTCGGCGCGGCGGACGAAGTGGGAGGAGCCGCGCGCTGTGATTGGTGCGCGCTCTTGTCGCGGTGCGTATAAAAAGGCGCCTGCGTCAAAAAATACCCGGAGCACTAATAGTTTTTACAATTTTTTTCTTTTTTCTCTAAACAGGTTCGCCACGCTTTTGATTTTTACAAATTATCTAACTTTTCCAGGTTTTCCAAATTAATAAACGAAATTTTTCCAGGTTTTTCAAACGAAAATTATTCGAAAACATCAATAACTTCAGTTTTAAATAAATATTTAATCATTATTATTTTTTCATAGAAATGAAGATTTTCAAAAATTTGAAATTTAATAACAAGTAAGAATTTAAGATTTAAAATTATTTGATAATAATTAAAACTTGCTACTTTGTTACTGTAACTTCTTCAAAATTTTTTAATAATAATTTAATAATTTTTCAAAATGTTCTTTATGAATTTTCAAATTCTTTTGTTTACAATTTAATTTTACGAAATTTCGATTATTCTGACATTCTTCAATATTAAAATATATTAGAAATTAAAAACTTTAAATAATTAAAGAAAAATTCCATTGAACTTTTTCAAACAAAATTAATTCTACAAAAATTTTAATTAAAAGTATGAAAAGTTCAAATTTTCAAAGATTTTAATTTGAAGCCTTTTGAAAATTCAATTATTTCTAAAAATCTACACTATAATCGTTTTAATATTCATTTATTATTATTATCTAAAATTTTAACTGAAATTCATTTTTAAATCAATAATTATTAGAAAACTCTACGAGAATTCAATTATTTAACTATAAAAATAAATATTTTATTCAATAATTGAATGTTTCTTAAAATTGAATTTTGATATAGAATTTTATGAACAAATTTTTAAATAATTGAATTCTCTTGATAAATTTTAATCAAATTTTAAGAATAATTTCATTTTTCGAGAAATTTGATGAAAATCATATTAAAAATAATTGAAATTCTGACAAGAATTTTATTAAAATTTTTGAAAATAATTGAATTTCGGAGAAAAATTTTATTATTTATAAAGATAATTGAAATTTTGACGAAGATTTTTGTAAATTTTTGAAAATAATTGAATTTTGGAGAAGATTTTAGATATTTATAGAGATAATTGAAATTTTACGAGAATTTTTGTAAATTTTTTTGAACATAATTGGATTTCTGCGAAGAACTATATTACATTTGAAAATAATTGAATTCTTGAGACGAATTTTATTAAAATTTCTATTTAAATAATTGAATTTTTTTGTGAAATTTTATTGAAATAGTATAGACATTGAAAGTAATTGAATTTTGACAAGTTTTTGAAATTAATTAAATTTCTACGAAGAATTTTATTAAAATTAATTTGAAAGAAATTGAATTGTTACAAAGAATAATTAAAATTTTTTAAAATAATTTAATTTCTTTACAGAAAATTTAATTAAAAATGTATTGAAAATAATAATTAAATTGTAATAAATAAATTGTAGAAAAGGTTTTTAAAATAATTGAATTTCTTTGATAAATTTTAATAAAATTTTTAGGAATAATTGCATTTTTCGAGGAATTCCATTAAAATTGTTTTAAAAATAATTGAAATCCTATGATGAGTTTTATTATTTAAATAAAATTCAAATTAAATATTATTTAAATGAATTTCTGAGAAGAATTTTATTAAAAAATGGTTCAAATAATTGAATTCTTGCAAAGAACTTTATTAAATTTGTTTTAAATAATTGAATTCTTGCAAAGAATTGTATAAAATTTTTTTTAAATAATTGAATTCTTGCTATTTATTAAAATTTTTTAAAATAATTGAATTCTTGATAAGAATTTTATTAAAAATTGTGTAAATAATTTAATTCTTGGGAAGAAATTTATTAAAATTGTTTTTTATATAATTGAGTTCTTGCGAAGAATTTTATAAAAAAATTTTAAACAATTAAATTTTTGCCAAGAACTTTATTAAATTTGTTTTCAATAATTGAATTCTTGCGAAAAACTTTATTATTTTTTGTTTTAAATAATTCTCTGTAATAATTTTCTTCTCTGTAAAAAATATTATTTATGATTATAATTGAATATAAATTTATGAAAATAATGAAATGTTTGCGTAGAATTTTATTAACATTTTTTTTAACTAATTGAATTCTTTTAGGTATTTCTATTAAAATACTAGATATTAAAAATCATTGAATTTAAGAAAGTTTTTGAAAATAATTAAAATTTTGCCAATAATTTTATTAAAATTTTTGCGAATAATTGAATTTATGAGAAGAATTTTACTACTTTTGAAAATAATTGAATTTCTGCATTTATTTGTAATTGCTTCAAAATTCAATTTGTTTTAGTGTTTTTAACTAAAATTACTTCTACAAATCCCTTATTTTTAATAAAACTAGTTAAATAATTAAAAAATTTAACTAATTTCAGAAGAATAGTTTTAAAAAATTTTTTTTAATCTAAGTTTTTTTTTATATTTCTAATTAAATTCATTTCAAATTAAAATTTTACAAAATTTCAAATTAAAATCTTTTGAAGTTCATCTACTTATGAAAATTATGAAATTTTCCTGACATTTACAAGTTCTTCAGGTTGCGTGGCAATCCTGTTGGAATAATTTCTATCTTTTTATGTTGTAATACTTTTTTTTCTTCTTCTATTAAATTATTTTATTCCTCTTTTGTAAAAATAACTTTTTTCTTTTGCTGTTTTTTTTCTTTCTCCTTTCTTTTTCTTTCTGACAACTAATTGTAATTTTCTATCTGACAAATAAGTTTTTTCTCTTTCCGGCGAATAATTTTTCCTCTTTTTGCCAAATAATAATTTAACCAAATAAATAATTTGTTTAAAAGAAAAGGGACTTTTTTACAAATTAATATTATTTCTTTATTCATAAAGCGAAAAACAAAGTTTATTTAATTTTTGAGCGGAACAAACAGTTATTTTTAACATTAAGCAAATAAAACGATCTGCCAATAAACTTTTAAGTTTTAAGAAACTAAAAATTAAACTCTCAGCATTGCAATTTGCAATGAGGTATCAAATGCACTGAGGGGAGAACTTTAAAGTTGTTGGTGGAATGTTTCAACCGCAAACACTCCGGTTCGAGGATACCGTTAAGTCTTGCTGAGAGAGAGAAAGAGAGAGAGAGAGAGAGTTGACGTGAAACGAAAACTGGAAACAAACTTACTTCTGAAAACTAAATTGGAGTGAGAAGACAAAGCTAACTTAAGTGATGGGAAAATTTCCAGTGGAAACTTTGTACATTTAGGTGGTACCATAAAATCATTTCGAATATATTATCAAAAAAAAATTTTTTTTTGAGGAAAAATAGAAGAAATTATGTGATCGATACCGATTGTATATTCTTTAAAGAGCCGAAGATTTTGTGCAGCACGTAAACTCGTCCAAGCGACAATAATTTACCACTTAGTTGTCAGCCTTGGATAACGGATGATGCGAATAGCTTTTCTCAAACAGGAATCATGCTTTGCTGCTGCCAGCTTCGATAGTGAATGAAATCACGCTTCAAAAAATTTCTACTTCAGACATCAACCGTTTCTTTACTTTATTGCTTGACTTTTGAGAAAATTGGATACTTCGCTCGGGTTATTTTTTCTTTTTCTATCATGTGTGTGTGTGTGTCTGATCAAAATTTTTTTACACTCCTCCTGTTATTAATCGATAAATCACACCAAAAATTATTGAAAAAAAAACTTGAAATAAGTTTAAAATATATTACAGAAAATAAAAAATGTAAATTTTAATTATAAAAATAATTTTCAGGTTTTATTTAGAAAAAAAATTATATCTAGGATTTTTTTGTTTTCGAAAGAAAGATAAATATCTTTGGTCGAATTTTCATGGTCTGTCATGAGACTTATAATCATTTTCTTTTTTTTTCTCTGTGAATACTAAATCTTTACAAATGACGAGGGAAAACGGAAGAAATGGCTTATTTGGTTCGGGAGACAAGGAATTTTATCCAAATGCTTGAATATCCGGTAAAAAGAAGAATAGAAATGATATCTTTTTTTTTTTTTTTGATAAATTTTTCACCCATCTGAGAAAAAGATTCTCTTTGTTTTTTTTTGTGGTGAATGTAGCAATTTTCCTCGATGCCAAATGATAGACGATTCCTCGTCAAACAAGTCTGGGATAATTTATTTTTCTCTGCACTTTCTATTTGAAGGTGAATAAAAGAAGAGAAGAATACCAAAATAATACTTCTATTTTTCTGTTTCTGATAAACGAAATGTAGGGGAAAAATAAATTCTCCTTAATTTAGCACAAAAGAATTTATAAGCATTTTGGAAAAAAAATTCTTTTTTTATAATTAATTATTTAATTAATACTTTCTTTAAAGTATTAATTAAATAATTAATTAATAGAGTTTTATTAACTAATGTTATTATAATATAATTTTGGCAATTGTCTAGAATTTATAAATAGGATAGTAAATTTATAGAATTTATTTTATTTGTATTATAATTACAATATATAATTATAATATCAATATAATAAATGTAAAAAGCTTTTTTGAAATTTAACTATATTTCTAAAACTAACAGCTATTCTTTAAAAAAGAATAATTTTGTTGTTAAAATTTCTAAAATAAAATTGTTCAATAATAATTTTATTTCAAAATAAATATTTAATATTTTTACAGTTATAAAACAATCAAAGTCTTACAAATTTCAATTTAAAAATCTATTGAAATTTAATTACGTCTGAAAATTTCCATTGTAAAATGCATCTAATATTCAATTATTATCTAAATTTTTTTTTAAATTGAACTGAAATTCAATTTTTAATCAATTTTTATTAGAATATTCTACGAGAATTAAATTTTTTAAATACAAAAATAAATAATTTATTTTATAATTGAATATATTTCTTAAAATTCAATTCCTTATAAAAACGTTTAATCAAATTTTTTAAATAATTTAATTCTTTGAAGAAAATTAATTAAAAATGTATTGAAAATAACTGTTAAATTTTATAGACGAATTGTATAAAAACTTTTTCAAATAATTGAATTCTTTCGAAGAATTTTAATAACATTTTTAAGAATAATTGCATTTTTTAAGGAATTCATTTAAAATTGTTTGAAGAAATAATTGAAATCCTATGATGAGTTTTATTATATATATGTAAAAATAATTAAATTCATGCAACGAAGATTACTAAGATTTTTTAATATAATTGAATGTATAAGAAAAATTTTACTAAAAATTGTTTAAATAATTGAATTTTTGCAAAGAACTATATTAACTTTGTTTTAAATAATTGAATTCTTGCGAAGAATTCTATTAAATTTTTTTAAATAATTAAATTCTTGATATTTATTAAAATTAAATAATGGATACATAATAATAAATTAATGGAATTCCTGAGAAGAATTTTATTTAAAAATTGTTTAAATAATTGAATTCTTGAGAAGAATTGTATTAAATATTTTAAAATAATTGAACACTTGCAATTATTTTACAATATTTTAAAATAATTGAATACTTGCAATTATTTTACAATTTTTAAAAATAATTGAATTCCTGAGAAGAATTTTATTAAAAAATGTTTGAATAATTTAATTCTTCTGTTTATTAAAATTTTTTTAAATAATTGAATTTCTGAGAAGAATTTTATTAAAAATTGTATAAATAATTGAATTCTGGCGAAGAATTTTATAAAAATCTTTTTAAATAATTGAATTCTTGCAATATTTTTTACAATTTTTAAAAATAATTAAATTCATGAGAAGAATTTTATTAAAAATTGTTTAAATAATTGAATTCTTGCAATTATTTTACAATTTTTAAAAACAATTGAATTCCTGAGAAGAATTTTATTAAAAATTGTTTAAATAATTGAATTCTTACTGTTTATTAAAATTTTTTTAAATAATTGAATTTCTGATAAGAATTTTATTAAAAACTGTTTAAATAATTGAATTCTTGCGAAGAATTTCATAAAAATCTTTCTTAATAATTGAATTCTTGCAATATTTTATACAATTTTTAAAAATAATTGAATTCCTGAGAAGAATTTTATTAAAAATTGTTTAAATAATTGAATTCTTGCAATTATTTTACAATTTTTAAAAACAATTGAATTCCTGAGAAGAATTTTATTAAAAATTGTTTAAATAATTGAATTCTTATTGTTTATTAAAATTTTTTTTAAAAATTGAATTTCTGAGAAGAATTTTATTAAAAATTGTTTAAATAATTGAATTCTTGCGAAGAATTTCATAAAAATCTTTTTAAATAATTGATTTTTTCGAAAAATTTTGTGCAAATTATATTTTGAATTAAAAACTTGCAAAGAATTTTATAAAATTTTCTTTAATATAATTGAAGTCTTTTGAAATTTTTTTAATTTTTTAAACCATAGATACTGCAAATAATTGAATTTTGAAAATGTTTTGAAAATAATTGAATTGTATCAGCGTAGTTAAAGTAATTCAAATTATAGATCATCTATAATTATAAAATAATATTTATATTATAAATACATTAAGGTAGAATAATAAATAAAATAATATTTAAATATCTCGACAAACAAAACTGTATTGTTTTTCGAGTCTATTAAAAAATTTACTAAACCTTTGATTTCTTTTATATGTTTAAAGAGAATGACTTTTTAAAAAGTTTTAAATAATTCCCTCTTCGAACAATTTCATTGAAGTAGAAGAGAGGAAAAAGAAGCAATTCAATTTTTCCCCCTGCATTCACATTTTTGTCTTTGCTTTATTTTTCCCCTCCAAATAAACTTGTCTCGTTCCTTTAAAGGAACATTAACTGTCGTTTCTCGGTGAAATCATATTCTTTTCTCTTGCATAATGCAAAAGAGAGTTTTTGGTTTCGAAAACCATTGCGTTTGTATAAGCACTCGTAGAGAAATGGAATTTAGTCTACACTCTTTTCCGATAAATTCACTTTTCGAAAGATCGACAAAACTTTCTCTCTCCAATGTTTTTTTTTCTTTCTTCAAAGAAAAAATCTTCAACTTTAGATATAGAGTTAATTTTTTTTTGTTCAAATAAATTTTTTTTATTTATTTATTTTTTTTTTGTTATCAATTTCAATATTTTTGTTATGAACAAAACTACTTTTTAATTTTACATAAACTTTACTTCTTTTTATAAATAATAATAGAATTTAAGTAATAGTTAATAATAAAAAAAAAAAAAAATTAAATAATAGTTGATAATAATTTGAAGGAGAGTAGTAGTTTAGAAAAAAAAAATTGTCAAAGAAGGGGAAAAAATCGATAATACGTTTATGGTCGCATTAAAGTTGACGAAGGTAGGTAGTCTGCAACAGTCTTCTTAAAACAGAAACTTCACCTCGCCTCGTTTACACGCGTTCTGCTCACGAACCGTTAATAATCTCTGGTGACCGTGTCGACTCTTGAAAATAATTCATGCCTCGCAACTCTAGGATAATTGCCGTACTTTATAAGTGCACTTTTCATATAGAAAAAATAATGTTGTTTACAAAAAAAAGCAGATGATAAACTGTTAGGGAAATAAACTTTTTCCGTCTAGAGAGACAAACTGCAAACAAAAAATTTTTTTGTTGCAAATTTTTTTTTTTCTGTTTAAGAAATAATTGACGCGGAATTTTTTTTTGTTAATGTACTACTTAATATTATTATTATTATTATTATTATTATTATTATTATTATTATTATTATTATTATTATTATTATTATTATTATTATTATAATTATTAATATTAGGGGAATGTAGTCAAGGTTGGCCTACTGTCTAGGTAGGCCACTCGCGTTTTTTTGTCAAGTTCACTAGCGCCACCTACGCGCATTTTTGTCGAAGCTTGTCTTAGTGAAACCTAACTTTTTGTTCAATTACATTTTCGGAAAATCGAAAATTGTGTTTTCTGTGACGTCGGTACAAAAAAAGCTCAAAAAAAGTTTTGTGCATAATGTGAAAAACCATTAATAAAAGATAAAAAACAAATTGAATCGTCAAGGCAAGTATGCAGAAAATTTGTGGGACTCATGGTTGAAAGGAAAACAAAGTAAAAAATCGAATCCCGAAACGTATTTCTTTATGGTTACAACAATTCGGTAATGTTACTTACTGTCAAGGTCGGCCACTATGTGTTTAAAATGCGCAAAGTTGAGGACGAGCTACTTCATTTGCAAAAACTGCAATTCTGTATAACTCATAATATAATTGATCATCTTATTAATATTTTTATTTAATTTTATTAATATTTTAGTGCAAAAATTTTTTTTATTTATATTTATTTTTTTATATTGTTTATTGTTATTATTTTGTTATTTCATTAAGTTACAAACTGTAAACAATAAAGAATCAATTTTCCGTAACTCTAAACATGTCATTTTATTTTTTAACGATTAATGCCCTTTGAATTTTAAACATGGCCGACCTTGACTGTAATGGCCAACCTGGACTACAAATTTTTTTTTTTTTAAATCTTTATAACTTTTTCATTTTTAAACCTGTCAATTTACTTTGTACAGAAAAAATGTTCCTATTAAACAGGACTTTCCAACCATATACTTCAATTGTCCAAATTCATTTTTAAAAAAAAGTTATAAACAAAAGTCAAAAAGGTGGCCGACCTAGACTATGTTCCCCTATTATTAGTATTTTATTATTATTATTTTAACTAATAAACAAAAAAATAATCTAAGAAACAAATAAGACATAATTAAAAAAATAAGTAAGTTAAAAATAAGAACAAAGAACAAACAAAGAAAAATAAAGTAGCAAAATATTAAAAATATTAAAAAACAGATTAAAAAAAATAAATAAAAATATCTAAAAAAAATATTTAAAAAATTTAAATAAAAGATTAAAAAATAAATGGATGAAGGAAATCGTTATTTTATGAATAATAAAAAAATATTGCTTTTAAATAGACAAATTTTTAATAACCCGATAGTGCATATCATTAAAAGCCAATAAAATTTTCCCAGCTGATAATCAATTTTATTGACAAAGCTAGTATTACAAATATTATGAATTCATTCATGAACCATTGCTTGCCTATATAGCAAGCAATGCTAAAATTTGCTTAATTTATTGGTTTTCTCTCGTGACCAATATTTTTGATAGGCGAAAAATAAAAATAATCTGCAAAAAATTAATGCGAACGAAAAATGATTGTTAATTATTGAAAGCCAACGTTTTTAATAAAATAATTCACTTCATTCAATTACTGATTAAACAATTATAAATCATTTGAATATTTTATCCTATACTGAACTTACTGAATATTAAAAAAGTAATAAAAATATTTCTCCAAGTACTTGTGAATATAAAAACTAAAATGTGAATGGAGGTAAATTAATTATTAATTAATTTATTAATTTATTAATTTATTCATTTATTTATTCATTTATTGATTATTAATTTATTTAATTATTATTTAGTTAATAATTGAATGATAATTTAAAATTTATTTAATTATTATTTAT
The DNA here is from genome assembly GCA_032872505.1 of Leptopilina syphax. Taxonomy (NCBI): domain Eukaryota; kingdom Metazoa; phylum Arthropoda; class Insecta; order Hymenoptera; family Figitidae; genus Leptopilina; species Leptopilina syphax. The sequence goes on along the minus strand of CM065471.1, from coordinate 31,685,391 downwards.
TTAGTAATTAAATGACAATTTAAAATTTATTTAATTATTATTTAGTTAATAATTAAATGGTAAATAATATAAGATTTATTTAATTATCATTTAGTTAATAATTATAATAATTAAATAATAAACATGAAATAATCGACTAAAGGAGCGAGTAAAAGTAAAATTTCAATAAATTTTAAAATATAAAATTTTTTAATTTTAAATAAGAATTTTAATTAATTGGATTAAATTAAAAGAGGAAATAAAAATCTCATTAAAAATTTATAATCCAAAAAGATTTGCAATAAAAATTTTTATTTTTAATGTATTTTAGTTTTATTCAAATTTTCTTTGTGTCACATTCATTTGCTGAGTTATAAAAAAAATTGTATTATTTTAATTGAGCACTATACACAATTTGACTATTTTTTTTTAATTTTTTTTTTTTTTTGGAAAAGATGTTACGACTTGTTTTAAAAGTTGCGAACTAATCAGAAGTTTCTCTAGATCTTTGAAAAGTTGTATGAAGCAAGGGAAGCGGTAAAGTTGTAAAGACAATTTAAAGTCATTGGAAGAAACGACTTACCAGAAATCTTGGTTTGGGTTTGTTAAGAACTATAACCTCGTTAAAGTTGGCAGAAGATTCCAATTAGTATATACATATATATATATATATAGAAAGGCTTGACCGATCATGCTACCAACGACGTTCATTATCGTCTTCCAAATCTCTCCTTCAGAGAATTCAATCCCCTTTATATCAAAAAATAATAATAATAATAATAATAATAATAATAATAATAATAATAATAATAATAATAATACCTAATAATAATAATAATAATAATAATAATAATAATAATGATAATGATAATGATAAATTTTTTCCTGAAAATGTTTATTTTTTAAATAATAAAAATATTAATTAATAATAATTAATATTAACAATAATATTATTAATATAATGAAAATATTTAAAATTAAAAAAAACATAAACAGTTAAAAAGTATAGGATAAAAAATATATAATAAAAATTTGAAAAAGTGTAGAAAGTATAAAAAAAAATTCTATAATTAATAGAAGATAAATTAAATTATAAATAAATAATTTATGAAATTATAAAGTAATTGCGAATTTACCTATTTTTGGGAGTAATTACAAAAAATCAGAAAAAATTATAATAGAAAAATTCTAATAGTGAAACTTTTTCCTTTTCTATTTTTCCCCTTTCTTATCCGAATCTTTTATTTCCTTTTATTTTGATTCAAGACTTCTTTGAGCAGAGAAAAACAAAAATATAAGAAAGTTATTTTACGAAATAAACTTTTCTCTTCTTCTTCATTTCTCTTCATTCTCTTTGTCCACTTTTTATTCTCATCTTTTTTTTGCATGAATGGTTTTTACTGAGATTTTTCCCCTATACATTTTTTTTCTTTATTCTAAATTCCAGAAACGATTCTTTATATATAAAATATTAATATACCCATAATATAATGATATTATAAATTATAATTCTCTCTATATATATATATAGCAATATTTCGGAAGTTGTAAATTTTCCCAATTTTTCTCGTAACGGAAATTAAATTACCGTTTGTAAATTTATTCTCGTTTTTATTATCAAATTATTAGAAGAGAAATTCTCTTCTTTTGATAATATTTTCCTTTTTTTGAAATAAAAATTCCTCTTCATTATTGTTAATTTTGTCGCACTATTTTTTTATTGCAAAAGGGGGGAAAATGGTATAAAAGTTTCTGAATGTCTTTTTCTTAATTTCCTGGAAATCTTCTTTTTTAATTTCCGAAATATGCATTAGTGTATAAAATATTAGGTATAGTAAAGTGTTATCACTTTTTTTTCCTCTTGTAATCGAATGAGAGAGTGAAGAAAAATATTGATTGAATTCAAAGGGGACGTCATGCATGAAACACTTTAGACTGACATAATGGAACAATAATTTATTTCTGTTCAAACGTTTCCTGCCTTAGATAATAATTAATTGTCTTCATTTTGTGAAAGTTTCACTAGAGAAATATTATTAGACAAAAAGCATTTTTTCTACTTTTTAAATTAACTCTTTTTTCAAAAAAAAAAAAAATTTTTAATCCCTTTTTTTAAAAAATAAACCTCATTTTGGAATTTTTACAAAAATGACCTTTTTTAGCATTTTTATTGCAAGTTTGAGATTTTTTTTAGTAAATTATGTAAAATTAAAAAATGGGAATATGCTTTAAATAAACGAAAAGTTTCAAAAAATTGGTTCTTTTATTCTTTTCAAAACACTTTTTCTTTTAATTTTAATTTTAAAAAAATTCTTTATTTTTTAAAAAAGAGGGTTTAAAATTTCTTTTTTTTTGAAGAAAGAGTTTTTGAATTGAAAAGTGCAGGAAGAATGCTTTAAAATTCACTAAAAAAAAAGTTTCTTTTGATAGAGTAAAATTTTTCTGTAATGTTTTAATTTCAAGGAAATAATTTTTTTTTCGTGTAAATTATCTTTTTCTGGTACTAGTAATAATTTTGTTTGTCGTTGTCATGTTTGTTGAATATTTAGAAACGATTGTTGGTGTTTATTTGGTTGAGGAATTTAGCCCAGTAATCTTACAAGATTGCTGACTCTTTGGTTGAATGTACCGTGGAAGGATAATCCGTCGCGGTGAAAATTACAAACATGGCGCGAAAGGAGCGCATTATTAATGGGTTCATAAATACGACCCCTGTAATAAGCAGCATCCTTCAACGGCTTTCGAGTTACATTCCTGGCACGTCTTTCCCTCTCTCTCTCTCTCACTCTTCTTTTTTTTCCCTCCCCTTCGTCCCCCATTCACTGCTACTAAGTGTCTCTTTCGTTATCTATCTTCTTCTTTATTTCGCTTTTACTTTTCTTTTCTTCTTCTACTTTTTTCTTTCCTTTTCTTTTTTCCTTTACTTTATTTTTTGTTCTCTTTTCAATTTTCTTTCTACTTTCTTTTTTCTCTTTATTTTCTTTTTATTTTCTTTTTTTCTCTTTATTTTTGAAAGTTTTTCAGCCGTATTAGATCCGCCATTTTGAATTTTGAAAAACTGACATCGGATTCGTAATCAGCGACCTCGAAAACCCCCGAGTAACAAAAGCTAAAGAAATTCATGCATTTTTGTGAATTTGTTATAAACAAATGTTATAAACAAATTATCAATTTGGACGTTAATATTCATGAATCTCTTTAAAATATGTCACTCGGGGGTTTTCGGGTATGAGGATTTCGAATCCAATGTCAGTTTTTCAAAATTCAAAATGGCGGATCCAATATGTCACACAAATAATTCTCTTTATTTTCTATTCTTTTATTTTCTTATTTTTTCTTTAATTTTTTCCCTATTCTCAGGTATTTTCTCTCTGTTTCTCCCTTTCTTCTGAAAAAGACAAAGAAAAAAAATAATAATAAGAAGAAAAAGAACAAAAAGTCTTTTTTTTATTCTTCTTATTCTTTTTTTCTTTGTCTTCATCAGAAGAAAGGGAGAAACAAAGAGAAAAGACCTGAGAATAAAAAAAAGAAAAAGTATATAAGAAGTCTTCTTTTTTTTGTCTTCCTCTTCTTTTTTTTATGCCACTTGGAAGCGTACACGTGCTCACCCTCCAACTCTTTTCAACCTGAAGTAAAAGCGCGCACCTGTAATTGCCAGTCCAACCGTTTGTCTTACTACACTCGGAGTGCAGATATTATTCACCATGTAACCGCACGTACGATAATAGACACTAATGGACGAGCAAATTAACTCTCGAAAAACGATATATCGCTTCCTGATGCAATTCAAATTCAGTTTGCAGTGTCAGAATTCCAAGTTTGAATTTTAATGTCCTGATTTTTTCCCTTTTCTCGAATGAAATGTATGTAATTTATTTTTTAAAATGAAGAAATGGGTGTAATTTATTTTTTTAAATGAAGAGAAAAGTTTTTTAGCTTTTATTTTATTGAAATATTGTTTAAATACTATGAAAATAGTAAAAATTGATATATTCGTTGTTGTGCAACGTGACTGCGTGGTACTTTACATGCTTTGCGTCTCTATGGATTAGGGTTCAATCCCACCTGCATGGGGAATTTTTTATTTTTATACAAAAACTACTTTATCATAACTAATATCATTATTATTGTTATTATCATTACAAATATTTTTACTTCTGTTTTTACTACTATTTTTTACTACTGATTTTACTACTAATTTTTACTACTATAATTTTAACTACTGTTTTTACTTCTAATTTTTTTTTTACTAAAATATTTATATGCGATTTTAACTATTTTTGAAGGGTATTTTTTCTCATTCTTCTTCATTCTTAAGTTTGAAAAATTGTGTGTGAATAAAAGTACACGAAAACAGTGCTTGATTTTCCTGCTCGACGTTTCAACTTTCTTCCCTCTCTCTCTCTCTCTTTCTCCTTTCTCTGAGTCTCTGGTTTCCCGATTTTCCCATCTTGGCGTCACAACTTCTCGACATAAATAATTTATCTCAACACGATGTGGTAGGAGATATTGCATTAAATATGAAACCCAATATAAACTTTTCCGCCTTACTAGCTATATTGGAATGAAACGATCTACGAAGATGCAGGTAGATCAGCACATTTACTCGACCTCTTCCAATAAAAATAAAATTTACATATATTTTTTCTTCTTTTTCAATCATAATGTGCATTCAGAAACGATGAGTTATCTTTAATTTATTGTATTATTTCATTTAAACAAAGAGAATTAATCTCCAGAAAAAGAAATTTATATTTTTGAAAATTCTTCAGCCATATTAGATCCGTTATTTTGTATTTTGCAAAACTAACATCGGATTCGTAATCAGCGACCTCGAAAACCCCTGAGTAACGAAATTTATAGAAATCCACGCATTTTTTTGTGAATTTGTTATAAACAAATGTTATAAACAAATTATCAATTTGGGCGTTAATATTCATGAATCTCTTTAAAATTTGTCACTCGGGGGTTTTCGGGTATGAGGATTTCGAATCTGATGTCAGTTTTTCAAAATTCAAAATGGCGGATCCAATATGGCGCACAAATTGTTAAAAAATTGCATGAAATTTAAATGAAACTCGTTACTCGGGGGTTTTTAGGGTCGCTGATTGCGAATTCAATGTCAGTTTTTCAAAAAATTAAATCGGTGATCTAATATAGCGGATTATTTTAAATTTAAATACAGTAGTTGTATTTCAGTAAGTTTTAAAGTGACAGCGGTGGGATTATAAAAAGAAGAAAGTATTAATACTGATGAGTCATTAATTAAATAGTATGACACTGTTTTTCAGTAGATTTATAAAATTCCTTTCGTAGAAAAAAGAATTTTTTTTCGTTCCCCATATTTTTGACTGTTATCTAACTTTTAATCTTGCACTAACTTTTAATAACGAACTGTTTTTTGTTCTCTTTTTTCTCTACAGAATGCAGAGACAAAGCCAGAGAAGCTCGGAGGTGGAGGTTGCGCGTATGCGCCCTATAAGCGCGGCAGGCTAATAGTCCTAAAGCCCATCCCCGACACCCTGCAGCCACACACCTGGTGAGTTTTTTTCCCCTTCTTTTTTTTCCATTCAATTTATTGTGTGACATTTTTTTTCATCTTCTAATTATACACTTTTCTAAATTTTTCAAAATACAAAAACAAACAATCCGAATAGAGGTACTAATAATTTTAATAGAACGCAAAAAATTTTATACTACCATCAACATTTTTTTTTTTCATGAAAAAAATACTTTATTAGAGAACTTTTTTCTAACCCTATTTTTTTCAACAACAAAAAATAGTTCGTTTATTTTTTTAAAATAGATAATAGAGAGGAAATTTGATAAAAGTTTGATTGTAGAATTTTTTTTTTTTGCAATGAGTTTAAAAATGGAATTTGTGGATAAATATATACGGTGTGAATACTACCTGAAAGCGTTCATTAAGAGTTAAACCTGACTGTGTATAGAGGGGAGTAATAGGGAGGCGTTCAGCCAACAAAGCAGGCGGACAATCCGCTGTTTCCTGTGAGACTTTTTTTTTTGTTAAAGTGATTGATTCTCTTTTTCGTAGAATACATTAATGGACAATAATGTGTATATAGTAAAGAATTACTGCTTCCTACGAAACAGCATAAATTTCAGTAACGTTTCACTCAACGTTTTCAAATAACAATTTTCCCCCTCCTCTCTTATTGACCCTCAAAATTGAGAGTATACGAAAAAGCCAAACCAATTTTTTGGTATGTAATTTTATTATTATTATTATTATTGTTAATTTCCTCTATTAGTAGATTCCAAATGTTTTACTGATTTTAATTATAGCAATTATTTATTATTAGTTATAAGTAATATTTTTTTAGAAAATAATTTTTTAGAAAGAATATAAAAATTAAAATATAAAACGAATATATAAATAATAATATAAATAATAATATCAATATTAATAAATAATTATAAAAATAATATTCTTTACTTTAACTCTAAAGATAGTTCGGCCGAATTCGGGGAGTGGGGGTATGGGTATACCCATACCACTCCCCGAATTCGGCCGAACTATCTTTAGAGTTATTATATTAATTATTATTATTATATTATTTTTATTATTATTTTATTTTTATTATTATTATTATTATTATTATTATTATATTATTATTTTTATTATTGTTATTATTTATTTATTGTTTGTTTATTTATTTATTTATTATTGTTATTATTATTACAATTAACGTTTGAGAAGTTTGAGACTTATTTTGGCCTCAATTAGTTGCGAAATTTGAAAGTGTAATTTTTTTCTGTTCGAAGGAAAATTTAAGTGCCAATGAGTGAAACATAACTCGTAAAGTGTCTTTTCTTTTTAATTGGAAATTCAACGTCGAGTTTATAGTCGACTATGAACGAAGCGACTCATTTCCAATTTTCCACTCCCTTACTTCTCATGAGTCAATGCACTCGGATTTTTTTTCTCCTTTCCTTCTTCTTCTTCTTCTTTTTTGAAAGACAGTCTTTAAAATTCATCAACATTGAAAAGTTTTTACATTCCACTTTATTTCCCTTCCATTAGAAATAAAAAAATCCCTAACTCTTTAAAAAAAAATTTTTTTAAGTTTGAAGAAAAAAATCGTATTTTGAAAAATAGATTTTTTATCAGATGGTGAGAGGTAAATTTTTTGAGATAAAAAAATTCTTACCCCTCTTCAATTTTTAAACTTGAGAAAAATTTTTTTTAAGTTGAGGATAATATTATTTCTTTAAAAAAAATTTTTTTAACTTGAGGATAAAATTATTTTTTTGAAAAAATTTATCTATTGGATGGAGAGTGGTAAGTTTTTAGGGAAAAAAAATTTCTAGATGGATTTTTCTCTATAAGTTAGGAAATAATTCTCTCGACATGTTTTGAATATGTAATCTTTTAGTGGAAAAAAAATCGTGTGACCTATTTTTTTTCGAAGAGAGAAAGAAAAGAGAGAGAGAGAGAGAGAGAGAGAGAGAGAGAGAGAGAGAGAAGAAAAAAAAGTGGTGAGAGAAGAAAAATATATTTCTTCTTTTCTTTTTTTTTTAAATAAGAAAGATCTAGAGCAGAATGGGCAACGGTAAATAAAAGATTCACGTTTATAGTAAAGGAAGCATAGCAGCAGGCGTCACGGATCGAGATGAACGCTAATTATATTGTCTCACTTTCAGGGCATCTTATAACGGCGCCCCGGAGACGCCTCACTACCATCTATTCCCTTCGATGAGGAGAAAATTACTGCTCTCAATTTTCCCCGGAAATAATATCAGCTTCCTTGGAATAAATAAATTTATATAGATAACTATGTTGGCGTCACGATAGTTTAGTTGTAATTTATATCGGTAATTTCAAAACTAGAAAATATTCTCCCTCTCGCGATAATTTATTTTTATTTACATTCTTTCGGAAAGCTGTTTACACTCCAAATAAAAATTTAAAATTTACTAATTATACTACTAACGTGGAATTCAATTTATTATTATTATTATGCAAATGAGAAAATTTTCTATTTTCAAATATAAATTTTTGAATATTCGAAAATTTTTGTATAATTCTTATTCTTTGCAATAATTCAATTATTTTTATAAGTAGTAAATTTTTTTTGCTGAAATTTGATCATTTTTAGCAAAGTTTTAATAAAATTTCACGAAAAAATTCAATTTTTTTCTTAATTCGTTAAAAAATTGTCAGAATTTTTCAATTATTTTCTAAAATTTTAATAAGTCCTTCGAAACAATTCAATTATTTTTATAAATAGTAAAATTCTTTGCAAAAATTCAATTATTTTTATAAATAATACAATTCTTTGCAAAAATCCAATTATTCTTTTAAATACAATTTTTAATAATACTTTTCGAAAAAATTCAATTATTTTCTAAAATTTTAATAAATTCATCAAAAAACAAATAAATTATTTTTTAATTTTCAATAACATTTTTTATAAAGCAATCGAATTATTTTCTAAAATTGTAATAAATCGTACAAAACAATTGAATTATTTTTAAAAGTAATAAAATTCATTGTAAGAATTAAATTATTTATTTATAAATAATAAAATACTTCTCATGAATTTAATTATCTTCAATGCAATTTTAATAAACTTTAATAATCAAATATTTAATTATAATTATTAACAGGCTATTATTTTAAAAAGTTTAAAAAAATTATTTGTTTAATTCAATTATTTTAAAAATTTTCAATTAAAATTATTTGAAAAACTATTTCAAAAAAAACTTTTAAAAAACTCTTCAAGAGAATTTAATTATTTACAAAAATTCTAATAGAATTGTTTCAGAAGAGTTTAATTTTAAAAGAGTTCTTTAATCGTTAAGAGTTTAATCTTTAGAGTTTAATCTTCGCAAAAATTTATTTTTAATAAAATTTTAAAAGTAAAATTATTAAATTACAATTATTAACAAAATCGATTATATTCATTAGATAAAAGAAATTTTTTGAAAGAATTTAATTGAATTAATTAATTAAATTATTTTAGAGAATTGTAATAAATTTTTGAGAAGAATTTAATTATTTTCTAAAAAATTTTAATAAAATACAATATAATTAAATGTTTTATTTGTATTTCAATACAAATTAAATTTAAAATTTAATTCAAAATTTAATTCATTTTTAAATAAATAATTGTTGCTATAAAATAGTTTTCTAATTTTGGTAGTTTTTGCCTCTATAGTTAAATTTTTAATTGTTTTTGCCTCTAAAGTTAAATTTTGGGTAGTTTTTAAATTTACACAGGGTTGCCACAGGTCAGGAAAAAGTCAGGGAAAGTAAAATTGGTCAGGGAAATCAAGGAAAAGTTAGGGATTTTTATTAAAGTACTGGAAAAAATTGAATTTTGGAGAAGTTACAAATAATTGCAAAAAATTCAATTATGTTCAAAAATTAAAAAAAATTCTCGTCAAACTTCAATTATCTTTAAAAATAATAAAATTCTTCTCCGAATTTCAATTATTTTCAAAAATTTTAATAAAATTCTTTGCAAAATTTCAATTATTTTCAAAAAATTTTCCTCAGTTCAATGATTTTCAATATCCACTGTTTTAATAACATTTTTCAAAAGAATTCAATTATTTAAAAAAAAAATGCTTATAAAATTCTAAGCAAACATTAAATTATTTTCATAAATAATAAAAATTACACAAGAATTCAAATATTTAAATTTTTTTTATAAATTTCTTACAAATAATTCAGTAATTTTTATAAGTAATAAAATTTTTTTACAAAAATTTAATTATTTTCACGAATAATAAAACTTATGATAGAATTTCAATTATTTTTAATACAATTTTAATCGAATTCCTCTAAAAATTTAATCATTGCAAAAATTTTATTAAATTTGAAAATTTTATTAAAAAAAAATTGAAAATTTTATTAAAATTCCTCGAAAAAATTCAATTATGTTGATAAAATTCTTTATGATAATTCAATTTATACACGGAGAAAAATATAAAGTAACTTTTACTACTTTTATAGTAAAAAAATTTCCAGTAAAGCATTTTTGGTAATTTTTACTACTTCTGGAGTAAATTTTGCTACGTTCGAAGTAAATTTTTGTAAAAATTAGTAAAATTTACTTCGAAAGTAGCAAAATTTATTCCAAAAGTAATAAAAATTACCAGAAATGCTTTACCGGAAATTTTTTACTATAAAAGTAGTAAAGGTTACTTTATATTTTTCTCCGTGTAAAAACATTCATTTATTCAGTAAATTATTTATTTTTGTATTTAAATAATTGAATTGTCGTAGAATTTTCTAATAAAAATTGATTTAAAAATGAATATTACTAAATACATATATAAAAAGCATGAAAGCATGAATTTTTCAAAATAATCGAAAATTGAATTCTTTCGAAGAATTTTAATAAAATTTCTGAAAATAATTTATTGTCTGCAACGAATTTTATTACTTTTTACTTAAATAACTGAATTCTTTTAAAAACTTTTATTAAAAGAGAAAATTTTGAAAATTTTTGAAATTCAACGAAGAATTTCATTATTTGTAAAATGTAGAAATTCAATTCTTGCAAAAAAATTTTTGAATATAATTTCATTTTTCGAGAAATTTATTTAAAATTGTATGAAAAATAATTGAAACCCTGATGTGAAGAATTTTATTAATTTATGAAAGTAATTGAATTCTTGCAACGTATTTTATTATAATTTTTGTTAATAATTTAATTTTTTTTAAACATTTTATGGAAATTGAAATTTTTATAAAACACGAAGATATAAATCACTCCGAGTCTTTGACTCGGAGTGATTTATATCTTCGTGTTTTATAATAATATTCTTATAAGTTGTTGAATTTTAAAAATGTTTGAATTTGAATGTTTTGAAAAATTTTAATTCCTATGGAAATATAATAATTAAATAGTTATTTAAGAATGATTGATGAAGTTATTGATGTTTGCAAATAGTTTTACAATTACAGAAATTCGTAAGTAAATATAATAAAATGATTTTCTTTTAGGAGTATCTAATAATTTTTAGAGTGAATCAGAATATTCTTTAGGGTCAGGGAAAAAGTGAAACTTTTGTCTGGAAATCAGGGAAGAAAGTCAGGGAAAAACAAAATTGATTTTTTGTGGCAACCCTGACTTTACATTTAAATTCTTGGTAGTTTTTGCCTCTACACTTGAAGTTTTGGTTGTTTTTGCCTCTACAGTTAAAGTTTTGGTAGTTTTTGCCCTTATAGTTATATTTTTGGTATGTTTTGCCTTTATTGTTAAATTTTTAGTAGTTTTTACCTCTATAGTTAAATTTTTAGTAGTTTTTGCCTCTACAGTTAAAGTTTTTGTATTTTTGGTCTTTACAGTTAAATTACTTAAATTTTTGGTAGTTTTTGCTTCTACAGTTTTTTGCCATCGTAATATTCCACTTGCCATATATAAATGACTTCTCACCTTTTTTAGACGTTCTCGTGAAGGCTTGCGCGCTTTAGATGTGGGACGAACTATCGGTTTTACGTCCTTGCGCATAAATACAGTATGTATATATATATGTGTCTGTGTATCGGTGGGATATATGTTCTGCTTTTATCTCGCATCATACTTTTACGACCAGAGCACCGTAATAATTTTTCCTCTCACTCTTCTCTCGTCAACTTCCTCTGTTTCTCTCTCTTTTCAGTACCTGCCTTTCTCTTGCATAATACCGCCACGGGTAATAGCGATACACATTTATACACACATACATTTTTTATATATGTCCCCATACACTTGCATTTCCGGTTTTTAACTTTGTTTACTAATTTATAAATATACACTTTATCTTTCAATGTCTTTCTAATATGCGATGATCACTTCAAGGTGAACTGCTAATGTATATCCGATTTTTTCGTTTCAAAATTATTGCCTATCGAAAGTTTAGCTTCGATTGAAATTATATACTAAGCGGGCAATAATTAAAGTTATAACAATAATTAATTATAATTTAAAAAATACATTAAATTATTAGTCTTTACTCACAATATTCTTTAATTTAACTCCAACGGTAGTTCGGCCCTATTCTGGGAGTGGGGGTAACATGCGCGCGCAGAGCGAAGAAATCTAACTATTATTGCGTCAATATTTGGAAAAATTGCGAATATTAAGTACTATTCAGTCACTTTTTTTTGAAAATAAAATCCTATAATCATTTTCTCAAAATAAACAAAAATCGATTTTGTGAAGATAAATTTGTCTTCGATCGGAATTTGCAAATAATTTTATTTATTTTATTTATTGGAAGCAATAGTTCGAAAGGAGAGATAAATTACAAACTTCTTGAAATTATTGATTTTTTCAGAGTCACGATATCAATGATATTTTATATAATATATAAAGACATATATGGTATGAGATATTGGAAATTAGTCGTGCTAACAAAGCGACATATTTTGGCAGTGTGCCCAATCTGAAACTTGCCTGTATTCGTAATCTGTGCGAATCTTGGCACTTGCTACTCGTGCGCTGTTCAATCCTTTACTCTATCACACTTGATTCTGATTCGCTTCCGCATTATTAACACGAGTATACTGCGATTTCACACAGAGTGACAACATACATGTATATATTGAATATAATGTTGATAAATTTACACTTGAACTTGTACACTTCCCTTGAAAGTCTCAGTCAGCCTTCAATCATGTCAATTAATTTTTATGTTATAGCATAAATTATGCACTTAAGAAAAATTCACTTTAAAGAAAAAATAATAGTAAATAATAATAATAATAATAATAATAATAATAATAATAATAATAATAATAATAATAATAAATAATTTTATTACCTTACTTTATTATTTACAGGCAATATATTTCGATTTTTATGGTGTAAAAAGTATCACTATATAGACAAATATTTCAAAAATTATTTTTGAATGATTTTTCTAATAAAATTTTTGAATTATAAAATTAAAAAATTTTTCAATAATTGAAATTTTGTCAAATTTAACTGAAAATCATTGATTTTATCAAGTATTTTATTATAATTTTTGTAAATAAACTTTTGAAAAGTTTCAATTGGAAATTTTGAAAATAATTGAATTCTCAAAATATAAAATTTAATTGAAATTAACTTCTAAAAATTATAAAATATTTTTGAAAAAAGTAATACTTACAAAAATTTTTCCTTGTAATTTTTTGAAATACAATTATTTTTCAATAATTTTAATTACATATTTCCGAAAATTCAAATACGTACAAAAAATAGTAACATTGAAATTTTTTAGAATTATTTGTAACACTTTGGAGAAAACAATATTTTTTTTATTAAAATTCAACAAAAAATTAGTTTCTTTTCAATTATACAAAAATTCCTTAGATAAATTCAATTATTTTCGTAAAATAACATGGCAATATTTTTAAAAAACTGAGTTTTATAATTTTTTAAAATTCCTTTTTATTAGATTCATTTTTATTCCAAGAGATAATTATCTTCGAATAAAATTAATTAAAATTTTTTGAAATTTACTTTTTTAGACTTTTTGAAATTTCGGAGAAATCATGTTCGTTTTTAAAATTAAAATTCTGCATAAAAATTTGATTATTTCTTTTAATATTTTTCAAAAATTCAATTATTGGTAAAGGATTTTACCAAATTTTCAATTATTTGGAAATTTTTCAATTGTAAGTATAAATAAAAAACCTTTAAACTTTCAAAAATAAAAATATATTTGAAAAATTAATTTTAAGAAATTCTTTATTATAATTTTTTAAAAATCAATTACTTTCAACATTTTTGGTTAAATATTTTCAATAATAATTCATCTTAATAACTTTTATGAAAAAGAACCATAAACAGTTACAGGTAGAATAATTATGGAAAATTGAATATTTTTATTTAAATAATTGTAAGAAACTTTAAAAATAATTGATTTGGAAATGAAGTTTAGTTGAAAATTGTAGAAAATAATTTAATTTTCGAAGAGTTATGATTGTAATTTTAAGAAATTATTAAATTTCAGAAGGTTTAAATTTTAAGTTTTTCTAATTTTATTTTCCATGGAAAAAACAAATAATAATTATTTAAATATTTATTTAACAAAATTATTCAGGGTTTGAAAAATTGAATTTATAAATCAGTGAAAAAGTAAAATTTTTAAAAATCCCAATTAAATTCTTATTGAAGAATTTTATTAAAATTTTTGAAAATCCCAATTAAATTATTTTGAAGAATTTCTTTAATTTTCTTTAAATAATAAAATAATGGAGTTTCTTTAATAATTTAAATTGAAAATTTTAAATCTAATTGAATTTTATGAACAATTTTTTTTAATGTTTAACAATAATTAAATTGTATTCTCATAGAATTTTCTATTAAAAATTGATCTAAAAATGAATTTCAGTTAAAATTTTAAATAATAATAATTTAAAATTTTAAATAATTGAATTTTAAAAAGGTTTCAAATTAAAATCTTTGAAAATTTTAATTTTTCATACTTTTAACTAACGATTCTGTAGAATTAGGTAATTTTTTTTGAAAAAGTTTAATATTGATTTTTTTTTTTTGAAATTATTTAAAGTTTTTTATTTTATGATATAGATTTAATTTTGGATTTAATTAAAGAATTTTCGAATAATCAATGAAATTTCGTAAAATTGAATTTTCTAAACAAATAAACTTGAAAATTTTCAAAGAACTTTTTAAAAAATTATTAAATATAATTGATTAAAGGAAGAATTATAGTTAAAAATTCAGAAAAAAAACGTTTGAATTTGAAATTTTTGAAAATCCTAATTCCTGTGGAAAAATAATAAATGATTAAATATTTATTTTAAATAAAGCTATTGATATATTTTCGAATCATTTTACAATTAAAAATTAATTAAACTTTTGAAGAAAATTGAAGGAAGAAGAGTTTAAAGAAGAATTTTTGTATCTATTTTTTAATCTACTAATAAGTTGAAATTTACCGCTGTACAATAGGAAACTTCTAAAAACTACATATATATATATATACCAAATAACTGAAGATACAAGTCGATATACTGTTTCTTATACTCAATTTAAAATTCGTTTTCTCTTTTTCTCTGTTTATCTCGGAAAATTCAAAACTATAACATAAGCACAAATTGAATTTTGAAAGTGGATATCTCGGGTTTTCCAGGCATACCCCTGAAATGTTATTTTAAGCCACTAAGAGGTAAAATGACCTCATCTTGGTCCTTGCGTTTTCCTATCTTCTTATTTTCCATTTCTTTATTTCTTATTCTCTTTATCCTGGTTTTTCTATTTCTACCTTTTGTCTCCATGACCTTTTCTTTTTTTTTTCTTTTTTTTTGATTTTTTCTTTTTCTCTCTTTCTTTCTTTCTCTCTCGCTTTTCTATACGCAAGTGATCGTAAAAGAAGTTGCTTGTGAATTTCAAAAGAACGTTTGTACCTTAACATACGTTGCAAACGAGAAAAGTGAAGATAAAAAAAAGAACGATTAACATTTAAATTATATTTTCTTTCCTCTGGAATTTCGATTAATTTTTCTAAATGAACTGAAAATAAATTTAGAAAAATACAAATTAAGAAGAATTTTAAAATTCTAAAATTTAGAAAAATACAAATTGAAGAATTAAATGAATTTTATTTAGAATTAAGAAACTTTTTCGCTTTTAATTCCAAATAGAACAAAAAAATACAAAACAATTCGATAAAGTTGGGATTTTTTTTAAGAGAAAAGATTTTTTCGGGAAAATTTTTTATGTATAGAGGAAATTATATATATATATATATATAGAAATTTGAGGAAAATTTATTTTAGAGAAGAAAATTTTATTGAAGGGATTTTTTATATGGAAAGGTGTGCGATAGTTTGACAAACGTATAAAAGAGTTTAAAAAAGGCTTCTTTGTAATAATTTCATCAACCATAAAAAGTTCCAAGTAGATCGTAAAATGTATAAAGTATATATATATATAAGATTTAAAATTACGTTTTGCCCTTTTCCTATCTCATTTTCGCTATACTTTTTCTCTCCTCTCTTTCATCTTTGAATTCATTTTCGCAGTCTCGATTTCTCTCGCTTCTGATGTTTGTTAAGGCATTTTCTTATCTTTTCGCTTAACGTCGCACTTTAAGAATACAGCCAGCGTGCACGTTTATCGAGAGAAACGATCTTTAGCTCACCTTTTTTCTCGCACCACAAGAGAGACGCCCTTTTTCTTTCTCCTTTGCGCAAAAAAAAAACAAAACAAAAATAAAAAATTATTTTTTGAGCAAAGAATTTATTATTATTATTATTTAACTTGACTCAATTGTTTCATAATTTCTTAATTACATTAAAAAATAGAATAATTTTTTAAAATAAATATTAAAATACCTATTTATTTTGTCCACTGGAATTAAACAGTAAATAAAACAATGGCAATTATCTTATAATTTTAATAATAACAGTGATATTTAATTTAAAAAAGTAAAATATATCTAATTTATAATATCTCATAATATAGCAACTACGAACGTAATAATAGTAGAAAATAATAAAAAAATATTGATACTAATAGTAATAATAAAAATAAAAAATAAGTAATAATAATAATAATAATAATAATAATAATAACAATAATAATAGTAATAATAATAATAATAATAATAATAATAATAATAATAATAATGTGCTTGACTGCGTTGAGAAGCACGTTAATAATGGTTTGTTCAATCGGAGTGACGAGTATTATGGTGTCCAACACTCTCCTCATAACAAGTCTTTTGAGCGTGTATAAGGTACGTTATTGCGTGCAAAGCCAGAGCTACTAAATATATATATATACACACACACATATATATATCGATCCGGTGCTGTAGCTCGAGTTTCGGATTTCAGTAACCTTGTACTGTGTAATGATAACGTATACGGATGGTTTATACACTTGCAAAGCATACCATCATCCACGCAACGTTGCACTTTGTTTTAGTATAAACGTCGCGACGTTAACAAGCAAATTCTCACAATGACACAATATTACATTCACCGAGTGCCTATATATATTATTTACAATACAAGTTTTTTTATCTTTATTTTTTATTATTTTTTTTTTAAAGGACAGAAAAAGAAATCATTATTTCACAAATTTTTCTCTCGCGAAAACAAACTTTCGAGACTTAAATACATAAGTTGTTCACTTGAGAAAAGTTGGCGCCATCGGTCCATTGACAGAGTTCTTCAGTTTAACCTTTTTTCTCCACTTTTTCTATTAAGAAGATAATTCTTGAACATTCTTTAACATCTTTATATTTTTTTTTGCAAAAACAAGAAAGAAAATTTACAAATTTTATTAGACTGGTATTTTTACTTGTCGGAAAATATATTTTTATTTTGTTCTTAGACTAATTTTTTTTCATGTCAGACATTCAATTATGTATCTAAAATATAGATTATAATATATTATTATTATTATTATTATTATTATTATTATTATTATTATTATTATTATTATTATTAGTATTATTATTATTATTATATACTATTATAAATATAATAGTAAATGATAGTAATTAATAGATTTCTTGGCTCCGCGTGCGCGCGCAAGTTACCCCCACTCCCAGACTAGGGCCGAACTTCCTTTAGAGTTAAATTAAAGAATATTATTAGTGGAGACAGTAATAATTAACAGTATTTTTATAATTAGTTAATTATTGTTATAGCTTCGACTATTGCAGCTTGATATTACTTCAATTGAAGCTATACTAATAATTAAAAATAATCAATGATTGCAATTTCTAATAATTATTTAATTCAGTGTTGCTACGCAACCTGGAAACCTGGAAAATCTGGAAAACCTGGAAATGTCAGGAAATTTTATAAACCTTGAAAAAACCTGGAAAAGTCAGGGAATTTTGATCGAAATCCTGAAAAATGATTGTTTTCTAATATTGCGCTTATTCGTGAAAACTAATTTTACTTAAATATTTCAAAATTAGTTAAATTTTAAAAGAATTGCGTTTACAATTTTCATAAATAGATAAACTTCAAAAGGTTTTAATTTGAAATTTTAGAAAATTTCAATTTTTAATGAATTAATTAAATAATAAAAATTTCACAGGAATTCTATTATTTACAAATTTTTTTTTTAATAAATTTCTTCGCAATAATTTAATTATTTTCATGAAGAATAACATTTTTTTAACAGAAATTCAATAATTTTCATAATTATAATAAAATTCTGTATAGGTTTTCAATTATTTTCATAAATAATAAAACTCTTTGTTGAATTTCAAAAATTTTTAATACAATTTTAATGAAATTTCTCGAAAAATGTAATTATTCTTAAAAATTTTATTAAAATACGTCGAAAGAATTTAATTATTTAAAAATTTTGTTGAAACAATTCTTTATGTGAAATTAATTTTTTTCTTACAAATATTAAAAACTTGTCACAAAAAATCAAGAATTTAATTATTTTAAGAAATTTCAATAAACTTCTTCTTAAAAATTCATAAATAATAAAATTCTTGTCAGGAATTCAATTATTTTTAGAAATTTCAATAAATTTCTTCCCAAGCATTCAATTATTTTCATAAATCATAAAATTCTTCTTAGAAATTCATTTATTTTTAAAAAAACTTTAATAAATTTCTTTCCTAAGAATTCAATTATTTTAATAAATTTCTTCCCAAGATGTCAATTATTTTCAAAAGTAAAAAAATTTTTGTCAGGAATTCAATTATTTTTAAAAACTTTAATAAATTTCTTCCCAAGAATTCAATTATTTTCATAAATAATAAAATTCTTGTCAGGAACTCAATTATTTTTAGAAATTTTAATCAATTTCTTCCCAAGAATTCAATTATTTTCATAAGTAAAAAAATTCTTGTCAGAAATTTAATTATTTTAATAAATTCATTCCCAAAAATCAATTATTTTTAGAAATTTTAATAAATTTCTTCCCAAGAATTCAATTATTTTCATAAGTAAAAAAGTTCTTGTCTGGAATTCAATTATTTTTAAAAACCTTAAGAATTTTTTTTTTAATAATTCAATTATTTTCATAAATAATAACATTCTTGTCAGGAATTCAATTATTTTTAAAAACTTTAATAAATTTCTTCCCAAGAATTAAATTATTTTCATTAATAATAACATTCTTCTCAGGAATTCAATTATTTTCAGAAATTTTAATCAATTTCTTCCCAAGAATTCAATTATTTTCATAAATAATAAAATTCTTGTCTGGAATTCAATTATTTTTAGAAATTCCTTCCCAAAAATCAATTATTTTTAGAAATTTTAATAAATTGCTTCCCAAGAATTTAATTATTTTCATAAATAATAACATTCTTGTCAGGAATTCAAATATTTTTAAAAACTTTAATAAATTTCTTCCCAAGAATTCAATTATTTTCATAAATAATAAAATTATTGTCAGGAATTTACATATTTTTAAAAACTTTAATAAAATTCTTGTCAGGAATTCAATTATTTTTAGAATTTTTAATCAATTTATTTTCAAAAATTCAATTATTTTTAGAATTTTTAATCAATTTCTTTCCAAAAATTCAATTATTTTTAGAAATTTTAATCAATTTCTTTCCAAGAATTCAATTATTTTCATACATCATAAAATTCTTCTTAGGAACTCAATTATTTTTAGAAATTCTAATCAATTTCTTCCCAAGAATTGAATTATTTTCATAAATAATAAAATTCTTGTCTGGAAATCAATTATTTTTAGAAATAATTGAATTTTAAGAAGGTTTCAAATTATAATCTTTGAAAGTTTTTGAATTTTTCCCACTTTTTCAAAGAAATTTTTCAAAAATTATTAAAAATAATTAATTTAAAGAAGAATTTAAGTTAAACATTTTTAATAAAACATGAAGATATTGATTGCTCCGAGTCGAAGACTCGGAGTGATCGATTTCTTCATGTTTTTATAACAATTTTTTTAAAATTGTTTAATCTCAAAATAGTTTGAATTTGAATGTTTTGAAGAATTTTAATTTCTATTAAAAAAATAATAATGATTAAATATTTATTTAAAAAAGAACCAATAGAACATTTTTCTGAGTAATAACTTTTAAACTGAATGAGAATATTTTTTTAGTCAAGGAGAAGTGAGAATTTTTTCTGGAGTTCAAGGGAAAGTCAGGGAAAAAAAATTAAATTTTGTTTGTCAACAAATGTAGTTTTAAAAACCTGGAAAAATTCCGTTTTTTAACCTGGAAAAGTCAGTGGAATTTGAAATGAGAAAAAGCGTGGCAACCCTGTAATTATTTAATAAAATTAACTAATAGATCGAAAGTATTCTAATGGAAATAAAGCATAATTATTTTCTTTATATTATATTTACACATTATAAAAAAAATAATTATTAAATACATATTATAGTTAATAAACTATAATAAAAAAAAAATAATAATGAAGATGTGGAGATAATTTTCCTCACGATTTACTGAATGATCGATTATATACTCTCAACGAACGTTATCGATGAAATGTACATACTCTATACTATATATGTGTAATATCGTTTAAATTCATTTCACGCTTCTTGATTGTAAATACATTATACACTTGTTTCTTAACTGATGTAACTTGGCGCAAGGCGACACTGACATATCGACTTTAATAATTTAAATTCACATGGACATGTGAGTCTATCATTAAGTTCAACTTGTGTCTCAGTTTATTTATTAATAAAATTAATGAACGATCGATCTTTTACTTGTCATTTATACTCTTCTTTATAAATTGATCATAAAAAGAAAACTCCCACTTTTCTTCTCTCACTGATGATGCTAATTATATTAACCATAAAAATTTTACTTCCATAAAACTTTTTCTTCTTTTTGGATCTATTTATGTAAATATTATATGAGTTTAATGATAGTGATAAAAAAAATAGTAAATAATATAGTATAGAGAATGAGTAATAATTAATAGATTTTACCGCTTGGTGTGCGCGCGCAATTTGTGGCTGTACCCCCACTCCAAGAATTCGTCCGAACTACCTTTTAGTTACACTAAAGAAGAATATTTTTATAATTCTTACTATTATTGTTCATAAAATTTTGTTTATTTTATTATTACATAATAGTAAACGCGCTCTAGGTGCGCGCGCAAGTTTGTGGCTTTACTCCCACTCTAAAAATTCGGCCGAACTACTTTTTTGTTTAAGAAAATTTTTCTTTTAGAAAAGAAGAATATTTTTATAATTCTTATTATTATTATTATTATTATTATTATTATTATTATTATTATTATTATTATTATTATTATTATTATTATTATTATTATTATTATTATTATTATTATTTTTATTGTTACTATTATCATTATTTTTATTATTATCTTTAACATTACTATCAATGTTATAATTTTTATTATTATAAATATAGTGAATTAATGAATGGATATAATATAATATAGTGAATGTCATCTAACGTTTAATAAAAAGTGCGTTTAGTTAAAAGAACTTAAAACAAAAAAACGCTGTTTAAGTAAAGAAAATTTTTAATCGTAAACAAAAGTTGCTTTCATTGTTAATTAAAATTCGAAAAATTATTAAATATGTTACTATATTTTAAACATATATTTTTATTCAATGGTCAATTATGCGGTCATAACGTGTCATAGAGAAATTATGAGGAATATATTCGCCATTGAAATATTGATTTTCTATCACTGTGAGGTTGATTGTAGGCGCGCACACATGTGTATAAAATATACGTTTCTGTGTAGGTGTATGTGTGTGTGTGAGTGAATATTTGAATGGCGACGAGTACCAGCCTTCCAATAGTTGCTCGTAATAAACCGGATAACGATTCGAGCGCTTGTCCCTGTATTTGTCGTTCACGAATGCATCATCGATAATCTCGTTCCGGTGAGAGAACTTCCAAGTTGACCGATATATATATATATATATACTTTTCCCATCCTTTACTTTATACTGTCATATTGTGCGAGATAACTGCCTTCAAATTATCTCTCAAATTCAACAATGAAAGTTTTCATTTTAATGGAAAGTAAAAAAGGAT
This sequence comes from Leptopilina syphax, assembly GCA_032872505.1. Taxonomy (NCBI): domain Eukaryota; kingdom Metazoa; phylum Arthropoda; class Insecta; order Hymenoptera; family Figitidae; genus Leptopilina; species Leptopilina syphax. The sequence continues at coordinate 31,663,452 of CM065471.1, read as the reverse complement.
TTTTGCCTTCATTATTATATTTCGATGAACGCTGGTCGATTAGCGTCGAAAATAGTGGTTGCACGCGTAGTATTGTCGATGATAGTTTAAAAATTTATTTTTTGGTTAATATTTTTTTTATTCTTAATATCTTAAGTGACTGGAGTTTTTTGCTACTTTCTTTGCAGAAAAAAGTAACAATAATTACCGTAATTTTTGCCTTTTTTGTGAATTTTACTGTTCGGCCGCATTCAAGGAGAGGGGATAGAGCCTTGCGCGCGCACGCGAATCAAATACAGTGACTTATAGGCTTCGCGCTCATCTACTAAAACCTACTATTTACTACATTTTTCATGGAAATTCAATTTTTTAAAAATATTTTTAATAAAATTCTAAGCAAGAAATAAATAAATAATGAAAGTCATAAAAAAATTTCATTTATTTTTAATACTATTTTAAATTAATGAATCAAAAAATTTAATTATCTTCAAAAACAACAAAATTTTTCACAGACATTCAATTCTTTTTAGACATTTTAATAAAATTTTTGCAATAATTCAATTATTTTTTATAAATAATAAAATTCTTCTCAGGAATTCAATTATTTTTAAAAATTTTAATAAAATTCTTTGCAACTATTCAATTATTTTCATAACTAATAAAATTCATCTCAGGATTTCAATTATTTTCAATTTAATTTTACAGGAATTGTTCAAAAAATGAAATTATTTTTTAAAAATTTAATTTCAACTCCTCCAAAACATTAATTATTTAAAAAAAATGTTTTTTTTTAATTCTTTGAAAGACTTCAATTATTATTTACAAAAATATTAGAATTTTTCACAGGAATTCAATTATTTTCAAATATTTTAATGAAATTGTTCGAAAGAAATCAATTATTTTAAATACAGTTTGAATTTAATTTTTTGTGAAATAATTCAATTATTTTTTTAGATTTTAATAAAATTCTTCCCAAGAATTCAATTATTTATATAAATAATTCTTCGAAAGAATTCACTTATGTCCATGAATAATAAAATTATTTCCAAAAATTTCAATTATTTTGAGGCATTTTAATAAAATTTTTTGCAAAATTCAATTATTTTCATAAATAACAATATTCATCCCAAGAATTCAATTATTTATAAAAGTAATAAATTTCTTCTTGGAAATTTAATTATTTTGAAAAATTCTAATAGAATCGTTTGCAAGAATTCAATTATTTTTATAAATAATAAAATGCTTTTTAGGTATTTAATTATTTTCAACAAAAAATTAAATAAAATTCCACACATACATTTAATTATTCTCAAAAATTTTAATACAATTCTTTGTAAAATTTAATTATTTTTTAAAACTTTTCGCAATTCAATGATTTTCAATATCCAGTATTTTCATAAAATTTCCAAACAGAATTCAATTGTTTAAAAATTTTTTTGTAAAAATCTTCATAAGAATTCATTTTTTTACATGAATAATGAAAATTTTTCAGGAATTCAATTATTTAAATTAGAATTTGTATATAAAATTAGTCGAAAGAAATCAATTATTTTGAATACAGTTTTAATTAAATTTTTTTTAAATAATTCTATTATTCTTATAGATTTTAATAAAATTCTTTCCAAGAATTCAATTATGTCTATAAATAAACAAATTATTTCCAAAAATTCAATTAATTTGAGGCATTTTTATAAAATTCTTTGCAAAATTCAATTATTTTCAAAAGTAATAAATTTCTTCTTGGAAATTCAATAAAATCAATAAAATTCTAATAAAATCGTTCACAAAAATTCAATTATTTACATAAATAATAAAATTCTTTTTAGAAATTCAATTATTAACAAAAATATTTAATAAAATACCACACATACATTTAATTATTTTCAAAAATTTAAATAGAGTTCTTTGTAAACTTTAATTATTTTTCAAAACTTTTTGCAATTCAATGATTTTCAATATTCAGTATTTTCATAAAGTTTCCAAACAGAATTCAATTATTTAAAAATTTGTTGTAAAAATCTTTGTAAGAATTTAATTCTTTTCATGAATAATAAAAATTTCTCAGGAATTCAATTATTTAAATTAGAATTTGCATAAAATTAGTCGAAAGAAATCAATTATTTAAAAATTTTCATAAAATTCTTCGCAAGAATGTAATTTTTGTCAGTTTTGTGAAGTGTCTAAAACGATTCTTTTTTGTCGTCAAGATTTATTTTTCGATAGCTACTTTTTTACTACTTGTTTTAGTTTGAAAGCTACTTTTTTTGCTACTATTTTAAAATTAATTATCGATTGCGAAGTCTGAACTTACTGCATGAGTAAATTCTTTTGGGTCTTCTGAGCATTATTAATAGTTCCTATTTACAATAAGTTTTTCAATAAATTTGATATTTAAAAAAAAGTGGATTTTAATTTTCGATTTTCAAAAAAATTTAAGGGGAAAAAAATAAAATATTTATATAATGCTTTTTGCCATTTTAGGGATAGAAATTTTGACGGTTTGGAGATTAATCGTGAATCGTGTCGTTACGAATGACATGAAGTGACATATTCCCTTTTGAGATAAATTATTGTAATCACAATTCGCATAAGCTCGTGGAGAATCGAAGTGACAAATCTGTAAGCTATTGTCCTCTGTCAAACAAGAGAATTCTCCACTCAATCATTTCACTTTGCGAATAAACTATATTCCAGAGAGTGAATTTCTCCTCCCTCTGCATGTATATTGGCAATTGCAGATGTGCACCAAAATAATACCATCATCTCATACGATGCGAGAATTTATTTATATATAATATATGGAAATAAGAAAGAGACAATATCAAAATAACGCGACAGCATCTTGACTATTATTTCTTTTCTCTTCCTCTTTTTTTTTGACAAAATTCACTGTGTGAGTGCATAGTATCGATTACTCTCTATCTCTTTCTCCTTCTCTACCCCTACCGGTAAACTTCCCTTATGCTTCCCTCGTTCTATTACAATAGAACGCCTGTTTGGGCGGGTCCGATTGGATGTTGGCATGCTCAATCCGTGATGCCGATGAATTTTTCAGTCAATTACGCCCTTGTGAACTTGCACGTGCTTTGAAGCTCGATTTTGATGAATATTTAACTCGAGTATTTTTTTAACTGGATGAAAATCTCGTCGAATGAGGAAATATGCTCATTTGCGTTTGTACATGTGGCTTTTATAAACATATCGATTTCATAATTCGAGGTAAGAACAAAAAAAAAAAAAGAACGAGTTCTTTTGAAAATAGTTTATTCCCTTCTTGCGCGTGCGCGCGCATACCCCCACTCCTCAAATACGGCCGAAATACTTATTTAGTTAAATAAGTTAAATTAAAGACAATTAATGTATTTCAATATTTTACAATTAATGTATTGAAATTTGAAATTATTGAATTATTTTTGCAAAGAATTTTAACAAAAAGCTTGAAAATAATTGAATTCCTTCGAAGAAATTTATTATTTATATAAATAATTGAATTCCTTCGAAGAAATTTATTATTTATGAAAATAATTGAATTCTCGTAAAACTGTTATTACTTTTGAAAATAATTGAATTCTCGCAAGAATTTTATTACATTTTTTCGAAATCCTAATTCAATTCTTTTGAAGAGTCTCTTTGAATTTTTTTAAAATAATGGAATTTTTTTTTAATAATTTTAATTGAAAATTTTGAAAGTAATTTAATTTTATGAACAATTTCTTTTAGGTTTTTAAAAAAAATCCTGTTTCATAATAATTAAATAAACATTTTATTATTGATTTTTATTAAAATTTTTAGAAAATAATTGAATTCATCTTAGAATTTTATTAAAATTGTCTAAAATAATTAAATTCTTTCTAAGAATTTTATTAAAATATAGAAAATAATTAAATTATTTCGATAAATATTTGATTAATGAACTTTATTAAAACTAGCGAGATATATTCCTCTCTCGCTAACGCTCGTTTATTAAAATTTTATTGAAAATAATTGAATTTCTGAGAATAATTTTATTATTTATAAAAAATAATTTAATTCTTGCGATGAATTTTATTACTTATAAACTTAATTGAATTTTTTCGAAGCATTTATTAAAATTTTAGAAAATAATTAAATTCTGTCGTGAAATTTTATTAAAATTTTATTGAAAATACATTGAATTTTTACGAAGAATTCTACTATTTATAAAAATAATTAAATTGTTTCGAAGAATTTATTAAACTTTAAAAAAATAATTGAATTCTTTTGAAAAATTTTATAAAGAATTAAAAACAAATAGAATTGAATTGCATTGTGAAATTTTATTTAAAATAATTGAATTATTTTGGAAAATTTTAGAAAATAATTGAATTCTTTCGTGAAATTTTATTAAAATTTTATTGAAAATAATTGAATTTTTACGAAGAATGTTACTATTTATAAAAATAATTCAATTGTTTCAAAGAATTTACTAAGCTTTAAGAAAATAATTGAATTCTTTTGAAAAATTTTATAAACAATTTAAAAAAATAGAATTGAATTGCATTGTGAAATTTTATTTAAAATAATTGAATTATTGCAAAAAATTTTACTATTTATAAAAATAATTGAATTGTTTCCAAGGATTTATTAAAATTTTAGATAATAATTGAATTTATTCGTGAAATTTTATTAAAATTTTATTGAAAATAATTGAATTTGTACAAAGAATTTTACAATTTATAAAAATAATTAAATTGTTTCGATCAATTTATCAAAATTTTAGAAAATGAATTCTATTGAAAAATTTTATAAAGAATTAAAAAAAAAAGAATTGAATTGCTTTGTAAAGTTTTATTAAAATTTTATTGAAAATAATTGAATTTTTACAAAGAATTTTACTATTTATAAAAATAATTAAATTGTTTCGATCGATTTTTCAAAATTTTAGAAAATAAATTCTATTGAAAAATTTTATAAAGAATTCAAAAAAAAAGAATTGAATTGCATTGTAAAGTTTTATTTAAAATAATTGAATTACTGCAATGAATTTTACTTATTTATAAAAATAATTGAATTTGTTTTGAAGGATTTATTTAAATCTTAGAAAGTAATTCAATTCTTTTGTGAAATTTTATTAAAATTTTATTGAAAATAATTATTGAATTTTCACAAAGAATTTTTTAAAATTTTAGAAAATAATTGAATTCTTTTGAAAAAAATTTTCTAACGAATTAAGAAAAAAATTGAATTCTTTCGTGAAATTCTTTTGAAAATAATTGAATTTTTTACAAAGATTTTACTAAATTTAAAAAAAGAATTGAATTGTTTCGAAGGATTTATTAAAATGTTAGAACAGAATTGAATTCTTTCGTAAAATTTTATTAAAATTTTGTTGAAAATAATTGAATTCTTGCAAAGAATTGTATTAAAATGTTTGCAAATGTAAACAATAATATAGTTAATTATGTACTTAATAAATATGAATTTTAAAAATTTTGATTATGAAATTATTCAAAAATTTTGTATTTAAAAATAAAAATTACAATTTTATGACAGATTCTTCAAAACTATGAGAAAAGCGTATAAAAAATGACAATAGAAATAATAGAAATGATGAGAGAAGTTAATAATTACGTTTTTTCGAGAATTTCCTAGTTTAATTTAAAAATTAATTAATTCATAAATAATTATTATTTATAATAAATTAATAATAAATAATTATTAATTTTAATTAATTTGAAAGTAATAGAAAATACTAGTAATTGTTTAATTATTAATAATACTAATAAATAATGTAAAAAAATAATAATCTATTATTATTAACTAATTACATGATTATCATATTATATTAATTAATTATTAAAATGAAATCTATTATTATTTTCGTTTCAAAAACGTTTCCTTTTAATAAATAAATTAAATTATTTTAATAATTAAAGACTATGCTTTTAAAAGACTTTCCGTTCGTTCTAAAAGAAAATCATCTTAAATATTCAATATTAAAGGGAAAATCTGCTTAAGATAAAAGAATTCCTTTAAATTTACAAATAGATTGTTTTTTTCAGTGAATTCGATTTAAGAAAAATGTAAAAATAAACTTGAGGGGAAAATTTAATGACATTATTGTTCGCCTACTATTTTACGATGACCTTGACCAGAGTTGATGATTAGATTAGAAAGCAAATATAAACTCGATGCCAAGGCAGGGTTAACAGACGATTGTTACGAATTCTCCGTGGCACTGACCACATATACGAGAGGAAATTGCGCATTGTCAATGAATTTCTCAAACTGTGTGAGTTTATATATAAAAGGGAGATTCTCCTCAAAATGATGGCAACTTTTGTCTATTGTAACTTTTTTTCCAAAATTAATTTTTTTCAAAATTTCCTATGTTGATTTTTTTAATTATTTTTTAATAAAACTTGAAAACAATTATTTTCTTGATATTTGCGTGTGAAATTGTTTTTTAATCTTATATAAATAATTTTTTAATTTTAAAGTTAAATAATTATAAATAAACATTTATTTTATTATTATTTAATTTTATATATGTTTATTTATCATTTAGATTATTATTTATTTTTATATTTATTTATTTATCATTTAGATTATTATTTATTTTTATATATATTTATTTATCATTTAGATTATTATTTATTTTTATTTATTTATTTATATCATTTACATTTATTTATTTATCATTTAGATTATTATTTTATTATTTATATTTATTTACATTAATTTATTTTTTATTTATTTATTCGTGCGTAGGTTGTTTAAAAAGCAAGTGGGTTACAAATGTTTGTGCAAAACGAGACTCACACTTTTTCCTCATATTCTCCCACATTCTTTCTTCCTCTCCTTTTTCGTCCCGTCGCAGCATTGATTTCACAAAACTTGTTTTCCACACTCGTTTAATCATACATCTCTTCAATGCATTTACCACATCCTTAATCCTCCAATCTCCATTATTCAAAATTTGTCCCAAAAAAAAAGAAATTCCCATCAAAAGAAAATTTTTATACATAAAAGTTTTATGAATAATTTATTTTTTATGCGCGATTTTATATAAAGTCTTCTTTCTAAAAAATTTGACTCATTCCGAAAAAAGGAATTTAAGAGGCAAAAAAAAAGTTTTAAGAAGGAAAAATAATGGATAAACTTAGATATTTTATTTATTTTATTTATTTTTAGTTTTTTGCAACTTTCTTTCAAAAAAAAAAAATAATAATTACTGTAATTTATGCTATTTGTTAATTTAACTGTAAAGTTAAATTGTTCGGCCGAATGCAAGGAGTGGGGGTAAGCTGCGCGGCTTACCCCCACTCCTAGCGTTCGGCCGAACAATGTACGGAAAATTAAAATAATTTTTAATTCCTTTCTTCTTTTCTATTTTTTAATGACTTTAGAGACTTTCTGTGGCTAAACCCCACTCCTAGCATTCGTCCGAACAATGTATGGGAAATTTTAATATTTCTTAATTTTTTTTTCTTTTTTATTTTTTAATTACTTTATAGAGACTTTCTAGCTACTTTTCTTTGCAAAAAAAGGAAGAAAAAATGATAATAATTACTTTAGTTTTCGTTATTTATTAATTTAACAGTTTAACTTTAAAGCTTACCATTCGGTCATATTCGAGGAGTGGGGGTAACGCCACCGCGGGAAAATTAAATAAAGGTGAAAAAATAGATATTTTTATTTAAGTTTATATGTATAGATATAATTATATCCATAGATATAAATTATCAGGTCTTGTTCAACATTGAAAAAATAAAAATTTACTTAAAATTTAATTATAGAATTTAATATCAACGCTGTTTTGATTAGAGATTTCAAAAAAAAAAATTCCTTTTATATATATGGTCATTATTAGCCAAACAATGTGGAAATATCAATTCTCATAAAGTTATTAATTTATTTGTCAATCGCGTCCAGTGAATTCCAATAAAGTTTCTAATGGAAGGAGAAACGATGGCATAATATAATCCCCTCTATAGATATAAATTCAAATGGCGCGTTTCGCTCTAAAGTGAGTCGTGAATATTCATTAGTTTCGCCCCGATGTATACCTGACACTTGTCGTTGACAGACGAGCAAACGTACATATCTACAATGTTAGTCACGTGTTTCAATGCGAAAACTTCAAAATAATAATAATTCAAAACCAGTTATTTTATATTGAAACTCCAAAAAAGTTTTTTTTGTGGATTTTTTACCCTCTAAACCAATGCTAATTCAAATTAGTAAAGATTTTTAGTTTTTACTAGTTCAAATTTAGAAAAAAAATCTACTTTTATGAGATATTTTTGCAATGTGACTATAGGCGCGGTCGTTAGGCGCTTGTCCACTGAACTTGGGGTCTGATGTTCGATTCTCCACAGGGATAATTTAAATAAAAAATTTTTTTTTCCATCATATTTTTAATAAATCGATTGTTTTGTAAATTTTAATAAATCAAATAGCTGCGAATGAATAATAAACAAGAAAATAAAAAAATAGAAAAAAAAATCAAAAAATGAGAAAAAAATAAGAAAATGAGAAAAAATAAGAAAATTAGAAAAAAAAGAAAATTAGAAAATAATGTAAATAAAATTAAAAATATTCAAAAAAAGTTTACTATGCAAAATAACTCTTTAAAAAATGTCAGATAAAAATTTTTGTTTTCTGAAAAAAAAATAATCTCAATGGTGGTGAATTTTTTTTTTCGAAAAAAAAAGATATGAAGAAAAAGGGAGGAAAAAAAATGTATTGAAAAGACAATATATGCAAAGTAGAAAAGTGATTGAAGTTTAAATGGATGAAGGGATTCTTTCATGTTCGTGAAAAATAATTTGCGGCTGAACGACCTCGTGAAGTGAGAAACGCTAGATATTCGAGCTGGCGTGTTTCCAATTATGTCATCGTGGCTCGATTAGTTGGAAGGGTTCATGGCTAGCCGGATGTTTGCAAATCGATTATCGTCCGTTATCCATTTCATATATAATAGTTGAGAAAAGGTATAGAAAAGAATTTTGATAATTATCCAAGTGAAACATCTCTATAAAAATTAGTGATAGAACATTTTTTCCCCCCTCCATTCTTTCACGATTAAATTGATGTCGTTATGTAAATTAATAAATTATAATTAAATTTTAATCACTTTTTTTTTAATTTAAACAAATTTTTCTTTTCTGCAATATTAGTTATTAAAATTAATAATTTCTAACTTTTACTTGTAATATTTAGTAGATATCAAATTGAGACAAAAAACGAATTAAAATGTTGCTTTTTTTCTGGATTCAATTTTAAACTTTCTAAACTTAAGAGAGATCATTTGATTCAAGTAAATATTTATTTGGTTCAAGTAAATATTTAGCCGATTCAAGTTGTTATTTATTTGATTCAAGTAAATATTCGTCTGGTTCAAAAATATTTATTTGGTTCAATTAATATTTGTTTCATTCAAGTTACAATTTATTTGATTCAAGTAAATATTTATTTGCTTCATGTAAATATTTACCTGACTAAATTGAATAATTTTCCGCTTTTCCATATTTTTTAAAAACAATTTACAGTAATTTGAAACGACTTTAGAAAAAAGCAGTAATTATCTAGAATTTAAATTTCGAACTGAATTTTTCAACATGAAATAATTTTCCCGTTATTTTCTTTGACGTTTCTTGGCAAAGGGAAAGTTTTTTTTTTTTTTTTTTAAACGACGCAGAAAAGCGCTACAGTATATATAGAACTTGATTTGTTCAGAATTACATCTTCATAGTCTTGGAGTCTAAAAGCCCCGGTAACCTTTTGGCTTCTTTTCTGTTTTATAAATCGTAAGTTTCATTCTATGATGTATATATACGCAGCCGGTAAGGTTTGTGGGTCAAAAGTATAAAAGTAATAGCAGCACCTGCCAGGGATGTGTTTTAAAATCAAGTGGAGAATAAAGTGAGGGGAGAAAATCGGGAATTAAATCAACTTTTCAAGTTATATGCTCGAGTTAATCAAAAGAAGCTTTTACAATGTTTGAAGATTTTTATTTTTAGATTTTCTTGTTTATTTCACTAAAAGATAATTGGAATTTATAATTTTTTACTTCAGTTTATTAAGAGATGCAATTTTGTATAATTTTACATTGAATTTTACTTTAACTTTGATTTTGACATAGATTTTCAATTTAACTTTGACTTTTGATTCGATTTTTAATTTGTTTTTGACTTTTAAGTAACTTTTGTGTTTTGTCAATGACATTGACTTTTACGTTCATTAAATTTTGACCTTAACTGCGGCTTTCGATTTGCTTTTTACTTTGATATTAACTTTAATTTTGATTTTCACTTAGATTTTCACTTTAACTTTTTGAAGTTAAACTTTAAAGTTTAACTTTCACTTAAAGTTTGAGTTTAACTTTGACTTTTGATTCGATTTTTATTTCGATATTAACTTTTTGACTTTAACTTTGACCTTCGATTCGACTTTTACTCTGATATTGACTTTAACTTTGACATTCACTTTCAATTTGACTTTAATCACTTTGAAAGTCTAGGTGCAAGCTCCAAGTCAAAGTTAAAATTAAAAAGTTAATATCAAAATAAAAATCGAATCGAAAGTCAAAGTTAAAGTCAAACTCAAAGTGAAAGTCAAAAAGTAAATGTTAAAGTTAAAGTTATTTAAAGTTAAAGTAAAAGTTAAATCAAAAATCAAATCGTAACTGAATGTTAAAGTCATAATATAAGTGAAAGTAAAAGTTAAAGTCAAAGCAAAAATTGAATCGAAAGTCAAATTTAAAATCATAATATGAGTGAAAGTAAAAGTTAGAGTCAAAAGCGAATCAAAGGTCGAAGTTGTAGTCAAAGTGTCAATGTCAGAGTCAAAATCGAATCGAAGGTCAAAGTCAAAATTGAATTGTAGGTTCAAGTTAAAGTTAAAATCAAAGTGAATGTTAAAGTTAAGGTTAAAATCAAAGTCAAAGTGAATGTTAGAATCAAAGTGAATATTATAGTCAAAGTTAAAGTTAAAATCAAAGTCAAAGTGAATGTTAAAGTAAAAGTGAAAAATTCAATTTCAAAGTGAAACCCAAAGTAATATTCAAGGTCAAATATGTCAAAATAAAATCGAAAATAGAATTTTAAAAAAAAATAGTCGTCGAAATTAAGGAATAAATTTGAAAATTCATGTTTGAAAAAATGTCTCTTTTATCATTTAAGTTTTAGGGCCAATCAAATATAAATTATTCTACTCGTGCATTGAAGTTGATCTTGAGCATAAGTTGTATAGGTGGGTTTTAAAGATCAAAGAGAAGGCTTTCATCTTTTCTCAAGTCTTATGTACAATGTCCCTCATTCGATGTAACAACCCCGAACTTGTTTAGTCTCTTGCTTCCTGCTTCTTCTTACTGCCTTCAGGTGCCCTCACGCTTCTTGTCGAGACTCTCCATCGCAGTGATTGTTAGTGAAAAACGTGTTCCAACTTCCAGCCTCATCTTCTTCTGCCTCTCTTTCTTCTTCTTCTTCTTATTTTTCTTTTTCTTCTTTTCTACTCCTCCAGTTATAAAACCACTTTCACCTTTTACTTTCTTATCACTCTTTATGCCTTCCTTTCACTCTATTCATATATAATTATTACTATTACATTCTTACGATAAAAAAAGAACATTTAAGAAATTTCAAATTTTTCAATAATCGACAAAGTGGACCTTAAATGCGAGACTTTTTGTTTAAAATTCTCCTCTTTTTATTAGACACTAAAAAAACATTATTTGATTCAAGTAAACGATTATTTTTTTTTATTGTCAAATAAAAATTTACTTCAATCAGATAAATATTTCCTTGAATCAAATATTAAAAATATCAAATATCAAATATTTGACTGAATCAATAAATATTTACTTGAATCAAATAAATATTTATACTTAAATTAAATGATATCCCAAAAGTTCAAATGAACCTCGATATTTTTGTTACTTCTGGTAATTTTTATTTTTCTATAAAAAAAATTATTTTTGACTTAAAAGAAATTCATTTTTATATCAGAAAATATTTAATTCACTTTATTTACCATTACAATCAATTGATTTTTGAAAATATTTATAAAGAAAAAATTTTTTGTTCAATTTTAACGTTCAAAACTTCAGGAAAAAATGAAATGCGAATATTTATTTGAATCAGGTAAATATTTACTTGAAACAAATAAATAATTTACTTAAATCAAATCAATTGTAACTTTTTGAATGAAACAAATATTAATTGAACCAAATAAATATTTTTGAACCAGACAAATATAATCATGGATCATTGCGGGCTAATCCACTCTCTTCGACTTTATGCTCTATTATCGAACAAACTGAAAGTTATCCTTTCACCAAGTTTATAAGCACCTTTATCTCGAACCAAATGGGATAACTGCTTGACTTCTTCTTTCGTTTTACCTCAATTTCTTTTCTTTAAACTTACCATCGTACTCTCCTGAGAATAAAACAGATTCGAGACAATTGTATAAAAAGCGATAGTGCTTAATATTCAAGTGTAGCTGGATTCATCGAAAATTAAGGAAAAAAAAATTTATTTGAATCTTAATTTACATTCTGAATTATTACCTTTTCTTTTTTGTTCTCGAAAAAAATATCTAATTTTGCATATATAGTACAGTGAAAAAAAAATTTATTTAATTAAAATAACCATTTACTTGTTTATTATCAAATAAATTTTATTTAAGTCAAATAAATTGTATCTGAATCAAATAAATTTTATTTAAGTCAAATAAATTGTATTTGAATCAAATCTATTTTATTTATGTCAAATAAATTATATTTGAATCAAATAAATTTTCTTTATGTCAAATAAATTGTATTTGAATCCATAATTTCAGTATTTGAAGCAAATAATATTTAACTGACTTAAATAAAAATTATTTGATTCAAGTAAATATTTATTTATGATAATAGACAAGTTATTTATTTTTTTGTTTTGTTATTTATTTGATTTAAATAAATTTTTTTTAAGTGTTACATTTCTTAGTCGACTATTTGAACTAAATTTATTTTAACATTTTTTATATTTGTAACAATTTAATGCAAAATGCTTTTTTTCTTTCTAATTTTCTGCATTTACTGCTTTCGTATGAAAAAGTTTTTAAAAAAGTAAAAAATTACAAACTAATATAAAAAAATAAGTAGTTACTATGTAAATGTTTTTTTTTAAACAATTTTCAACTTTGTTTATAACTTTTTTTTGAAAAAATAAATTAAGGTAATCTATATTAATAATCTTTGGATTGAATTCTTTTGAAAAATTTTATTAAAATTGTATTTTGAAATGTAATTATAGTCTCGTGAAGAATTTCCTTATTTATGAAAGTAATGGAATTTTTTGTAAATTTTTTTTTCTTGATAATTATTTATTTCCATAACAGAAGCCATTTAAAAAAAAAATTGCAAGAGAATCCAAGGAAATTTTTAAAATGGCTTCTAATATTAAAATAAATAATTAGCTTTTTGAAAAATCTTTTCATCGGGAATGTTTAAATAAAAAATAAATAAATGTGAAAAGTATACTTTCAATTAAAAGTTAATTACAAGAGAGAAATATTTTTTACCCAAATAAAGGGTAATTATGAAACCGTCGTTGATTTTCAATCAGGCAGAAAATCTGCTTACTGCTTGTATTTAGTTTTTTTTTCCTTCTTCTTGACTTTTTTTTTCTCTCCATCTCGGAAAAGGAGGAACCTTTCTTTCTCCTTCACGACAAGAAAACAAGAAGGTCCGTAATCGAGTTGCTATCCGTCTAGTAAAGTCTGGCTGGGAAAATTCCTTTTCTGCCTTTATTTCGAATAAAGCTTGCCTGTAAATAAGAGCGATCCAGTGTTGTGTATATGAAGCAGAGGAAAAATATAGTGTTTCTCTCCTCTTTTCTGATTCTCGCTGTGAAGAATCGCTTCAACTTTAGAGAGAGAGAGAGAGAGAGAAAGAGAGTGAGAGAGTGAAAGAGAGAAAAAGGCAAGAAGAGGGAGGAAGGGAAAGGTGGAAAATTGTGAGATGGTATTTTTCAGATTCTTTTTTTTTTTATCTCTTAATAAAAGTTGCCTCGAGTAAACTACTACATAACGGAGAAGGAAATGGCGAAACAACAAAAGTATCCATTATAGTTTCCTGTCTTAAATTGTTTGAAAACTAAATAGTATTTTTCAAATCTTTTTTTTTTCTTTTCGTTTCAAAATACTTTTAGTAAATACAGCTTTAGAGTAATTGATTTTATAATAAAAGTTTATTTTTTTACTTTTATTACTTACTTTTCCTTTTTTCATCTAATTTCATTTATATTTATTATTATCAAATTCTTTAAAACGATTCAATTATTTTCAAAAAAAATTCGAAATTCAATTATTCTCAAAAATATTCGAAATTCAATTTAAAAAAAAAAAAATATTCGAAATTCAGTTATTTTCAAAAAATATTCGAAATTCAATTATTTTCAAAAAATATCCGAAATTCAATTATTTTCCATATCTAGTATTTTCATAAAATTTCGCAAAAAAATTCAATTATTTAAAAAAAAATTAATAAAATTTATTCAAAATTCAATTATTTTCATTAATAAAAAAATTTCCATAGGAATTCAATTAATTTAGAATAGAATTTTCAAAAAAAAAAAAATTTTCGAAAAAATCAATTATTTAACAAAATTTTCATACAATTCTTTACAATAATTCAATTACTTTCACTAATAATAACATTTTTTATGGAAATTCAAATTTTTTAAAAAAATTTTTAATAAAATTCTATGCAAGAAATAAATAAATAATAAAATTCATGAAAGAATTTCAAATTACTTTTAATACTATTTTTTAATTAATTAATAAAAAAGTCAATTATTTTTACAAATAAAGTATTCTACAAGAATTCAATTATTTAAAATAAAATTTTCATAATATTTATTATATTTCGAAAAAATTAATTATTTACACCCATGATTATAAAATTCTAATGAAGAATTCAATTATTTTTAAAAATAACAAATTTTTTTACTGAAAATCAATTCTTTTCTTCTCATGAATTCAATTATTTTGGTAAATTTTAATAAAATTCTTAGCAACTATTCAATTCTTTGCATAAATAATCAAATTTATCGCAGGATTTCAATTACTTTTAATAAAATTTTTGCAGGAATTACTCGGAAAATGTAATTATTATTAAAAATTAAATTTCAATTCTTCGAAAAAATCAATTATTTGCAAAAATATTAGAATTTTTCACCGGAATTCAATTATTTTCAAGTATTTTAATAAAATTGTTCTAAAGAAAGCAATTGTTTTAAATACAATTTTAATTTAAATTTTTTTGAAAAAATTTAATTATTCTTTAAGATTTTAATAAAATTCTTCACAAGAATTCAATTATTTGCATAAATAATTCTTTGAAAATTCAATTATTTTGAAGTATTTTAATAAAATTCTTTGCAAAATTCAATTATTTTCATAAATAACAATATTTATCACAAGAATTCAATTATTTTTAAAAGTAATAAATTTCTTCTTCGAAATTCACTTATTTTTAAAAATTCCAATAAAATCGTTCGCAAGAATTCAATTATTTTCATAAATAACAATAAAATAACAATAATCATCACAAGAATTTAATTATTTTTAAAAGTAATAAATTTCTTTTCAATTGTTGCAAATATTCTAAAAAAAATCGTTCGCAAGAATTCAATTATTTTCAAGAATAATAAAATTTTTCACTGAAATTCAATTCTTTTTAAACATTTTCATAAAATTTTTCCCAATAATTCAATTATATTCATAAATAATAAAATTCTTCTCAGGAATTCAATTATTATTCTTGTAAATTTGAATAAAATTCTTAGCAACTTTTTAATTATTTTAATAAATTATAAAATTTATCGCAGGATTTCAATTACTTTTAATAAAATTTTTCGAAAGAAATCAATTAATTTTAATACAATTTGAATTAAATTTTTTTGAAATAATTTAATTATTTTTTTAGATTTTAATAAAATTCTTCACAAGAATTCAATTATTTACATAAATAATTCCTCGAAAATTCAATTATGTTGATAAATAACAAAATTATTCCCAAAAATTCAATTATTTTGAGACATTTTAATAAAATAATTCTTTGTAAAATTCAATTATTTTCATAAATAACAATAATCATCATAAGAATTCAATTATTTTTAAAAGTAATAAATTTCTTCTTGGAAATTCAATTATTTAAAAAAATTTCAATAAAATCGTTCGCAAGAATTCAATTATTTTCATAAATAATAAAATGTTTTTTAGGAATTCAATTATTTTCAAAAAAAATTTAATAAAATGCCACACAGACATTCAATT
Source organism: Leptopilina syphax (assembly GCA_032872505.1). NCBI lineage: Eukaryota > Metazoa > Arthropoda > Insecta > Hymenoptera > Figitidae > Leptopilina > Leptopilina syphax. The sequence goes on along the minus strand of CM065471.1, from coordinate 31,647,186 downwards.
ATTGTCAAAAATTTAAATAAAATTGTTTGTGAAATTTCATTATTTTAAAAAACTTTTTGCAATTCAATGATTTTCAATATCTAATAAAATTTCCAAACAGAATTCAATTATTTAAAAAATTTTTTGTAAAAATCTTCGTAAAATACCATTATTTTCATGAATAATAAAAATTTCTCTGAAATTCAATTATTTAAATTGGAATTTGCATAATTTCTTTATGAAAAATTGGAAAAAAGTCAGGAAAATAAAATATAGAATGGAATTTTTGTCAGTTTTTGTGAAGGTATTTAAAACGAGAGTTTTTGGTCGTCAAGTTTAATTTTTTGATAGCTACTTTTTGCTACTTTTTTAAAATTAATTATCGAGTGTGAAGTCTGCATACATGGGATGTAAAAGTATAAAAATTAGTATTTTTACAATTGTCTTTTAATAAAAAAAAAAAAAAAAAAAAAAATGCGGAAACAATTTTTTTAAATAAAATTTAATTGTAGAAATAAAAAAAAAATTTCTTTTTTTCCAAAAATAATTGTCTTTTGTTCGAACGCGAAGGAGGGGAATTAACAATGAAAGATATACGCAGCGTGTGTGTTGGTATATTAACGCAGGGGAATCTGGGTCTCTAGCCAATAAACTAAGCATGTCAGTAAAGTGTATGGTTCTCCACGTCCAATAAATGTCACTCACGTGTCCCACGGTCACTCCGTTCATGATCGTGACCGTTTATACTATTTTACACCACGGATTTGTAACGACTTGTCGGAATTAAATATTTTCCTTAATAATAGAATATGAAAATATTTTGCCGCGATTTAAATATTGATTATTCAAATTATAATTATTCATAATTGATTATTTCACAAATATTGTGTTACACAGAGAGAAAACAATATATTTTGAAACAAACATAGGTAATTATCTTTGCATTACTGTCAAACGAAAATTGTTTTTAAATTAAACATATAATAATTTTGATTCAATAAATAATAATTTTTGATTCAATAAAAATTACGTTTAATTCAATTATAAAATATGTTTGATTCAAACATATGTTTTTGATTGGCTACTTATTTTTAGAATAAAAAACTTCTTTTCTCAGTGTAACATTGACAATTATTTATTTATTTACTTATTTTAATTATTAATTAGTCAAGTTTAACTAATTTTTTAGTTACTTTTTACTGAAAAATATCATTTTTTCACTGACAATCATTTATTTCTTACTGATTCAGAAGCAAAAAGTCAGACATTGATTGTCAGTTAAAACTATGATTTTTAACTTATTTTAGAGAGTTTACAAATAAATGTATAAAAATTATTATTATTATTATTATTATTATTATTATTATTATTATTATTATTATCCTTTCCCCATTAGCGTGTTTCCTCTTTCCGAGCAGGACCTTTGGTGTCTGTATAAAGGAGAAAAGAAAATATTTTTTTCGGCATCACTGATTTTGAATACAACTGTAAGATGTGATACTAACGAGGCTCGAGTAAGATCACATTTGGAAGATTAATTTCTCGACACGGAGGGTTGTTATTATTATTATTATTATTATTATTATCATTATTATTAAAGGAAAAGCGCCGCTTTCAGCCCTTAAAGGTGTTGGCACTCACAAAAGCCGTAGGGACGAAACATGACCCCTAAGACACAATTTCCTCGGCTATACGGTTCAGTGATTTCTGAATCATCCAAAATTGATTATTTATTCTTCAATGTGCCGATAATTATTTTTATTAAATATATTAGAAATTAATGACTAATTTTACAAAAATAGAAAATGGTGTTACTATTCCAGAGGCGCTAGTTTGTAATTTGACTTTGACATTCGATTGGATTAGACTTTAAAGACTTTGACGTTAACTTTGACTTTGACGTTGACTTTAACTTAAATTTTCACTTTAGCTTTGATTTTTGATTCGATTTTTAATTTGTCTTTGATTTTTACTTGAAATTTGACTTTGACATTGACTTTTCTTTTACTTTCACTAAATTTTCACTTTAACTTTGACTTTTCATTCGATTTTACTTTTATGTAGACTTTAACTTTGACTTTGACTTTGACTTTCAGTTTGACTTTAATCACAATAAAAATCTAGGCCAAGCTCAAAGTCAAAGTTAGAGTAAAAAGGTTAATATCGAAATAAAAATCGAATTGAAAGTCACAGTTGAAGTCAAATTCTGAGTGAAAGTCAAAATTAGAGTGAAAATGAAAGTCAATGTCAAAATCGAATCGAAAGTGAAAGTCAAATTACAAAATCGTTGGCAATAATTCTAAAGACCTTAATAATTTGACTTTGACTTTCATTTTTATTCTGACTTTCACTTTGACTTTGATAATGAAATTAATTTTTATTTTCACCTTGACTTTCACTTTCATTTTTAAATTCAAAGTTAAAACAAAGAAGTCAATAAAAGTCATTGTCAAAGTCAAATTCGAATCAAAAGTCAAAGTCAAATTACAAAATTGCATCCCAAACGTTGAAATTCGACAATATTTGCATCTAACTAATTAAATTCATAATTCTAACATTTACTTCTTGTGAAAAATACTGCTTCTGCACTCTGTTAAAAAATAATTAAAAGTGTGAAACAATAATTGATATATTCAATAAATAAATTGTTGAGTCATTTTAAAAGAAGAGAAAAAAATTCTCTGTTGCTCAAACGATTATTAAATAATAATAATAATAATTATTATTATTTTTTTTGTTATTATTATAATGATTATTTCTATTCTTCCGGTATTGAAAGATCGTGAAAGGCGCACCTTAACTGTCGACAATTGTTGACCTTGTACAGCATTGATCCATCCGTGCACTTTCAGTGCTCGCATTGTTCAGTGTTGAAGGTCTCATTCCGACCTCTAATTGCTTATATCAATGGATCTTTTCTTATCTATTATGTGTCACTAGTTAACAAAAATGCAGTCGAACATTTTTTTCATTCCTTTATTTCAATTTCTTTTGAGAGGAGAATTTCTCTGGGACATTTAATTTACCGCACTTTTTAACAACTCTTTTTTAACACTATTACTATCACTATAACTATCACTATTATACTATCATTATCACTATTCCTGTCTCTATTAATATCACTATTACTATTACTATCACTATAAGTATCAATATTACTATCACTATTACTATTACTATCACTATAAGTATCAATATTGCTATCACTATCACTATTACTATTAGTGTCCCTATTCCTATTCCTATCACTATTTCTATTACTATTAATATATCTATTAGTGTCCCTATTACTATCACTATTACTATTACTATTAGTATCTCTATTAGTGTCCCTATTACTGTCACTATTACTATCACTATTACTATCACTATTACTATCACTATTACTATCACTATTACGATCACTATCTCTATTACTATCACTATTTCTATCGCTATTAGTATCTCTATTAGTGTCCCTATTACTATCACGATTTTTATCACTATTACTATCATTCATACTATTGCTTTTACCATCACTATCAGTGTTACTATTACTATCGCTATTATTATCACTGTTGCTATTACTATCACTGTCGCTATTTTTATCGAAAACTGTTACTGTTACTATTACTTTTACCATTATTATCACTATTACTAACGTTGACGCTATCCCTAACGATTACTGCTTTTGTTAGTAATATGCTTCTATTACCTTTACTAAAATTACTTTATCACTATTGCTACCACTATTGATTACTCTTACTGTTACTATTACTATCAATATTAGTACCAATAAAAATAACAGTAAACAATAGTGATAGTGATAGCGACTGTAATAGTATTAATAATAGTAATAGTAACACTAATAATTATAGTAATAGTAACACTAATAATTATAGTAAAAATAACAGTAAACTATAGGAATAGTGATAGGGACTGTGATAGTATTTGTTAATAATAGTAAAAGTGATTGTAATAATAACAGTAATCAATAGTGATAGTGATAGCGACTGTGATAGTATTAATAATATTAATAGTAACACTAATAATTATAGTAAAAATGACAGTAAACAATAGTGATAGTATTAATAACAGTAATATTAATAATAATATTAATAGTAATATTATAGTAAAAATAACAGTAATCTATAGGTATAGTGATAGGGACTGTGATAGTATTAATAATATTAATAGGAACGCTAATAGTTATAGTAAAAGTGATCAATAGTGATAGTGATAGCGACTGTGATAGTATTAATAATATTTATAGTAACGCTAATAGTTATAGTAAAAGTGATCGATAGTGATAGTGATATTGACGGGAAAAGTGTAATAAAGATAGTGATAGTGATAACGACAGAAAAAGTATAATAATAATAGTGATATTAACAATAGTTATAGAAACTGTAACGATAATAGTAATCGATAGTGATAGCGATAGTGATAGTGATAGTGATAGCGATAGTGATAGTGATAGCGATAGTGATAGCGATAATGATAGCAATAGTGATAGCGATAATGATAGCAATAGTGATAGCGATAGTGATAGAGATAGTGATAGCGATAGAGATAACACTGATAGTAATAGTAACAGTTTACCATCACTAATTAATGACTATTTTTATCTACTAATTAATTACCATTATATTGGTTTGAAAATTGTCAGTCAGCAGAAAAAAAAAGAATGTGTGTTGATGAATAATTATTGTTGAAATGAGAAATATACTATCAGTCAAGGTCATCGGTTTAGTGAGCGCTATGTATCTTGATGCGCGAGGACAAAATGAAAAAGGGAAGATAAAGTTGGCGCGGAGTTGGTTTAGGTGTTGGAATATAAACCGGTAGCGAAAGGGTATATCGCTAAGAAACATTAGGATGCAATATGAGACCCGCCCAGTTCTAGACTATACATTTCATGAATATTTATGAGATGCTAATTCACACGTATGCGATCTGATTATACATAATATGTTTACACCCTAACCAATGCTTTATACATTCATCTAATGCATTTCCATTCTTTATTTCTTTATTAATTTTTCCCTTTTTACTATTTTCACTCAATATTATTTTTCCTATTTTAACTATAAATGCTATTTTCTTAATTTTGCTATTTTTGCTATACTATTTTTACTGTATACTAATTCACTATTTTTATTTTACTAATTCATTATTTTTATTTTACTGATTCACTATTTTTATTTTACTGTTTCACTATTTTTACTATACTGTTTCAATAATTTTTGCCATTTCTAATAATTCTAGTAGTTCTATTGATTCTGCTAATCCTACTAATTTTACTAGTCCTATTTATTATAATAAACCTACTAAGTCTACAGAATTGATTGGATTGGTAGAATTATCAGGCTTAGTAGAAGTAGTAGGGACTAGTCTAATCTACTTAATCCTACTAGTCCTACTAATTTTTTTAACTAACTTTTTAGAGTTAGTAGGACTAGTAGCTTTGGTAGATTCAGTAAAATTAATAGAATTAGTAGGATTAGTAGTATCCTTCTTATTCTACTAATTCCACATAATTAGTAGGATTAATAGAATAAGTAGAATTTGAAAATAAAAAACACAAAACAGAAAATCAAATGAAAAAATTAAGTAGCAGAATTAATAGAATCAGTAGGATTAGTTGAATCCTACTTATTCTACTAATTACATATAATTAGTGGGATTAATAGAATTAGTAGAATTTGAAAATAAAAAACAGAAAACCAAATAAAAAATTAAGTAGCAGAATTAATAGAATCTGTAGGATTAGTAGAATCAGTAGGATTAGTAGAATCCTACTAACTTTATTAATCCCACATAATTAGTAGGATTAAATAGTAGAATTTGAAAATAAAAAAATACAAAACAGGAAATAAAAAAAAATAAGTAGCAGAATTAATAGAGTTAGTAGTATTAGTAGAATCCTACTAATTCTACTAATACCATATAATTAGTAGGATTATTAGAATTAGTAGAATTTGAAAATAAAAAAATTGCAAAACAGAAAATCTATTTTAAAAAATTAAGTAGCAGAATTAATAGAATCAGTAGGATTAGTTGAATCCTACTTATTCTACTAATTACATATAATTAGTGGGATTAATAGAATTAGTAGAATTTGAAAATAAAAAACAGAAAACCAAATAAAAAATTAAGTAGCAGAATTAATAGAATCAGTAGGATTAGTAGAATCCTACTTATTCTACTAATTACATATAATTAGTGGGATTAATAGAATTAGTAGAATTTGAAAATAAAAAAACAGAAAACCAAATAAAAAAATAAGTAGCAGAATTAATAGAATCTGTAGGATTGGTAGAATCAGTAGGATTAGTAGAATCCTACTAACTTTATTAATCCCACATAATTAGTAGGATTAAATAGTAGAATTTGAAAATAAAGAAATACAAAACAGGAAATCAAAAAAAAAAAAAAATTAAGTAGCAGAATTAATAGAGTCAGTAGTATTAGTAGAATCCTACTAATTCTACTAATACCATGTAATTAGTAGGATTATTAGAATTAGTAGAATTTGAAAATAAAAAAATTGCAAAACAGAAAATCTATTTTAAAAAATTAAGTAGCAGAATTAATAGAATCAGTAGGATTAGTTGAATCCTAATAATTCTACTAATCCTACATAATCAGTAGGATTATTAGAATTAGTAGAATTTGAAAATGAAAAAAATGCAAAACAGAAAATCTATTTTAAAAAATTAAGTAGCAAAATTAGTAGAGTTAGTAGAATTAGTGGAATTACTACTAATTTTACTAATTCTACTAATTTTTCAACTTAATTTGTTTTTCTTTTCATTATTCAATTTAGTTTCCTGTTTTGATTCCTTTTTTTTCTTCTCTTATTTTTCTTTTCATTTACTTTATCTTCTTTATAGTTAAACGGTTTAGAATTTCTGAAAATAAAGAAAACTCGTCTGACAAAAAAGTGAACCGGGCCAAGATCATGCGCCGTATCGCCTTTGGAGATTAGCGTGCATAGATTAGAAACGATTACATTGTTCTCAGAACTGCGAATAAAGTCTCGGGCGTACATTCTCAGAGGTATCGTTCCCTCGGGAGAATTTTACCCCTCACTCATTTCAACTATACATATATATGTATATGTACACCTCAAGCTTTGAAATTGGCTCAAATCTACAATTTCCTTGAAAGGTTAACCACATTTGTATATATGTATATATATATATATATAACAAGAGAATGTATTTACATTACCCAAAGTTTTAAATTACAGAAACAAAACAATTTTTTTTTCTCCAGTTATCTCATAAAAAAACAAGAAATAAATTCCAATGAGATAAAAGAGAGAAGGAATTTTAAATAGAAAATTTACTTTGATAATAAAATAAACTTGTCTAGTTAGGGGTTTTTGCTGTTCTTTTTCTTTGAAACTAATTAGTCTGATTAGTGTTCATATAAAGTTGGAAGTAATAAAATTTAATTCAACGAGCAAAATATTTTGAAGTTATATATTTATTTTAAACGATTTTAAAGAATGAGTAGAAATAAAAATATTTTATACTGGCGGGGATTGAACTCGAGACCTAACGGATCGTAGATTGAAATCCTAACCAATAACCCACTCACCTACTAAATGTTAATTTTATTTTTATACAAAAACTGAGAAAAATTATATTTTATTTGGGTGGTCTTTTTCATAAAGCTGGAAAATAATTATTTTGTTGATATTTGAGCCTAAATTTTTTTTATTCTTATAAAAAGAATTTTAAAATTTTTTTCTTTAGAGTTTAAATAAAATATAATTTTTCTCAGTTTTGGTATAACAATGAAATTTTCATTTAGTTGGTAAGTGGATAGAGGAGACAGTTTTTGTCTTATTTGATAAAAAAAAATGTCGAGTTTCCTTTGTTAATGTGAGAGAATAATTTACACGTGTTTACGAAATCAAGCTTGTTTCGATAATAGCGTAGTGCGGCTCATAAATTTGCAATGTTTCGATGCCCTCTACAGCCGACAGTTCTATACTATTCGTCCATCGATATAAACACAATACACAAACCAAGCCTAGGAAGAGTAATTACGTTACGTGGCGAATTAATTAGCCAACGGTCGACTGCTTGGTTACCAATACCAACAGAGCATGACTCTCTTTATGTCCATACGTTTATTACTATCGATCGTCCTTTTATCCTCTTTTTATTCCTCTCAAGATAATAAATACTCATTTCTGATCCATGCATTCAAATTAATTCGAGTTCATTTGTCAAAAAGTAACATTATTCTTCACCGAGGGCAATTTTTTCTGGTTTAAGAAGTTTTCACAAAAAAAAAAACATGATTATTATTAATTTGTAGTATTTTTTTTTTGTTTGAATTTGTAGCTTAATTATGATTCGGTAATTAGGTGATGGAATTTAATTAGTAAATTGGTGTCAAAACTGAATAAGTGTCAAACTAATTTTGAATCTGCTTGAAACTAGTTTGGAACCAGTATTCAACTTGTTTTTAACCTGTACTGAACTTGTTTTTAACGAGTCTCCTGCTTGTTTCGAACCTGTTCCAAATTAGTTTCGCACCAATATAAAATCAATGTAGAACTAAATTTGAAACTACTTAAAACTAGTTTAAAAACAGTCTTGAACTTGTTTAAAACCGGTTTTGAACCAGTATTGTGTTTCATCAAACCTGTTCCAAACAATAATACATTTTTGATTCAGTGCCAAACTTATTTAGAACCATTATTGTTTTTGTTTTGAACCAATATTGAACCTGTTTTGTACTAGTATTTAACTTATTCCGAACCAGTATTGAACTTGTTACGATCCAGAATTAAATTTTATTTCAAACAGTATTCTTTTTCTTTCGAACCTGTTTCAAACTAGTTTCGGTCAAGCACCGAATTAGCTTCAAATAAATTTCGAATTACTTTGATTCCGTGGGAAACTAGTTTAAAATCATTATTGAACCAGTATTGAACCAATATTGAAATAGTTTAGAACAAGTTTTAAATTAGTTTAGAATCAGTATTGAACCAGTATTAAAATAGTTCAGAACCAGTTTTGAACTAGTTTAGAACCAGTATCCCAATGGGAAATTTACAACTGGCGTAGTACTGCGCCAGCACTGGCAGCACTGGCGGCAAGGCTGAGAGCCAGCACTGGCATGGCACTGGGATGATAACGCCGTCCGGCGCTGCCGAAGTACTGTCTGTCAGTGCTGCCAGACAGCGCTGGCGCAGCACTGGACCAGTGCTGGCTGAGAATATTGCCGCAATAAATGCCGTATTTTTATTAATTAGTCGTAAATTCATAATTATAAATAATTTAACAACAAAGTGGTAAATAATATTAATAAATAGTTATTATTCATAAAATATTTCTCTTCTTAAAGAAATTGTATTAAAGATGGAGACTAACAATGGATATAGTAAATTAAGTAGAAAAAAATTGTTTATAACATTTAAAAATTAAATAATAAACAATTACAGTAAGTGTGTATTACATTTTCATATTTTAGTACCTAACGATTGGAATCTAGAAATATCGCAAACCTATGAAAATAAACAAAATTGCTGACGAGGGGAATCGAACCTACGACCTACGGACTAACAGACTAACGCTCTAACCACTATGCTAACGACACATGTGTACAGAAAAGTATTAATATCTCAGTATCATTCAGACATACAATTATTGAGTCAAAGATGAGAAAAAATAGGGATACGTTAGAAATAATAAATTGAAGTAAAATAAGTTAAACTAAATTTTTAATAATTAAATTAAATTATTTTATTTATTGCATTTAACATTTTACGTAATTCTTAAATTACGTGGTAATTTTTTAATAATTTTTTATTCATAGTAAGAAGTATAATAGTATTTTAATAGGAACCAAATTATTATTGAGATTAAAGTTTAAATTTTGTTTATAATTTTAATTTGTTTAAATAATTTATTATTTACAAAATTAGACAATTGAGTTAAATTGTTATTATTAAATTTGACAAGAATAAAAAATGAACAACTGAAAAGTAAAATATTAATTTTTTTCAATAAATTTATATTTATAAACATTCATAAACTTTTTTTATAATTTTTTTCAAGTTTATGTCAAAAAAGCAATGTTGGCAAAGAGCGTCGTGAACAATTTTTCTATACTCAGCCAGCACTTGCCGCCGTGGCTTGTCCAAGCTCTGGCGAAACAAAAATTCTGTACTGCGCCAGCACTAATTGTCGAGGCTCGGCTAGACTACGCCGAACAATCGTCTGAGTACTAAGCCAGTGGTGAACATCGGCACTACACTGGCATTTCCCATTGGGTATTTAGGGACCAAAAATTAAAAATTACGGACCATTTACGGACCAATTGACAAAAATAGAATCAGTCCGAATCAAATAAGAGAACATTTTACTTAAAACTAGAAATTAAATTTTTCATAACTATAAAACATAAAGAAATCGATAACTTCGAGTCTTCGACTCGAAGTCATCGATTTCTTCATGTTTCATAATAATTAATAATAATTATTACTAAAAATAATTTATAATAATTATTAATAAAAATAATTTATAATAATTAAAATCATTATCAATTCAATTATTATTTTTAAGAATTTTTATCTAAAATTCTTCTTTATATCGATAATTTTTATTAATTTTCAAAAAAGTTCTTTGACAATTAATTGTCAAATTCCAAATTTGGAAATTTCCAAATTCATTTCTTTACAATATTCAATTTTACGAAATTTCAATTACATATTCGTAAATTCTTTAATTAAATAAATATTAGAAAATAAAAACTAAAAATAATATTAAAAAAACTCAATTCAACTTTTACAAAAAAAATTAATTTACAAAATTCAATTATTTCGAAAAATTTACGCTATATTGCTTTTAATATTCAATTATAATCAAAAATTTTAACAGAAATTCATTTTTATGAAATGAAAATCAATTTTTATTAGAAAATTCTACTAGAATTCAATTATTTAAAAAGAAAACAATTAATTTATTTTATTTTCAAATAATTCAATTCTATCAACGAATTTTAATAAAATTTTTAAAGAACAATTATATTTTTCAAGAAATTCGATTAAAATTGTATTTTAAAAATAATTGAAATTCTTCATTGAATTTTATTATTTATGACAATAATTGAATTCTTGCGAAGAATTTTATTAAAATTTTTAAAAATAATTAAATTCTTGTAAAAAAAGTAACAGGAATTTAATTATTTTTTAAAATTTTAATAAAATTCTTGGCATAAATTAAAAATAACAAAAAATTCTTAGCAGATCTTCAATTACTTCCAGAAATTTTAATAAAATATTTTTCGCAAGAATTTAAATATTTTCGTAAAATAATAAAAATCTTTGCAGAGATTCAATTATTTTCAAAAGTCTAAAATTCTTCGCAAGAATTCAATTGTTTTCAAAAATATCAGAATTTTAGCAGAAATTCAAACATTTTAAAAAGTTTTGATAAAACTTTTTTTTGGTAGAAATTCAATTATTTTTAAGACAATTTTAAAAAAATGTCTCAATAAAATTCAATTATTTTTAAAATTCTAATGAAATTTTTCGAAAGAATTCAATTATTATAATCTAAGATTTTCACTGAAATCTATTTTTGAATCAATTTTTATGAGAAAATTCTATCAGAATTCAATTATTTAAATACAAATGAAATGCAAATAAATAATTTATTGAATAATTGAATGTTTCTTGGAATTTTATTTCTATTAAAAATTTTATCAACAAATTTTTAAATAGGTAATTAAATTCTTTGGACGAATTTTAATAAAATTTTTAAGAATTTTTTCGAAGAATTCAATTAAAATTCTATTGAAAATAATTAAATTCCTCAAAAGAATTTTATTATTTACGTAAATAATTCGAATTCCGGTAAAAATTCTATTAATTATGAAAATAATTGAATGATTGCGAAGAAATAATTTATAAAAAAAATTTGTTATTAATGAAATTCTTGTGAAATTTTTATTATTTTTTTGAAAATAATTAAAAGTTTTTGTTGAATTTTATTCACATTTTTTTTAAATAATTAAATTCTTTTGGTAAATTTTATGAAAATAGTAGATATTGAACAATATATTTAATTTTTACAAAGAATATTATTACTTTTGAAAATAATTCAAAATTTTGCAATGGATTTTATTAAAATTTTTGAAAATAATTGAATTTTATTACTTTAAAAAATAATTGAATTCGTGTGATAAATATTGTTAATTATGAAAATAATTGAATTTTGTCGAAGAATTTTGCTATTTATTTATAAAGATAATGTTTTTTAGATTTTTTGAAAATAATCGAATTCCGGAGAAAAATTTGAATATTTTTTTTTAAAGATAATTGAAATTTTGACGAGAATTTAAAAAAATTTTTGAACATAATTGAATTTTTTGCGAAGATTTTTATTAGTTTTAAAAATAATTGAATTTCTGCAATCATTTGTAATTTCTCTAAAATTCTCCAAATTATATCGTACAATTTACGAACTTTTTATCCTTTTTGAATGAAATTACGGACTTACGGACCTTTTTTCAAAAAAACGGACTTTTACGGATGACTTGAAGCAAAGTTACGGACTTTTTCAGAATTTACGGACCTACTTCGAGCCCTGACTTGTTACGAACCAGTATTGAACTTGTTTTGAACCAGTATTAAATCGAATTAGTTTCAAATCAACAAAAAAAAAAAATAGTTTCAAAATCAGTTTCGAACTAGTATCAAAACTTGTATTAACCAATTTCTGAATCAGTACAACTGCAGTTGTTTTTGAACAAATATCAGAAATCTGTTCAACAAGAATTATTATTGATGGAATTATTTTCTGGAAACTTGTCAGTGATAATAAAGTTGTGAGAAAATGAAATAATCTCCATATTATTTAGCAGGTGGTGTTTATAACATATACAAATTATTTTGAATAGAGAAATTTGGTTTTGACGTAGAGAATGAGATTTTAGTAGTCGTGGCATGTTCCTAAACTTCCGGTACAGCAGTGGGAGCATCGTGAAAGGCGCACCTTAACTAGAGCTAACTCTGACCTTGTACCACTTGATTCTCCACAATGTTCCTTCAGTGTACTTTGCATTGTGGATTCGTGAAGGCCTCGTTCCGACCTCTAATTACCTATATCGAATCATCTCTCTTCTTATCTCTTCTATATATATGACTCCAATAATTAAGCTGTTAAAATCCAATTCCCAGTAATTGAACAACTGATGAATATTGTATTTTATAAATTGTAAAATGTGTAATAATTTTATAATTGTAAAATAAATAATATTATTATTTTTAATAAAAATTAAAGTTCCTGTGTTGCAAAATATTTTTCGAAAAGCTTCCGGGAAGCTTTCTCAGGAATTCTGACGATAGTTTCCTGCTAGCTTCGAAAAATTGTCAAACAGAAAATTTAGGAAAGCTTTCACTGTCAAATCTATAGGTAAAATTCAAATGATTTAAGGAAGCTTGCACATAAAGCTCTGGCAAAGCTTCCACCAGAAGCTGAAAAATTAAAAAAAATTGTTTTCACCTCAGATTTATAATCAGCTACCTAAAAAACCTCTAAATACTAAGTTTCAGTGAAATCGAGCATTTTTTTAAAAATTCGTCCGCCATATTGAATCCGCCATTTTGAATTTTCAAAATCTGACCTCAGATTCGTAATCCGCGATCCCGAAAATTATACAGTAAACTTTAGAAAAGCTTTTCTGAACCTTTCACTGAAAGATTTTTTATTTTAACAACGAAATATTTATAAATAATTAACTATAATTCAAAATTTTAATGAAAAATAAAAATCATTAGAATTTTTTTCACTTCTTTTCATTAAGAGACTAAAATTTTGTTAAATATTATGTTTTGTCAAATTGAAATTATGCAGATTTTTGTTCTTTACTTCTAAGAAAATTAGAAAATTGTTAAACAACTGTGAATAAGAAATAGAAAATTTATTTATTTTGCATTATTTTTCTTTATGAATCACAATTTTTTTAATAAAATTATTATTTTGTTTTAGAAAAAAAAGAAAAATATTTGCACAATTTCTATTTTTAAACTTATTTTTGGAACAGGATTTTCCACAGGAATTAAGACGTTCAAAAGTTTAAAATTCAAACCTTTTTTAAATTAAACTAGTTATAAAAGTATTGTTATAAAACATGAAGATATCGATAAGTCCGAGTCTTCGACTCGGAGTAATCGATTTCTTCATGTTTTCTAATAATTAAATAATTATAATAATTGATATCACTATTTTATATTATAAAAAATATTGTTACTGTAACTTCATCAAAATTATTTTTATCATTTTAATTCATTATTATTTTCTAGAATTTTAAATTATTTTTTATGAAAATATTAATTGAATTCCTTAAAAAAATTTTATTATTTATAAAAATAATTGAATTCCTGTGAAATTTTTATTATTTATGAAAATAATTAAATGTTTGCATACAATTTTATTAAAAAATTTTTTAAATAATTGAATTCTTTTTGGGGAATTTTATTAAAATAGTAGATATTGAAAATCATTAAATTGAAGAAAATTTTTTGAAAATAATTGAAATTTTGACGAGAATTTTATTAAAATTTTTGAAAATAATTGAATTTTTAAGAAGAATTTTGCTATTTATTTATAAAGATAATTGAGATTTTTACGAGAATTTTTTTCAATTTTTGAACATAATTGAATTTTATAAGAAAAGATTTTTTTTTTTGAAAATAATTGAATTTCTGCAATTGTTTGTAATTTTTCCAAAATTGAATTTTTGTAGTGTTTTTAACAAAAATTTAAATTCTATTATTTTTAAATTCTATTGTCTATTTAATTTAATTTACTACTAAATACGTAAATAAATATTCGGTCTGACTACAATTAACTTGTACTACTGAAAAATATTTAATAATAAAATTTTTTCTTATACCAATTAATCTGATAGTATTAGTTTTAATGATTAGTTAGTAATAATATTTATAAAAATTGTTTTCTATTGAAGAAATAAAAAAGAAAATTTTTGGTCTGACTATAATTGGCTTGTACTACTGAAAAATATTTAATGTTTAATTCTTTGCTACATGAATTTATCTTACAATAATATTTATTTAATTTGTATTGATTCAATAAATGAGAATATTTTTAGTCTGACCAAAAATGACTTGTACTACTGAAAAACCTTTAATGTTAAATTTTTTATTATACGAATTTATCTGGTAATTTCAAATAATATAATTTACTACAAAAAACATAAATAAATTTTCGGTCTGACTATAATTGACTTGCACAACTGAAAAATATTTGGGTTATTTAATGTTAAATTCTTTGCTCCACGAATTTATTTATCTAATAATATTTATTTAAATTGATTAAATAAATAATCCAAAATATTTAAGTTTTTTAGTATTTTCAACAAAAATTTAAATTAGAAAATTTTTAAATTCTATTATTTTTAAAATTGCTAATTTTATTTAAAAAATAAAATAAACCTTGAAGTATTCTACAGAAGTTTTCTTAAATCTTATTTCTGTGTAAGCTTCCTTATAGAGAAAGTAAAGCTTTTCTTTTGAAATTTACCTCAATGGTAAAATAATATAATTAAATAATGAGTTTAAAAGAAAAAAAATCTAATTAAACGAAAAATAAATATTGAATACATAAAATAAAAACAAAATTCAATCAATAAATGAAAATAATGTAAAGAAGCAGAAAATAGTAAAAAATAATGTAAAGAAACAAGAAAAATAGTAAAAAATAATGTAAAGAATCAGAATAAAATATTAAAAAATAAAAGAAAATAATAAATAATAGAAGCAAATAAAACAGTAAAAAAAATACTATAAAAGTATAATAAAATAAAAAAATAAAACAATAAACCAAATTTAAAGCAAATGATAAAAATTTTTAACCAAATAATAGAAGCAAATAAAACAGTAAAGAAAATACTATAAAAGTATAATAAAATAAAAAAAAATAAAACAATAAACCAAATTTTATTATAATTAGTGCAATATTTTTCGGTTTAAATTAATTTATGTTCGTTTTTCCGCAAAGAAAATATTTACAATCGCACCAATTAAAATTTGAAAATATATTATTCAGTGTTTTGTGAATATTCTCTCTCACTCTCTCTCTCAAGTTATTATTAATCTTCATTCTTTAGAAATCGATACATTTGATAGAGATTAATCATATATAACGGATTCGATAAATAATGAAGATTAATTGAGGATTCAAGTGATTTTCAAATAAATTGCGCGCAGAATTATAAGGAAGCCGGAGAACTCTCAGTGAGTGTATATGTATATATGTATAAATGTGTTTATACGTGTGAAAAAAAGATAATCGCTTACCGCTGCCAGTCATTGATGTCGAAGCAATGTATCTTACTAAAGTTTTATTGAATATCAATTGAAGTTCATCTTTTTTTTCTGAATTTTATTTTCCAAAAAAATTTCATGGTTTATTAAGTTGACATTGAGCGTTAAAAAAAATTATATTTCGTTTCTTTTTGTCGATTTTGTGAAAAGAAAAATATTTTTCATTTGCTTCAACGCTAACTTCATCAGGAAACTAGATTTCAAAAAAGAAAAAATATATATTTATAATTAATTTTACCACATTTTAATCTATTTTCAAAATTTTATAGTTTATGAAATCGACGCTTAGTGTCGAGAACTATTTTTCGTTTTTTACTTCGGTTCTGGGAGAAGAAAAATATTTTTCATACTTAGCGTTGACGCTAACTCCGGGACACTAAATTTGGAAATAAATGAAAAAATGTAGAATTTTATTTTATTTTTCAAATTTTAAGGTCAAAGCTTAACATCAAAAACTATTTTTTGTACTTTTTTTTACCGATTCTGAGGAGAAGAAAATATTTATCTCGCTTAGCGTCGACGCTAACTTCAGAAAACTAAATTTGAAGAAATAAAACATAAAAAGAATGTAGTAAAATTCTATTTTCAAAATTTCAAGATTCATCAAAAAATTATTTTCTGTTCTTTCTCTTATCGATTCTGCCAGAAGGAAAAATATTTTTCACGCTTATCGTCGACGCTAACTTTCAGAAACCAAAATTAAAAATAAAATGAAAAAATTTATTAGCGATTTTTAGTGATAAACTGTACTGGCAATGGCTATATGTATAATTTTGCTATATATGAGAAACAATATAGGATGCAGTATAAAAGTTGCCTTATCCTAAGTCTATACTCATAGAATATGTATGAGATGATAATGCCCATGTATTCGATTTAATTATATATTTACACGCAAACTGAATGCCCTCCCTTTTCTTTTGGTTTAACGCTCACAGATTTTTTTTTTAAAACTACAAAATTCTTTTAATACAATTTTTTTTTTAAAAAATCGAAATTAATTTTACAATTTTATTTATTAAAAGAGAATTTTATTTTACAAATTTTTAATTAATTGCTAAAATTATAAATTTATTATTCAATCAATTACTAAAATTATAAATTTATTATTCAATTAATTACGAAAATTATAAATTTATTATTCAATTAATTACGAAAATTATAAATTTACTATTTAATTAATTACAAAAATTATATATTTATTATTAAATTATAAATTAAAATTAAAAATAAATACAATTATAATTTTACTCGGTGTGTATATAACTTTTTTTCATATTACAATAAATACTTTCAATCTCTCGTTTTTCCATAAAAAGAAGATTCACTACTTTTTCATCTAGACAGAGAATATTTATAGAAAGTTGAAAAATTACCTTTCATTTAAAAAATATTTTTATTACTTATTTATTTTATTTTTTTATTATTCAAAAAATAATGAATATAAATTTTCTTTATATTCTCAAAAAAAAACAGCGAAGAAAAAATAATTTTTTCCCTTGAGGAAATTAATTATTAATTCATTGACTTTTCGTTAAGAGTTAAATATTATATTAAAAGTATTTTTATTATTTAATTAACTGAATTATTATTGAAATAAAATAATAATAATTATTTTTTAATATTGTTGAGTAATATTTTCTGTCTATTGAAAATTTATTTATAAATCTCTTCTGATAAAAAATTAATTTATTATTTTATAAAACTTTCAACAACATATAAAGCACACGCAAATGAATTTCGTAAAATATATTGTATTATATAATTATTATTCTTCAAATATATAATAATAGGCAATATAAAATTTTAATAACAGTATAATAATCCTTTTTTTAAAAAATGATTTTAATTTTTAATAATAAATAATTCAAAAGTGAAAGGAGATCGAATTGTATTTGTGATCGTTATAAGATTTCGAAATTTTCTTGTCTACAGGGCAATGAATTTATACACATATATACATATAACTATAGGCGAAGAGTGTTTATGAGTCTCCTCGTAAACAGCATATGAATGTAAATTACTGGCTCTTGTGAAAATGACTAACACACAAGAGAGAGAAATTTCGAAGGAAAAGGCTCATGAAAATATAAAATTCCCGATTTTATCGCGAGTTAAAATTCTTTAGTTTCACTTTAAAGAAAAAAAATAATACTTTATCAGTGTTGTATTATTTTTAAACGTGATTTCAACACAGGTAAATAAATAAATAAATATTAACGAATAAAGTGTCATGTTTTTAATTTTAATTAAATTGTCCATTATCGCGATCGTAATAAAAATTGTGATTTAGCATTATTATTTTTATTATTATTTTTATTATTTTTATTATTATTATTATTATTATTAAAGATTATTTTTTATTATTATTATTAAAGAGAAATATTGCTACTACAATAAAAATAAAATATCGGTTTCCGATGTTAAAATTATTCCCCTATTGTTGTATTCTCTTTTGTTAAATTCCTTTCTTCTTTTGAAATGAGCATTCTTCTTTTAGTCTGAATTTCGAAAAATAAAAAAAAATTAAAAGTATGAAAAAAAAAATAAAAAAAAAAATAATATTCGAAAGAAATAGAAATATAATATTAATGAAATTAAAATAAATGAAGGAAATAAAAGTAAATGAAACAGGAGAAATAAATAAAGGACATAAATAAAATGAAGTAACAAGAAATTTCATGTGCGCGCGCAGAATTCGAAAAGTGGGGATAGAGTGAATGCGCGCGCAGAAATTCGAAGAGTGGCGATAGAGTGAGTGCGCGCGCAGAATTCTCGCCTTTCTCCAATAATTTGAGTTAAATTCTACAATTTTTTTTTTCATTTAAATTTTGATAACAGAAAGAAAAGAAATTATAAGAAAAAAACATTTTTAAAAAGAAATTATGAAAACAAAAGAAATTACAAGGTTAACACAAATATTCAAATTCGTTTGAATTTGAATATTTGTGTTTCAACAACTTAAATAAGAATATTATTACAAAAACCCTTCGCAAGAATTTAATTATTTTTACAAGTCGTTAAATATCTTACAAAAATTCAATTATTTAGAAAAAATTTAATAATATTTGTTGCAAGAATTCAATTATTTTCATAAATAATAAATCGATTATTCGGTAATTCATTTATAAATCAATTTTTATTAGAAAATTCTGAAAAAATTTAAATATTTAAATTAAAAAATAAATAATTTATTGAATAATTGAATGTTTGTTAAAATTGAATTCTCAAAAAGAATTTTATCAACAAATTTTTAAATAATTGAATTCTTTTGACAAATTTTTATAAAATTTTTAAGAATAATTACATTTTTCGAGGAATTTGATTAAAATTTTTCTAAAATAATTGAATTTCGGAGAAGAATTTTATTATTTACAAAAATACTTTAAATTTTTACCATTTTTTTTTAATTTTTGAACATAATTGAATTTCTGCGAAGAATTTTATTAGTTTTGAAAATAATGGAATTTTCACAACGAATTTTATTCAAGTATATTTAAAAATAACTGAATTTCTGTGAAGAGTTTTATTATTTATAAAAATAATTGCATTCTTGGAAAGAACTTTTTTTAATTTTTTTAAATAATTGAATTCTTGCGACGAGTTTTATAAAAATATTTTCAAATAATTGATATTTTTCGAATAATTTTATGAAATTTTGTATCTTAAATAATTCAATTCCTGTGAAAATAATATTACTTATAAAAATAATTGAATTATTTCGAAGAAATTTACTAAAATTTTTGTAAATAATTGAATTCCCGTGGAATTTTGCCAAAAATTTTATTGAAATTTAAAAAAAAAATTGAATTTTGAAGAAGAATTTTATTATTCATAATATAGGTAATTGAAACTTTAACGAAAATTTTTGAAAATAATTGAATTTCTGGAATCACTTGTGACTTTTCCAAATAATTCAATTTTTTTTAGTATTTTTAAATAAAATTCTTCTATAAATCTAGTATTTATGAAAATTGTAAAAATGATTCATTAAATAATTTATAAGTCATAATTTTATGATAGTTCTTGAAAAATTAAGTTATTTAAAAAGACATTATTGTCAAAAATAGAAAAAATTGAAAGTTTTTTATTTGAATTCGTAGTAATTTTCCAGTTTATGAGGAAAACAAAAAAAAAAAACATCACAATTCAGAGTTTTCTCATGAATTTTAAAAAATTAAATCTTTTCCATTACTTTCAATAAAAATCCCTGACTTTTTCCTGACAAATTTTATTTTTCCTGACTTTTCCCTGAATTCCCTGACTTCCCTGACCTGTGTCAACCCTGAATTATAAAAAAAAATTGTTAAAAAAATAAATAAAAAGAAAATACAATAATAAAAAAATATTAAAATACACGTTAAGTATAAAAGTTTAAAAAATAATTTTATTCCAACTACCTTTGAATGCGTTCAATGTAAAAAAAAAAGTTGACAAAAAAAATTAAAGAATTAAAATCAAAAGAATATATTGTTTTTCTTATAAATGTGTGAGGCAATTTTAGAATTTCAATCACAATTGAAAAGTCTCGCTGCAAGCGACTGGTTAATCAATAATGAGTTAAAGTCCAATGGATGGAGAATGAAAATGAGAGGCAGGTGATAATCGAGAAGTTGTTGGAATGGCGAGAGGAGAAAAAAAAGTGTAAAAAAAAACGATTCGAACATTAAAAAAGGAAAAAAAAAAATTGAAAAAGTATTTAATCGGACGAAATAAATCGAGCGTGAACTTTACGCGAGTGCCATTGAAAAGTGGTTGGCTAGATCGCTGTCTAATAGATTGTATGGCATAGAGTGGGTCACGATGAACTGGGAATTGCTAAAAATAGTCTAGCCTTAGTGAGACCGACGTAGTCGGTTATTATTAAAGCCCGCTCGATGTCGATGGGGTGTCTACGTCAAGGCAATATACAACCAGCGTACGATATATCGATTTTATATTAACAGAACACAACCTGCTTCCGAATTGACTTACGAATTCAATTATCTTGACAAAAAAAAAGAAATTTCCTTTTTTGTTAATAAGGAGAGTTTTTTTTTATTTTCTTTTTAACATTTCCTGCTTTTTTGTTACATTTACCTTTTATTAATGTTTCTATTTGTTCTATTTATTTTCTATTTGTTTTTCTATTTTTTTACTTGTTTTACTTATTTTTTCTTCTTTTCTTTTCTTATTTTTTTCCTTTATTTCTATTTTTTACTTTTTACTTATTTTTTCTTCTTTTCTGTTCTTTTATTTCCTTTATATTTTATTTCATTCTTTTCTTACTTTAACAATTTTTTTCTTTTATTACTTTTATATTTTCATTTCTTCGTAAAGTTGATAGTTATTTCTTTCGTAGATTTTTTTATATTAAATAGTTTTTTAATCTTGTTAAAAAATTTTAAAGATTTGAAATTTCCCGCCAGAAGTTTTCTAGTAGTGGCGCTAGTTGCAGCGCTTGCGCAGAACTCTCGATAAATTCTGCGCAAACGCAACTGGTCCAAAAGAAATAATTTTTTATGATCTCTTAGGGGGACTTTGGCCTTATTTTACTGAAATTTCTTACAAAATTTTTCGTTTTTAATTCAATTTTTCTTTTTTAACAAACAAAATATCCTTCACGAAAATTAAAATATTTTAAATGATTTCAATGTACCTAAAGCTTGTTTGAAATTTAACTATTCATAACAATTGCAACTGTAATTCTTCCAAAATTCAATCATTTTTTTGTTGAAATTTTTACATAAAATTATTCAAAACTTTAATCATTTTATTTGAAAATAAAAATTTTATTATTATAACAGTTTAAAATAATTAAAATTTTCAAAGATTTCAATATAAAAATCTCTAGAAATTTAATTTTTTTTAAATTAACACTACAACGCTTCTAAAATTTAATTATTTTCTTAAATTTCAACTGAAATTCAATTCTAAATCAATTCTTATTAAAAAGTTCTACTAGAATTTAATTATTTAAATAGAGAAAAAAATAATTGATTATTTTTGAAAATTGAATAATTGTAAAGAACTTTATCAAAAATGTTTAAGATAATTAAATTCTTACGAAGAATTTTAATAAAAGTTTCAAGTATAATTGCATTTTTTGAAGAACTCATTTAAAATTTTTTATTAAAAATAACTGAATTTATTCTAAATAAGCTTTTTGGAGAATTTTATTGAAATAGTATTGAAAATAATTGAATTTCACCAAATTTTTAAGATTAATTAAATTTCTAGGAAGAATTTTATTAAAATTTTTTTTAAATAATTGAATTTTTTTGTAGAATTTAAAAATAATTTTTAATAATAATTGCATTTCTTTTAAAGAATTCATTTAAAATTGTATTAAAAATAACTGAAATTCTGCGATGAGTTTTATTAGTTGCGAAAGTAATTGAATTCTTGCATCGAATTTTCAAAAAAAGTTTTTAAAATAATTGACTTTTTAAGAATTTTATTAAAAGTTTTTTAAATAATTTAATTCTTGCAAAGATCTTTATTAAATATTTTTTAAATAATTGAATTCTTGCGAAGAATTTTATAAAAGAAACTTTTTAAATAATTGATTGTTTTCCAAACATTTTATGAATATTGTGTTTAAAAATAATTGAACTCACGAGAAAATTTTATTATATTTATGAAAATAATTGATTTTTTGCGACAAATTTTATTAAAATTTTTAAAGTTAATTCAATTTTTGAGAAGAGTTTTATTATTGAAAAAAATTAATTCAATTCTTGCGAAGAATTTTATGAAAAACTTTTTAAATATTCGAATGTTTTCGAAAAATTTCATGATAATTCTATTTAAATAATTGAATTCTTGTGAAAATTTTATTATTTATGAAAATTAATTGAATTTTAGCAACGAATTTCATTAAAATTTTTTTCAAATAATTAAATTCCTGAGCACTGTTTTATTATTTATAAAAATAATTGAATTCCTGTGAAAAATTTTTATATTTATGAAAATAATTGAATCTTAGAAACGACTTTGAATCAATTTTTTTAAGTAATTGAATTTGTGAGAAGTGTTTTATTATTTATAAAAATAATTAAATTCCTGTGAAAATTTTTATCATTTATGAGAATAATTAAATGTTTGCAAAAGAATTTTATAGAAAATTTTCATTAAATAATTGATTTCTTTTGGAAAATTTTTTCTATAATAGTGAATATTGAAAATAATTGAATTTCGAAAATTTTTTGAAAATAATTACTACAACGTTTAAAAGAATATTATTAAATTGTTTAAAATTGTTTTTAAGAATGTTATTAAAAATGTTGAGAATAATTGTTTTATTCTAATAAGAAAAAAACGAAGACATTCTGACAAAGATTCTTTAATGTTATTTTAATGTTTCTTTTTTATTCTATTTAGCGAATTTAAAGTAGTGCATATTGTTAAACATAGAAAAAAGTAGCTTTTAGTGTCACAAATTAAAAAAAAAATATCCAAATAGTAGTAAATGGGAAAAAGTAGTAAATTTAACTAAAGAAAAAAATATATGAGTATGAAGTCTGCAGATTTAATGTATAGACCAAAGAAGGTGCGCGCGCAGTGTTTAGTAATTGGTCACGCGTGACGAGAGTGGGAGAGGACGCCATACCCCCACTACTCTACTGTTGCGCGCGCACTTTCCGCAAAGAACAGAAAAACTAAAGCAAGCAATTAATTCATTCCTCGCTAGTTTATTTTCAAAACTGCAAAACATTTTCCATTTTTTTTTTCTATTTCCCAACGAAATGTTAGTATGAATTATTTTCAAGAATTACTGTTTCGTGTTTCGTTTAATAACAAAAAAAAAAAAAAAAAATAGTTGACTACATTCTAAATTCTTCGAAAGAGAGAGAGAGAGAGAGAGAGAGAAAATTATGCATTTTAATAACGCAAAGCACTTGATAATTTGCTTCGTCATATTTAATTAATAGGAACAATGCGTACGTTGGTTGCGAGCGCGAAATACGATGGTGGGTCTCTCATCGAAAAGGGGATGAAAGGGAGAGAGAGAGAGTACACAGTAGGTGTGGTGGTGAGGGTCGAAGTCATTGGTGGACCCAGAACAAGTGGTCCGGGGGTATAAGGGTGTAAACTGTGAACAAGTTTGGCTGAGGGGTGAAGTTACTAACGATGGCTTTTGTACTTGCCTGTTCTCTCTCTCTCTCTCTCTCTCTCTCTCTCTCTCTCTCTCTCTCTCTCTCTCTCTCTCTCTCTCTCTCTCTCTCTCTCTCTCTCTCTCTCTCTATGTGAGTTCGTGTGTGTGAATGTAAATCCATACAGAGCAAAATGAGGAAAACAGGCCGAGGGAATGCAGGGATTAAACGGGACTTGAAGTCGTTTATCATCCCTCGCGTAACACGCAATGCAAACGGGTTGCTTTCTCCGGCTTCCCGTCATCCCACCGGATACTGGATTAACGAACAGGTTGAATTTCATTGCCGATATTCTCTATCGTGATTCTTGCGGGAATTCTCTCTTCCCCTCTTTCTCTCTCTCTCTGTCCCTAGAATCTCTAATCTGATTCTTGTTTAGACAACGATTTTACATTGTTTGAAATATTTATAGGAAAACATTCCTCTTTTAAGGTTGCCACAAAAATTTAATTTTGTTTTGACAAAATTTCGACTTTTTCCATGACCCTATAGAAATATTTTGTAAATATTATTAAAAAAGTAATAATGAATTTTAATAATAACGAAGTAGTAAACAAACGATTTTTTTTTTGGTCTTCAAGTTTAATTTTTTCGATAGTTATTGTTTTTACTGCTTTTTCTAGTTTTGAAAGCTATTTTTTGCTACTTTTTTAAAATTTATTATCGAGTGCGAAGTCTGCCTGGATCGTGCGCGCGCAATTTAAGAGTGGTGGGGGTATGGCGTCCTCTCCCACTCTCGTCACGCGGAACCAATGACCAAACGGTGCGCGCGCACCTTCCTTGGTTGAAACACTATAAAAAGGGGAAGTCCACAAGGAGAAAATTCTATTTGAAAATAAAATTAGCAAATACAACATTAAAGAAGAACTGGAAAACTTTATTTCCACATTGTAAAAAAATCGTTTTACTTTTTTTCTTCACATTTTATTGTAAATTCGAGTTTTTTTAATTAGGCTAAGTTACGTTTAATAGAGGGAGGAATGTAATTTGGTAAAGTAGGTAAGTTGCTCGTGAAACGTGTTTTTTGAAAAATCGATAAAAACAATCTGATAAGAACCGGAAGTGCGGTCGCGTTCTTATCCTCCACTCTCTCGCTCTCTCTCTCTCTCTCTCTCTCTCTCGGTTTCTTAGCACGTCTCTTGGGAAAAGGATTTTCCGGGAGAGAGAGCTTTCTGTTCAGGCAGCCTGACGGCGATAAATTCTCCGCTACAGTGTCACTGTTGCCAACTTATACGAGCCAAAGTGAAGGTTCAAATATCGCAAAGATCGTTCATTGCACTCACGCGGTGCAAACAATGAGAAAATTTTTTTCTTCTTCTACTTTTAAGTTAATATTTAACTACTTTTTCTTAGGATTTCGTAAACATTTCGGGGAAGAATAATGTTCTTTTAATTTAAAACTTTTTTTCGATATTTTTTATTTTATTAATTAATTTCATTTGTCTAATTTAATAATTCAATTTTGATTTTAATTTATAATCGAATCCGAAAGAAATAAATTCAATTAAGTTCACAGTTTTTTTGCGGATATCAAATTGAGAGAAAATATGAATCAAAAGTGTTTGCGAAACAATGTTTTGATTCGTTTTTTTGTAAAAAAAAACGAATCAAAACATTGTTTCGCAAACACTTTTGATTCGTATTTTCTCTCAATTTGATATCCGCAGAAAAACTGCGATTAATTTAAGAATTAAATTCGATTTATAAATTAGAACTAATAAATAGAAATTAAAATATAAAATTATAAATACAATTTATAAAAATATTTTATTTTATAGAAAAAGTAATAAATAATTAATATTTGTCTATTTTTTCTGTTTTAGGTAAGTCTCGATTATGTACCATTTTGACTGCTACTATTGGTAAGATTAATTAATCTTCAATTTTTTTTTATTATAATCTGTGATTTTTCGCGGTTAATTTTTTATTTTATTTTTTTTTATTTTTTTTATTTTATTTTTATATTTATATAATTTTATATTTTTTTCTAATTTAATCTAAATACGCGGTAAAGATAAAATGTTTTTAATAATATCTCATTATTTGACTAACAATTCCACGATGAATGAGCATTCATAGCAGGAATATTATTTTCAAATAAGATTCATAAGCATAAAAAAAAAAAAAATTACGATGAAAAATTATTCAAGTGGGAAAAAAATAAATGAAATAAAATCTTTTAAAGCGAAAGGTTGAAAAGATGAAATTTCACACTCGCTTGAAATAAAGTAATGAACATTTTACAAAGTTGTCACCTGTCTTATCATAACATTTCTTTTTTTTTTTGTTCGCGAAATTACATTCTCGACGTAGAGAATCACTGCTTTCATAAAAAAGCATCTCCTACATTCGGATATAAAATGCAAATAAATAAAATTAATAAAAAATAAAAATAATATATAAAATTAATAAAAATAATAAATAAAAATATTAAATAAATTAATAACAGACTTCGTACAACTGTAATTCCTCCAAAATTCAATAATTTTTGTTGTTAAAATTTTTAAATAAAATTATTCAAAATTATAATCATTTTGTTTACAAATAAAAATTTTAATATAATTACAGTTTTACGACAATTAAATTGTTCAAAGAATTCAAATTAAAAATCTTTTAAAATTAAATTATTTATATACAAATCGAAAATATAACGCTTTTAATATTCAATTATTATCTTAAACTTTAACTAAAATTCAATTTTAAATAAATTCTAAATCAATTCTGATTAGAAAGTTCTACAAGAATTTAATTATTTCAACAGAAAATAAATAATTTATTGAACAATTGAATATTTCTTAAAATTGAATAATTGTAAAGAACTTTATCAAAAAGTTTTAAAATAATTGAATTCTTTCGAAGAATTTTAATAAAATTTTCAAAAATAATAGAATTTTTAAAAAAATTTATTTAAAATTTTATTGAAAATAATTGTAATTAAATTAAAACTTTTTGCAGAATTTTATTGAAATAGTATTGAAAACAATTGAATTTCACCAAATTTTTGAGATTAATTAAATTTCTAGGAAGAATTTTATTAAAATTGTTGAAAATAATTAAATTTTTTCGAAAAATTTTGTGAAAATTATATTTTAAGAATAAAAAATAATTGAAATTCTGCAATGAGTTTTATTAGTTATAAAAATAATTGATTTTTTTCAAAGGAATTCTATTAAATTTCTTAAAAATAATTAAATTTCAGAGAAGAATTTTATTGATTTGTAAAAAATAATTGAATTTTTTGCGAAGAACTTTATTCAATTTTTTTAAATAATTGGATTTTTTTGGAAAATTTTTCAATTGTACATTGAAAATAATTGAATTTTGAAAAATTGTTGAAATTAATTGAATTGTTACGAAGAATTTTATTAAAATTGTTGAAAATAATTCAATTTTTTCGAAAAATTTTGCGAAAATTATGTTTTAAAATATTGAAATTCCTGTACAAATTTTATTACTGTTTAAAATAATATTGAATGCTTGCAAAGAATTTTATAAATTCTTTTGTTTAACTAATTGAATTCTTTTAAAGAATTTAAAAAAAATTTTTAAGAATAATTGATATTTTTTAAAGAATTATTTTAAAATTGTTTTATAAATAATTGAAATTCTGCAATGAGTTTTATTAGTAATAAAAATAATCGATTTTTTTCAAAAAATTCTATTAAATTTTTATAAGTAATTGAATTTCAGAGAAGAATTTTATTGTTTGTATAAAATAATTGAATTTTTGCGAAGAACTTTATTCAATTTTTTAAATAATAAAATAAAATAATTTTTAAATATTTGAATTTTTTTAGAAAATTTTTTAATTACACTGAATGTAATTGAATTTTAAAAAATTTTTGAAATTAATTGAATTGTTACGAAGAATTTCATTAAAATTATTGAAAATAATTAAATTTTTTCGAAAAATTTTGTGAAAATTATGGTTTAAAATATTGAAATTCCTGTACAAATTTTATTACCGTTTAAATTTTAAAATAAAATTGAAAGGTTTGCAAAGAATAATTTAAATTTTTTTATGAATTAATTTGAAATTGTTTTAAAAATAATTGAAATTCCACGATGAGTTTTATTAATTATGAAAAATAATCGATTTTATTATTGTTATTATTTATTTTATTTTTATTATTTATTAGAATTCTATTAAATTTTTTAAGATAATTGAATTTTAGAGAAGAATTTTATTGCTATGGTAAAAAATAATTAAATTTTTTGAATTCGAATTTCGAAATTTTTCGAAATTCAATTATTTTCAATTAAATTAAAAATAATTGAATTTCGAAAAATTTTGTAAAAGTAGTTAATCGTTTGAAATAATTTTATTAAAATGTTTAAATTCTTTTTAAGAGTTTTATTTAAATTTTTGAGAATAATTTTTTTATTTCAACTATTAGCGAATTTAAAATAGTGCAAATTTTTAAACATAGAAAAAAAAGTAGATTTTAGTGTCATAAATCTAAAAAAAAAATTTTAAAATACTAGTAAATCGTAAAAAAATAGTAAATAGTAGGTTTCAGTAGATTAGTACAAAGCCTGTAAAAAAAAAGGAAAATAAAAAAATATTTTAATTTGAAAGTTTCTTTTGTATTTTATCCTAAACTTATTTTTCAAAAATTCCATTTTGGGAAAAAAGTGAAATCCTTTCCCCCGGGTGGGGGGATATAAAGGGGGGGATATAACTTAGTAATTTAGCAAATAAATATAAATTTGAATTAAAAAAATAAAAACAAAATTAAATAAATTAAAATTTATTTCAAAAAAAAAAAAAAAAAAAAAAAAATGCGGGATAAAATAAAAACAAAGGACTTAAATTTAATAATTTTGTATAAACTAAAGTTGCATGTGAAACAGCAGTAAAAAAATTATTACTATTATACATTAAAAGAGATTAAAAGTGTCATATTAGAATAACAAATGTGTGTATGTCATTATTATCTCTGTGGAAATAATATGATTATTTTGACCCAAGTGCAATATGTGAATGAAGTGGAAGGCTATAAAAGTAGCCGATATATAGCGCGACAAAGAAAAAGAGGGTCGAGATTAAGTTGAATGCAAATATTTAATTAAATTCACTTGAAGCGCATGCTCGTAACTCTTCATGAGGTGAACATAATTTCGGTCAGGTGAAAGTGGATATACTGCAATCATAAAATTCTTGCCTTGTTTCTCAGTATAAACAAATATATTTCAAATACATAAATTTTCTCACAAATGCTAATATTCTATTTTTTTTATGTTTCTTTTTCTCTTTAAATTCTTTTTCCACATTTGCAATTCAATTGAAAAAAAATAATTTCTCAATTCTCAATTTTATCAATTATTATCACTAAATTTAATTAGTGATAATTCATTTTTATTACTATGAGATTAACAATCACTTTCTCAATATTGTATCAATCATTTCTACTAAATGCATAACTAATGACTATTTTTATAATAAATAAAACTTTGAGATTAACGATCACTACCGAGTGGTAAAGTTAAAAATTATATTTTTTTTATTTTGAACTACTTTATAAAAAAAAATTGTCAATAAAAAATTTTTGAAACAGTAAAATATAGAAAACTAAGAAAATAGTAAAAAATTTTAAATAATACATATGAGAAAAATTGAAAATGCAAGAAAATAGAAATTAAAATAGTAAAAAAATTCCGTATTGTGGAAAAATACGTAAAATTAAAAAAAATATATAGAAAAAAATTATAAAGTTGAAAATAAATAAACATATTTTTAATATTTTGCGTCATCGATTCTCAATCTCTGCGTGCGTGTTCACGTTTACATTGACTTTATATGGCCAATAAGAGAATGACCTCGCAAATCACGCTCAATGAAAATTATCGCGTGCTGCAAAATTAGAGCGCCTGTCAACTCGCAAACTGTGCATGAGAATTTTTTTTTAACTCTAGAAGCGGGAAATGAATTTTCTCAAAAAAATTTTTGCAGTAATTGTCCCAATTTTGTGCTTTATGAACTATATAGACTTCTGTTTAGAGCATCGATAGTTTTCCTAGTTTGTCAAAAAATAAAAATAAAAATTTATTATTTTTCGTAATAATATTCGCTTTTTGTTTTTGAAATAGAAGAATAAGCGGGTTTTTTTTGTCTCTGGAGGGAAAAATAACCACTTTTTGCCCCTAGAGTAATAAAATAGTGACATTTTCATTCCAAAGATCACTTTTCGTCCTTCGAGGGGAAAAATATCCAACTTTCGCCCCTAGAGTGATAAAATACTACTATTTGAATTCCAAAGATCACATTTTGTTGCCGGAGGGAAAAAATAGCCAACTTTGGTCCCTAGAGTGATAAAATACTGTTATTATAATTCCAAAGATCAAATTTTTGTCTTTAGAATAAAATAATAGTCACTTTTTGTCCCACAAGTGGAAAAATAGCCAACTTTGGTCCCTAGAGTGATAAAATACTGCTAATTTAATTCCATTGATCTGCTTTTGTCCCCCGAGTGAAAAAATAGGCAACCTTAGTCCCTAGAGCAATAAAATACTACCATTTTAACTCCAAAAATACTTTTTTGTCCCCCAAGTGAAAAAATAGCCACTTTTGGCCCCTAGAGCAATAATATACTACCATTTTAACTCCAAAGATTGTTTTTCGTCCCACAAGTGAAAAAATAGTCATTTTTTGCCCCTTGGGCGATAAAATACTGACATTTTCATTCTAAACATCACTTTTTGTCCCCCGAGTGGAAAAATAGCCAACTTTCGCCCCTAGAGTGATAAAATACTACTATTTTAATTCCATAGATCACTTTTTGTACCCGTTGGGAAAAAATAGCCAACTTTTGTCCCTAGAGTGATAAAATATTGCTATTTTAATTCCAAAGATCAAATTTTTGTCCCGACAGTACAATAATAGACACTTTTTGTCCCACAAGTGGAAAAATAGCCAACTTTCGCCCCTAGAGCAATAAATTACTACCAATTTCATTCGAAAGATCATTTTTTGTCCCCCAAGTGAAAAAATAGCCACTTTTTACCCCTAGAGTGATAAAATATTGCCATTATAGTTTCAAAGAACAATTAATTTAGATAAAAATATCAATGAACTAAATTTATCTACAAAGAAGTAATTTTGATAAATTTTCGTTATTTGACTTTTGTTCGGCCAAAAAAAAAAAATGTAACGACAGTGAAAAAAATCTGTTAATGCAAAAATTGAATATATACAGTTCGTTATACTTATATCGGGGTCTAATGCACTGCGGGAATTCTCTGCTTGGGTTCTTCAGTGAGCAAGTTGAACACATCCAAAGCAATGAACCGCGTGCGGTTTGTGGTTCGAGTAGCGCGTATTTTGTGTATAAACACGTTTCTCGACAAGGGATTGCACACAAGAGGGCGGCTATTGCACTGCATAAAATTGCAAAGTGACCCGCACTTGCTGTGTCTTTCTGTATACCTATATATACGTATAAATACGTACCCAAAACGTTTCAGCTCAATATTGCCTCGCAATATTAGAAAATATTTTATTATAAAAGTTGTACTTTGAATCCTTGGCGAACAACTAATAATATATACAATATTGCTTATGCGGTCGTTTTCTAGACTATAAATTTAATATGTACCATTGTCAAAATTTTGCAAAACCAGCTGGAAAAGTTGTATAGAATTTTACTAGAATCATTCTATATGAATTCTAGTGAATATTCTACAGAATTTCACTAGAATGATTCTATAGAATTTCTACATGAATTCTACTAAATTTTAGTGATTTTTAATTATAGAAAGAATTTAAATTCGTGAAATTTAATTTTCAACTTTATATTATTGTGTAATTAAAAATTACATTTGATTTATATGACAAATTTCAGGCAAAAATTGTTTATATTATTTAAAAATATATAATTCATTTAAATTTAGTAACAGGGCTCGAACCAGTGAAAGTATTTAAAAATTGACTTTACGGACCAAAAATAAAAAATTACGAACATTTTACTTAAAACTATAAATTAAATTTTTATAACAGATATAAAACATGAAGATATCGACTTCGACTCGGAGTGATCGATTTCTTCATGTTTTATAATAATT
The DNA here is from genome assembly GCA_032872505.1 of Leptopilina syphax. Classification (NCBI taxonomy): domain Eukaryota; kingdom Metazoa; phylum Arthropoda; class Insecta; order Hymenoptera; family Figitidae; genus Leptopilina; species Leptopilina syphax. The sequence goes on along the minus strand of CM065471.1, from coordinate 31,614,654 downwards.
AAAGATGGCCCAGTGATAAAATAATTATTTTATATTATAACATAGTACTTCTTCAAAATCATTTTCATCATTTCAATTCAATTATTATTTTTAAAAATTTTTCACTAAAATTTTCCTTTAAATCAATAAATTTTCAATTTAACTAAAATTTAAACTGAAATTCATTTTTAAATCAATATTTACTAGAGAATTTACTATTGAATCCACGAGAATTTAATTATTTAAATACAAAAATAAAATCAATAAATTTTTAAATAATTCAATTTTTTAAATAAATTTTAATAAAATTTTTAAGAATAATCCGAGAAATTCCATTAAAGTTGTACTAAAAATAATTGAACTTCTGCATTGAGTTTTATTATTTATGAAAATAATTGAATTCTTAAGAAAAATTTTACTATTTTTTAACATAATTAAATTTCTGGATTTAATAATTAATTTTTTTTAGTGCTAACTAAAATTTTTCTATAAATCCATTATTTTTAATAACTTTAGAAATAGTTTTTTAAGAATTTTGAAATTTATTTGTTTTTAACTGAAATTCATTTTTAAATCAATTTTTTTATTATAAAATTCTACTCGAATTCAATTATTTAAATACAAACAATAATTGAATTATATTGAGAAGAAATTTATAAAAAAAAAATTGTAAATAATTGAATTTCTGTGAAATTTTAATTATTTTATGAAAATAATAGATATTGAAAATTATTAAATTAGGGAAAATTTTTGAAAATAATTGAATTTCGGAGAAGAATTTAATTATTTATAAGGATAATTGAAATTTTGACGAAATTTTTAAAAAATTTTTGAACATAATTGAATTTCTGTTAAGAAGTTTATTACTTTTGAAAATAATTGAATTTTGCAATCATTTGTAATTTCTCTAATTTATTTTAGTTCTTCTACAA